>CM036764.1:23182232-24382232 GCA_020796225.1 Arion vulgaris
ATACAAGAGACAACATTGAATATATAGACAATATTTCAAGCGAACGAAAGGAAGGAAGTGTTAAAATAGTCTCTTTACTTATAGTGTTAAAATGGGCTCTTTATTTATAGTGTCAAAATGGGCTCTTTACTTATAGTGTTAAAATAGTCTCTTTACTTATAGTGTTAAAATAGTCTCTTTACTTATAGTGTTAAAATGGGCTCTTTATTTATAGTGTTAAAATGGGTTCTTTATTTATAGTGTTAAATGGGCTCTTTACTTTTTTTTTTTACTGATACCACACGTCTATAAATCAGAAAACATTCAACCACTACGCTATCACGTCTCTCATCTATCATCGTTTAACCATTAGTAGAAATAGAAATAGAACTCTAAAAACCTTTGCTTTCAAGTAAATATTTTGTTCTGCACTTGTTTAGCTATAACCATTTATGCATCTATGCCAGCGACAGTTGGAAAATAAATAAAGAGATAGAAAGTAAGTTGAATGCATTTGAAAATAGATGTATGTGAAAAATAATGAACATAAAATGTGGCGAATTCAGAAGTGATCAAATGAGCGAAATGTCTCTTCGACAACTAGTAACAATTGTTATAGGAAAGAGATGATGGGGATATGTTGGGAATACTGTGAGAAGAAATGATCAAAGAAGAACAAAGCAGGCATTGAAGTGGGAGTCAATGGGTTCAAGAAAGAAAGGACGCCCTAGGGGGGAAAAAACTTTAGTGAGAAAGACGAGAAATATCGGACTCGGTTCCATAGAGGGAATTGAACGAATTGCCCTGGGTAGAGTGGTATGAAGAAATTGAATGCAAGACACATGTACCGCATAAGGGTACGAGAGGAACATATAATAATATAATTTATGGATCACAATTTGCATCATTTCTTTTAATGTTGTTTGAGTGTATGTATATGATGTTGTTTGAGTGTATGTATATGATGTTGTTTGAGTGTATGTGTATGATGTTGTTTGAGTGAGTGTATATGATGTTGTTTGAGTGTATGTATATGATGTTGTTTGAGTGTATGTGTATGATGTTGTTTGAGTGAGTGTATATGATGTTGTTTGAGTGAGTGTATATGATGTTGTTTGAGTGAGTGTATATAATGTTGTTTGAGTGAATGTATATGATGTTGTTTGAGTGTATGTATATGATGTTTGAGTGAATGTATGTGATGTTACGTTTTACATTAATACTATAATATATTGATTTATCATTTTATTTAAATATCAATTAATTTATTGATTGATTGACCATCATCATTGTACTTTAGTGAACAATCATGTGTTTTCCATTCTCATTCTTACACAGAAATATATCATCGACAGTTCACGAGCTCCGCAGCTCAAGTGATGGTCGCTGATGTAATTTTTAAGATGGTGAAAACTTTCGTATGAATTTTATGATAATCTTTCTAATGAATCTGCTTAGGCGGTGGTTTTTATTTAGCTTACTATTATTCATTTTAAACTAGCTGCCAAGGGTTTCTTTTGCGTGTGCTCAACTTAAACACAGGCCCTATCATGTCTTGTCTGTCTCCGATAGACTAGGGATTAGATTTCCCCTACTTGATCAGAGATCTATGGAAAGATACCCCAATCGTTTTACGATCCGAGTACTTTTGAAGCCATAAGCAGTACTTGTGTACAATACAGTGATCGGAGTACTTTTGTAGCAGCTTACCTAAACGTCACACAAATCCAACAAATAAGATGTCTTTCGATCCAGCATACCCGATTTGGAGGTATTCAACATTCATTTAAATCAAATTTGCGCTTCCAGTTGTTTCTTGGAAGTCGATTTTAGTCAAAATTAAATGAAACTCTTTAACATCTCAATTTTACACAAAGAGGTGTGCACAAACTACTCTTGTTTTGACTTTGTTTCCAACTCTCAATGTTTTCTCAATTCACACAAATTACACATGGAACGTCCGTGTTTTGTGTACGTTTCCGGCAAGACTAGACGCTAGACCTCCACTGTCTTGGAGAACAAACGAGCTTGCAAATTGTTCTGATTCACTTCGCAATAATGATTATGCAGCTTAATGATACAAATATTTATCGATTGTTTCATGCACTAAATCAGTGGTTCTCAAACTTTGCGTTGCCGTGGACCCCCTGTTAAACACATTTTGCTCCCACAGACCCCCAAAAGTTTCTACATATAAAAATCTTCTAGCGATGGAGTTATTATTTCACCATACCAACAGTCAAGCTAGTTCCAATTTCTCAGACTACGGGAAACTTCAAATGATCTTTCATTTTGTCCTGTCAGACATTTAGATTCCAACTCGACCAAGAAAAGGATGGAAAGACAATATCAAGGCCACACTACATCAACACATATATAACACAACAAAGGCGACTCATCTGGCCCTAGAACGCAAATTAAAGCTCCCACCCCTACGCTTAACGACAAGCGTGGCTAACCAATTCCATCTTCCACCTGGAGATAGACAATAGACTAATTGACCCATGTTTTTATACATGTTTGTCAAATATATTTTCTGTTTGAAATGTCAAAGATCATAATATTTCTTCAATCGCTTGAGGACCCCCTGTGAGTACCTCGCAGTCCCCAGTTTGGGAATCGCTGGAGTAAATAGTTGCTGTGCTGTTAATAAAATTTCATCTAAAATAAACAACATATACAAACAACCTAACAAACAAAATGAATGAAACATAAATCTGATGAAACCAATTAGTTACTGAATTGTCCACTATGAGTTTTCATTATATCAGTGAGTAAACACTGAGCAAATGTCATTAATCCACAAGGCTTGAAATCAATACAATAATATTAGTTTTCCTAGATTGACAACTTCATACCAAGCATTTACAGTTGTAGTAGAAACGTTGTTTTGAGATACGGGCAAGAAAAAATGGATACGCATTTGAATTGACCATGTACAGAGTCACTATTTATGTTTTATTCTGAAAGATTTTCAGTTCTACCATCTGGATTTAAGACGGTAAGCCGTTTTATGGATATATTTTTTAAGCTACTTTTCCTGTGTTACTTTCCTCACTAAAGATATATAAAGTAAGTGAAATGCATTTGAAAATAAATGTCTGAGAAAAATTATGAACATAAAATGGGAAGAATTCAGAAGGGATGAAATTTTAGAAATGTCCGGTCAGCTACAATTAACGAGAAGATGGAGATATGTTGGCATACTCTGAGAGGAAAGGGAGGCCGAGAAATACATGGAGACGAGATTTGGAGGCGGAGATCAACAATATAAAGAAGAGCTGGAGGAGCTGCAGGAGATAGCTAGAGATAGGAAGACTTGGCATGAGTTGGTTGAGGGCATATGTCCCAACCCGGGTAAAAGGCAAAGAGAGAGAGAGAGAGAGACTGAGAGGAAATGATCAAAAAATAACAAAGCAGGCATTGAAGGGGGAGGCAAAGAGAGAGAGAAAGAGAGAAAGAGAGAGACTCTGAGAGGAAATTATCAAAAATAACAAAACAGGCATTGAAGGGGAGGCAAGAGAGAGAGAGAAAGAGAGAGAGAGACTCTGAGAGGAAATGATCAAAAAATAACAAAACAGGCATTGAAGGGGGAGACAAAGGGCTCAATAACGACAATACACCCTAAAGAAAATCGGAATCGAACTTTACTGAGAGAGGAGATAAATATTGAACTCAATTCCATAGAAGAAATTGAGCGAGTTGCCAATGATAGAGCGGCATGTAGAAATTGCTTGCATACTTTATGATCAACAAATAAACAGGGTACAGGTATTAAGAGCTTCCGAAAAACAAATAGACAAACGCGGGACTCGAACCACTTACCCTAGTCCTTACGACACTAATCGCCTAGCCTAGCAATACGAGCGTTTTTACGAACACAACCAATGAGACATTCTAAAAAATTGACTCACGTGTCTTTCTCAAACGATACGTTACAGCTAGATACATGACAATAAGGTAATGTTCGATCGAACAGTGTTTGCACAAACACATGCTATAAGCTTATTGTGCTTGTATATATTGGAGACGAGACAATATCATACATACACACATGTATACACTTATAACAAATATGCATACATCATTCAAAGTAGCTTCAAATTTATTATAAGATGAGCATACGGAGTTGTTTTTTCAAGAACCCCAGAGGAAGCAACGGAAGTAACGAATATGATCAATAAATAAACAGGGTACAGGTATTAAGAGCTTCCAAAAAACAAATAGACAAACACGGGACTCGAACCACTTACCCTAGTCCTTTCGACACCAATCGCCAAACCTAGCAATACGAGCGTTTTTACGAACACATTACGAACCTTTCACACACCCCCCACCCCTCCCTTCAACATACACAAATACCTCTTTGCAAATCAATCTACCTCTTTCATTGACAGGTATTTTACAAACATATGGAAAACGCTGTACCACAGCGCTCTTATACATGTATGCTTTTATATATTTCAAATCTGACACTTCTACAATGCTAGACTCTTTAACTTGACAACCATACCAACGTAAATGTGATACACTTCATGCTTGAAACAGCTTCTACAATGTTAGACTCTTTAACTTGACAACCATACCAACGTAAATGTGATACACTTCATGCTTGAAACAGCTTCTACAATGTTAGACTCTTTAACTTGACAACCATACCAACGTAAATGTGAGATACACTTCATGCTTGAAACAGCTTCTACAATGTTAGACTCTTTAACTTGACAACCATACCAACGTAAATGTGATACACTTCATGCTTGAAACAGCTTCTACAATGAAGTGAATAAACTTGGCCGCCCTAGTGGTTACCAGGGCCCAAATTTGGGGTGTAAAGAATAGAACAACTGTTACCTGCCACGCATGTTGTAAAAGGCGACTAAGGAGGTTTGGATGAAATCGGATGCACGTGTCCTAAATGTGTAGAAGTCTATGCGTTTAGGGGCCTACCAAACCAATGTGCAATGTATACACGTTCTTGGTAAAGATCAAATATATCACAAAGAGTCATTAAAATTGGTCGTAAAGAACGAACGCAAAGAAGAAGAGGAAGAATAAACTTGACACCCAGACCAACATAAACGTGATACACTCCACGCTTGAAACAGCTTCTACAATGAAATTAATTAACTTGACAACCACACTAACATAAACTTGATACACCCCAAGCATGAAACCGTTATCAAAAATATTTGCTCTTTAACTTTTTCACTTCAAATATTTTGTTATTTTGTCTGCAGACTCACTTATTTTGTATTGTATATTGAATTAGTCAGTATAATGACTTTGCGTTATCTTTTTTTCCCGATCCAGAAGCACTTGAACTTTCAGCTCTTTGACTCGGTGCCATGGACATCGTAACCCTTCGGTTCGGTGCCACGGACACCGTAAATCTGGAGAACCTGCGACTTTTCTGCCAGCCCGCGAAATTGAACCGCCCTCACAGGGGGATGTCACCCGACGTCCAATGCGTTACGAAAAAGCTGGGCAGGCGGGCAGCGTCATCTTTAAAGATACCACTAGCCAGCATATCGGTTGAGAGGAGTTAACTGGTAAACAAACCATGAGTTGTTGGTCACCTCACCTCAACATCATAACCATATTCTCAGACTAACAGATGAAATCTGGCCAGCCATGGCGGAATGCGGGAGGGCCATTCAGAGTCAGAACTGTTTGATTCTGAACACGACTTTGCTAGCGCATTTTCGTCATGTTTGGTCTGGTATTTTCCGGTTTCGATTGCCGAGCTACTGAGTTAGTGCTTGAGCAACGCTCTGAGCTATGAGTGTTACATGGAATGCTTTTTGCTGTGTCAACCGTGCGTTTGTTGTGTATATTCAGAAAATAGCGGACAGCGGTTATGACGAACAAGCTCAATCTGCCGTATGCAGTTATATTGCGAGTGCAGAAAGCTGGATTTTGTCATGATTGATGTTCCTTCGACAAGAATTGCTATTCAAGTGATGAACTGCTTTGTGTTGCTACATTAGCGACGGCCACATGCATTTTATGCGCTGCAGGTTTCTTTTGTGGTGGTACGCGGCTGTTTCATTCTGGAATTAGTTCACACAGGAAACTTTTCACAGGTGTTAGCATTTCGTATGATTTTCATTGGCACAGGAACGGAGCAATTATGGGGTGACCCGTTGCAGTGAAGTTGGAACCGTACTTATGAACTATGAACAGACTAACAGATCGTCACGTCCTATCACTCATAATGTTTTCAATGTCGCAAGACTCAACCAAGTGTATAAATGTTCTGACGTTCTGGTTCGATTGTTTCTAGGCGTGGTCTACTTTCTAATAAATTATAGATAAACAGTGTGATCACCCTAGTATGGTAACGGTTCAAATCTAAGAATAAAGCTAACTGCTGTGTATTGTAAAGTTCAAACTTATATTCGAACATATATTTGCAATCGCACTATTTGTTCGGTTCTTGAACATCGAAGTCACAAAATGCAGGTGTATTCCTTCTCATGACTACACCCAAGTCAACATAAAATACTTCTCAGGACTACACCCAAATCAATACAAAATACTTCTCAGGACTACACCCAAATCAATACAAAATACTTCTCAGGACTACACCCAAATCAATACAAAATACTTCTCAGGACTACACCCAAATCAATACAAAATACTTCTCAGGACTACACCCAAATCAACACATCATACTCAGGACTACACCCAAATCAACACATCATACTCAGAACTACACCCAAATCAACATAAAATCATATTCAGGACTACATCCAAATCAACACAACATCATACTCAGAACTACACCCAAATCAACATAAAATCCTATTCAGAACTACACCCAAATCAACACATCATACTCAGGACTACACCCAAATCAACACATCATACTCAGGACTACACCCAAATCAACACATCATACTCAGGACTACACCCAAATCAACACATCATACTCAGGACTACACCCAAATCAACATAAAATCATATTCAGGACTACACCCAAATCAACACATCATACTCAGGACTACACCCACATCAACATAAAATCATACTCAGGACTACACCCAAATCAACATAAAATCCTATTCAGGACTACATCCACATCAACACAACATCCTTCTCGTGACTTAAACTACAGACCAAAACGGAAAAAAACACAATACTCAACAGTCCTTTTTAGGACCAGTCCAAAGTCATATGGCCAAACAAACAAAGACGATTAATACGCCCTGATATAACCAATAAGAATACACCAGTCTTGGGTTGAAAGAAAGTGTCTCGGCATAATAGAAGCTTAGTCTTCCAGTTAACAAACAAACAGCAAAATTCAGAACATGCCCATCGACGCCAAATCTCTTTCAGCACAATCTTGTTGAAAGTGCTTACTATGAAGAGCCATCTCCGTAGCTCCTGTTGCAGATATTCATTTTTTTTATATCTCATTAAATCACAGAAACATTTAAACGTTAGTGGATATCTTTGTTTATTGATGATATATTAATATATATTTATTTTCTATTCCTTCGTGTTATCTTCTCAATCGTTATTGTCTTTTAGTTTAATTGGTTATTGGTTTCTGATCCGACATCATAGCAATCCGGACAGACGTATACGTGGTCAGTCTCCGCTAACAGGTGCCAAAGGGTATGCATGCTGATGGTTACTGTGACTCACTGGCTAACCTCTCACTCAGCCCCTCATGCATCATTAACTTACTATGAGAGTACAGCAATTACTTTGAGTACGTTAGAGTCGCCCGAGTGGTTACCTGGGCCAAAATTTGGGGTGTAAAGAATGGAACCACTGTTACCTGTCACGCGTGTCGCAAGAGGCGACTAAGGAGGTTTGGCTGAAATCGGATGCATGTGTCCTAAACAGTGCCGGATTAGGCTAGCGCGGGGCCCGTAGCAAATTTTAGCGCGGGGCCCTAGGTTTGTATGATAATAAAATAAAACACAACTTTTACAAACAAACTTGTCTCGATTTAATGTGAGCAAATTTAGAGATAGCACTACACAAATCAATTTCTCTAAGTAAATTACATTCAATGTTCATTAAGGTGAGGTTATTTAGACAATCTTGTCCCATCGTGTTTCTTAACTCACTTTTTATACTCTTTAATGTCGAAAAAGAACGTTCTCCGCTGCAGTTAGTAATCATTAAAGACAAGTAAATTCGTAAGACTATTTCTACATTTGGGAAACACGACTCTAATGAATTTTCCTTTACAAGTTTATTAAATTGCAGTTCAAGAGCCTCATGCTTTTCGTTGCTAATAGCAGCAGCTACATTAGTTTTACAGCAGTAGACGACTAAGATGGTTGGGACATGTGAGAAGAATGGAAACTTGCAGCATACCAAAACAAATGTTGTTCTGTGAACTTTCGGAGAGGAAGAAGCACCAGGGCAGACCACTGCTCAGATATAAAGATGTCTGCAAAGCCTCAATGAAAAACTTTTCTATAGATCCCAGCACATGGGAGGGACTAGCTGATGACAGAGTTGTGTGGAAAGCCAAATTACGAAAGGGCGCAGAGTCTTTTGAGAAGAGACTTATATACGAGCTGAACGACAAGAGAGAAAAGCGAAAACTCAGAAGTTGTCACAGTAAAACACTTGCCAATTGACCGTCTGTAAAGATGAAAAAAGCCATAGACATTAGTTTTAAGAAGTTCAATGAACTGCATAAGCTAGTCGCCTAGGCTTTCTTCCAAATCCTCTTGGTAAGAGCTGACAATATTTGGAGTTATTTTCAAGATCTCTTCCTCTGTAATAGATTTTAACTGCCGGAGTATTCCAAATACACCAGTCACTCTATGGTACAGCCTAAATCAATAACTTTGCAAACAAAACAGAACAGTTGTCCTTTAGTTTCTGTATAACACAACCAATCTCTCACGGGAGTTTTGTTTGTTGGTGTATGTGTGTATATGAAAAACGACTTTCGACAAAATCGTGGATTGTTTGAAGTTGTTTGGCCATTCACCAATATCGTTGGAGTACATTTTACTTTCGTTGTGTTTTTGGCTTGTAGATGATGTTGCTACATTAGAAGCATGTGCTGTGCTTTCTGCCTCTCTTTGGCTTGAAGATGATATGGCTAAATTGGAAGGACTTGCTGTACATTCGATTTCAGTTTGTCTTGTGAAAAATGTGACTAAATCGTGAAGAGTTGCTGATCTTAATGGTAATATTGGTAATGATGATTCTTCTATAGCACTGCTTTCATCTACTGCACAGTGGGACACGTCTTCTGTATTTTCTGCTTCGATTTCGTTGGATTCAGCACCATCACAAACGACATCTAAAAATTCAGACAGCTTGCGTGTTTTTGATATAACATCTGGTTATTTTTTCCATTTTCATCTGTCACATAGGCGCGGGGCCCCTAGAAGCGCGGGGCCCGTAGCATTTGCTACTTCTGCTACTAGGCTAATCCGGCGCTGGTCCTAAACATGTACAAGTCTATACGTTTAGGGGCCTAACAAACCAATGTGCAGCGTATACACGTTCTTGGCAAAGATCAAACATATCACAAAGAGTGATTAAAATTGGTCGTAAAGAACGAACGCAAAGAGTACGTTAGAATTGATTTACTTGACTTATTCCTCTCCACTTCTCGTGGAGCATAGGGCCTCAACAGATGTTCACCACGTTTCCCAGTCTCTCTCTCTCTGTTTACTTTATGATCTTCCAGGATAGTCGAGCACCCTTCAATTCCCCAAGAAGACTTAGTCTTCAGATATGTTTAGGACGTCCTCTTTTCCGTTTTCCTTGCGGGTTCCACTCAAGTGCTTGTCTAATGATACTCGACTGTGTCTTCCGTAGAGTATGTCCGATCCATCGCAATTTTCTCCTTATACCCTGGGTCATCATGGGTTCCTGTCCTGTTCTTATCCACAGGTCTGTGTTTGCAACTCTGTCATACCATCTCAGTCTGAGTATCCGCTGAAGACATCCGTTGGTAAACGTCTGAATCTTACTATTATTTATCTTGGTGACTCGCCACATTTCCGAGCCATACAACAACACAGATGTCACATTTGAGCTGAATATCATGAGCTTCGTTTACATTAGAATTGGAATGATCATCTCCATCGCACGTCGAACATGTCCATAACTGATCCAATCTTCGAAGCATGTCTTTCAGTGTGTTTAGACTAACAACTCCTGTTCTATGCTGACTGATATACCTACTGGGGTTTCTCAGTGGTCTTCCCGTTGTACTACATCAATCAGTATACTTAGCGTACTGGCTTACACAGCAGAAGTAGAGAAAACTCTTTATCATTTTCATGGAAATTCTCAGAGCTTAAACTTTCTCTTATAACATTAACTCTTAGTGGACCAGGACAAAAGCCGTTATAGAGTAAAAACGTCACTTAGTGGACCAGGACAAAAGCCGTTATAGAATAAAAACGTCACTTAGTGGACCAGGACAAAAGCCGTTATAGAGTAAAAACGTCACTTAGTGGACCAGGACAAAAGCCGTTATAGAATAAAAACGTCACTTAGTGGACCAGGACAAAAGCCGTTATAGAGTAAAAACGTCACTTAGTGTGGCTCCTGGTCCACAAGGAGTTAATAATGTTGCTTTTGTCCATAGAAAGCCCATTATCGATCATAGCATTGCCCGCCAACACATATTCATTCTCATTGCCCTTAACCCGAGCATGGTCTGGAACAAAGATAAAAACGAGTGTAGCGTTTTGTATTAGTTATATCCACTACCTTCGCACACAACCGGTCTTAATCATCTGTACCATTCTTATAGAGTAACTGAGCACGTCCGACAGAATGAATGTTTGTGTCTTCAGCTTCTTTAGTCACTTTTCATGATCAATAGACCATTACTATTTTCCATACCTTCTGCCTGCTCAAGCAACATAAAGAGAGAAAAAAAAACCAGTCAGACTGTTGATAACCAGATTTCAGGTATGTAAAGTAATGATCTTCAAATGATATGAGAAAGATGGCTGCGGTAAAACTGAACAAACAAGGGTGATACATTCGGAAACAAGCATATTACAGTTTTACTTATGTAAAGGAAAATCATCAATACGATTTTCTTCTTCAAACGCTCCATATTGTTAAACTACTTTTTAAACCAATATGTTTGTTATTTATGTTATTTGAGCCTAAGAGCGATTATACGTTGTGCCAGGTACGCATCTATAAGTAGGCCAGTACATCCGATTTCTGCGATGCTTTTATTTACTAGGGTAGCTTCCCTAGGCCCCTACCTTAGTCACTTCTTACGACATGCCTTGTAGGTCACAGTATTACTATTCTTTGCTCCCCTTGCGAGCCCTGGCAATACACGGGCGCAAATCAGATGTGAAAAATCATCTAAGCTTTCAATCAATGTCAACTAATCAAGTTAATAAACAGACGAATCCACCTTCTATTTCCTACAACCCCCTTTCCCCCACCCCCTCTTTGTAAGTTATGATAGTACCACCACACAATTCTGTTAGCCCACCATTTGCTTGTTGTGATTACCTCGACATTAATTCTCGGTCAGTCAGTCCTTGTCTTCCTCCACCCAAATCTCCCTAAGGCCTCTGTGTATACTCTATCTTGTCTGGCTTGTGACAATATTATCCTTTTGGTAGACCACGACACTTTAACTTTTCTAGACATATTTTGATCACTTATGAACCATGTTAAATATATTTTTAGATGATATTATCTGGACTTCACGACGTCCGCCTCTCGTATGTCTCCACACCTATCGATCCCTACCCTGGTGCATACTAATTAAACATGACGATACATTTTCCTACATACTGATCTTTCTCCTCCCTACTGTCTGTCTTTATTTATAATACTCGTATAAGAATAATTATACGAGACCTGGTCAACCACTAGTGACAACTGTTATAAGAAAGAGAAGATGGAGATATGTTGGGCACATCTTGAGGAGAAATGATCAACGAATATCAAAGCAGGCATTGAAGTGGGATGCAAAGGGTTCAAGAAAGAGAGGTCGACCTAAGGAGACCCTGAACGAACTTTGCTGAGAGAGGCAGGAAATATCGGTCTCAGTTCCATGGAGGAGATTGAGCGGTTGCCCAGGATAGAGCGGTATGGAGAAATTACTTGCAGACCTTGTGTAACGTATAACGGTACGAGAGGAATTATTATTATTATTATAAGAATAATGATCATATCATTATACGTTACCTTGACCACCAATAGTTAACGTTGCCGAAGCCACGTATGTTGCATAGGGTCTGCAAGTCATTTCTTCATAATACTCTGTCCTGGACAACTCACTCAATCTCTTCCATAGAGTTGAGTCCAAAATGTCTTGCATCTCTCAGCAAAATTAGTTTCAGGGTTTCCTGGGGCGTCCCTCTTTCTTGAATCCTTCGCCTACCTTTGTGATTCTTTTCTAATTTTTCTCAAGGTAGGCCCAACATGGTGGCGTCTGTGGCCTAGGGGTTAGTGACTCGGTCTATTAAACCCGACGTTCGAATCACGCTGCGGACAATTTGGTTGCAAATTGTTTCTGTTGATTTTAACAAAAGGACGATGACACCACCCGTTCAGAAAGCAATGGCACACTACTGAACGTATAAGTGGTGCCTAGAAAATCAACGACTCCTTTACTGTGGTTGATGGCTACGTCCTTTAGGATATGCCACGATTTTCATTTTTTCAGGCCCAAAATGTCTCCATCTTCTCTTTCCTATAACAATTGTTATTAGTGGTTGATCAGACATTTCTCTGATTACGTCACTTCTGAATTCGTCCCATTTTATGTTCATTAATTTTTGCAAACATCTATTTTCAAATGCATTCAACTTATGTTCTATGTCTTCAGTCATTTGTTAACTCTCGCTGGCATATGTTAGGACTGATACAACACAATTGAAAATTTGTACTTAAGTTTTAAAGCTATATAACTTGCAGTTCCATATTTTTAAAAGACTTTAAAAAACTTATATATATATACGAGGGTGCATTGAAAAGTAATGCCTTCAAGTCTATAACTTTGTTAATAGTGTTCGGAGGCAATTGACACCGATATCAGAATAACGTATATGTAAGTGTGTTTTCAGGACAGTAAGTGTCAAGTGTCTGGAATGTTGCGCATGCGCACAACATTATCCAAGATGGCGTCATACATGGAAATTCGGTTGAAGCAAAGAGCTGTGATTGAATTCTTGACGGCCGAAGGTTGTGTTTCCATCGACATGCATCGGAGAATGAGAGCGGTATATGGTGACGCCTGTGTGGATGTGAGTACTGTTAGGAGGTAGGCAAGGACTGTTAAAGGCGACAATCCAGCGACGATGACCTTGCATGATCAGGCTCGCAGCGGACGACCAATTACAGCAATGGATGAACAACACCAAGCTCGCGTGGACGAACTGATTTATGTCAATCGCCGCATCAAGCAAAAAGATGTCGCTACAATGTTTGAAATTTCGACTGAACGAGTACATCACATTATTCATGTATTGCTATGGTATAGGAAAGTTTGTGCAAGATGGGTCCCTCGCATGCTGGCACCGGAAATGAAACATCGCCGACATCAGGCGTGTCAGGAACACCTGATGCGATATGAACGAGAAGGCGATGACTTTATCTGCCGAATTGTCACTGGCGATGAGTCATGGGTGCATCATTACGACCCTGAAAACAAGCGCCAGTCTATGGAATACAGGCACAAAAACTCACCCACCCCCAAAAAATTCAAAACTGTCGCGTCAGCGGGAAAAGTTTTGATGACCATTTTTGGGACTGCCAGTGCGTAATCCACACAGAATTTTGGAACGCGGCAATACTGTCAATTCTGATCGGTATGTGGAAACGATGAAGAAACTACGGGCAAGACTGCTACGTGTTCGTCCTGGAAAGCACGCAGTCCTTCAACATGACAATGCTCGTCCACACACCAGTAGACAAACAGCGGCAGCATTAGAGCGTCTCAATTTTGACGACATTTTAGCGCACCCACCATATAGCCCGGATTTGGCACCTTGTGATTTTTTCCTGTTCCCAAAGCTCAGGGCTTCTGACGAGGATGTGGCAGCAGATGTGCGTACCTGGCTTCGTGAAAAATCATCAGATTTTTTCTTCTACTGGATGCAACAACTAGTTCGACGTTGGCGTGTGTGTGGAACGTGGAGGTGACTATGTCAAAAATAATGACTCTATTGTGTAGTGGACATCTCAAGCTTTCTGAAAATGTATGTTTCATTTGTAAATTATGTATATTAACAAAGTTATGGACTTGGAGGCATTACTTTTCAATGCGCCCTCGTATATCACCATCATCAAATAGCTTGTCGTGAGCAGAACTTTGCCACCCCAACAGTCCTTCGGAATTTCTCTCTATCGTAGACCAGATGTCCTGCCTCTGCAGCCGTCATGCTCAAACCATCAGTTATATCCTGAATCCATCTTCTTCGTGGTCTTCCTCTTCTCCTCTTTGCCGGGATGTCTCCTTCCATGATGGTCTTCTCCAGCCCTTCATGTCTTTTTATATGTCCAAAATATCTCAATTTTCTTTTTCTTATTTGTAGCATCAGCCAATATATATATATATAGCCTCTACGTATGTGTTTGTGTGTCTGTGTGTGTGTCTGTGTACGTGTGTGTGTGTGTGTGCTCTGTATGTAGATATATGCAGCATATATATATAGCATCTATGTGTGGGTGCGTGCGCACGCAGGTCTATCTATATATCTATCTATATATCTATCTATATATCTATCTATATATCTATCTATATATCTATCTATATGTCTATATATGTATACAAGTTATCAGAGGAAGTTATGCTGCAAAGAACATTACTGATGTTATGATCATAATATGTCAGATTCGACACGCCCAATTCATTTTATTGACTAGCTTTACAAAAACTCCATCTTATTCAATATCCAATGTGACAAAGCGGCTTGTTAAAGCGTGACATACTTCTAGTCCCCAGGCAGTTACTGTAGCTTTTACTGTAATGATGATGAATGTACCACGAAGATAAAATCATAATGATTTCTTTTTTTAATCTATAACAGATTTGAGCATTTTTCAGCGATTTGCCATAGGCTACTATTTGCTGTGTCATCAGATGAAAGTGTTTTGTTGAAGCGAATAGTGGAAACGTAGAATTGTCGGATCTTGCAGATGGGGAAACCTGACATCGGAGAAGGATGAAAACGAGAGCACTGTTTTCTTTTTTGGTGTTTTATTTCACCATCAGTTGTTCTTCTTCGCGTTCGTTCTTTACGATCAATTTGAATCACTCTTTGTGATATGTTTGATCTTTGTCAAGAACGTGTATACGTTGAATATTGGTTTGGTAGGCCCCTAAACGCATAGACTTCTACATGTTTAGGACAAGTGTATTCGATTTCAGCCACATCGCCTTAGTCGCCTCTTACGACATACGTGGAAAGTACCAGTGGTTCTATTCTTTACACCCCAAATTTGGGCCCCGGTAACCACTCGGGCGACCATCAGTGAATACAGGCTACGTAGTAGTTTTTTAGATTTTTTTTTTCCGATCTAGAAGCACTTGAGCTTTCAGCTTTTCGGCTCGGTGCCATGGACTTAGCAACCCTTCGGTTCGGTGCCACGAACACCGTTAATCTTGAGAACCTGTGGCTTTTCTGCCAGTCCGCGGAATTGAACCCGCACTCACAGAAGACTTGTCACCCGCAGTCCAACGCGCTACGAAGACGCTGGGCAGGTGGGCCTACATAGTAGTTATGTCACCTAATATGGATCCTCTAACTTAATGTTCGGTAACCCTTGCATTCCTTATCAACAGTGTCCTTCGCTATTTAAGCGAGCCTTACTCCGACCTCAGAGGTACTTGTAATTTATATTCCTAAGTTAAGGATTATGGTTTTCTGTAGTTCAAGGAAGGAGAGCAATGTTTTATGCAAAACAAGGCAGGGGAAAACCTAAACTACGATGGCAACAGGTCAATAACTTTGAACCCTACGGGGGAAGGAGGTGAGAGAATTGGCTAAAGATCAAGTCTTTTAATCGAGTTGTGATAATAATTAAACATAGATCAATGATATGATAGCACTCATGATGATATTGTTAATGTGAGCGACAATACTGTGCTTGTGAGCATCTTGGTGATGTTGATTGTAATTCTATTGATAACGAGGGCTACTAACATCATCATGATAATTATCATTGATGTTCTTGTAAACAAAATGTACAAATCCGACAAATGTCAAAACAAATATAATGTAGTTTTACAAAGTAGAAAATGTAGGGATGTTCTTCAGTCACTTGGCGACCTACTTTTGGATAAGGACACTAAAATTGACGTTGAATTTAAGGGATTTTGGAATTTATACACGTTGTATAAATAGAACTGGATGCTTGAGGGGCATACAGAGAAGTGTGTTTAACCAGTGATCCACCGGAACCATCAGTGTGCATGTATACCGTTCGACATCTGGATATTTTTCCTGAGGTCAGTGATCTCAGTGTAGGTGAGATCGAGTTCCTAGTCCTATCGGAGACGGACGATGAAACGTTGGTCCCGTGTTTAATTTAAGCACGTAAAAGAACCCTTGGAAGTTCAAAATCTAGAAGAGTAGGCTGAAAAGCCGCTGCCCGGACAAAATTAATTAAAAAAGATTTAAAATGAAATTCCTACAAAAATATCTTCACCATTTTCAAAATTTTGTCGGGGACCATCGCCGGTGCTACAGAACTCGTGCACTACAGCTGAAATCTTCTGTGTAAGAAAGAGATCGGAGCACACATGGTTACTCAACGAAGTGCAATGATGATGGTCCTATCAATCAATCAATCAAACAAACAAACACTTCGGCATCTGTTAGAGGAGACTGAACACCTATAGGGCTGCCCGGAGTGATGTGACATCAGTTCAGTAAATAATAACCAATAACCAATTATCATCATCAGGTGCCGTCTCCGCATTGAAGGTTGGCCGCAATGAATCTGCAGCATCCTCTGTTATTCGCCTTGGTGTTGCACTCTGCCAGACTGCAACCTATCCATTTCTTTAAACTTCCCTCCTACTTATCTCTCGGTCTTCTTCTCGCTCTTCGTCCTTCAACTTTCCCCTCTGGTAAAGATTTTATTAAGGTGTCATGCCTTTTTATGTGCCCAAAATACTTTACTTTCTGATAAAAACTAGAAAATGTACAAAGTCGAAAAATGTAAAAACAAAATAATATAGTTTTACAAAGTAGAAAATCTACAGTTAGTTTTTTACTGTTTATTTAATTGATTCTTCAACAGTTTAATTATGGTTGGCTAGTTTATCGATTAGTCGTCTCCGGCCATCCTAGACCACAATCAATCAATATGACCAGCTGGCTATTAGATGTGGCAGAAATAATCCTCTCATTATGATTTAGTGCAGTAGATAGGCTTATGTCATGTGATTTCTGAGAGCGGTTCTCAAAATATCTTCAAGGGGTCCAACATAATCAACTTAAGGTCGCTCGTGTGTTTTGCCGATGCTAACAAGGGAAACAAATAATAGGAACATAATTATAACGCATGTCGTAAGAGGCGACTGAGGTAGGGGCCTAGGAAAGCTACTCTAGTAAATAAAAAGTGTCGCAGAAATAGGATGTGCTGGCCTATTTGTAGGCGCATAACTGGCACAATGTACACTCGCTCTTATGCTCAGATCACATACAAATCACAAAGAGTGGTTTAACAAGTGGATGTTAATATGGAGCTTCCGAAGAAGAAGAAGAAGCAATCAACGTAACGTTATCTAAATAATATTACCAGTGGCGGCTCGTGATAATTTTTGTTGGTGGGGACAGACAGAAATTTTCGGAAAAATCATGGTTTCGGTTGGGATATATTTTAATGTATAAAATAATACATACACGATACACCTTATTTTTGGTGTGGCCCGGCCCCACTGGCCCTTAATGACGAGCAGCCACTGAGTATTACTATTGTACCGCTATACGTTGCATGGGGTCTTCAAACAATTTCTTCATACCGTTCTATCATGGGAAACTCTTGCAATCTCTTCTATAGAATTGAGTTTGATATATTTACCACTTTTATCTGTAAAGATCGTTTCATGGTTATCTGATGACGTCCTTTTTTCTGGAGCCATTTGCCTGCTTTGCGGTTCTTTTATCATTTTTTATCAGAGCATACTCAACATATCTCCATCTTCTCTTTCTGATAACAGTTGTTAGTAATGGTTGACCAGACATTTCTCTGATTATATCCCCTCTCCTTAATTCTTCCCAATTTAATGTTCATTATTACACACGAGCATACATACATACATACACAAACATACACACATACATACACGCACACATACATATATACATACATACACACATACATACACACATACATACACACATACATTCACACATACATTCACACATACACACAAACATATATACAAACATACATAAGCATATACGACAACAGAGAGTGAGCAACGCATTTTTACTCTTCTAAATCTATAAACTATTGCAATTTCGTCTAACCTTACATTCCTCTCAAAAACCTACCATTAATCTTCCTCTCCATCAGCATCATCCTTTCTATTCCCTCCATGCCACTCACTTCATCTTCCTAACACACGCTCATAATTAATAACCTGAGCTGACGTCATATGTGCATATAATGAACACGGAATGTTCTAGTACACCGTCGAGTGACGTGATATAGACGTACACATATGCTTCAGATGAATGAGTGACACGTGATCCCGCAGCTTTAGGTCACCTAAGTACACCACTCGCACGTGCATATCACGTGCAGCCGTCCAGCTGCATATACGTACTAATTAAGATATAATAAATGATACGCTTACTGAAGGATACGACAGCTGAAATTCATAGATACGTAGATATATACACACTCGGGTAATAAGATAAATGCATAAATATTGGTACTTTTTTTTACAATATTTCATTCATTAGCCTCTTTGTCTTAGGAGACAATAGGTTTTGAGTCACGTAGTTTGTTATCTGCTGACTCACAACGTTTCTTGTGGCTGTAATGGCCTATTGAGGAGTGGCAATCTTTGTCACAGTTGCTGCAGGTAAAACTGGAGACTGAAGCTGATACATTGGATGTTCTCTCTGCACTCTGTGTTCTCCCTTGCCTCCAAATGGGATGGTGTTTTTCTTCTTGTCTTTTTTAGCTGTCCCACACTGCCGCTAGTCATGCCTGCCTGTCTTTGGTCAGCCGCTCCCAGTGTTCTTTGTCTATGCCGTATGAAGCTATCACGCTTGCATGTGTCAATGAAGCGTAATAATGGGCGCCCTTGCTGTCTAGTACCAGTTGCGATTTGACCATATAGATTGTTCTTTGCGATTCTATAATCAATCATACGGCACACGTGTCCCAGCCATCTCAGACTTGGCTGACTCAGCAAGGTGTACATGCTTGGAATGCCAGTGCTGTCCACTATTTCTATATTGGAGATGTGATCCTGCCATCGGATGTTATATATTTGCCTGAGACAGCGCATGTGAAAGGTGTTGAGAGAGCACATGTGAAAGGTGTTGAGACAGCGCACGTGGAAGGTGTTGAGAGAGCGCACGTGGAAGGTGTTGAGAGAGCGCATGTGAAAGGTGTTGAGAGAGCACATGTGGAAGGTGTTGAGAGAGCGCATGTGAAAGGTGTTGAGACAGCGCACGTGGAAGGTGTTGAGAGAGCGCACGTGGAAGGTGTTGAGAGAGCGCATGTGGAAGATGTTGAGAGAGCGCATGTGGAAGATGTTGAGAGAGCGCACGTGGAAGGTGTTGAGAGAGCGCATGTGGAAGGTGTTGAGACAGCGTATGTGGAAGATGTTGAGAGAGCGCACGTAGAAGATGTTGAGAGAGCGCATGTGGAAGATGTTGAGAGAGCGCATGTGGAAGATGTTGAGACAGCGCACGTGGAAGGTGTTGAGAGAGCGCATGTGGAAGATGTTGAGAGAGCGCATGTGGAAGATGTTGAGAGAGCGCATGTGGAAGGTGTTGAGAGAGCGCATGTGGAAGATGTTGAGAGAGCGCATGTGGAAGATGTTGAGAGAGCGCATGTGGAAGATGTTGAGAGAGTGCATGTGGAAGATGTTGAGAGAGCGTATGTGGAAGATGTTGAGAGAGCGTATGTGGAAGATGTTGAGAGAGCGCATGTGGAAGGTGTTGAGAGAGCGCATGTGGAAGATGTTGAGAGAGCGCATGTGGAAGATGTTGAGAGAGCGCATGTGGAAGATGTTGAGAGAGCGCACGTGGAAGGTGTTGAGAGAGCGCATGTGAAAGGTGTTGAGAGAGCACATGTGGAAGGTGTTGAGAGAGCGCATGTGAAAGGTGTTGAGACAGCGCACGTGGAAGGTGTTGAGAGAGCGCACGTGGAAGGTGTTGAGAGAGCGCATGTGGAAGATGTTGAGAGAGCGCATGTGGAAGATGTTGAGAGAGCGCACGTGGAAGGTGTTGAGAGAGCGCATGTGGAAGATGTTGAGAGAGCGCATGTGGAAGATGTTGAGAGAGCGCACGTGGAAGGTGTTGAGAGAGCGCATGTGGAAGGTGTTGAGAGAGCGCATGTGGAAGATGTTGAGAGAGCGCATGTGGAAGGTGTTGAGAAGCGCAGTGGAAGATGTTGAGAGAGCGCATGTGGAAGATGTTGAGAGAGCGCATGTGGAAGATGTTGAGAGACGCATGTGGAAGTGTTGAGAGAGCGATGTGGAAGGTGTTGAGAAGCGACATGGAAGATGTTGAGAGGCAGTAAGTGTGAGAAGCAGAGTGTTGAGAGAGCGCATGTGGAAGATGTTGAGAGAGCGCATGTGGAAGATGTTGAGAGAGCGCATGTGAAGTGCTTGAGAGAGCGCATTGGAAGATGTTGAGAGAGCTATGTTTAAGAATAGTGAGAGAGCATTAGGAAGATGTTAAGACGCATGGAAGTGTCTGAGAAGCGTACTGTGGAAGGTGTGAGACACATGAAATGAATTGAGAGAGAAATATGTGAAGGTGTTGAAGACGATGAAGGATGTTGAGAGAGCCATTGGAAGATGAGCATGTTTTGTTAGGCATACCATTATAGCTCTACAACGAGTTGTTTAATAATACGAACTAGCTTGCGATGAGTTTGATAAACATGGAGAGCTGAAACTGGAATTGTTGAAATATTAAGATGAACGAATTTGTGTTTGCAATTTCTTTCATAACAGCAACACTAATACTTATTGTTAGATCATTAAGTGACAAAAGAGTTTAAAACACAAAGCTAGAATATGAAATGGACATTGAAAGATAATTGTAGTCTGAATAGTGTCAATGTGGTAATGTCAGTAGAACAACTGTGGTTAGGACAGCTTACGTTGATGACAGAGGAGTGTAGAACAGAAAGTATAGGAATCATAAAAGAGAGTTGTAACTATGGAGAAGATTGTTGTAGATTGTGGCCTGTTGTGGAAACGGTGAGAAAAATGAGCCAAGAGTTAAGTAACAATGAGAAGAATTCTGTGAAAGATGAAGCTGATGTGGAAACGGTAGAAAAATGGCCAGAGTTGTAACAATAGAAAGTTCTTGTGAAATGAAGCATAATGTGGAAACGGTAGAAAAATGGCCAGAGTTGTAAAATAGAAAGTTCTTGTGAAATGAAGCATGATGTGGAAACGGTAGAAAAATGGCCAGAGTTGTAACAATAGAAAGTTCTTGTGAAATGAAGCATATGTGGAAACGGTAGAAAAATGGCCAGAGTTGTAACAATAGAAATGTCTTGTGAAATGAAGCATAATGTGGGAAACGGTAGAAAAATGGCCAGAGTTGTAACAATAGAAAGTTCTTGTGAAATGAAGCATGATGTGGAAACGTAAAAAAATGGCCAGAGTTGTAACAATAGAAAGTTCTTGTGAAATGAAGCATGATGTGGAAACGGTAGAAAATGGCAGAGTTGTAACAATAGAAATGTCTTGTGAAATGAAGCATGATGTGGAAACGGTAGAAAATGGCAGAGTTGTAACAATAGAAAGTTCTTGTGAAATGAAGCATGATGTGGGAAACGGTAGAAAAATGGCCAGAGTTGTAACAATAGAAATGTCTTGTGAAATGAAGCATGATGTGGAAACGGTAGAAAAATGGCCAGAGTTGTAACAATAGAAAGTTCTTGTGAAATGAAGCATGATGTGGAAACGGTAGAAAATGGCCAGAGTTGTAACAATAGAAATGTCTTGTGAAATGAAGCATGATGTGGAAACGGTAGAAAATGGCCAGAGTTGTAACAATAGAAATGTCTTGTGAAATGAAGCATAATGTGGGAAACGGTAGTAAAATGGCCAGAGTTGTAACAATAGAAATGTCTTGTGAAATGAAGCATAATGTGGGAAACGGTAGTAAAATGGCCAGAGTTGTAACAATAGAAATGTCTTGTGAAATGAAGCATGATGTGGAAACGGTAGAAAAATGGCCAGAGTTGTAACAATAGAAATGTCTTGTGAAATGAAGCATAATGTGGAAACGGTAGAAAAATGGCCAGAGTTGTAACAATAGAAATGTCTTGTGAAATGAAGCATGATGTGGGAAACGGTAGAAAAATGGCCAGAGTTGTAACAATAGAAATGTCTTGTGAAATGAAGCATAATGTGGGAAACGTAGAAAATGGCCAGAGTTGTAACAATAGAAATGTCTTGTGAAATGAAGCATAATGTGGGAAACGGTAGAAAAATGGCAGAGTTGTAACAATAGAAATGTCTTGTGAAATGAAGCATAATGTGGGAAACGGTAGAAAAATGGCAGAGTTGTAACAATAGAAATGTCTTGTGAAATGAAGCATGATGTGGAAACGGTAGAAAAATGGCCAGAGTTGTAACAATAGAAATGTCTTGTGAAATGAAGCATATGTGGAAACGTAGAAAATGGCAGAGTTGTAACAATAGAAATGTCTTGTGAAATGAAGCATAGTGTGGGAAACGGTAGAAAAATGGCAGAGTTGTAACAATAGAAATGTCTTGTGAAATGAAGCATAGTGTGGGAAACGGTAGAAAAATGGCAGAGTTGTAACAATAGAAATGTCTTGTGAAATGAAGCATTATGTGGGAAACGGTAGAAAAATGGCCAGAGTTGTAACAATAGAAAGTTCTTGTGAAATGAAGCATGATGTGGGAAACGGTAGAAAAATGGCAGAGTTGTAACAATAGAAAGTTCTTGTGAAATGAAGCATGATGTGGGAAACGGTAGAAAAATGGCAGAGTTGTAACAATAGAAATGTCTTGTGAAATGAAGCATGATATGGGAAACGGTAGAAAAATGGCCAGAGTTGTAACAATAGAAATGTCTTGTAAATGAAGCATATGTGGGAAACGGTAGAAAAATGGCCAAAGTTGTAACAATAGAAATGTCTTGTAAAATGAAGCATAATGTGGGAAACGGTAGAAAAATGGCCAGAGTTGTAACAATAGAAATGTCTTGTGAAATGAAGCATAATGTGGGAAACGGTAGAAAAATGGCCAGAGTTGTAACAATAGAAATGTCTTGTGAAATGAAGCATATGTGGGAAACGTAGAAAAATGGCCAGAGTTGTAACAATAGAAATGTCTTGTAAATGAAGCATAATGTGGAAACGGTAGAAAATGGCCAGAGTTGTAACAATAGAAATGTCTTGTGAAATGAAGCATAATGTGGGAAACGGTAGAAAAATGGCCAGAGTTGTAACAATAGAAATGTCTTGTGAAATGAAGCATGATGTGGGAAACGGTAGAAAAATGGCCAGAGTTGTAACAATAGAAATGTCTTGTGAAATGAAGCATGATATGGGAAACGGTAGAAAAATGACCAGAGTTGTAACAATAGAAATGTCTTGTGAAATGAAGCATGATGTGGAAACGGTAAAAAAATGCCAGAGTTGTAACAATAGAAATGTCTTGTGAAATGAAGCATGATGTGGAAACGGTAGAAAAATGGCCAGAGTTGTAACAATAGAAATGTCTTGTGAAATGAAGCATAATGTGGGAAACGGTAGTAAAATGGCCAGAGTTGTAACAATAGAAATGTCTTGTGAAATGAAGCATAATGTGGAAACGTAGAAAATGGCCAGAGTTGTAACAATAGAAATGTCTTGTGAAATGAAGCATAATGTGGAAACGGTAGAAAATGGCAGAGTTGTAACAATAGAAAGTTCTTGTGAAATGAAGCATAATGTGGGAAACGGTAGAAAAATGGCCAGAGTTGTAACAATAGAAATGTCTTGTGAAATGAAGCATAATGTGGAAACGTAGAAAATGGCCAGAGTTGTAACAATAGAAAGTTCTTGTGAAATGAAGCATGATGTGGAAACGGCAGAAAATGGCCAGAGTTGTAATAATAGAAATGTCTTGTGAAATGAAGCATAATGTGGAAACGGTAGTAAAATGGCAGAGTTGTAACAATAGAAATGTCTTGTGAAATGAAGCATAATGTGGGAAACGGTAGAAAAATGGCAGAGTTGTAACAATAGAAATGTCTTGTGAAATGAAGCATAATGTGGGAAACGGTAGAAAAATGGCCAGAGTTGTAACAATAGAAAGTTCTTGTGAAATGAAGCATGATGTGGGAAACGGTAGAAAAATGGCCAGAGTTGTAACAATAGAAAGTTCTTGTGAAATGAAGCATAATGTGGGAAACGGTAGAAAAATGGCCAGAGTTGTAACAATAGAAATGTCTTGTGAAATGAAGCATGATATGGGAAACGGAGAAAAGGGCCCAGAGTTGTAACAATAGAAATGTCTTGTGAAATGAAGCATGATGTGGGAAACGGTAGAAAAATGGCAGAGTTGTAACAATAGAAATGTCTTGTGAAATGAAGCATATGTGAAACGTAGAAAATGGCAGAGTTAAAATAGAATGTCAAATGAAGCATAATGAAAGTAGAAAATGCAAGTTGTAAAATAGAAATGTCTGTGAATGAAGCATAATGTGGAAACGTAGAAAAATGGCCAGAGTTGTAACAATAGAAATGTCTTGTGAAATGAAGCATAATGTGGAAACGGTAGAAAATGGCCAGAGTTGTAACAATAGAAATGTTTTGTGAAATGAAGCATGATGTGGAAACGTAGAAAAATGGTCAGAGTTGTAACAATAGAAATGTCTTGTGAAATGAAGCATGATGTGGGAAACGGTAGAAAAATGGTCAGAGTTGTAACAATAGAAATGTCTTGTGAAATGAAGCATAATGTGGGAAACGGTAGAAAAATGGCCAGAGTTGTAACAATAGAAATGTCTTGTGAAATGAAGCATAATGTGGGAAACGATAAAAATGGCCAGAGTTGTAAAATAGAAATGTCTTGTGAAATGAAGCATGATGTGGAAACGTAGAAAATGGCAGAGTTGTAACAATAGAAATGTCTTGTGAAATGAAGCATGATGTGGAAACGGTAGAAAAATGGCCAGAGTTGTAACAATAGAAATGTCTTGTGAAATGAAGCATAATGTGGAAACGGTAGAAAATGGCCAGAGTTGTAACAATAGAAAGTTCTTGTGAAATGAAGCATGATGTGGGAAACGGTAGAAAAATGGCAGAGTTGTAACAATAGAAATGTCTTGTGAAATGAAGCATAATGTGGAAACGATAAAAATGGCCAGAGTTGTAACAATAGAAATGTCTTGTGAAATGAAGCATGATGTGGAAACGTAGAAAATGGCAGAGTTGTAACAATAGAAATGTCTTGTGAAATGAAGCATGATGTGGGAAACGGTAGAAAAATGGCAGAGTTGTAACAATAGAAATGTCTTGTGAAATGAAGCATAATGTGGGAAACGGTAGAAAAATGGCAAAGTTGTAACAATAGAAATGTCTTGTGAAATGAAGCATGATGTGGAAACGGTAGAAAAATGGCCAGAGTTGTAACAATAGAAATGTCTTGTGAAATGAAGCATGATGTGGGAAACGGTAGAAAAATGGCCAAAGTTGTAACAATAGAAATGTCTTGTGAAATGAAGCATGATATGGGAAACGGTAGAAAAATGGCAGAGTTGTAACAATAGAAATGTCTTGTGAAATGAAGCATGATGTGGAAACGGTAGAAAATGGCAGAGTTGTAACAATAGAAAGGTCTTGTGAAATGAAGCATGATGTGGGAAACGGTAGAAAAATGGCAGAGTTGTAACAATAGAAAGGTCTTGTGAAATGAAGCATAATGTGGGAAACGGTAGAAAAATGGCAGAGTTGTAACAATAGAAAGGTCTTGTGAAATGAAGCATAATGTGGGAAACGGAACACGAAGTGGATATATATATATAGAAAATGGTACATACATTATTGGCCTGAAAGTAATTTACCATTTTTATTTGAGATGAAATCAGCTTTCAGATGCATCGCTGGAAAATATTTTCACAAAAATGAAAAAAATACAAAATAAAATTGTAATCAATAAATCAAGCGCCATGCCTGCCGACGTAGACGATCATGTCTCTCCACAACTCTCTCTCTCTCTCTCTGGTGGAGTTTATCAATTATGACACCGATCTCTTGTCTAATGTCTTTCCCCAGGTGGATGACGGAATTGGTTGTCTACTCTTGCCCTTAAGCGTAGGGGAGAGACTTATAATTTGAGTTCCAGTACCAGATGAGTCGCCCTCGTTGTGTTATATCCATGTTTATTTAGTTTGGTTTTGATATGATTGAATGGTCTTTCCACCTTTTTCTTGGTCTTTCCTTGGTTCTAGTTAGTTAGTTAGTCTTTCTCTTGGGCCTGTGGGCGGCGCATAGGGCAGAGGTCATAGCTCTCCATGTCTCCCGGTTCGTTGCTATCTGTTTTAGGTCTTTAATGTTTGCTAGGCCCATCGTTGAGCCTTCTCTGGTGATGGTTCTACGCAGTCTCTCTTGGTCTTCCTCGTTTTGTTTTTCCCTCTGGTGTCCATATGAGGGATTGGTTCTAGTACCTGATCTCTTTTATTGTATGCTGTTATTGGTGGTTGGTTGTATTCCATTCTCATTAAATGTCCGAAGCACTGTATTTTTTTGGTCAAATTACAATATCAGACCATCCAACATCTCCCTCTGTCTTCCTCTGTCTCTCCTACCTTGTATTTTACTCGTTAGCACTAAATGTTTGAAACAGTCTAATCACATCATATATCAGAAGAACATTGATTGTCTAATTATTAGATTTTTTAATCAAGTTCCACTGCGTGTAAGTCTCTTTAAATACCTCATCATTTATTTTATTTTCACTGACCATGAGATTTGTATCATTCTTCTGTGAAACCACATCTCCGTGACTTTCAAATTTCAGATTAGTTATAGCGCAGAATACTTAATAACTGGGAAGGGTGGGTCTCTATACCGAAATGGTTAAGACGTTTGCCTGTCGTTCTGGAGGTTGTGAGTTCGAATGCGAACCGAATCATATGTGCAATTTTTTCATAAGATCCCTTGGATTGCTGCTGGAGTTACGAAGTTCGTTCTTTGTGCAACACTCTCGAAAAATGGGGAAGACTGCAGCAAAACTTGGTAAAATAGCGAATCACGTGCAAATAAAGTACTATAGTTTAACAAAATACAGAAACAGTGACGATAAACAGCAACGTTTCGACAAAAAGGCCTTTATCAAGCAAACGATACAACAGGAGTGACGAATTTCACAGAACACTTACAAATGGACGATTACGGAAACATTCAAACGTATCTAATGAAAATCTGGGAATAAAAACGAATAACGAAATGAGTGCAACACAAAACTGGAAGTGTAAAAGAAGAGAAACAATATACAATCTAGTGAAAATATAACTTATATATATGAAGCAAATACACATATAGATTACAAGGCATGAGATGAGAAAGTACTAAGAAGCATAGGAATGTAATGCGTTGAGTCCAAGAGGCCGCAAGGTACCATATAACGAAATAAAACGGTTTTTCCAGAGCAAATCGACTGCGATCATCAGAGGAACATGATCGGATGGCTGTGACCTGGACATCACAAGCTCCTGAATGGTCAGTATCATTGAAATGATTAGCTAATGGGGTCACAGAGCATTGGCGTATATCGCGCAAGTGTTGGGCGAATCGGTCACTGAGCCTCTTGTCGGTTTCACCAATATAGGCCTTGTTGCACCACTTGCAGGTAATGGCATAGATAATATTACGGGACTCGCACGTGAAACTGTCTTCAATAACAAACGTTGCTTTTGGAAAAGACACAGTTCGGGTCTGTATTACATAAGCACACGTGTTGCAGCGCCGATGGCCACACTGGATGGTGCCAAAATGACTCTGGATATTAGGTTTGAGGCGACTGTGAACCAACATATACTTAAGACTTCTGTCCCGTCTGTACGCCACCAAAAGATAGTGTTGAAAGACTGAACGTGTCTCAGGATCAGACTGAAGAATGGAGAGATGACAGAATAAGACTTTTTTCACAAGGGAACTATGAGAAACTAATGTTAAACTTATCTTAACTTTCCACTTTCTCATCTCATGCTTTGTAATCAATATGTGTATTTGCTTTATATATATCATTTATATTTTCACTAGATTGTATATTGTTTCTCTTCTTTTCCACTTCCAGTTTTGTGTTGCACTCATTTCGTTATTCGTTTTTATTCCCATATTTTCATTAGATACGTTTGAATGTTTTCGTAATCGTCCATTTGTAAGTGTTCTGTGAAATTCGTCACTCCTGTTGTATCGTTTGCTTGATAAAGGCCTTTTGGTCGAAACGTTGTTGTTTATCGTCACTGTTTCTGTATTTTGTAAACTATAGTACTTTGTTTGCACGTGTTCCGCAAAACCCCGCCAAGTGGCGTTTCATTTCTGCCGACAGGGGCAGAGCCATATGGGGAAACCCGGTAGAATGAAGTCAATCCTTCTCCTTTAGACTTAATAACTGGACATCAGATTTAGCTTGATACAATAGGTACATTCATATCGGTCTGTCACAATTGAAATGTTTGGGACGTACCGTTAGGACGGACAGTGCAATAGTTAGAAGACAATTGGTTGCGGAGGGTTTTTTTTAGCGGCAATAGAATATAACGTGATCCTTCTCCTAAAAAAGATTCGGAAAAAATTAATTAGAAAATGAAATAGTTAACGAAAAAAATGTTAATTACGTATCCTTTACAGGACTTTGCGAATCAACCCCAGCTTTTTTAACGCTGTTTGTGATTTTTCTAGGCATTATTACGTTCAGTAGTTTACCATTGCTTTCTGAACGGGTGGTGCCATCGTCCTTTTGTAAAATCCACGCGAAACAATTTGCAACCAAACTGTCCGCAGCGTGATTCGAACTCAGAACGTCTGGGTTAATAGACCGAGTCACTATCCCCTAAGCCACAGACGCCCCCAGTTAACGAAAAGAGGTATTTTTTAAAAAATGCAACGAATTGTCTGAAACTGAGAAATGTAAAATCTTGATACGTGATAAACAAATAATAACCAAGTAAATGAGAATGTAACGTGATCCTTCTCCTACTGTGACATTTGTTGTGTTTATAAATTAGCTGACATACAAAGCGACACAACTAAACAATAAACTGATCAAGCAAACACAATAGAAAGATATAATGTGACACTAAATATGTCTAGAAACATATTGCAGCAAGACCGTATGTTGTCCTGACTCACAAGAGAAACAAAGAATAGTCACACCACGACCTACAAGACATATTGTGCGTCTATGACGCAGAGACAAGGTGCTCGCCTCTCATTTCAACGATACTGGGTTCGTTTCCTGCTTGGAACGATCGGGATAATTTTTCCAGAGATTCCTGTTTTCAGTGTAGGTGAGATCAAGTTTCTAGTCCTATTAGAGACGGATAATAAAACGTAGGTCCTGTGTTCAAGGTGAGCAAGTCAAAAAAAAAAAAGAATAGGCAACTGAAAATTGATAAGAGTCTGCAGGAAAGCCGCTGCCTGGCTAAATTCATTTTTAAATATTGAAATTTTTTTTTAATTACTGCGAAAACATTTCACAACCTTAAAATTACATTGGGGCCTTCGACTGAGCAACGTTGTTGTTGCAGTGCCGCTGAGATCTTCATGTATAAGAAATAGATCGAAACACACAAGGTTGTTCACCGAAGTGCAATGATGATGGCCCTATCAATCAATCAGTTAATCAAGAGGCAACTAAGATGAGGTTGGGCTGGAGGCTGGATGACCCATCTGATAATAAACACCAAAATCCATTCAACCATGAATTAGCATGAGTTTGTTGAAGGTTGATGCCCTAACGGGAGGTATAAATGCACTAGATGACAGAGAGAGAGAGAGATAGAGAGAGATTGCGGTAGCCATCATTGGTCATTGACTCTACAATAACGCAACTATGATAGAAAAAGAGAAGTATGCAACGAGAATTGAAAGGGTCTAACGCTGAAAAATTGATTTAATTGCGCACGGTTTTATCCCATACGGCTTGGTCCCTCTCCACAGAAATATCACGTTATCTGCCGAGAATACTGTACAAAGCACGAATTCCGTAGCTCCAGCATAAATCCTAGGGGCCTTAGAGAAAATAGCACCCATGAATAGAACAAGGGGTCCTGATTCGAACCTACGACCTTTGAGTGCAAGCTAAAGGCTTAATCAGTTAGCCACAGTAAGAAGCACCGTGTAAGTCAGAGCGTAGTTGAGTAACGTGTACTATGAATCTCAATTATGGACACAATTCCAAATGAAAAGATGACACGCAGAAATATGTTCCAGGACCAAATGGAAGTCACGTTAACATACAGATATCGATGGGCATATATATCTCTGTCATACATATATCACCTGCAACACATCTATGTACTCAGCCTACATTTCCGCAAACTCATTAACATACTCATATCCTCGCCACTGCCTCGGTTACTACCTACTCAGCTAGACGACCCACACACGACCGTATCATATCTGTTACGTCCACGGACGGTATCAGTCGACAATCATGGTCCTTACTGGCAGTAATCCTCCCCTCATCCTCAACTTCTTCAACAATTAATCGAGTCCACTAAACTGTTATCAGTTAGCAAACAATTCAACATTATCAAATTCAATCACTGATGATTATTGCAATCTTTGTTTTGTTTTGTTTCTCTCCAATAGAGATGCGACCACTGTGTCTACACACAGACACAGACATACGACCACTGCTTCCACACACACATACACACAGACAGAGACATACGACCACTGCTTCCACACACACACATACACACAGACAGAGACATACGAACACTGCTTCCACACACACACACACACACATACACACATGCGACCACTGCTACTACACACCCACATACAAGACACATACAAGACACATTCAAGACACATACAAGACCCATACAACACACATACAATACCCATACAACACACATACAATACCCATACAAGACACATACAATACACATAAAACACACATATAAGACGCATACAAGACACATACAAGACACATACAAGACACATACAAGACACATACAAGACATACACAATACCCATACAAGACACATACAAAACACATACAATACACATACAAGACCCATACAAGACACATACAATACCCATACAAAACACATACAAGACACTACAAAACACATACAAGACACTGCAAGACACAAACAAGACACATACAAGACACTGCAAGACACATACAAGACACATACAAGACACATACAAGACACATACAAGACTCATATAAGACACATACAAGACACTACAAGACATTAACACTTAAAGGACAAATATTGACAATAAGTTTGACACAAACTGGCTCGAGCCACTCTATGAAATACAACTGTTTCATTCGACTTACTCAACAAATACATATACACATATACGTAGATATGTAAGAGAGAATAATGTAAGAGATAATGTAAGGAACACATGTAATGAATAATGTAAGGAACACATGTAAGAAATAATTGAAATACAGATACATATACGCATGTATCTAGATAGATATATATATATATCAGTATATCAGTTATATGAGGACTATCATCATAGCACTCCGGACATGTTCATAGGTGCTCCGATCTCCGCCTCAGCAAATCCAGCAGCGTCCAGCGACCCAACACGCCAGTTCGATGTTGATTAATCAATCTCTTTGCATATTTAGTATGTCGTTCTTTTCGGGCTGCACCAATATTGACACCCATCTCTTTCAATCTGGTCAGCGAGTGGGATTCACAGCCCTGAAACTCCTCTGTTCGGAAAGACTCTCTCAATGCGTGAAGAATGTCACTTCGATCCATTGCAGCTCCCTCTGATATTGTAGCTAAGCCAGCCAATCTATCAGCTCGTTCATTACCCTAACTCCTGCGTGCCCAGGGACAAAAATAAAGGTGATTTCTTTGATCATTGTCTGTACCAGTACCTCCACCCAGTTGCGTCTCACCATATATATATATAACAGAGCGAATACATGTACGTAGATAAGAGATAATTTAAATGCGACAATACACATACATATTATATATATATATATTATAAGAGGAAGGCCGAGAGATAGGTGGGAGGGAAACTTTAAGAAATGGACAGGTTACAGTATGACAGTGTGCAACACCAAGGCGAAAGACAGAGGATGCTGGAGATTCATTGCAGCCAACCTTCGATGTGGAGACGGCACCTGATGATGATGATGATGAAAATATGTCTGTGTGTTATGTTATGTTATGTTATGTTATGTTATGTTATGTTATGCGATCGACGTCATGGCACATTGGGCATTCCCATTCGTGCTCTGTCCTCCGCTGCAGCAACCATCCCAAAGTCCATTTGCTCACCGTACCCATGAGAAGTTGATTACTATATCTTCTCTCTCTACCACGAAGACAACACTGTCTGGCATGTCCAAACTTAACGCCTAATTCTCGAACTCGTTCCAGTGTCTGAGACTTGTCCATATGGCATAATTGAGAGCGTATCGCATTGATGATATCTGTCTGTGTGTGCGTACGCGTGCGTGTGGGTGTGTGTGTGTGTTTGAAACATAAACACAGAAGACGCAGTGATATAGGCTTACGATTTACCGTGACAACCCAATATCTCTTAACATGAATACAGATGACAATTTTCCGAATAATGAGAAAGCAGATAAAGGGAACGTGTCTCTTAACTTGTCTCTTGAGTTGGATATCTTCTACAGTTTCAAGGCCGGTCAAGTTGCTCGGATGCCTGTTTAACGAATTCCAACACAGTTGATGTACGGCGAAATTGAAGAGGGCAGGCGATCAGTTGGAGGACAGAAAAAACGTTTTACATACACTCTTTTTTTTTTTTAAACCGATTCAGAGGCACTTGAGCTTTCAGTTCTTCAGCTCGGTGCCATGGACATCGTAACCCTTCGGTTCGGTGCCACGAACACCGTGAATCTGGTGAACCTGTGGCTTTTCTACCAGCCCGCGGAATTGAACCCGCACTCACAAGGAGCTTGTCCCCCATAGTCCAACGTGCTACGAACATGCTGGGCAGACGGGCTACATACACTCTTAAAGTATATTTTAAATGCTTCGATATAGGTGCCATGTGCTGGGAATCCCTTGCGCAAGATGCCAAATGTGGTGCTGTAACAATACAAGCGTAACTTAAACAGCTGATAATCGTGGTGCCGTTGAGGCTCAGAGACAGTGAGCTGCGTGAAAAGACAAAACACACAGCACCCACATGTCTAACCTCGATCATGTATGCCCCACCAATGGTAAGGGATTATATTCGAGGATTAGACTTTACAGTCACTCGCTCACACCCTAGAGAGTTGCAGCAACACACGTCTGAGACTGTTGTCATCATCGTTTGCGATGTACAGCTATTATTATTATTATCACAGTTTCAACCAAATACCGTTTCAAAAATACAAAAATACACAGTTTCACAACTAAAAATGAAACCATGGTTTTCCCGACCATAAACGGTTCTCACGTCGACTGAGTTCTCATTTAGGTACTTGAGAAACACTGGGTAGGGGTGTTCTTACTAGCTTGTCTCTCAGGTATGTACACCGTGCTCAAATGGCGCTGGCCGAGATGGCAAGGCAGTGTGCCTTGCAGAATCTTTACCAAGCAGTTGACGAATATGATGATAGAAGTCAGTGGCGGCTCGTCATTAAGGGCCAGAGGGCCGGGCCCCACCAAAAATAATGTGTAACGCGTCTTTATTAAATTAAAATATAACCTAACCCAAATCAATGATTTTCCCGAAAATTTGTGTCTGGCCCCACCAACAAAAACGATCTCGAGCCGCCACAGATAGAAGTTAAACTGTAGCAAAATATTTAAATAGTTTCAAAGATGTGTAGAAACGTTCATATGAAAGTACTAGACATACTAGTCTTGTAGGAACATGACACATATGAAAGTACTAGACATACTAGTCTTGTAGGAACATGACACATATGAAAGTACTAGACATACTAGTCTTGTAGGAACATGACACATATGAAAGTACTAGACATACTAGTCTTGTAGGAACATGACACATATGAAAGTACTAGACATACTAGTCTTGTAGGAACATGACACATATGAAAGTACTAGACATACTAGTCTTGTAGGAACATGACACATATGAAAGTACTAGACATACTAGTCTTGTAGGAACATGACACATATGAAAGTACTAGACATACTAGTCTTGTAGGAACATGACACATATGAAAGTACTAGACATACTAGTTTTGTAGGAACATGACACATATGAAAGTACTAGACATACTAGTCTTGTAGGAACATGTCCACCGATCCTACCATCTAAAAATGTACCATAAAAGGAGAAATGAGTGTAGAAAAAATACTATAACAAACACAAGTATAGAGAAAACCCTGCAAGAAATGTCTTAGAAACAAAGATAATGGGTTTTTTAATGCCCGTAGCCTTTTCATGCCTTATGGTATGCAATGCTTCTCACATTTTAATTTCTTACCCATTGTGCACGAGGTGGGAGGGCCAATTCCTTTCCTCACCTGTGGAACGTCGAGTATGGGATTGAACACATAACCCGCTTGTGTCTAAGTCGATACGCGAACGCTTACGCCTTACGCCAATTTGTCCTACAACCTCTATCATACTTCAATATTATAAGTAAAATGTCAGAAAAATAAGACTATGTGTTGAGTTGTGTGTCTGTAGTTGACCTGGTTTATATTTTCTCCCATTTCTTCTATTAATATGTTCCCATCAATCTCATGATCAAATTGTTTCAATATTTCGATTAAGCGAAATTTCAATTAGGAAGTGCGCGCGGTAATTTGCGTGCTTTCGTTCAATGACACGAGTCGCAAGAGACCAGATATTTTTTTTTTCCTGCGTGAGCATCAGAGGCAGGTAATCACCTTTCACGTGTGCGTCCATCCTCTTAAGTACAAACTAATTCATCTTCTGGCTGCAGGAGTCTTCCATCCAACTGACGCACTACAACATATTATTCCTGGTTAATAACCGGCTCGTCCCTCTTTCCCAATTGTAATGAGTGTTCATCCTCTCTTAGTCGAAGCTCTTCACATGCAACTAGAATGCTAAAACCCACAACTGGATGAGGTAGACATTTACTGGCAGGAAATAATGACAATTACTAGAAATTTCATTATTTTGTTAAAGAAAATGAAAAGGCAAAAGAAAAATATCGTTAATGAGAAAATGATTAAGTAATTTAATAAATAACGGTTAATGGAATTACAGGAAAACCTAAAAGAAAAAGTGAAACCATAAAGAATATAGGAGCGTAGAATAGATACCATACAAATAAATTGGTTATTGCAGTAAATAAACACGATTTTATGTTAGCCACGGAATGCTTTAGAAAAGCCACAGAAGACAAAGGTTGCAAAGTGAGAAATCATGTGGCGTTGGATACAGGAGTTAAAGTCATCAATAATGATTACTGCAATGAATGTGACGTTGTGATTTACACGAATTGATCGGTAGTTTGCCATGAAACGTTCGTATGGGCCTTCTGTGCAAGCTCATGCGGCAGAATGGTCAAGGAAGTCAGTGGTGCATTTACTCTGACAACAAGCAGCATGACAATTGAGGTACTTGCGGTGACTAGGACACTACTCTGGCTGGAGTAACAAAACTACACTCATGCGTGCATTCTTAGTGATTCATTGAGTATGATCCGGAAGGTGGAAGCTGGTTCGGTGAGCAAACGAAAGACTGAATTCCTACAACCGTCAACAATTTGCAGAATTATGCTTATCTTTGTTTCGGAGCACATGGGTGTCGTTGGCAATAAGAGAGCAGACAAGCTGGCTGGCTCTGCCATCATATCAGGGGGGCAGCCCATAGATAGAGCTGACATTATGAACGCCCTCGTAGAGTGAGGCCACAAAGAAGATGTTCATTTAAACCAATCCACGCCAATTACTAGATTGCAAGTGCTGGGACTGAAGATTGGAGTGACCAGAAAAGAACAGCACAACAGGTATGTGGACAGGCTCAGCAATCAGAAACGAACTGGTAAGATCAGTCACTGGACGCTGTTGGAGACATTACGAAGGAGATCGGAACACCTATGGACATGTCCGGAGTGCAATGAAGATATTCCAAACTGAAACTGAAACAGTATCAGTAATATAATACACACACAAATGCAAGAGAGAGATTGAGGTTTGCTGCTGTGGTCGAGCACAATAAGGTAGAGTTCATATATTACAGTCATGCCTCACTTACACAGCTTTGTGGGAACAAATATGGCCAGTTCACACATCAGAAGAAACCAAATTGTATGTTACGGAGGAGCAGTGCCGGATTAGACTAGCGCGGGGCCCGTAGCAAATTTTAGCGCGGGCCCTAGGTTTTGTATGATAATAAAATAAAACACAACTTTTACAAACAAACTTGTCTCGATTTAATGTGAGCAAATTTAGAGATAGCACTAGACAAATCAATTTCTCTAAGTAAATTACATTCAATGTTCATTAAGGTGAGGTTATTTAGACGATCTTGTCCCATCATATTTCTTAACTCACTTTTTATACACTTTAATGTTGAAAAAGAACGTTCTCCGCTGCAGTTAGTAATCATTAAAGACAAATAAATTCGTAAGACTATTTCTACATTTGGGAAACACGACTCTAATGAATTTTCCATTATAAGTTTATAAAATTGCAGTTCAAGAGCCTCATGCTTTTCGTTGCTAATAGCAGCAGCTACATTAATTTTAAGAAGTTCAGTGAACTGCATGAGTTCGTCGCCTAGGCTTTCTTCCAAATCCTCTTGGTAAGAGCTGACAATATTTGGAGTTCTTTTCAAGATTCTTCTGCTGTAATAGATTTTAACTGCCGGAGTATTCCAAATACACCAGTCACTCTATGGTACAGTCTAAATCAATAACTTTGCAAACAAAACAGAACAGTTGTCCTTTAGTTTCTGTATAACACAACCAATATCTCACGTGAGTTTTGTTTGTTAGTGTATGTGAAAAACGAAATTCGACAAAATCGTGAATTGTTTTCTTTATCGTATGTTCTTTTGTTTGTTTTTTTAAAGACAAGAAATCACTGTTCATATATTGCACTTCGCTACTTTCTTTCACAATCCAATAATCTCGATTGAAGTTGTTTGGCCATTCACCAATATCTTTGGAGTACATTTTACTTTCGTTGTGTTTTTGGCTTGTAGATGATGTTGCTACATTAGAAGCATGTGCTGTGCTTTCTGCCTCTTTTTGGCTTGAAGATGATATGGCTAAATTGGGAGGACTTGCTGTACATTCGATTTCAGTTTGTCTTGTGAAAAATGTGGCCAAATCGTGAAGAGTTGCTGATCTTAATGGTAATATTGGTAATGATGATTCTTCTATAGCACTGCCTTCATCTACTACACTGTGGGACACGACTTCTGTATTTTCTGCTTCGATTTCGTTGGATTCAGCACCATCACACACGACATTTAAAAATTCAGACAGCTTGCGTGTTTTGATATAACATCTGGTTATTTTTTCCATTTTCATCTTTCACATAGGCGCGGGGCCCCCTAGAAGCGCGGGGCCCGTAGCATTTGCTACTTCCGCTACTAGGCTAATCCGGCGCTGCGGAGGAGGACATGGGTCGCTCCAGAACTTCAAAAGAAGCATAAGATCTACTAATCTAATGTGAATCGGTTCAGATTCGAACCCACAACCTTTTGAAGGACAGGCAAACAAACGTTGTAGCCACTTCGCCATAGAGATTCCTAATCTAACTAATAATTGTCAGGAAGAAGGATGAAGAAAAAGAAGTTAAAGAATAAGACTGCTTCCTTGTCTTTTTCTTCTTTTGTCGTAACACTCTTACCGGTCTGTTGACCAATGTCGTGGTTTTCTGTTTTCTGTCTTGCGCTGCTCTAATGGCTTGGGTGATAGTTATTGTTGTTTTTTGACAGGATTCTGCTATGCCATCTAACCATCTTTTTCGTGGTCTTCCTTTCCCCTTCTTTCCTGATGTTCTTTTGTAGAAGGCTCTGTATATAGTGTAATTTGGTTGCAAAGTGGCCCAACAACTTCATTCTTTGTTTTTCAATGTAATTCAAGTACGGTGCTTTCTTATCTATCATACCATAATAGTACATATCCTCGCCCGAGTGGTTACCAGGGTCCAAATTTGGGGTGTAAAGAAATGAACCACTGTTACCTGCCATGCATGTCGTAAGAGGCGACTAAGGAGGTTTGGCTGAAATCGGGTGTACATGCCCTAAACGTGTAGAACTCTATGCGTTTAGGGGCCTAACAAACCAATGTGCAACGTATACACGTTCTTGGCAAAGATCAAACATATCACAACGAGTGATTAAAATTGGTCGTAAAGAACGAACACAAAGAAGAAGAAGAGTACATATCCTGCATGCACTCTGCAGATATTCCTCAATGTCATCATTGCTTATTCCATTTCTTAAGTGTTCTTCAAATGTCTACCGGATACGGTTGAAGGTAGAGACTAAACCGGACTTCATTGCACCGGTTGTTACCCCATATGATTCGGTCCCTCTCCGCAGAAACGGCATACCACCTGCCGAGAGTGCTGGCACAAAGCATTCAGTATATATATATATGGAACTGCAGTAAAACTATTTGATTGGCAAAACACGTAATTACAAAGTACTGTAGTTTTACAAATTACAAAAACAATGACAAAATACAGCAACGTTTCGACCAACAAGGCCTTTATCAAGCAAACGAACAAACAGGAGTGACAAATTAAAATGAAACACAAATGGACGACCAAATACAAACGGAGATACGTTTGCTTGATAAAGGCCTTGTTGGTCGAAACGTTGCTGTATTTTGTCATTGTTTTTGTAATTTGTAAAACTACAGTACTTTGTAATTACGTGTTTTGGCACAAAGCACAAACTCCGTATCTTCAACAACAATCTAGTTGTCTGTGGGTGTAAAATGCAATCGTTAACAGAACGACGAGGTCTGGATTCGAACGCACGATCTTCGGAATGCAAGGCTATGGCTTAACCAATTAGCTACAGAGACATTTTCTTTCTTCTTCTCTTTAGAATACACCATATTCATCACTTGTTAACCACTCTTTGTGATTTGTGTGTGATTCGCGCCTAAGAGCGATTGTGTGTTGTGCCAGCTATGCGCCTACATGTAGAACATCACATTCGATTTCAGCGACTCTTTTATTTACTAGGTAGCTTCCTAGGCCCTAGATCAGTCGCCTTTTGCGTTTTTAGTAGGGGGAAAAAGACAGAAATAAAAGAAAAAAATCAGTAGTAGAAGAAAAGCAGAAAACAGTAGGGAAAATAAAAAGAGGTAGAAGAAAAAAAAGAAAGAAAGAAAAGGTAGCAAAATTCAAAAAACATTTTTATTAAAGTTAGAAAGATGTGGAAGAATGAAAGTAAGAAAGATGTGGAAGAATGAAAGTAAGAAAGATGTGGAAGAATGAAAGTAAGAAAGATGTGGAAGAATGAAAGTAAGAAAGATGTGGAAGAATGAAAGTAAGAAAGATGTGGAAGAATGAAAGTAAGAAAGAAGCGGAGGAATGAAAGAAAGAAGTAGAAGAAAGCATGAACAAAAGTGGAAGAAACAAACAAATCAGAAGAAAGAAGACAGAAGATCAAGAATCGTGACGTTGATATAGAACATGATCATGTTTACGACAGCAGCCATATTTTGGCACTACCAGAAATACAACAGATTGTATTTTAAAAAGTGTGTGTGTAGAAATAAAATAACAAAAAAGAACATCAAAATAAAAAATACAATTAGTTACACACAATTAACGAATATTCGTTACACACATGTAGTGTTATTTTAATAATGAAAATAATGGTTGAATAACGAGATTTTTCTGCTATTTTCTGTTCACTCCTCATATTTTAGTTATCAATATTTCAATTAGTGTTTGTTTACTGATCATGTGTCATAGCTCTCCATGAGATTCATAGGTGATCAGACCTACCTAACATATGTTGTTGCATACGCATGATCAGGGCGGCTCGTCATTAAGGGCCAGTGAGGCCGGGCCCCACCAATAATCGAAAGGGGGGAAACTTCCGGAATAGACAAATAATAGTAAATACTCCAAAAACCATGATTTTTCAGGAAAATTTGTGTCTGGCCCCACCAAGAAAAATTTTTACGAGCCGCCACTGCGCATGATGATGGTTACTGTAGCTCACTGGTTAAACGCACCTCTCATTCTGACCATCCACAATCTAAGTCAAAGTCCTACCAGTGCTTCATTAATATTGTCTTCAAATGCTGTATTTGTATGTTGTTTACTTTGTGATTTCTCTGACATTATAAATCGAACCCTTTTTTTATGCTACTGCGGTGGAGAACGGAGAACGTATTAACTTTTCCAATAATCTAGGATGTTGATCGGGAGAAGTAAACTAAACTGTGTGTTAATGTCGTCAAGGGTTTTTAATGATGTCATATTAAGGAAGTGAGACCCTATGCTCCACGAGGAGAGGAGAGGAATTAGTAAGTAAGTAAGTTAATAATGAAGTGCATTTATTTTGTTACAATAATAAGAAGTGTTTTATTGTATTATTTTTTTCAGTGTTATTATTTTGCTGCATTATGGAAGTGCTTTATTGTGCTATAATAAAGAAGTGTTTTTAGTGTGTTATATTTAAAAATGTAATATTTTATTACAGCAAAGAAGTGTTCTTTACTGTGTAGATATTAGAGGTATGTTTTCAGTGTAATTATATTTTGAGAATATGAGTGTTTCAAATCTATATCTAATATATATAAACGAAAGTTGAATGTAATTGTATATATATCTGTGCCAATTGTTTAAAGATATCTGGACATCCTACGGACTTGAAATTTGGCAAGAGGGTAGCTTTCATAAATGGGAAGATGTAAAAATTACAAAACTGGACAATTCGTTTCTATAACCATATTCCAACTTAACACAAATGGTCATGTACAGAAATTGCCGAATAAATGTATCTATTTTTAACGTTCCGATCACGGGATACGCAAAGCGGTCATGTTAGATTCCGGTGAAGTTTTCGCACAGCAGTCACACGAATAAGGACATATTTATTGGTATTTATTGGCCGAATGCATTAAATTCACGGCTGCTATGCTGGAGACAACATGTTCAATTCACGGGAAGGGCAACAATTTTTTTAACATTTTATTTTTACCAACACATTTGATTATCAGAACTACATAAATTTCATTTGCAACGATAGAACTGACTCTGAATAAATTCAATTTGCAAATTGTTATTTGTCAAATTTCACGGAAATTCTATTGTAATATGTGATAATCACGGGAATTCTTGCAAATCGGAATGATCGACATTTTAATCTTATGTGGTCAACCGACAATTTTCCCACCAAGCATGGAGAGAAAACCTATTGTTTTAATGGGAAAGAATCCGATTTTGAGGCAACGGGGCATGTTTCTAAATTTCCCGTGCGAAGAACGGGTAAAACTGATAGTTGTTATATATACATGAGCATGATACTCTTCAACATAATTTAGTGCCGGCCAGGTGTACTATTTATGTGTGTATTCTTTCACATTTCTTTTTTAACCTTTTTAACTCAGCTTACCATAGACAGGCTGAAGAGAGAAACCATAAATGATAATAGCAGAGGCATTCGATGGACACTTACCTCAGTACTGAAAAATGTGGATTATGCCAACGATATTAGTCTAATGACCAGTTGATAAGAGGATTCTTAAACAAAAATAGGCATGAGACAGAGATGTTGGAATGTGCTGTGATTTATATCACCCTTATCGGCCAACTTTGCTAACGATGGTTGGGTCACCTGAACAGGGTGGCTGACTGCCGAATCCACAAGAGTATGCTACACGGGAAGTTGGCTGAAGAGTATTCTACACAGGAAGTTGGCTGAAGTATATTCTACACGGGAAGTTGGCCGAAGTGTATTCTACACGGGAAGTTGGCTGGTGTATTCCACACGGGAAGTTGGCTGAAGTGTATTCTACACGGGAAGTTGGCTTAAGAGTATTCTACACGGGAAGTTGGCTTAAGAGTATTCTACACGGGAAGTTGGCTGAAGTGTATTCTACACAGGAAGCTGGCTATATGTGAAGATTGACAAGTACACATGAATAAAATAAATTATAAAAACAAGCATATGGACATACCTTCTTGTCACCTTGACTAAGACAACGTAAATATAGCCAGATTAGGGCGGAAGCAAACTGAAGAGAAAACTGTTTAAGTCTCGTATCCTTTGATCTGTAGAATTCGTAAAGCTGATCACACACTGGATCCAATTCCTGCAAAGATAAGTCATATATATATATATATATATATATATATATATATATATATATTTATATATAAAGCAGGTGATTAGTGTCTAGAAGGCAATGAATATAGTAACTAAATACTGTAAACAAATATTAAGGGCTTCCAGAAAAACAATTTAACAAACACAGAATTTGAACCACAAACCTCGCATGTTTGGTGCCGGGGCCCGGAAGGGAAGCAAAGAATAGTACTACTGCCACCTACAAGGCATATCGTAAGAGGTGACTGATGTTGGACCTAGGAAGCTACCATAGTAAATAAAAGCATTGCAGAAATCAGATGTGCTGGCCTACTTGTAGGCGCATAACTGGCGCAACATACAATCGCTCTTAGGCTCAGATCACATACAAATCACACAGGGTGGTTAACAAGTGGTTGATATGGAGCGTTCGAAGAAAAAGAAGAAGAACCACAAACCTGTACGGCTTTCATTGCCTAGCCCTGCAAACGAACGTTTTTTTCTGAGTACAGCCAGTTAGCTAGTTCTGAAAAAAACTCTCGTAGGGTGCTGTAAGTAATAAAGAATAGAGGTTCGAATCCTGTGTTTGGTAAATTGTTTTTTCCGGAAGTCCTTAATACTTCTTTACTGTCTATTTATTTACCATGATCAATGTGAAGTACTTTGCTGAGTTAATATCAAATTCTATGTTCAGGATACCGTGAAATGCAGACAATTCATTAGATCTAACAGTAAATCTGAATGTAAACATGTGTTGTCAACGTAGTTTACTAAAAACCAATTACGGTGGAATAAAATGTTATAATGAAGATCAAATTTATGCTTAAAACCTTAGATAAATTACTTGGTGATATAATAATGATTCACGTTGTGAATAGATTGCTTCAGGACATAAAGATGATTCAAGCTGTGAACAGATTGCATCGGAACGTGATTTTTCAAGTTGTGAATATGTTCTTCTTCTTCTTCTTTTGTCGTCACACTGCTACCGGGTTGTTGCTCAGTGTCGTCACACTGCTACCGGGTTGTTGCCCAGTGTCGTCACACTGCTACCGGGTTGTTGCCCAGTGTCGTCACACTGCTACCGGGTTGTTGCTCAGTGTCGTGGTTTTCTGTTTTTGACTTGCGCTGTTCTGGTGGCTTGTGTGATTGTTATCTTTGCTCTTTCATAGGATTCTACTATGCCATCTAACCATCTTTTCCGTGGTCTTCCTCTTGCCTTCTTTCCCGATGTTCTGTTGTAGAAGACGCTGTATACTGTAGAGTTTAGATGCATTTTTATTAAGTGGCCAAACCAATATGTTACTTGGGGGCACATAATGATGCTTCAAGCTGTGAATGGGTTGCTTGGCACATAATCATGGTTCAAGCTGTGAATATATTGCTTCGGGACATAATGGTTGTTCAAGCTGTGAATAGTTTTCTCCGTTCCATAATGATGGTTCAAGCTGTGAATAGCTTTCTCCGTCCCATAACGATTGTTCAAGCTGTGAATAGCTGTCTCCGTCCCATAACGATTGTTCAAGCTGTGAATAGCTTTCTCCGTCCCGTAATGATGGTTCAAACTGTGAATAGTTTTCTCCATCCCATAATGATGGTTCAAGCTGTGAATAGTTTTCTCCGTCCCATAATGATGGTTCAAGCTGTGAATAGGTTTCTCCGTCCCATAAAGATGGTTCAAGCTGCGAATAGGTTTCCCCGTCCCATAATGATGATTCGAGCTGTGAATAGACTGCTTGAGCACATAATGCTAGTTCAAACTTTGAACAGACTACTTCGGCACATAATGATGATTCAAGTTTTGTACAGATTTTTAGGAAAATATTAATAACTAAAGCTGGAAATAGTTTTTCGATCCAGCTGTTATCTGAGCGTATCTTCTTCGACCTGAGAACATTGCAGCGAATGTAGGGGCTTGCTTCAGTTGTGATACATCTGTATAAAAAGTGTTATCAACATCATAATGAATGCAAAGCATTAGAAAAGATCATGTGTGACCGTCTCGCATTAGCTGTTACACAGATGGTATTGCGAGGCATTCTTATGTCGTATGCGATATAGATGTGTAGTCAGTGACCGATGTTTGGGTACTAAGACTGACAACAAGGACTTATTCGTGCCTTGTGAGACAATGTACAGCATCTTTCAGATTTAGGCTGGTCATGTATTTTTTCCGATCCAGAAGCACTTGAGCTTTCAGCTCTTCGGCTCGGTGCCATGGACATCGTAACCCTTCGGTTCGGTGCCACGAACACCGTAAATCTGGAGAACCTGTGGCTTTTTCTGCCAGCCCACTCACAGAGGGCTTGTCACACCGTCGTCCAACGCGCTACGAACACGCTGGGCAGACGGGCATGGTCATGTATTTAAAAACTGCTCTACCTGTTTTACCTATTGCTCACTCACACAACCACTTTTTTTTTTTGCTTCTTATTACCAGTTTAGTGGTCTGTGGTGTTACAAATATATGGTACTGTTAACTGTTTGCTCTTACCGTTGCAAGGGTTAAGCTAGGAATAAATTATTTTGTGATGTAATTAATAAAGCTTCAAACTGTATAAGGACTGATACGGGACATAATAACGTTACAAGCAGCCGTGAAAAGATTACGTCGGGATATAGTTATAGTTTCAAGCTGTAAACAGATTACTTGGATATATAATAATGTTGAAATCTGTAAAAAAAAAAATAAAACTAGTCGAGAACAATAATACTTCACGCTGTGGATAGATTACTTCAGATTGTAATATGGCTTCAAAGTGTGACTGCATTACTTTGGAATATAAAGGGCGATGATCGACTTTTTCTGGAGGTAAGTAAGTGCTGTTGTGATGTCGCTAATGTTACTAATTTGTTCTACACAATGTAACAATCTACGTTCGTATCCTTAGGGCTAGCGGCTAGTTTGTTTCTATTTGTGGATATTTTACCAGTTTGTCTTTTCTTTCACATAATTATTTGAATATTTGCAAATTCGGTGTATGTCTTCAATTTCAATATTGGATTTAAGTTCGATTTCAGCTAACGTCAGAACGATGTGTACTATATGATTACATGAGTACACAAGTAGGGATCAAGTGTTGCAATTATAACCGTTCATATCACTACACTGATTTTCAACTGTTATCTATGTGTTATCTACAATATCGTTTGACATCGCGGAACAATCAATCTACTTGACACGTTTTAAAAAATGGTCAATTATTCGTTCGACCCTTGTAGCACTTGTCTCAAAATCGATCTGCCCTTTCTGAATTTCTCTTGAAATCGATCGATTCCTCTAACACTTCTCAAAGTTTATCGGTCACATCATGTTTGATTTTTTTATTGTAGCTTGTAACAATTAGAGTAAGTGAGAATGTGTGAGTTTGTATAATCTTTATCCGTTGTATAGAAATATGTAAACAAGATACCTAGCTACACTAGTAAATAAAGAGCGTCGCAGAAATCGGATGTACTAGTCTACTTGTGGGCGCATAACTGGCACAACGTACAATCGCTCTTAGGCTCAGATCACATACAGATCATAAGAGTGGTTTAACATGTGGTCAATATGAAGCGTAAGAAGAAGAAAATGAATAGTAACGACTGATTGACATAGTAATAAATTATTTGTAAGAACAAGTGTCGCTCAAATGAGCACCGCTAATTTTTTATTTTTTTCGAGTAATGTTTTTTATTAGCGTTGTAGTTAGTTAGTTAATTGCATATCCTTTACAGGACTTTGCGAATCAACCCCAGCTTTTTAACGCTGTTTGTGATTTTCTAGGCGTTATTACGTTCAGTAATTTGCCATTGCTTTCTGAACTGGTGGTGCCATCGTCCTTTTGTCCAAATCCACGCGAAACAATTTGCAACCAAACTGTCCGCAGCGTGATTCGAACTCAGAACGTCAGGGTTAATAGTCCGAGTCACTGTCCCCTAGGCCACAGACGCCACCAGCGTTGTAGTACAGCAACTTATTTATGAAAAAAATCTTTGAACATACTTTAACCTATGTCCCCTGAATCATGTATACGCCCTTGAGAAAAAGGTTACTTCTGTGCGAAATATGTGTCGTGACCGTCTTACTATCCTAGCCTTTGAGAACAAGGAGTCTTTTTGTAAGAACCCCAGCGAAAGCAACGAAAGCAAAGAAAATGAACAATAAATAGACTGTGTACAAGTATTAAGAGCTTCTGAAAAAATTTTAATTGACAAACACGGGATTTTAACCACTACCCCACCCCCCCCTTTTTCCCCTCCGCCCCTCCCCTGCCCCAATCCTAGCGTTTAAAAACAGTTAATTAAGAATTAAATCGTTTACTGTTTGGACGAATATCATTGTTTACCACGTGTCTAAACAAACGTCATTGTCGCAAAAATGATATGATCGTTTTACTTATCAGAAATACATTCTCAGAAATAACAACTGAGTTTCTGGAACGACACTGCAGTTCGCTTTGATTGGAACGACACTACAGTCCGCTTTGATTGGAACGATACTACAGTCCGCTTTGATTGGAACGATACTACAGTCCGCTTTGATTGGAACGACACTACATTCCGCTTTGATTGGAACGACACTACAGTCCGCTTTGATTGGAACGACACTACAGTCCGCTTTGATTGGAACGATACTACAGTCCGCTTTGATTGGAACGACACTACAGTCCGCTTTGATTGGAACGACACTACATTCCGCTTTGATTGGAAAGAACTGCAGGTGGCTCCTTTAATTCTATATGGATAATATCACTGACTTGGAAGAGCGAATCCGAACAAAAAGCATGCTGAAATAGTATGTACAAGGTGGAAAGGTATATAAGAAATTGTCTATAGAAATTGTAAATCTTAGCACAACGTCCGCATGCTCTCTTTTAACAAAAAAAATATTTAAATTATAAAGAATGGGTTTAAAGCAACAATTCTAGAGAGAAAGCAAACAAAGAACAAACATTTTTCTGCTCTCTTTTCTAGAGGATTATATTTATATCTTTTTTCTTTACTTAATTTCATTAGAGCATTAGCAGATGGTTGAGGTATGCGAGAAGAATGTGAAAATAGTTACATACGCCAACAGGTGCTGTTTTGTAACCTTTCGGAAGAGATGAGGCACCAAAGCAAGATCACTGCTCAGATAAGAAGTTCTCTTCAAGCCCTCAAAGAATAACTGTTCTGCCGTTCCCAACAAATGGGGAAAACTAGCTTATTCCCGAGTTATATGGAAAACATTGCGCAAGGCGCATGATCTTTCGAAGAGAAACGAATGAGCTTGAATGCAAAATTTGTAATCTTCGCCTTAGCTAATATGCTGGTGCTCTGCCACTGGCACATTCAACTAGCTTAAAGCTAACTGAAATTTAATGGAAGTCTATGTAAGGGCTCTGAGTACACCGACATTGATTTCAATCAGTCTGCCCACTCCCCCTTTCACGTTTTCTACAAACGCTTACAGCTACAAAATAAAATGCATTCAAGCGAATGTGAGTGCGTGTGTATGCTGTAACATGCAGCTGGGTTATTCCATGAGGGTTTTTTTTTTATTGCTTCGCATTGTCCATCGTAGTTCGTGATGCATTGAGAACTCCAAGATTATAGTCCACGACAATACATATTAGAAGTCATGCTGCGCTGACATGCAACAAACATACAACATTATATCAATAGTAGGGGTAAACACTTTGGTATATTTTATGTAGAGAGCGGTGCGACATCGGAGGAAGAGAAATGCATGTACTAATATATGCTGACAATACAGTATTATTGCCAACATCACAAAAAGAGATTGCGAAATTAATAATGGCAGCGCATACGAAAGACGAAAAATAAAACCTATATCTCAATTTGGCAAAAACAAAAATACAGACAACTCATAAAATAAGCATGACCAAATCGTATTTTTTTATTAAGGAAAGAAAATAGAAAATGTAAACAGTTTTGAATATCTCGATTGATTGCTAACAAGAAATGGAAATGATATGAAGGAAATCAAAAGAAGAACAAACATAGCCTTACAAAAACTTCAACAACTAAAACAGTATGGAATTGAATGATATCTTCTTCTTCTTTGCGTTCGTTCTTTACGACCAATTTTAATCACTCTTTGTGATATGTTTGATCTTTGCCAAGAATGAGTATACGTTGCACATTGGTTTGGTAGGCCCCTAAACGCATAGAATTCTACACGTTTAGGACATGTGCATCCGATTTCAGCCAAGCCTCTTTAGTCGCCTCTTACGACATGCGTGACAGGTAACAGTGGTTCTATTCTTTACACCCCAAATTTGGGCCCCAGTAACCACTCGGACGGAATGGAATGATATGAAAACAAAAATCAGAATACTAAGAGCGTGCATATTCCCAGTGGCAACGTATAGGTGTGAAACATGTACATTTAACAATGCAGAGAAAAAACATATCTGCTTTTGAGTATAAGTGTTACAGAAGATTCATCCGTATATCATGTACAGAGATGAGAACAAATAGATATATCCAGAAATAACTCAAAATCAAAGGAAACTGACTGATGATACAAATAAAATGAGGAAATTGAAGTATTTTGGACACATAAAGAGATACAAAGGATTGGAAAAAACAATTATGGAAGGAGGTATTCGGGTAAGAGGCGCAGAGTAAGATCACGGAAAAGATGGATTCGGGATGATTTGAGCATGACGGCGGCAGAGGTAGGACATCTATGAGAGAGGGAAATTCCGAAGGACTTTTAGGGTGACAAAGTTCTGCTCAGGACAAGCTTTGTATTGATGATCCTTCCTTCCTTTCGTTCGCTTGAAATATGTCTATATATTCAATGTTGTCTCTTGTATGAACTTCACTGTATTTTGTAGCTCACACAGAGGTCCGTGTAGTTTTCTGTCGAGTGTTGTTTCGTTAGGCCAGCGAGTTTGCCTCAGTGTATCATATTCAGGGCAGTCTTGAAGTATGTGCTCTGCAGTCTGGTGCGCCTGTCCACATGTACACATGGCTGAATTGCCAATCTTGAATTTTGTATACATGTGGCTGCGGAGCCGATTGTGTCCTGTTCTAAGGCGTAGCATGACAACTTGTTCCAATCTGCTCATATTATAGTAATCGTCTTGTGTTGGTATCTGTGGCTTTCTCATTGATTTAATCATCCTTTTCTTTTGGTGGTAGGTAACTGGCACATCCGGTTGCTCTCCTGCAGCACCTTCCTTGGCCAATCGGTTTGCTGTTTCATTTCCTGGTATTCCACAGTGAGAGGGTATCCACTGCAAGACGACCCTGCGATGCTTGGACAATTTAGACAGTAGAGTCTGTAGACATGGCAATTTTCTGGACTGGGGTGCTTGGAGTGCTGATTTTGCATCAGTCAAAAATACAACAGGCTGAGGATCGGGTCTGGTATTAAACAGTTTTTCTGTTGCCACTTTGATTGCCTGAATTTCTGCATCATAGTTGTTAGAGAATTTCCCCGTTGGTACTTTAATCGCATCTCTAGAGTTGTTTGGGTATTCTATGTCCACTCCTGCTCCTCCATTCTTCACTGCATTTTCTGCTGACCCATCCGTGTATACCCGGACCCAGAGATCATGTGGGTATTATTCATCAAGTAAACTGAGAGTGACTGTCTTGCGTTGTATGCTGTTCTGCTCATCTTTGTCGAGTATTCCTTTAACTTATGTCTGGATACATACTTCTAGTTCAGTCTCCTCTCTTCAATGGGTTTGCTCTGGCACAGACTTTAGGGGAAAGCCAACTTTTGGTAGGTCTGAAGTTTGCCAATTCAGTCTTTTGGCCTGATGAATAAAGCTGATGATGATTCTCAATGTGTACGTTCTGAATTCACATGTAGACTGTTTGTACAATAATCTGAGGGTCTGTGTGTGATGAACATGGGGAAAGTTTTCACACATAAAATCTGGAAGATGGAAGAAAAATATAAAGCTAAATGGCAGGATTTGACAAGATTATGTTATGCCATCTATCCATCTTTGAGTTCCTCTGTGTTTTTACTACTTTCGCCTACTTTGTCATAGTGTGCTTTGTTTTGAACTCCGATATTATCGCGTTTTTTTCCCTTTATAATTTCTGAGCACTGGAGTTTGTACAAACAAATTCTCTAAATGTTTATTAGATCTATTGTAGGAAAATGTGATGTTATAGAAAGACGCTAATAACACATTCTAATGCACCTTTGAAAAGAACTATTCCTGTTCACGCCGCCATTTTGATGCGTATTTCATGGGGTCTGACAACGGAAACTTTATGATCATTCTAGAAGCAAAAGTCCTCAGAATTATAATTCTAGATAAAGGTCAAATGTTTCCGTAACGCTATGAATTTGTATACTAATTAATTACAGGCTGTTAATTACGTCACGAGGAACACAAAAGAGCAATGTTCAACACAATCTTTCTCCCCACATTATGCTACCAGTGCCAAACCTGGACACTGACAACAAATGATAGAAGAAAACTAGTCACGACAGAGATGAAATGTCTACGCAGAATGCTGGGTGTAACAAGAAGAGACCGGTTGAGAAATGAAGACATCAGGAAAAAGTGGGTACAACATCAGTACTAGACTTCATCAAGAAACAACAAATTAAATGGTTCGGCCACGTAAGCAGATTACCAACAGACAGTGCACGTCAAAAAGCAATGCTGCTCCGATACAATGGGTACAAACCAAAAGGTCGGCCACGCTCTAGATGAACCTCGGAGATAACAGAGGCGACGAAAGAGACTATCTACGAAGCGCCTACAAGGGCCCGTTTTAGAAATCTCTTCTTGACCTGACGCTGTGAGGCAAACGGGATTCGAGAAAGAAACGAATGGTGGAAATTTACGTCATGATATTCTGAGTTCCATAATCCTGTGTGCAGCCGTACACAACTAGCCGTTGTTATTTTCCCGATTTCATTGCTGAAAGAAAATGATGTTAACCATTGAAAACATTGTATTTTTGGTGGAATATGTCTTTCGTAATGGTGGCAAATGTACTGAAGAATTAACTTGGCAATGTGTGTTGAAATTTTCAGACTCCCAAGTCGTGTTCACTGCCTCTTTACCGAATACAAACCAGTCAAGGGGCATTAGTATCTAGACCAGTAATAACAATCTACGTTACAATTTTTGGCGTCTTTTTGAAAACCACATTTCTCGTGATGTGGTCTCGCGGTGTAAATTTCACTGCCCGGCGACTTTATAAACACCATGTGTTATCTTATCTTATCTTAACCACATTTGCCGTGAAGCGTCGTGGGAGAGTTAGTTTCTATCTTGTGCCAGGTGTGTTGCGCTTGACGTTGTCAGTCCATGCTTTCGCAGGGACTCTGAGATGTTATCTATCCATCGTGTTCTTGGCCTGCCTCGTGCTCTGCGCCCTGAGTGTCGAAACACCATGTGTTATACACAATTAATTATTATACACTGACCTATTTCTCAAAAACTATACACCCGTTAGAAGAGAAAAAAGCTAACCAGATTCATAAACAGAATGAAAAATTCTATAGAACCTTTTTTTTTATCCAGACGCACTTGAGCTTTCAGCTATTCGACTCGGTGCCATGGACATCGTAACCCTTCGGTTCGGTCCCACGAACACAGTGAATCGGGGGAACCTGTGGCTTTTCTGCCAGCTCCCGGAATTGAACCCGCACTCACAGAGGGCTAGTCACCCGCAGTCCAACGCGCTACGAACACGCTGGGCAGGCGGGCCTATAGAACCTTATTACTCTCTAAAATGAAGCAAACATTCACAAGCAACCCTATTGTTCTTACTAGGTTATCTGACAGTAAGCTTCATTGTTCTTGTGGTCCTGGTGTTCTATTTCCAACTATTTTTAATATGAATTGATGTATTTGATTTACATTTACTAACATTTTGTGGTGCTGTTATAATAGTATATGTTACAGTTTTAACAATAATTCTGCTGGTAATGGTAGCAGCGATTACAGCTGTTTTATATCAGAAGTAATTATATCTATTTTATATCTCTTCTAATTCTCATTGGTTTACTTTCAGTCTATAGATAATGCCAGAGCAACATGTCTGCAAACTTCCATTACAGTGTTGCCGTTTTTTGAACAGTCTAAAAATAGGTACGGTTTTCACATCGGCTTCCGGGTCACTTATGCTATTTTTGGAACATGAACTTCCCGAGTTAAGAGTGCAAAATGAAGGAGAGATACGTTTACATAATCAATACTTTCGGCCATGTCTTCCCTACCACAGCTTCCCAACCACATACAGAGAGAAGGATAGACAGAGAGAGAACGAGAAAGAGAGAAAGAGGGCAAATAGATTCAAATCTTCGTTCACTCAAATAAATTAGAAAAAAATTAGAGTAAAGAACGACAAATTGTCAATTTTGATAGTGGTATTTTCTTCTTTGAGAAAGGAAAGTCAACTCCATCTTTTGTACTCCATTATTGTGTCTGATCTTACTTTTTTTTTTGTGTCTTCTCCAAACCATCCATCCTTGATGCATTGAAAGGATCAACGCATTGAATGTTTCGTCTCATGTGTTTTAATTTGCCCCCATATAGTGTTACTCGTGACTCAGAGAAAGTAAATCGAATCTTTCGTCCATCTTTCAAATTGAGAATACTGAATTCCTGTGTGGAACCTCAACAATTGGGTCACGTATTCTGCTATATTCTGTTGGTTTGTGTTTTTTTCTTTTGTTGATTTTCGTTTGTGTTTTTTTTTTCATGTGGGCCCCCGACTGGTAAACTAATTAAATTAGAACAAAGTTTCATTAGAAATTTTTTTAATCAAGTGTTTTTGTTGCAACTTTTCAAACAATACATTCCTCGAGGCTAACTTGTTACATGCTGCTCTTTTAATTAACTTTCTTCCTTGTTCCTCGTTACTTCTTAACTCATAGAATACGATAAGACACATTGACAAACCTTTAAGGCAGTACCAATTTTCCTACTAAAAAATCACGTGCCAAAATATTTTGTTTTAAAAGAAAGTTAATTTGCGAAATGCATTTGATGTTATTTGTTCATAGTCATTTGTAGAATACAGCGGGCAACTTCATGAAATAGAATACAGCAGCTAATTTTATGAAGTAGAATACTGCAGGTAACTTTATCTTCTTCTTCTTTGCGTTTGTTCTTTATGACCAATTTTAATCACTCTTTGTGATATGTTTGATCTTTGCCAAGAACGTGTATACGTTGCACATTGGTTTGTTAGGCTCCTAAACGCATATATTTCTACACGTTTAGGACACATGCATCCGATTTCATTCAAACCTCCTAAGTGGTATCTTACGATATGCGTGGCAGGTAACAGTGGTTCTATTCTTTACACCCCAAATTTGGGCCCGGTAACCACTCGGGAGATGCAACTTTATGAAATAGAATACAGTATGTAACTTTATGAAATAGAATACTACAGGTAACTTTATGAAATAGAATACTGCAGGTAACTTTATGTAATAGAATACTACAGGTAACTTTATGAAATAGAATACTGCAGGTAACTTTATGAAATAGAATACTGCAGGTAACTTTATGAAGTAGAATACTGCAGGTAACTTTATGAAGTAGAATACTGCAGGTAACTTTATGAAGTAGAATACTGCAGGTAACTTTATGAAATAGAATACAGCAGGTAACTTTATGAAATATAATACTGCAGGTAACTTTATGAAATAGAATACTGCAGGTAACTTTATGAAATAGAATACAGCAGGTAACTTTATGAAGCAGAATACTGAAGGTAACTTTATTAAATAGAATACTGCAGGTAACTTTCTGAAATAGAATACAGCAGGTAACTTTATTAAATAGAATACAGTAGGTAACTTTATGAAATAGAATACAGTACGTAACTTTATGAAATAGAATACTGCAGGTAACTTTATGAAGTAGAATACTGCAGGTAACTTTATGAAGTAGAATACTGCAGGTAACTTTATGAAATAAAATACAACGGGCAACTTTATGAAATAGAATACTGCAGGTAACTTTATGAGGTAGAATACTGCAGGTAACTTTATGAAGTAGAATACAGCAGGTAACTTTATGAAGTAGAATACAGCAGGTAACTTTATGAAGTAGAATACTGCAGGTAACTTTATGAAGTAGAATACAGCAGGTAACTTTATGAAGTAGAATACTGCAGGTAACTTTATGAAGTAGAATACTGCAGGTAACTTTATGAAGTAGAATACTGCAGGTAACTTTATGAAGTAGAATACTGCAGGTAACTTTATGAAGTAGAATACTGCAGGTAACTTTATGAAGTAGAATACTGCAGGTAACTTTATGAAGTAAAATACTGCAAGTAACTTTATGAAGTAGAATACTGCAAGTAACTTTATGAAATAGAATACTGCAGGTAACTTTATGAAGTAGAATACTGCAGGTAACTTTATGAAGTAAAATACTGCAGGTAACTTTATGAAGTAGAATACAGCAGGTAACTTTATGAAGTAGAATACAGCAGGTAACTTTATGAAATAGAATACAGCAGGTAACTTTATGAAATAGAATACTGCAGGTAACTTTATGAAATAGAATACTGCAGGTAACTTTATGAAATAGAATACAGTAGGTAACTTTATGAAGTAGAATTATTGTCAATTATGCACTGGCTAATATATGAAGTAGTATTATTGTCAATTATGCACTGGCTAATATATGAAGTAGAATTATTGTCAATTATGCACTGGCTAATATATGAAGTAGTATTATTGTCAATTATGCACTGGCTAATATATGAAGTAGAATTATTGTCAATTATGCACTGGCTAATATATGAAGTAGTATTATTGTCAATTATGCACTGGCTAATATATGAAGTAGTAGTATTATCAATTATGCACTGGCTAATATATGAAGTAGTATTATTGTCAATTATGCACTGGCTAATATATGAAGTAGTAGTATTGTCAATTATGCACTGGCTAATATATGAAGTAGTAGTATTGTCTATTATGCACTGGCTAATATATGAAGTAGTAGTATTGTCTATTATGCACTGGCTAATATATGAAGTAGTAGTATTGTCAATTATGCACTGGCTAATATATGAAGTAGAATTATTGTCAATTATGCACTGGCTAATATATGAAGTAGTATTATTGTCAATTATGCACTGGCTAATATATGAAGTAGTATTATTGTCAATTATGCACTGGCTAATATATGAAGTAGTATTATTGTCAATTATGCACTGGCTAATCTGTATATGAAGTAGTAACATGTTGTTCCATTTCAAAATCACCCTTCTGTTGTCAGGGCTCACAGGGAGCAAAGAATAGTAACACTGTGACATACAAGGCATGTCGTGAGATACGACTGAGGTAGGGGCCTAGGAAAGCTACCATAGTAAATAAAAAGCATCGCAGAGATCGGATGTGCTGTTCTACATGTAGGCGCACAACTTTCACACTGTACGATCGCTCTTAGGCTCAGATTACATACAAATCACAAAGAGTGGTTAACAAGTGGCGCGTTCGAAGAAGAAGAATTTGAAAAAGTATATTCTCAAAACCAATACTTGAAAACTTGGTTTCAGTGTGTGTATACTAAAAATTAATCGTAAGGGCAGACGCTTCCAATAAAATGCTGGTCTACGGTCAATGCTTGGGTTTGCTTGCCCTACAGTCCTTTACAGCTTTCGTTCTTTCTGGCATTGAGCATCCGATACTTTTTATTGGTCACTTCTCAGCCACTCAATACAGTATGTGTATGATCTGTTTGGTTATTTGTTACTAAACTGACACTATTGCACGCCGGGAAGACTCATAGATGCTCAGTCTCCCCAACAGATATCGAAGAGTATGCATACTGATGATTCCCGTAGCTCGCTGTTGAGTGGTCTCTGTGGCTAAGTGGTTACGCCCTTTGCCTTGTGAGTCGAAGGTCGTGGGTTCGAGTTTGGACCGCAGCGTTCTCTTCACGAGTGCAGTTTTTTCCAGAGACCCTAGGATTGTTGCTGAAGCTACGGAGTTCGTGCTTTGTGCAATACTCTCGGCAGGTGGCGTGCCATTTCTGCTGAGAGGGACCGAGCCATATGGGGTAAATCCCGGTGCAATGAAGTCAATCCTTCGGCTTTAAAACCCTTTAAACATATTCCTCACTCTGTCCCTCAGACATCCAGTTCGACTTGTAGAACGGGTAACTTCAAACTGCTTAAACCGCTGGATCGATGCAATATCTATTTTAGTGTCCTCATCCAACAGGCAGTCGGGAAGAGACCGAAGAACATCCCCTTATCCATCTTCAACTCCCCAACAATTGATGATGTTGATGCACGCATGTCCGCTCTCTCATTACTGCAAACACCCGCATGCCCAGGACAGCAGATCAACGTAAGTATCTAGGGGTTTTAAGCTTCTATAGACGGCATCCACTCATATCGAAACCTGCCCTTTTGGATCTTGTGAAGCATTGACTGAGAGTGTGATCTGCTTCGAAGAGACTATCATACTGTGGCACTTTTTTCTGACTAGGTGATGTCGTTCAAGACAAGAAAAATTGTTAACACGTTCTGAGACGTGTATCCGTCCATGTGTTGCCGGGGCTCGCAAGGGAGCAAAGAATAGCAGCACTGTGACCTACAAAGCATGTTATAAGAGGCGACTAATGTGGGGTTTGGCGTAGGACTGGCTACCTTATCCAGTAGAAAATGTTAGCCCCAAATTCCAACCAACCATGAACAAGTCACGTAAAAATAAAATAAAAACTGTGCCAACCAAGAGGAAAGGAAGCTCTTCTAGAAGAGGTATGAAGCGATGCAGAGAAAGCCGCAAGGAGTCTGCACCGCAGATTATCTTCCTTTCACCTAGGAAAAGCTACAGAATTGGCACCTGGAATATTAGAAGAATGTATGAAATGGGAAAGACGAGACGAGATTTGGAAACAGAGATCAACAATATAAAGAAGAGCTGGAGGGAGATGTAGGAGATAGCTAGAGATAGGAAGACTTGGCATGAGTTAGTTGTGGGCCTATGTTCCAATCCGGGTTTTAAAAAAGGCAGAGAGTGTGTGAGAGAGCGAGAGAGAGAAAGAATGAGAGGTGTGTATCCCTTCTGTCATCACCAGGCAATTTGGAATTTACATTTCTGCATTTTCACTTCTTCAATGAAGCATAAACGTCGGACACAGGATAATGATTGATTGATTGAACCATCATTATTGCACTTCGGTGAGTAATCATGTGTGCTCCCATCTATTTCTTACACCAGAAGATCTCAGCTGCAGATCAATCTAGATCAGTAGCACCGGCGAGGCCCTGGTGTAATTTGTAAGATGGTGAAAATATATTGTAGGAATACTTATTTTTTAAACATTCCTAATGAATTTTGCCCTGGGCAGCGACTTTCCAGCCTGCTCTTCTCGGTTTTGAACTTCCAAGGGTTTTTAGTGCTCAAATTGGACATGGACCTACTTTTTAATCGTCAGTCTCTGATGGAACTAAGAACTCGATCTCACCTACACTGAGATCAGGGAAATATGTCGATGGTTCCTTGGAACCAAGTATCCTTGGAACGAGAGGCGAGCACCAAACTTCTAAACCACATAAACCCCCACCTAAGACAGAACACGTAAAACCAATCAAGATAGTTTTAATTAATATTTACAAGAGAAAAACTTTTAATCTTAAACCCTGCAAGTCCTGCCTACCTTACTCCAACGTTTTTGTGCCTCTCAGTACAGTCTTACTGCAGTCTTCCTTTGTGTCGACACGGGGGGTATCCGTTACAAAAGCTATTATTTACAGAGTACTACCAAACCGGGCTATTCTGGTACGTCCAATCAGTTTGACTCTGGGTGACAAGGTTTTACACCTACAGACGATTTTCGTAACCAGTTTTTATGTCGCTTGCACAGCTTCTATGCCGGTTATCCATCTTTAGACGTCGGCCAGGTGATTAGTGTAGATGCATCCACTCTAGTCTGTGTGTTTCCGGGGCTCGCAAAGGGAGCAAAGAATAGTAACACTGCGACCTAAAGGCATTTCGTAAGAAGCAACTGATGTAGGGACCTAGGAAGTTACCTAGTAAATCAAAAGAATGCAAAAATCGGATGTGCTGGCCTACTTGTAGGTGCATAACTGGCACAACGTAAGTCGCGCTTAGGCTCAGATCACATACAAATCAAAAAGAGTGGTAAACAAGTGGTTGATATGGAGCTTTCGACGAAGAAGAAGCATCTACTCTGCTAGTCTTGTGTGAGAGCAGATTTCGCATCGTAGCCACCGACATTTATGCATGGCGGTTCTTATTAACCCTGGACCATCACATGTGTCTAGTTAAGGTTGATTCTGAGACCCAAATCTTCACAGACCATCGTGAATCTACTCATAATAGTCTTAAGTTCCCCTTTTGGTCTGTTTGTGCGTGTGTCTAAATGGTCTAAAACCGAATTATTGACTTAATTGCACCGGGTTCTTTACCTATATAGCTCAGCCCCTCTCCCCAAAAATGGCACGCCACCGGCTGAAAATATTACACAAAGCACGAACTCCGTAGCTACGGCAACAATCCTAGGGTTTCTGTGAAAAAAATGCATTTTGAACAGAACGGCGCGGTCCAGATTTGAACCCACGACCTTCGGATCGCGCAAGGCAAAGGTTTAACCACTTAACCACACAAAGACCCCCGAGCGTGTGTGTGACACAAAGACCCCCGAGCGTGTGTGTGACCAAAGAGACTTCCTCTGCAAATCTCCGTTACACAAACACACATTCAAGTTACTTAACTCCAGCTGTGGTGCTAACAAAGAACAACTATCACATATTACTCAAACAGCAATCAAGGTGACAAGCAGGGCGTGGCAAGGACGTAGGGAATCAGGAGAGCATACGTTTGGAGAGAAGTACAGAAACAAAACGAAAACCCAACCATGGTGACATCAGCAAAATGGTCGATGGATGGTAGCGACAACTACCGATTTTTTACACCAGAGAATTGCAGAAGCGAATCAAAATATTAGACTCGGTAATTACCTGTTCTGAACAAGTAGGCGGAGTAGATCGATGAAGATATATAATTGTTAGCTCAATAGGTAGTCTCACTTCTTACTGACAAAGGTAAACTATACCGACTACCTAGATATCATCAGTTTGGTAAGGATGGGGGGACTGAACAGAGAGCTGAGTGTATGTGTGTGCTGGGAATGAAGGGAGATGTATAGATATGGATCTAAGACATATTCCACCAAAAATACAATGTTTTCAATGGTTAACATCATTTTCTTTCAGCAATGAAATCGGGAAAATAACAACGGCTAGTTGTGTACGGCTGCACACAGGATTATGGAACTCAGAATATCATGACGTAAATTTCCACCATTCGTTTCTTTCTCGAATCCCGTTTGCCTCACAGCGTCAGGTCAGGAAGAGATTTCTAAAACGGGCCCTAGTGTGCGCTTCGTAGATAGTCTCTTTCGTCGCCTCTGTTATCTCTGAGGTCCATCTTTTGCGTGGCCGGCCTTTTGCTTTGTACCCATTGTATCGGAGCAGCATTGCTCTTTGGGGTGCACTGTCTGATGGTAATCTGCTTACGTGACCGAACCATTTAATTTGTTGTTTCTTGATGAAGTCTAGTACTGATGTTGTACCCACTTTTTCCTGATGTCTTCATTTCTCAACCGGTCTCTTCTTGTTACACCCAGCATTCTGCGTAGACACTTCCTCTCTGTTGTGACTAGTTTTCTTCTATCGTTTGTTGTCAGCGTCCAGGTTTGGCACTGGTAACATAATGTGGGGAGAAAGATATGGATAACTCAGTGAATATGAGGTAAGGAAGATTGTCATAATCAAGGCGGAAGTAAGAGGGATTGGTAGAATCAAGGAGAAGGTAAGAGAGAATGACAGAATCAAGGAGAAGGTAAGAGGGAATGACAGAATCAAGGAGAAGGTAACATTGACAGAATCAAGGAGAATGTAAGAGAGATTGACAGCATCAAAGAGAAGGTAAGATAGAAATGACAGATTCAAAGAGACTGCGTAATGAAGAGGAGGAAAGCAGAAGTTAGAAGTAGATTGGTAACGTCCCAACATGAAGACTGTTTGTGAGTGAACAAAAGAAAACGAGAAGCTGTTGGCTGTAAGACTGAACAGAGAAGAGATGGGTGGTACCATGAACATGGAAAAGAAGATCTTTCGTGAGAGAAGTTGACAGGTCGATAGACAGACAAGCAGCGAGGCACACAGAAAGGAGCTAGGCAAGGATGCCGAAAGAAATAGAGGGTAGCATAATGGCAGATGAAAGTATGTGTGGGTGTATGTTTGTATATATGTGCGTGTTTAGACGGACGGACGGAGGGAGGGAGATAGACGGACGGAAGGACGGAAGGACGGACGGGCGGGCGGACGGGCGGGCGGGCGGGCGGACGGACGGACGGACGGACAGACAGACAGACAGACAGACAGTCAGATAGATAGATCAATAGATAGATAGATAGATTCGATAAACAGAAGGATGGTCGGACAGACAGATATATAGATTGATAGATAGGCCAACCTGTGTGGTGCCGTGGCTCGCAAGGAAGCAAAGAATAGTACCACTGCGACCTACAAGGCATGTAAGAGGCGAGTGATGTAGGAAGCTACCTATTAATAAAAGCATAGAATAAATCGGATGTGCTGGCCTACTTGTAGGCGCATAACTGGCACAACGTAAAATCGCTCTTAGGCTCAGATCACATACAAATCACACAGAGTGGTTAACAAGTGGTCGATATGGAGCGTTCGAAGAAGAAGATAGACAGACAGAGAGAGAGAGAGAGAGACAGAAAGAGAGAGAGACAGACAGACAGACGGACTAGATAGATGAACGGATGGATGGATGGATGGATGGATGGATGGATGGATGGATGGATGGATGGATGGATGGATGGATGGATGGATGGATGGATGGATGGATGGATGGATGGATGGATGGATGGACGGATGGACGGACAGGCGGATGGACGGACAGACGGATGGACAGATAGATAAAGTGCGATGAACCAAAGTTCACAATGAAGATATCAAACAACAGAAATGGCATCTGCAAACAGACCGACGTGCTACAAACATATGCACGGCATATTATCTGCAGACAAAGAAATCGAATTGTTAATACAACGGAAATGTCAGAAACGATGAAGTAAGCATATCTGATATGTCATGTAGAAATATAATGACAACTGGTTAGCCAAATGTTACATGAGATTTGTAGCTGATGTTTCAAATGACGACTAAACTTGTTTCTTATCATTCAATCGGTAACTATATCACTTACTTTCCCACCAGGAACCTTCTTTTTCTATTCTCTGATCATATTTTGTCTAACAGCGTCGGGACAAGAAGAGATTTCTATATTGGTATTTTGTGTGCGATTCATAGATAGCCTTACAAAACCAAGTCTTTCTTTCTTCTTCTTCTTCTTCTTCTTTTGTCGTCACATTGCTACGGGGTTGTTGCCCAGTGTCGTAGTTTTCTATTTTTGTCTTGCGCTGTTCTGGTGGCTTGTAAGATTGTTATTTTTGCTCTTTGACAGGATTCTGCTATGCCATCTAACCATTTTTTCGTGGTCTTCCTCTCGCCTTCTTTCCTGGTGCTCTGTTGTAGAAGACTGTATATTGTGGAGTTTGGATGCATTCTTCTTATTTAGTGGCTAAACCACTTCATTCTTTACAAAAAAACAGTATGGAATGGAAATAGGAAAACAAAGATCAGAATACTAAGAGCATGCATATTCCCAGTGGCAACGTATGGGTGTGAAGCATGGACATTTAACAAGGCAGTGAAAAAACATGTATGTGCTTTTGAGTATAAGTGTTACAGAAGAGTTATCCGTATATCATGGACAGAGAAGAGAACAAATATATCTATCCAGAAAGAACTCAAAATCAAAGACAACTGGTTGATGTTACAAATACGAATGAGAAAATTGAAGTAATTTGCAAATATAAAGAGACACGAAGGGTTGGAGATTACCATTATGGAAGAAGACATCCCGGCAAAGAAAAAAGGAAGACCACGGAGAAGATGGATTCAGGATGTAACTGATGATTTGAGCATGATGGCTGCAGAGATGGAACATCTGGCTTATTCACAAAATAGATGAGACTGCAGTAAAACTATTTGATTGGCAAAACACGTAATCACAAAGTACTATAGTTTTACAAATTAAAAAACAATGACAAAATACAGCAACGTTTCGACCACAAGGCCTTTATCAAGCAAACGAACAACAGGAGTGACAAATTTTAAAAAAACAAATGGACGATCAAAAACAAATGTTTCTAATGAAAATCGTTTTTATTCCCAGATTTTCATTAGAAACGTTTTGTTTTGGTCGTCCATTTATTTTTTAATTTGTCACTCCTGTGTTCGTTTGCTTGATAAAGCTGTGGTCGAAACGTTGCTGTATTTTGTCATTGTTTTTTTAATTTGTAAAACTATAACACCTGGCTTATCACAGAGAGAAATTCCGATGGACTGTTAGGGTGGCAATGTTCTGCTCAGGACAAGCTATTTGATGATGATTCGTAGATGATGTCTTTCACTGCCTCAGTTATTTCTGTGGTTCACTTGTTGCTCTCTTCCTTTGGCCATGTTGGTAAAATCTCTTTATAATTCTAACGAGTTTAAATTAAATTAAATTGAACCACTGTCGGTTTGCTATGACTGTCACCATGGCTTCAGAATCCCTTAGATTGGTCAAACGGTGCACTAGTCTACATTCAGGCTAGAATACACACATTTCATCAAAGGAAAACTGAAATCGACTCAGGCTAGAAGACCGTCGAAATACACCTCCAGTGCCCCGCGCCACTGGACACCACCAAGACTAAAGTAAATGGCGATATAATAATAATAATTCCTCTCGTACCGTTATACGTTACATAGGGTCTGCAAGTAATTTCTCCATACCGCTCTATCCTGGGCAACTGAATGGCGAGATGGCGATATGGGAACTGAATAAAATATAAGTCTCTACACAGGGTTAAAATGAAATTATACTACGATTTATCAAAGCAACATCAACTTTTAGAAGTCTAAATCAAATATGAAGCTGCAAGTTATATAGTTTTAAAACTAAATTAAGAATTTTAAATTCCAATGTTGTAGCAATCCTAACATATGCCAGCGAGAGTTGGAAAATTACTTAAAATATAGAAAGTAAGTTTCAAATGCATTTGAAAATAGATATCTGCGAAAAAAATGAACATAAAATGGGATGAATTCAGGAGATCTGATGAAATCAGAGAAATGTCTGGCCAACCACTAGTAACAACTGTTTTAAGAAGAGAAGGAGAGATTGCGCATACCTTGAGAAGAAATGATCAAAGAATATCAAAGCAGGCATTGAAGTGGGAGACAAAGTGTTCAAAAAAGAGGGGACACCTAGGAAACCCTGAAACGAATTTTGCTGTCTGTATGTAACGTATAACGGTACAGAGAAATATATATATATATATATATATATATATATATATATATATATATATATATATATATATATATATATATATATAATAATAATAATAATTCCTCTCGTACCGTTATACGTTACATAGGGCCTGCAAGTAATTTCTCCATACCGCTCTATCCTCGGCAACTCGCTCAATCTCCTTCATGGAACTGAGACCGATATTTCCAGCCTCTCTCAGCAAAGTTCGTTTCAGGGTCTCCTTATGTCGACCTCTCTTTCTTGAACCCTTTGCATCCCACTTCAATGCCTGCTTTGATATTCGTTGATCATTTCTCCTCAAGGTGTGCCCAACATATCTCCATCTTCTCTTTCTTATAACAGTTGTCACTAGTGGTTGACCAGACATGTCTCTGATTTCATCACTTCTCCTGAATTCGTTCCATTTTATATTCATTATTTTTCGCAGACATCTATTTTCAAATGCATTCAACTTGCTTTCTATATATTTAGTCATTTTCCAACTCTCGCTGGCATATGTTAGGATTGATTCAACATTTGAATTGAAAATTCGTAATTTAGTTTTAATACTATATGACTTGCAGTTCCATATTTTATTTAGACTTTTAAAAGCTATATATATATATATACACACACTGAGGGTGGCCAATAGGTACTTAAAATGTAAGCTTCAAATCACATACACCGTAGTTCTGACGAAGTTAGTTAGACGTGTTTGACATGAATACACAAGACACAAGTGGAAGGAGCTCGCCAGGGACAGATCCATCTGGAGCCAGATTTTGAAATTGGATCTGAGAACTGGTGAAGCCAGACTAAGACAACTTACTGACATAAAACGTGCCAGGAGAAAGCACAAATAAAACCCACCACGTGGGCTACATTCACTTTCCTTCTAACCAACATGTCTAGGTATACTTCTTATTCGCTTTACGATGTGCGCTCATTTTAGACTGTGACTCTGAATTTTCTTACAAAATTTGCTATTTCCCGGTTTCAATTCCAAGACATACAGTTTCTTTTCTCTATCTCTCTCTCTCTCTCAATCACCGCTTAGAGTGATGTACCAGATTTCCCCATATATTCATAGTTTCTTTTCGAAAGTGGTGGATATGAGCCAGGTTATTGTCCTTGACTGGCAATAGCAATAGATTGGCAATAGCAATCAAGAAGTTAAACACAATGAAGAACATGTGGCAAAGCACCAGCAAAATACTAAAATTAAAAATATTGAGAGCATGCATTTTCCCAGTGGCTACTTATGGATGTGAATCATGGACTATTACACAAAAATTAAGAACGAAAATCCAGTCCTTCGAAACTAAATGCTACAGAAAGATCCTACGAATACCATGGACAGAAAAAAGAAAGAACACTGATGTCCTGAAAGAACTAAATGTTAAAGAGAATTGCCTGATAAACAACATACTATACAGAAAATTACATACTTTGGTCACATCAAGCGTCACGATGGTCAAAAGAACAATACTAGAGGGCATGGTCCCAGGACGCAGAGGCAGACCAAGAAGAAGATGGCTACAAGATATTAAAGAAACCATGAACATGACCATTGACGAAGTAGGTGAACTGGCAAGAGACAGAGTGAATTTCAGATGTGCTGCAAAGAGAGCAACGTCCTATAAAGGATACGCACCTTGATGATGATATTATCCTTACTTCTGCCTGCATGGGACAGTTTTGAGAGGCATATTCTGGGGTAAAGCTTGCTAATTGACAGTGTTAGCCGCTAGAAACGCTAGAAAATCTTAAATTAGTGTACATGTGGTGTCTCATTTTGTTGTGTTCTGTTATGAGGCGACATGTGGTGTCTTATTTTATTGTGTCCTGTTATGAGGTGACATGTGGTGTCTTATTTTATTGTGTCCTGTTATGAGGCGACATGTGGTGTCTTATTTTATTGTGTTCTGTTATGAGGCGACATGTGGTGTCTTATTTTATTGTGTCCTGTTACGAGGCGACATGTGGTGTCTCATTTTGTTGTGTTCTGTTATGAGGCGACATGTGGTGTCTCATTTTGTTGTGTCCTGTTATGAGGCGACATGTGGTGTCTCATTTTGTTGTGTTCTGTTATGAGGCGACATGTGGTGTTTCATTTTGTTGTGTCCTGTTATGAGGCGACATGTGGTGTCTCATTTTATTGTGTCCTGTTATGAGGCGACATGTGGTGTCTTATTTTATTGTGTCCTGTTACGAGGCGACATGTGGTGTCTCATTTTGTTGTGTTCTGTTATGAGGCGACATGTGGTGTCTCATTTTGTTGTGTCCTGTTACGAGGCGACATGTGGTGTCTCATTTTGTTGTGTCCTGTTATGAGGCGACGTATTCATATTCTTCTTCGAAAGCTTCATATCGACCACTTGTTAACCACCCTTTGTGATTTGTAAGTGATCCGAGCCTAAGAGCGATTGTACGTTTGTGCCAGTTATGCACCTACAAGTAGGCAAGCACATCCGATTTCTACTACGCTTTATATTTACTAGGTAGCTTCCTAGGCCCCTACCTCAGTCACATCTGTGCTCCCCTTGAGAGCCCTGCAAACACACGGGCGTGAGGCGACGTATGACTACAATGACACATTTGAACAGTTGGTAATATCCATCTTTTTGAATAAGGAGTTTAAAGAACTCCATGGGGAGGCATTGAAGCCAATGAATATGGTAAATAAATTGACAGTAAGCAAGTATTAAGGGTCTGAGGAAAAAGCTATTTACCAAACAGAGGATTCGAACCCCAAATCTTTATCTCTTAAGGCACCCATTGCCTAGCCCTGCAGGCGAGCGTTTTTTCAAAGCTTTCCAAGAGAGCTAGCTGGTTATGCTCGGGAGAACTAGCTAGTTGTTCTCTAAAAGAGACGCTACTCATGCCTACAGCACCCAACAAAATTCCAAGCTCATACTGATTTCGATAGTTACCTGCACGCACACAAATCTTACCTCCAGTACCTAAAGAGTATGAAATTATTAGTCATCATTACTCGTTATGGCGAAACAACAACTCTCAAGTCTATATGGTATCTGTGTTTAAGCCGTTGCCTTGCGTTCCAAGGTTCGCGGGTTCGCTAAAATGATCGCTCATTTTAGACTGGGACTTCTTACAAAGTTTGCTATTTCCCGGTTTCAATTCCAAGCCATACAGTTTCTTTTCGAGAGTGGTGGATGTGGGCCAGGTTAATGTCCTTACTTCTGCCTGCATGGGACAGTTTTGAAGGGCATATTCTACGTATGATACCGCTCTGTTCATAAGGGCATATGGGACCGCTCTGTTCATAAGGGCATATGGGACCGCTCTGTTTATAAGGGCATATGGGACCGCTCTGTTCATAAGGGCATATGGGACCGCTCTGTTCATAAGGGCATATGGGACCGCTCTGTTCATAAGGGCATATGGGACCGCTCTGTTCATGGGTGAATTTTTTCTGGGGGCCCTAGAATTGTGCTTTTTATAATACTCTCGGTGACGTATGTGGCTTATGGGATAGTGACTCGGTCTATTAACCCCGACATTCTGAGTTCGAATCACACTGCGGACAATTTGGTTGCAAATTGTTACGCGTGGATTTTTACAAAAGAACGATGGCACCACCCGTTTAAAAAGCAATAGCAAACTACTGAACGTAATAATGCCTATAAAAATCACAAACAGTGTTAAAAAAGCTAGGATATGCAATTAACTTTTTAAATAATACTCTCGGCAGGTGACGTATCATTCATGCGGAGATAGACCAAGCCATTAGGGATGGGAGGCGAGGAGGAAGAGGGGGGAGGTGTAAAAATCCGGTGCAATTAAGTCAATCCTGTGTTTTTAGACCCTTGTATTTCTCTGCTTGTCGTATTATTTTCTATCTCTTTTATCCTCCACCAGCTGAATGCCTGACAATGTTTCTAATGTCTGTCTATCTAAGGGTGAATTGTATGGTTCCATTGATAATATGTGTGGCTCGGTTTTGTGTTTCTTATTTTATTTATTTTGTTATTCCAAGGTATACAAATCTAGTAACTAATAGACTAAAACCTGTTTTACTTATCTCCCCTAGAACATGCAGTAATCTACATTGGAATCTACAGTCAATTCCACAAACACCAGAAAGGTGCAAACAACACACTGCTGATCAACAACACACTGCTGATCAACAACACACTGCTGATCAACAACACACTGCTGATCAACAACACACTGCTGATCTTGCTGTCATCATCGCTTGCGATGGACTGGTGTTATGAGCCAATAACAAGGGATATAAAGCGCAAATAACAATAAGCAATTAGCCTCAAAAATTTACCAACAAAAGTTAATGTAGTTCATTGTTTCATGTCTATATCATAGTAGAACTGTCATCATAGTAGAAATGTCATCATAGTAGAGCTGTCATCATAGTAGAAATGTCATCATAGTAGAACTGTCATCATAGTTGAACTGTCATCATAGTAGAAATGTCATCATAGTAGAACTGTCATCATAGTAGAACTGTCATCATAGTAGAACTGTCATCATAGTAGAGCTGTCATCATAGTAGAAATGTCATCATAGTAGAAATATCATCATAGTAGAACTGTCATCATAGTAGAACTGTCATCATAGTAGAAATGTCATAATAGTAGAACTATCATCATAGTAGAAATGTCATCATAGTAGAACTGTCATCATAGTAGAAATGTCATCATAGTAGAAATGTCATCATAGTAGAAATGTCATCATAGTAGAACTGTCATCATAGTAGAAATGTCATCATAGTAGAACTATCATCATAGTAGAAATGTCATCATAGTAGAACTGTCATCATAGTAGAAATGTCATCATAGTAGAAATGTCATCATAGTAGAAATGTCATCATAGTAGAACTGTCATCATAGTAGAACTGTCATCATAGTAGAACTGTCATCATAGTAGAAATGTCATCATAGTAGAAATGTCATCATAGTAGAACTGTCATCATAGTAGAACTGTCATCATAGTAGAGCTGTCATCATAGTAGAAATGTCATCATAGTAGAAATATCATCATAGTAGAACTGTCATCATAGGAGAACTGTCATCATAGTAGAAATGTCATCATAGTAGAACTATCATCATAGTAGAAATGTCATCATAGTAGAACTGTCATCATAGTTGAACTGTCATCATAGTAGAAATGTCATCATAGTAGAAATGTCATCATAGTAGAACTGTCATCATAGTAGAACTGTCATCATAGTAGAACTGTCATCATAGTAGAGCTGTCATCATAGTAGAAATGTCATCATAGTAGAAATATCATCATAGTAGAACTGTCATCATAGTAGAACTGTCATCATAGTAGAAATGTCATCATAGTAGAACTATCATCATAGTAGAAATGTCATCATAGTAGAACTGTCATCATAGTAGAAATGTCATCATAGTAGAAATGTCATCATAGTAGAAATGTCATCATAGTAGAACTGTCATCATAGTAGAAATGTCATCATAGTAGAACTGTCATCATAGTAGAAATGTCATCATAGTAGAAATGTCATCATAGTAGAAATGTCATCATAGTAGAACTGTCATCATAGTAGAACTGTCATCATAGTAGAACTGTCATCATAGTAGAAATGTCATCATAGTAGAAATGTCATCATAGTAGAACTGTCATCATAGTAGAACTGTCATCATAGTAGAGCTGTCATCATAGTAGAAATGTCATCATAGTAGAAATATCATCATAGTAGAACTGTCATCATAGGAGAACTGTCATCATAGTAGAAATGTCATCATAGTAGAACTATCATCATAGTAGAAATGTCATCATAGTAGAACTGTCATCATAGTTGAACTGTCATCATAGTAGAAATGTCATCATAGTAGAAATGTCATCATAGTAGAACTGTCATCATAGTAGAACTGTCATCATAGTAGAACTGTCATCATAGTAGAGCTGTCATCATAGTAGAAATGTCATCATAGTAGAAATATCATCATAGTAGAACTGTCATCATAGTAGAACTGTCATCATAGTAGAAATGTCATCATAGTAGAACTATCATCATAGTAGAAATGTCATCATAGTAGAACTGTCATCATAGTAGAAATGTCATCATAGTAGAAATGTCATCATAGTAGAAATGTCATCATAGTAGAACTGTCATCATAGTAGAAATGTCATCATAGTAGAACTATCATCATAGTAGAAATGTCATCATAGTAGAACTGTCATCATAGTAGAAATGTCATCATAGTAGAAATGTCATCATAGTAGAAATGTCATCATAGTAGAACTGTCATCATAGTAGAACTGTCATCATAGTAGAACTGTCATCATAGTAGAAATGTCATCATAGTAGAAATATCATCATAGCAGAACTGTCATCATAGTAAAAATGTCATCATAGTAGAGCTGTCATCATAGTAGAAATGTCATCATAGTAGAACTGTCATCATAGTAGAGCTGTCATCATAGTAGAAATGTCATCATAGTAGAACTGTCATCATAGTAGAACTGTCATCATAGTAGAAATGTCATCATAGTAGAAATGTCATCATAGTAGAAATGTCATCATAGTAGAAATGTCATCATAGTAGAACTGTCATCATAGTAGAACTGTCATCATAGTAGAACTGTCATCATAGTAGAAATGTCATCATAGTAGAACTGTCATCATAGTAGAACTGTCATCATAGTAGAAATGTCATCATAGTAGAAATGTCATCATAGTATGATACATATTACCGCTGTCATTGAATAAGTAAACAGAACATGTTTATTCCATAAACATCTGTAATTGGCTGCACCGAAGCAACATTGATTAATCTTTCCATGTATCTTTTCATGAATTAGGAACTACCACTACAGAACTCCTATGTCCAAGCATTTACTTCTTCTTTTTCTTCAGTGTTCTCCCTAGATTGGAATTTCAGATTTTCTAATAAAGGTTCAGATTGTCAGCCACGCCATACAGTTTGTCTTGGACGCTGGTGCAAATGGCCCACCTCTTTCTTCTAAAGTCTGCATACTGCCTACAAGTTCTGTAGGACATGCTCTGTTGTCATACTCGACAACCCACCGGGGTCGTTTGTGCCTATCTTGAATCTAGTGTACGGGCGGTGTCTCATTCTTTTGTGACCCGTTCGGAGCAAGTATGACAGTCAGGTCCATGTGCTGTTACAAAGATGTTTATAGTAATTTAATTTATATTATGAATTGGCTGACCACTTTTATTACCAACCGTAGTCATCTTTAACTATAAGTTCGTATGACATTGGTGTCAATCTGTGTTCCTCTTATATAATGGTACCAAGGCCATTAAAATACATGAAAATTATAAACATATACATTTTAAACTCAACTCAAAACACATATGACAAATGTTTATTCAACTCTACTATATGAGTCTAAGGCATAGACTGCAAGTACAAATAAAACAACAAAACCAACTACAGGATAAATCAACGACATTGAATGCAAATACAGTACATCTAAAACAACACAATCATCAACTAAAGGGGATTTGTGCAAAGTATCAAAGAAAACAAGTCATTAAAATCTAAAATCAAATCACATAAATTTTCAGAGTAAAGAAGATGAATTAAAACAAATCAACAAATGTGGATACTTTGGAGCAGTGTTATCCAAAATGTTATATATTGGGTCGCATGTGACTAATGACTGTGGAGGTGCAGGAGCTGTGTTGCTATTGCAATAATAAAACAACAATAATAATAAAGTAATATTAATAGTAATATGAATAAAAACGCCTGTGTGTTGCCGGTACAAGGAGCAAAGAATAGTAACACTGTGACTTACAAGGCATGTCATAAGAGAAGACTGAGGAAGGGCCTAGGGAAGCTACACTAGTAAATAAAAAGTGTTGCAGAAATCAGATGTGCTGGCCTACTTGTAGGTGTATAATTGGCACAAAGTACAATCGCTCTTAGGCACGGATCACAAATAAATCACAAAGAGTGGTTTAACAAGTGGTCGATATGAAGCGTTCGAAGAAGAAGATATTAATAAAAATAATAGACGTAAACTTAATCATAACTATTTTTTTGTTTATTGTCTATTCCCAGGTGGAAGATGTAGTTGGCTGTCCACTCTTGCCGTTAAGCGTAGGGATGGGAGCTTTAATTTGTTTTCTAGGGCCAGATGAGTTACCCGTGTTGTGTTGTATCCGTGTTTATGTAGTGTGGTCTTGATATTGTCTTCCATCTTTTTCTTGGTCTTCCCTTAGCTCTAATTCTCGATCTCTTTTATTGTATGCTGTTATTGGTGGTTGGTTGTATTTCATTCTCATTAAATATCCAAACCACTGCATTTGTTGTCTTTCTATATATTCGTGCATGAGTTATGCTCACTCTGCTTCTGATGTCCTCATTTCGTAGTCTGTCTTTCCTGGTGACTCCACTGCCTTCCTCAAGCATTTCATTTCACATGTGGTGAGCTTTCTGTGATGTGTTGCTGTAAGAGACCAAGTTTGGCACTGGTAACAAAGTGTTGATAGGAAAATACTTTTTATCATCTGTCTTTTCACTTCCATCTTGATCTTTGGGTGTTGTAGTAATGGTGCCAGCTGGTAGGTTACTGCATTTGCTTTTTGACACCTTGTCATTATTTCTCTATCTAGTTTTCCGTCCTCTGTAAAAATACTGCCTAAATATTTGAATTCGGAAACTTGCTTTACTCTGGTGTTATCTATTTGTATGTTTGCTTGGCTTGGTGTTCTGCTGATTTTCATAGTCTCGGTCTTTTGTTTGTTGATTTTCATGTTGTACTTTCTACATGCTATTAGCTATATCATAACTAAACGTTTAATATTTTTTTTTATATTGTTCTTATGAAAAAACTGAACTGCACTGTTATTCAAAAATGCTTTCTCTTCCTGAAATTCTGATGAGTGTTGAAGCTAGTGGAGTAAAATGGGCGCAGTGATATATCCCCATGGCGCCTGGGGATGCTGCGTTGGACAGCTTTTCTTTGTATGCTAGTATTAGAATTCATAAGATGTATGTTGCAAAACATATAACTTCCTGCAGCCTTTCCAGGATATGAAGTATCTGTCTTTTTACATTTCTAACCCAAGTGTACAGGAAGTAGGAGACCAATTCCTTTCCTCGTGTGTGGGACATTGAGTGTGGGATTGAAACCACAACCCTCTTATGTCCAAGGTAAGTGAAAGCTTATGCATTACACCTTCTTCTTCTAACGCTCCATATCGACCCCTTGTTAACCACTCTGTGTGATCTGTATGTGATCTGAGCCTGAGAGCGATTGTACATTGTGCCAGTAGTGCCCCTACAAGTAGGCCAGCACATCCGATTTTTACTACGCTTTTATTTACTAGGAGGCTTCCTAGGCCCCAACCTCAGTCGCCTCTTACGACATACCTTGTAGGTCACAATGGTACTATTCCTTGCTTCCTTGCGGGCCCTTGATAAAGGGCTTTTGTCGCTTATATAGCTGTACATTGTTTTTGTACTTTGTTTTTAAAAGTTTCGCCATTTATAACTAAGAAATCAAATAATAAATCATTTTTTTAAAACAAGAAAAGATCAAATTTAAAACAAATCAAAACAATTAAAAATTGTTGGACACTGAAAGGAAGAACATTGGACAACAAGACAGATACAAATGATATAGAGAAAGATATGGATGAATGACCTGGTATCTTGAAAAATAACTGAGGAAATATTGAACATAAGAAATACTACAATTTTCTACCAACTCTGAGGAAGAAATGCAAACCTCTATGGTCTGTGATATGTTTGGCCCTACCATTAACGTCAGGAAACTGAGGTAATGTTTGATCCGCACTCTAGATAGCAGTAGCATGACCCAGTCATCAATAATAAACACCAGCGCCTCCTGCAAATGAAAAACTCTATCTTGGCAGCATCCTACCCAGGGCAGCAAACATTGGCTCTGCGGTCAACAATAGATCCAAAGCAACTTTTGCGCTCGGAACACTGCATCACTGTGTGGAAGAAGAAGGTGGCGGGGGTATAAACATCACCACAAAGCTGAAAACTTACCGGGCCATAGTGCTCAGCAGCCAGTTGTACTCCAGTGAGACATGGACAGTGTATAGCAAACATGCATGAAAACTAAACCTCTTCCACACAGGTTGTCTCCGCCAATTTGTCCTTATAAAATGGCAGGACAAAATCCCAGATACCAAAGTCCTCATAAGAACTGATATTTCATGGATCCACACTCTGTTGCAAAAAGCCAAGGTGAGACGAACCAGTCACATTGCGCGGAAGCTGGACAAACACATCCCAAAACAGCTGATATATAGCGAGCTAGATGTCAGCAAACATGGGTTGGTGAACAAAACAAACGAGTCTAGACCTAAAGTGTCACTAAAATGCTTCAATATAGACACCATGTGCTGAGAATCCTTTGCGCAAGATCGCAAATTTGGCACTGCAACAACACAAGAGTAACTCGCTTAGCTGACAATCGGTGTATGGCTGAGGTACAGAGAAAATGAGCTGTGCGAAAAGGAAGAACACACAACACCCATATGTCCTACCCTGATTATGTATATTCTACTTGTGGTAGGAGATTGTGTTCCAGGATTGGGCTCTACAATCACCTATGCACACACCTGAGAGGTGCAACAACACACGTCTGGGGCTGTTGTCATCATCGCTTGCAATGGATGGCTATTATTATTATTATTATTATTATCAACCTGTGGCAGCACAGAGCAAACGTTGGTCCATGTTTACCATGGTCAGACTTTGATTTAGCAAGGGTACCAGACCCAAGCAACAAAAATAAGGTGAATATTCAACATAATAAATATTGAACATGGTCATCATCATGTACAGGCAACCATGAATCTAAAATATATCTGCCCTAAATATAAGTTTTTGATGATGATATATTTCCATGCCATGAAGTTAACCTGTATAGGATCTTCTCTATATATACGAGTTGTGTTTCACCTTAGGATCTCTCTGTGTCATACTCAGTCTTATCTTTCATTGATTTTGGCAGCTGTCAAAAAGTGCTCCAACCTCCTCCTCTGAAAAGATGTCCCAAAAATTATGACTACTTTTCTTATGTCGATCAGGAGTTCCCATCAAGCAATGGCTTCTTTAAAATATTTTAAAGCATGTAAAAAATCAAAATATAAAATTGTCTAACAATCTTGTTATATTTTAACCAGAACATGAGACAGTCTTACCAAATATTTTGGGACAACTGTTAAATGAGGACAATATAAGAAAGGATTAAATATAAAAGGTAATAAAACATTCTATCCCTACGTTTAACGGCAGGAGTGGACAGTCAACTACATCTTCCACCTGGGAATAGACAATAGACAATAAAACATTCTTCTTTGCCATCGTTATTTTGATGATTATACCGTTGGACGCGTTCTTATGATGAAGTTGTCTGTTGTTTAGAGCTCCTCACTGGTGCCATATAGTTTTAAATATAGGGCCATTAAGTGTTGTAGGGCCAGCATTCCTTTCTAGGGAGGACATACAGAGGACAGTCTTGCAGGACATATTCTGTGGTTTGATCAGTGGTGCCACAGGGACACAGATGGGAAGGAGACAATCATACCCTGTGTAAGAGTTTGTTCAGTCTGTTACGCTCTGTCCTGAGTTAGAAGATGATGGTCTGTCCTTGTCTGTCGAGTGTGTGGTAGTCATTGCTTGATAGTTTAGGTTCTTTTCTAATGTGACTTACTTAAAAGTGCTCAAGAATACACTAATTGTGCTGAACAACAATAATAGTAAGGAAAACAATAAAAACACAATAACAAGCAGAATAAATACTATGAAACTACAGGGTGTTCAAGATAATTGCAGCCCCATTGACAATTCGAAACTTGCCAGGTACACATTGAGTTGTGTTTATTTACTATTTAAGCCGGTTCTGACTAGCTCGTCTTACGTCACATTTGTTCATCACCCCTTCCCGCGCTAAAATTACACACCGTCACACAACCTTGACCTATACTACGTCATAACTGAACCTTCTCATTTCCATACATATATGCCAGATTAGCTCCATTCACGGGCTGCTTTTAAGTTGAACACCCTGTAGTAGACTCACAGATAAAGTTGCAAAACATCAAATGGGTGAATTAAAAGACAAAGGTTCTGAACACTATGAAGAACATACTATATAAAGCTTAAAACGAAATTAAAAAAACATCAATTACCTGAGCACAATATAAAAATAAGTGGGGGCACAATTATACCAAACGTAACATAAAATATGGAACAGTTTGATATGCGAACAAGTTTAAATACAATTGATGTTACTATCAAAATGTCTTTATCGCAGACAGAAAACAACATTTGAAATAGTCAGTTAGTTTAAGAGTGCACATTGTACCGATATTTTGACAGATTTCATTATTTTATTTATTTAGACATCAATCAAATGTGGTGCTGGGGCCCATAGTAGAAGCATAGAATAGTACCACTGCGACCCACAAGGCATGTCGTAAGAGGCGACTGATGTAGGATCTTGCATTTGTTACTAAATGTATTTTTTCTCATTCCGATTCTCTTAGATTTTTTTTTCTCATTTACAATAATCTGTTAACTACATTTCCAATGTAAGAAAAACTCACAAAATAGTTTAGACTAGTCATCTATATCTACTGTGTGTATTTTTTAAAGTCCTTGATGCAGACCTTGCGCTTACAAAATAGTCTTGTTTTTTGTGCTCATATCAAACTGTTCCTTACTTATTTTCATATAATGAACATGGGCAGAAATAGTAATAGTGTGAGTCAAACAAGCCAGAAGTTCTAAAGCACAGCAATTACCTGTGAATGGTATGCGGGTGTATCAAAGAGGACAAACAGTCCCAATATAAGTTCCTCATTGGCAAATAAATTAGATGTAAAAGTGCTGGTATCATCAATGAAACTTATGCTCTGAAAATGCACAAAATGTATACAAAAATGTTGACTTTACAAAAGAACATGAAAGCTATAGTGGTTTGGCCACTTAGTAAGAATGCGAACAGACAAAACTGCCTATGAAGCTTTCCACAACAGAACATCAGGAAGGAAGGCTAGAGGAAGACCGAGGAAAAGGTGGATAGATAATGTAGTTGAATTCTGCCAGGGGACTAAGAAAACCATCACAAAAGTCACCAGAGAAGCGCAAGACAAATACATAAAACCATGACACTGGGTTAACAACCCGGTAACAGTGTGCTAAAAAAAAGAAGAACACCAGCATACTGAAACTGATACATAAAATGGATACGGACAGTCAGTGTAGCACTGCAGCAGTTTGTCACATTCAGTTTCCTATGGAGAGTTAAATTTCTGGTACTATCAATTATCTAGTCTACCTAACTGAATACAGATTCATACAAATTTGGTATCAATGCCAGGGGTATTATAAGTGCTCTGCTGCTGATACATTCAGTTCGCTGAAATGGACTGAGACTTTATGGAAGTGCCCTTGGAACAAATTTTATAAATAACAAATTTGTGACAGAATAGACTTTTATTTTAATTAATGTTTCAGTTTCAAATATCTTCATTGCACTTCGGACATGTCCATAGGTGCTCCGATCTCCTTCACAATATCTCCAACAGCGCACAGCGACTAACCATACAAGTTTGATGTTGATTGATGAACCTACTCATACATCATACAGTTTGGTGTTGTGATGCTCTTTTCTAGCCCGTCCAATCTTCAATCCAAGTTCCTGAAATCTACCTGTTGATGTGAATTGGTTTAGATGAAAGTCTTCTTTGCGACTACACTCTATGAGGGCAATCAGAATGTCAGATTTAACTACTGGCTAATCCCCCAATATGGTGCAGAGTCAGCCAGCCAGCCTGTCTGCTCTCTCATTGACATCAACACCCAAATGGCCCGGAACAAAAATGAATACACTCGTAATTCTGTTAATTGTTGATCCCTGTAGGGATTAAGCCCATTGTATGCATACTGAACCAGCTTCAACCATTCTGCATCATACTCAATGAATCACTCAGTATGCACGCATGAGTATAGTTCTGTGACTCAAGCCAGGGTAGGACCTTAGTCACCGCCACTGCATTTTTTCCCTTCTGGTATATTATTTGCTTGATAAAGGTCTATTGGTCGAAATGTTGCATGAAATGCTGTGTATTGTTATTGTTTTGTACATTGTAAAATACAGTACTTTGTTTTACGTGTTTCGCCATTGCTACATAGTTTTACTGCAGTCTTTTCTTATATCGATAATAAACGTGTATCAACATTAACAGTAAATAAAATCAACTCTATCTAGCCTACCTTACAATCTGTCAGCCACTTTTTAACTTCCTTGCTAAACATTATGATATCATCAGCAAGGTAGCAATATCATCAGCAAGGTAGCGATATCATCAGCAAAGTAGCAATATCACACAGAACATGTTAGCAATCTCCACGTTTCTAATGTTGAACTGAAAATATATAAAAGAAATAATGAAATTATTCTGTGGATAATTAAGTAAAAGTTGTTGTGTATTAAACCAGCCTCATTGCACTTCTGACAAACCTATATGTGTTCAGTTTTCTATGGCTGAGATTGAAGGACATGCATACTGATGTTTCTCATGCCTTACTGGCAAAAGACAGCCAGCTCCAGTACCAGTCAGCTCCTGGAAAATTATATTCCGAACCAAATATTACAACAAGCAGCAAGAAACTGAAAGTAGTGGACAGATTTACTTATCTTGGAAGCACACTGTCCCAAAATGTCACCATAGATGATGAAATAAATACCAGAATCTCTAAAGCTAGCAGCACTTTTGGCAGACTACATAAAAATGTATGGCACAGATGTGGTATTGGCCAAGCCACAAAACTGAACGTATATTGATCTATCATGCTCCCAGTCCTTCTTCATGTGTGCAAAACTTGGACTGTATATCAGCGACAGGGAAGGAAGCTAAACCACTTTCACACAGTCTGCCTCAGAAAAATAATGAACATCAAATGGCAGGATATGATCCCAGATACAGAGGTCCTAAAAGAGCTGCTCTTCCCAGCATCTTTACAATCTTGATGCAGTCCCAGACACTCACAAGGTGGTCAGAAAAAGCAATTCAAAGACACACTCAAGAACTCGATGAAATCCTTTGGCATAGATGTCAACAACTGGGAGAATTTTGCTCAAGACAGACCAGCCAGGCTCACACTTTTTCGACACGGTTCTTCGGCCTGCGAGGCAGGTAGAACAGTACGGATGAAACAAACACGTCAAAATAGAAAGGCAGTAAAATTCCCCACAAGTGCAAGTATACCTTGCCCACACTGTACAAGAACATTTCATGCCCGCATCGAGCTCACTAGTCATCTACGCACACACAGACAAACATAACACAACTACATTCCCTTGGATAAAAATTGAGTGGACATCATCACCGTGATGGATGAGCATCATTATCAGTAAAAGACACTCCCTACTCTGCCAATCAAGTGCCCAGTCCCACTTGTGCAAAGTATGATTTCAAATCTTTTCAATCTCAAAATAGATGCTTCATTAATTACTTGTGTTTTCGTCCAACAGGTGGGTTGCTAAGCACCAGTTAAGCATAATCCTGGATATCTTGAGTAATAACTGGTTGACAAGATTAGCATCTAGGTCAAGAGATATAATATATGTGATGCTTATCTTAAACACACTGAGAGCACACGCTAGTGACCATCTATTCTGTTTAATCCTTCTGGCAAAGGGACAGATCATGCATTCAGATCTGTAATCTGTGGCAAGGGTCTATGATCATAATAATCATATACATCTACATCAGAGTGCTTTTTACTTCTTTCTTTTAGTGTAGACTCTTGAATAACCATATTACAAAACTGCTACTAACTAAGAACTATCAAGGGATTCATATAATGCAAACTTAGAACAGAAATCAGTGATAAACATATGTAATCAACATCATAGCATAGAAACGCGTAACGTCAACAACGACCGTAGTTGTTCGCCAACGCTGGCGATAGGTTGACAGCTGTGGAGGTCTTTACGCCAATGATAATGAAAAATAGAAATACAAATTTATGACAATTGACATTTACCTTCTATATTACTTCTCGTTCTCTGGGAAACAACAACAATCACTGAGTCATGGAATTTAAACTGTCCTCGGTCTCAGTTTGTTGAAGCTAACATAACAACACTCAGCAACATGAGCATATAAATAAAATGATAAATCAATACATGATGTTAATGAATGATGTAATTATGATTACCGCACATGACATATATAGTCATACCTCATAGCAATAAACTGAATAATTATTCATTCAATCATGAATCATTGATTCAGTGTTACTCATACTGTTACTGTTAGTGTTGTTAGTACTTTTTAGTAACTAAGACTAAACTTAGTTTGCCGCTGCGGTAAACTTAGTAGACTACACTCTTGACTAGTCTTATTCTTAGCTACACCATCGCATAAAATGGAGAGTGCCTCTAATGTTATTATTTACATTCACAGACCATTGATTTTTTTTTAATATCTCATTAAGATGTACTTTCTGTAATCGATTTAATGATATGTGATTGGTTATGGTATTGGTTATCGGTTATGTGCTACGAGTTATGCGAGTTTCGTTTACACAGCCATAAAACGGTCTGCTACCTGTTCCTTCTTTTTTACGCCATTGCACTGCAGTATAAATAAATAGGACTAAGTCCTAATGTAATCGAACATGTGTGTTGAATCTTTAACCTATATATAATTAATCGTGTATCTAGTCCGTCTTATTGAATTACTGATTTTTTATATTTTAATATTTACCACCCGCCCCAAAAAAAGGTACACCGTACACGACTTTGCAATTATTATTTTGTTATACTCGATCAAATATGGCTGCGACCTTGCAGCGTGTTTATGATATTTAATGACGTTCTCTGCAACTTGTTAATTTCTCAATTTGTAGACAGTAAAGTAGTCTGCTTTTTTAAACTGAAGTTTACTAATGTCAATGTATTTCAGACTGCAACTCTGAATGCATCCTTTGTGTTAATTATTAGTAGTAAACTAGTATAAAGTTAAACTAGTAGTGTAGTGAACACTGAACAGTACTGAGTAGTGTACCACTGTTATGATTGCAAGACGTAATTGATACACTATGACTATTTATAAATTATTCACTAGTATACTAGTTTACTACTAGTAATTACTAATTTTATATATTTACTCTTTTTTTTGTTATTAATACTATACATAAAACTATAGTTCGTTCCAAAATTTGTAATCACACCAAGGTTTAATTTGTATGAAATCTACCTGATGATGGTCAGATGGATAAAAGTAATTTTTTGCATGCAGTCTTACTCTTATGTCTCTTATGACTTATAATATATACCTCACGACCTTACGAATTCATGTTTAACTAATTCAACAGTAATTGGTAGGTAGCAAAGTTAGTTGATGCAAAAAAAAACGTTTTTTCAATTTTTGTTATATAACTTTGCATAAACACAACAAAATGATAACCAAAGTTTAGAATTTACATTAATACACAAAATGGTGGCGAATGTTTGCAAAGGCGTATCCCTATTACATATTATAAAAGAAAGGTGACATAGTGAACAAATGATACCTTCCACTTCTATAAATGGAAGTAAATGTTTGCTACATACGCCAATGACAATCGGTAGGAAACATTGAACATTGTGAACTGATTAATTCCATGGATTCCCGATTTTGACTTGCACTGAATTGCATGTGGAACACGGAAATGCTTAGTTATAGACAAACTTGACAATCGTACTGTAAAATTTCGACAAGTTTACCAAGTCAACATCGCTGTAAAAACATATAATAAAATCTTACAGAACTAAAGGTTTGGGTGGGCAAAAATACTTTTGGAAGGTCGTCACTGTTACCTATATAAAAATGTAAAAACAAGAATTTATGTCAAGTGGATGATTTTGTATTGTCGGTAAAGATGATCACAAATTTTGGAACGAACTATAATAGTGAATGTTTGTTTTTGAATTTGTGTTTGTTTATCAAAACAAATACTGTCGCTTATTTTAGAACCAGTTGGAGTGGAGTGTCATTCGTAGCGGAACGTAAACGATGGCAACAACATGCAGACTGGTCTTGCGTCATTTTACAACTTCCAGTCGAATGTATGCTAATGTTAATATACAGAAGCCTAAAATTCCAGGAACAGAGAGAAGAATATTAGATGCAGTTACAGTTCCCGTGTTACCACCAGACCCTCGACCTCTACCGCAACAATGTTATGATCAAATGCAGGCCAAGATTCAGGCTAAAACATCAGAGGTGCTTTACTTTATCCTTGTTTTTAATTTTTATGAATGTACAGGTGTGCAAAGTGATTAGTATTCATAACTCAACAATTGGTAATGCAGTTATTTGACTTATCTTGCAACTGCGGATATTTTAGATCAAATTTGTAAAAGACACCACACGACAAAAGATACCTTATTTTACTTTTTAGTGTTATAACTTAATATACAGAAGTGTGATGTACAGGTAAAACTGCAATTTTGCAGATTGCAGTTTTACAAAAGTGAAGATGAAATGCTACCTTAATTTTTGTAAAACTGCTATTTTGTGCATATTGTTTCTTCAGTTTTACTCCGTTACTTTTCATCTAACTGCCTCCGACATTGGGCATACAATTATTGCCTGCAAAATCACTGATGTGCAATTACAACCACTTGAACAAGAAACAAGATAATGAACAAATTAGTATGCACCATCTGGGATGCTGATGGTAGCATTTTGAAAAGGTTTTAACCTAAGAAGTCAGAAAATGCTCACCTGAATGGCGAGTGTCACTGAGGACAAGAAAGGCATGCCTTCATACAAAATTCAGTCAGAGGTGCCATAATGGGCACCCAGACTATTCCTTAATTCATAGCGGACGAATGCAAGAGAGAAAAAAGAAAAACTTTGCACTGGAAGTCAGACCAATGCTTGAATATGGCATAGCAGTCTGAGCTGCAATATGCAATTACTAACAGTAAGCCAAGTGCAAAATCAAGACTCTGGGTCATCACTAGAGCCTGAAGTTTACCGCTCTCCTCCTTCTTTGTGTTCATTACTTACGACTAATTTGATCATTCTTATTGTGATGTATAATTGATCTTTGCCAAGAACGACTGGACGTTGTACCCGGTTCGAGACCCTACACGTGTATGGTACCATACACATGTAGGACAGGGCTTCCAAATATTAGCCTACATGAAATGTTTTGAGTCTGTCTCGCTGACAGTCAGTCCCCCACACTTTCTCTTCCTTCGTGTATTCATTGCTCTTTAACAATCATTTTTCGTCTTATATTTGGGCTTTCAAAGTTTACCCCTATTTACCCATGTTTACCCATGAAACAGAACTCCATCCAGTAGAGGACAGATGAGATGGGAAGGTACTATAACAATGAAAAAAATACAAGAGGCTAATGAACCATCCAATGCACTCAAGATTCAACAGCTATCGTAGAGGCAAGTTGAAAAGGAGTAACTACGTCGCAAATTCCAAGGAACTTGCTCACAAAACCCTATACTAGCACTGGCTGAACTACGACCAGCACCTCCTCTACTTAGTCATGCATACTAAAATTAACTTTAGTTTTAGCCACAGGAATGTTTTCAACCAACTTCAGGGTTGAGATAGAAACCCCTATTGCCACTGTAAAAATGACACTACTAATGATACCACATGGTATAAAAACTGGTGTTCTATTTATCAAAATCAAGAATTTTGACACATTTAGAGTCAGGCTATACCAGAAGAAACATCTGAAAGAAAAACAGTGATAGGTCTGGAAAGGAACCAATTAGGGATGAAGAAAAAGCAGTTTGGCAGAATGCACCGCAATGGGAAAAGACAGACAATGTTGGAGATTTATTACAGCTGACCTTTAATATAGAGATCACCCATGTGGTGCCAGGGTCCGCAAGGAAGCAAAGAATAGTACCACTACAACCTACAATGCATGTCGTAAGAGGCGACTGATGTAGACCTTAAGGATGCTACCCTAGTAAATAAAAAGCAGTGCATAAATCGGATGTGCTGACCTACTTGTAGGCGCACAACTGGCACAATGTACAATCGCTCTTAGGCTCAGATCACATACAAATCACACAGAGTGGTTGACAAGTGGTCGATGTGGAGCATTCGAAGAAGAAGAAGATATAGAGATGCCATCTGATCTGACCACTAACCCAATCATAAGGATCTTAAGAGGTTTGGCTCCGAAAAAATTAATTTTCTTTATTAATTAAGTCCTGGCAATTATTTTATAATGGGCATGTTACGCTATGAATGTAGATCTATATTAATGCTTTAAAAAAACAATCCATGGTTGCCATGACAACAGCGACCAACTTTTAAAAATACATGTTATTAGAATCCTAAAATTTACAAAACAAACAAATATATTGAGAAATAAAGGGATGATTCATAAACTGTAAGCATATTAACAGCTACAGGTCCATTTATTTTCTGTAAAATCTGAATAAATATATTTAATTTTAAACTTATGCTTGGCAAAAAACCGCACAAAATGTGTCGTCATTTCTCATTGAAAGTTAATTTTTAAAACACATTTTCTGCCCGTCTGGCCAGCGTGTTCGTAGCATGTTGGACTACGGGTAACTATCCCTCTGTGTGTGCGGGTTCAATTCCGCGGATGGCAGAAAAAGCCACAGATTCCCCAGATTTACGGTGTTCGTGGCACCGAACCGAAGGGTTATGATGTTCATGGCACCGAGCCGAAGAGCTGAAAAGCTCAAGTGCTTCTGGATCTGGAAAAAACCCAAAAACACATTTTCTCAAGTTTAATTTGAAATAGACCTGTAGCTACAAAATTATATGTGGGATATGCACCTAAAATTTCATATATCTAGCTTTAGTATTAGGGATTTCCAACTCAGGGATTTCCAACATAAAACAAATGGGGGAAAATGGTTTTGAGAAAACTCAATTTTAAACTTGGAATTTGAAAGAAAAAAGGTTGGAATTGGGCATTTCTGATTAATTTTGTAATGCTAATACGCAAACAAAACAACATAATTTTATGTGTAATCAATAATCGAATGTACTTTATAGAACTAAACACTTTGAAAAATCAATGTTTTTGACTAAAATTAAAATTTTCTACAGAGCCTAACCCCTTAACTGAAAATGTGTTCAGAATTATCTGTATTTTATATGTAATTTTTACTACTCACATGTCAACTAAAAAAAACTAGGCATGACAGAGATGAAGTGTCAACGCAGAATGCTGGGAATATCAAGAAGAGACTGGTTTAGAAATGAAGACATCAGGAAAAAATTGAATACAACATCAGTACTGAACTTCATCAAGAAACAACACATTAAATGGTTCTGCCACATAAGCAGATCACCAACAGTCTCAAAGAGCAATGTTACTCCGATACAGTGGATACAAAGCAAAAGGTGAACCTCAGAGATAGCGTAGGCGATGAAAAACACTGTTTATGAAATGCACACAAAAACCTGTTCTATAAATCTTTTCTTATCCTGATGCTCTGAGGCAAAACAGGATTAGAGAAAAGAAAGAAGACATTACTACCACAAATGTTTTACCCAAATAGAAAATTTTGTGTTGACTGTAATAGTTTCATGTATTTCTTACACTGTTTTGACAATGAAGATTGGGGTTTTTTTTATTGTCCTAGTTGACTGAGGCTTACCATGCATTTCGAGTACAGCAGGCTATTGAAATATTGAATGGGAAATCAATGGTGATCATTTGTCATATTGTTCCCATGATACCACGAGACAGTTTCAATGTTAAGGTCAAGATTGTCACCGCAGGAATGAAGCTCGAGTTAATAAGAAATGATATAGCACAGTAAGTAATATTTATAGAACATCTTAGCTCTCATTCACCTATGAATATTCTTTACAAAATGTTTACTTAGTTGAAACGAGAGCAGCTCATTGTTTTCAGCATTTACAATAAATATACTTATCTTGCTTTTTCTATATTGGGTACAAGAGCACTTTTTTCAAGACTTCAGATCTGATACCATGCTACAATATAACTCCAGATGGTGTACTTTTAAGTGGGGTTTTTCTTTGTAAACTCTGACAGTTACTTATCTGTACAAATATGTGTCCTTGTGGATAATATATATACACTTGTGCCAACATTCAGATGTCCCTATCCTACATTCCGTAGGGGTCTAACAGGGACACAGCGTGCTCAATTTCTCAACGCAAACCATACAGATCATAAAGAGTGGTTAACTTGATTAATAAGAACAAACGCAAACAGCAGAGCACTTTTTAACATTCTTAGTAAAATTACACTCTCTCTTTGCCTTTTACCCCGGATTGGGCATAGGCCCTCAACCAACTCATACCAAGTCTTCCTATCTCTAGCTATCTCCTGCAGCTCCCTCCAGCTCTTCTTTATATTGTTGATCTCCGCCTCCAAATCTCATCTCCGTGTATTTCTCGGCCTCTCCTTCTTTCGCTGTCCCTGCGGGTTCCAGGCAAGGGCCCTTCTTGTATTCCTCCGGTTTTCGCAAAGTGTGTCCTATCCAGCGCCAGCGTCTTTTTAACCTGTTCGCTCACTGGAATCTGTCTTGTTCTCTCCATAAGTTCCTCATTGGTGACCCTATCATACCATCTTATTCCTCTATTCTGCGCAGACACCAGTTGAAAATTACACTGCATGGATGATTTGAGTCAGACACAGCACAGATACATCTTATGTGCTTACTTAGTCACTCAACGAGAACAGTGAACTCGCTTCTTAGGTGCATGGTGAAGGTTCAATTCTACAGTGGGTGTGGAACATTTTTACTACCCAGCCTCAATTGGGTACCAAGAAAAGCACTGGAAAGTAAATGCGGTCGGTGTGATGGTGACGACAATATGTTTTACAATATATTTCTTTCTTGTTCACAGAGAAGCAATCACAGGCACAAGACTGCAAAATCTTAACCCATACATTGTTTCAAGCAATGCATATATTACCAGTGAAAAATATTTGCTGCCTGAGCTTGTTACTATATTAAAAAAGACACCAGAACTTCAACTTTTAGGTGAGTTTTACTGTAGTTGGCAGAGGAAAAAGGCTACATTCTTCTGTGAGAAATATTCACCTAAACAAGAATTTAACATGATTGTGTTTGCTTCAGTCATGTATGACTAGTGAGAAATGTAGAATTCTGAATAGGACACCTTACAGAAAGATTATAAATTTGTGGGTTCGAATAGGGACTGTTCTGTTCACACGTGATTTTTTGCTAGAGGCCTCTAGTATTGATCCGGAGCTATGGGGTTTTTGCCATTTCTGTGGAGAGCAGCCGATCCATATGAAGTAAAACCGGGCAAAATTCATTAAAAGATAATATTCCTACAAAAATTGTTACCATCTTCTAAATTACATCGGAACCTCATCAGTGCTGCGGAGTTTGTACACTGCCGCTGAGATCTTCCTGTGTAAGAAAGAGATCAGAGCACACGTGGTTACTCACCGAAGTGCAATAATGGTCCTATTAATCAATCACTTCCAGTATTGGTTATGCACGTCTCGTTCATCCTCAGAGGTCATTCCAGACTCATACCACATTTGATACTAAATTCATCCAAACTGAAGATCACATCGATGGCTTAGTCATCATCACCAAAAAAAAGGAAGTCCTTGAGAGACTTTAGCTTATCTGGTAAAAGCTTATCTGAGAGTTTCTACAGACACAAATCATCCTCTGCACAAATCCATAAATAAAAACAAGGGCAGGCGATTGAAGATAGGCCGATCCTGGATGGCCGAGGCAGAGGATGTTATTAAATAGGTCTGTACTATAGATGAGCTGAGGGTTGTCAGTACACTTGACGCCGCTGTAGAGAATGGGCCCCGAGTCGTCAGTGCGGAAACTCATGGATCAGCACTCCCATCCAGGTGATATCATTATCTACACCGATGGCTCTGTCAAACTTGGTACCAGATCATCATGGGCTTATTCAGCACAACGAAACGGTTGCACACTTCATGAGGACTGTGGGGCTTTCAAGACGACATCGAGCATGACTATGGAGATCACTGCTGCCTCCAGGGCTCTGTCATGGGTGGCTGAGCAACAGGTTACCCATACGATTATCATATCAGACTCGATGAATATGCTTCAAATATTGAATCTGAAAATATGCGTGTGGAATGGGTGGACATCATTCAGAGATCACATCTCAAGAAAATGACTTGGCTGGAGTGCAGGGTAATGAGTGTGCTGACCCTCTTGCAAACAATGCTCCGATTCAAGCGGGCACAAGTATGGACAGAGTCGATATCATTGTGTACGCTCTCAATTGTGTGACATGAGCGGGTCTCAGACACTGGAACGAGTTCGAGAATTAGGCGTTAATTTTGGACATGCCAGGCAGTGTCGTCTTCCTGGTAGAGAGAGAAGATATAGTAATCAACTTCTCATGGGTACTGTGAGCAAATGGACTTTGGCATGGCTGCTGCAGCGGAGGACAGAGCACGAATGGGAATGCTCAGTGTGCCATGACGTCGATCGCATAACATAACTCTTTATCTCAAGTGGAATAAAGATAGACCATTCAATTACTAACATCCTTCTTGTTTCTAAGTAAAAATCTAAAACAAGTTACACTAAAAAAAAAACTTTAACTGGTATCTGTTCATGCAGTAATGTCACATTACACCTTGCATGAGGATTCTATAGAAAAGTACTTACATTAAACTGAGTCTAAGTAGCTTAGTAGTTAGTGCACTTGCATAGTCCTAAGATCAAATTCCCCAGTTGATGTGACATTTTTCAACAGACTGATTTGGGTATCATAGAAACACTGGGAAGTAAAGGTGGCTGGTGTGATGCTGACCCCCATCGTGTACCAATAGTCAAAGAAATATATGGGCCCAACACTGTATTACCTCATAAAAAAACAATTATTTGCCTTTACTATTTACATCAGTGAAACCCAATTTCTTTTTTCTGATAAAAGATTGTTTCACTGCATAATTCTCTTACTAGATTCTTCATAAGTAATGTCATTCTCACTTTACTGTATCCAATTGCCTGGTAGTATGTTTCAATGTTCTTGATATAAGGCAAGACTTCAGTAAAACTATGAATGTCTGACTGTATATGTTATGTCTACCGTCTAGGAAGTCTGAATTTCTTTGCTTCTGTTGTATCCTTTGCTTGATAAAGACCTTTAGGTCGAAACGTTGCTATATATTGTTTTTGTACTTTGTCAAACTACAGCACTTTGTTTTTACGTTTCAATGTTCTCAGTGTAATGAAATCTATCTCCTCAATTTTTTTCCCATCCCTCTTATTAAATATAGCGCTCTAGAATATGTTGAAGTGTACTTTTTTGTACTTGTCATGAAAAATTCACATCTGCGCCCATAACTTTTAAAAATAAGATTTTAGAAGCATGTGTTGAACTATTTGAAGTTGTTTTGTTTTTTCAATCTCAGCTAATTTATTGTTGTTACACAGGTGGACTTGTCGACAACCGCATTATGTCTCGAGAGGATATCATGAATGTGGTCAAGTTACCTCCGTTGGATATTATGCGCGGAGAACTGTTAACTATATTGTCTGCTTCAGCTGGAAGGACATCACGCCTTCTCAACAGACATCAGGAAGAGTTATCAGTTAATCTGGACCAGTTAGTTAAACAAAATGGAGGGTTAAATGAGGAAAGGATAGAAGATGTCAAAAATGTGGAAGATAACAATACTTAGCTTTAGTTGTTGTATTTAAGGTGTCAGCATGTTGATTATTTGGTACAAATGTGTGAAAGGTGTGATTTGATAAGCATGCAAGAATCTAAAATAAAGATGAGCTTTGACAAATGTGTATGAATCTTTCTTCATTCTATGCTTTTGCTGTTATCGTCTCAGGTTTAACTGATGATCAGTTTCTGAAATAGTGCACGCTTGGTCGCTTCGTATGCTGTGGTATTGTGGGGTTTTAAGATGTCTGTAGCTCCATCAATACATCTTTTTTCTCGTAGGAAGTCTGCCCTTCCTCTTGTTGATTTTTCTTCTTTGCGTTCGTTCTTTACAACCAATTTTAATCACTCTTTGTGATACACTTGATCTTTGACAAGAACGTGCACATTGGTTTGGTAGGCCCCTAAACGCATGGACTTCTACATGTTTAGGACATGTGCATCCGATTTCAGCCAAACCTCCTTTGTCGCCTCTTTTGACATGCGTGGCAGGTAACAGTGGTTCTATTCTTTACACTCCAAATCTGGGCCCTGATAACCACTCGGGCAATCTCTTGTTGATTCAATTTTTAGGTGTGTGTGTGTAAGAATGTAAAACTGAATTAAAGATGTGATTTGATACGCTTGCAAGAATACTGAAACTAGATTGAAAGATGTAATTGGGCATATGCTATTGAACAAAACTAAATTAAAAAGATATCATTTAATAGTTTTACAAGAATACAGAACTACATTAGATGTGATTTGAAAGACATACTTTTATTACAACATAATTAAATTAAAGAGGTGATTTGACAAGCTTACAATCATGCAGAATTAAATTAAAGATATGATTTGTCAGACATGGAAGTAAAGTTTCTCCATTCAAGGCATCCCCTTCCAAAGTTTTTTTATTCTCTGGATCATCTTGTTCAAGGTTTCGTGAACCCTGGCCACCTGTACCATTTTAATTTTTTTTTCGATCCAGAACTTGAGCTTTTCAGCTCTACGGCTCGGTGCCACAAACACCATAAATCTGGGGAATCTGGCTTTTTCTGCCATCCCGGGAAATTGAACCCGCACACACAGAGGGATAGTCACCCGTAGTCCAACGTGCTACGAACACGCTGGGCAGACAGGCACCACCTGTACCATAAAAACCCCTTAGTCTATGATTCATATCCATATGTTAACACAAGAAAATTTGTTATTCTTATTAATTACCCTCTAAATTGTCACAGCCAATCTCCTGATTTCTTTTGTAGTCTTCATTGTGAATTATGAAGTCAACACATTCCAAATTTTAAAAAAATGATTATCTTCATTGTTGATGGTATATCTTGTGTTGGCATCTTGTTTTGTCCAGTGGACATACCCGACATAGTTTGAGTGTACTTATGTTCAAGAATACAGAACTAAATTAAAGATATGAATGATTTGACAGTGAATACAGAACTAAATAACAAATTATGATTTTTTCAAACATACATGACTCATCATCAAATATCTTGTCCTGAGCAGAACTTTGCCGCCCTAACAGTCCTTCGCCGCCCTAACAGTCCTTCATAATTTCTCTCTCTCATATGTCACCACAGCCGTCATGCTCAAATCATCAGTTAATCCTGAATTCATCTTCTCAGTGGTCAAGGTGCTTCCTTCCATAATGGTTTTCTCCAACTACATGTCTCTTTATATCTCTAAAATACTTCATACATGATTACAGAACTGAATTAAAGACGTAATTTAATAAGTTTTCAAGCATATATAGCTAAACAATAATAGACAATGTTCTTGGTCATCTTGTGAGTGAGATTAACAGAGATTCATACATCGACCTCCAGAGAAAGAATAACATGTATTGGAATTTTTTTTTTTTATTGTCATAACTGTTATGAATAAATGTCCTCAAAACAATACATCTTCACAAAATGTCATTATAAATGTTTGTTTTAGTTTAGTCGTCAAATCATCATCACTGCACGTCGAACCAATTAGTCCATGAGTGCTCCGATCACCTACCAAACCAATGTGCATCGTATACACGTTCTTGGCAGAGATCAAACATATCAAAAAGAGTGATTAAAATTGGTCGTAAAGAACGAATGCAAAGAATAAGAAATCAGTTTTGTAGACAGGAACTTTGTTCCTGACAGGGTTACCCAAGCCGGACAGTTCAAAGGAGAGAGGTCACACTAAATGTGGCCTCCTGGTCCACCAGGTTGGGTTTTGTATAATGGACTAACTCATCATCATCAAATATCTTGTCATGATCAGAATTTTGCTACCCTAATAGTCCTTCGGAATTTCCTTCTCTCATAGGCCAGATTTCCCACCTTTGCAGCTGTTATGCTCTTTTTGTAGCATCAGCCAGTTTTCTTTGATTTTGAGTTCTGTCTAGATATATCTATGTTCTGTTCATTATCCATGATATATGGAGGACTCTTGTAGAAAACTTATATTCAAAAGCACAAATATGTTTTACACAATATATATGAGACTGCAGTAAAACTATTTGATTGGCGAAACACGTAATACCTGAACTTCTGCCTTGTCTGCATTCTTTATCAATTTATCAAATTTGTTGGTCAAAACGTTGCTGTGTATTGTCATTGTTTTTGTAATTTGTAAAACTACAGTACTTTGTGATTACGCAATTCGCCAATATGTTTTTAGACTGCCTTGTTAAATGTACATGCTGCACGTCCATGGGCTAACTACCCATTAATATCAAAATGGTGCAGTACAGAAATCAAAACCAAGCTATTCAACACAAATAACTCAGACAAACTAAGGCTCCACGCTGGATTATTCTGGGAGCTATCAAGAAAATGATCAGAAAGTGGAGGACAATTTTATTCCCTATGCTCCATAAGGAGATGAATAAACATTACAAAATCATCAGCATACATTGTTGCTTTGACTTCAGATGGTAATTGAGCAACCAAGTTGTTGACGTGAATCAAGAAAAGTGTGAAGGACAGAACCTCTCCCTAGGAGACACATTAGAATGTTCCTACTCTTGAAACCATAACATGTAAAATGCATTCATCCTTTTATTCCGCAACAACGTGTGTAGGGACCATGATTCCCTTGCATTAGTGTGCCCAGAACACGGCCTCTATCCTAGCTATGCTTGGTGTTAATGGTGAGTATGCAATTTTTCCTCACTCTCTACAATAGCCTGGTCACGGCAAAAGCTGTTTTAAAAACAAATGAAATATGTCATAGCAATAGCCTTTCATCTTAAGCGATGATGACAACAATCTCAGATGTGTGTTGATGCACCTCTGGTGTGTACGAAGGTGACTATAGAGTCCAATTCTGGAACACAATGCCCTACCACAGGTGGGCATACATGATCAAGGTTGTTTGTTGATGTTCTGTCTTTTCGGGATGATAGAGTTTTTTGTAAGAACCTCAAGGGAAGCAACGAGTTGTTTTTTTGTCAGATAGTTTAGTCGTCGGATCAACATCACTGCAGGGCGAACCATTTAGTCCATGAGTGCTCCGATCTCCCCTCAGTATGTCTCTCAGCGTGTGGTGACTAACGACCCCGGTTCTTTGTTGGTTTATTATTATTCTTTGGCTACCAGCAATGTGTTCTTGATTAGCTACATCACACTTGACTTGCAATTCTCGCAGTCTGGTTAGTGTTGTAGATTCACCACTATTACTTGAATCATGTAGACGTCCTCTCTCCCTTGAAATGAAAATCCTGGCATATCCTTTACAGGACGTAGCCATCAACAACAGAAAACGAGTCGTCGATTTTTCTCATCATCAAATAGCTTTCCGTGAGCAGAACTTTGCCACCCCAACAGTCCTCCGGAATTTCTCTCTCTCTCATAGGCCAGATGTCCTGCCTCTGCAGCTGTCATGTTAAAACCATCAGTTACATCCTGAATCCATCTTCTCCGTGGTCTTCTTCTCTTTGCCGGTATGCTTCCTATGTATTACTTATACGTAGTTTGCCATTGCTTTCTGAACGGTGAGATATATTTTTTTCTTTCGTAAAAATCCAAGGGAACTAATTTGCTTCCAAATTTGCCCGCCGCTGAAAATATCAACCTGGTCTATTGCTCGCCCGCGTTGTACAGCAGCCATGCCTGCAAGCCTATCGGCGCGTCATTCCCCTTACACCTGCATGCCTTGGCAGTGGCACAAAAATAAAACTGATATTTGTCAGCTTAGACCTTCCCAGCGACTCCATCTATTGTCTCCGAGCACATCCTGTTTCAATCTTCCTGAGCATACTCATTGAGTCATTGCGAAAACATACATTGATACAAGTCTGTGATTCCAGCCAGACCATCGCTTTAGTTGCCGCCATGATTTTCATATTGAGACTGCTCGTAGTCACGGCACCGCTGTCTCTTCCTTCAAACACTCCCTCCGACTTGAATAGTGAAAACCCACGAGCTCCGCACATGTCGAATCACCGAATTATCTGTATAAATGATTACATCATTCTCAGAAATTAATGCGTGAACTTCTGCCTCCTCCACGACCATTGGGTTATCTTGTCTACATTATTTATCAAGTTTGATACATACCGAAAATGATGTATTATTTTCTGTTGGTATTGGTATCCATTCATCAATTAATCAAGTGCCATGCGTGCCGGCATAGGCGATCATGTTTCTCCACAACTCTCTCTGTTTGGTGCACGTAATCAGTTCTGACGTCGATCTTGTGTCGAACCATGATGTCAGGCCATCCAACATCTTCTCCCTCTGTCTTCAGCGATCTCTCCTTCCCTGAATTGTACCTGTTGTTACCAATGCTCTAAACCTTCTCTTCGCATTATATACCATATTAACCTTGATTGTCGGATTCTTATTCTTTTGATAAGGTTTCTTTGTGTGCAGGCCTGATTTAAAACCTCATTTGTTTTATTCGCTGTACGTGGAATTTTCAGCACCATTCTTCACCGGGTTCTTCTTCGATCGTTCTAGGCCTGTTTTAATCATTCTCATTGTGATATATAAACAGCCAAACATCAGAACGTGATGTACGTGCACCAGCCTTCAGCACCTATTTGAGCTCAGTTGCTTATCCTTCGGTGGGGTGTTCGTTTTCAGCCAGCTTTTGATTTACTAGGGTGAGCTTTTCCTAGGGTTCGATCAGCTTTGCCGTATTTTTGGGCTTTGTGATCTACGCCGGGACAGTGAGTTACGCTATTTATGCCCGTTCTGACTGAGAAATATTTCTCGGGGCTTGTAAGCTTATCCTCGGACGGCGTCTTACTCGTATAAAACACCGTGTAAAGTATCGGCCTTCGCCAATGTTTAGACCCGAACTTCCTGTCTGATCCGTACATTGTCGGCCTTGCTTTACCGTACATTTTGAGTATGATCCGGAGAAGGAACATTCTCGGCTTTTCTAGACGCGCATTGGTACGTGGCAATTAGCAATTGACCTCGAAAGCACTGGCATGGGGCCGAGTACAAATAATGTAGAGGGTCGTTTCAGTCGGCGCTATCAGCGTAACTGTGGATTTTGCGCTCGCCGCCATCACCCGCCCCAGTTATTCCGGGGATGTTAGTTACGACTGCAAACAAACCTTGCCCGGTTGCCCCAAGGCTGGCAGTTCCGTTTGGCATCACCAACCTCAGTTCTTCCGGGGATGTTAATTTTTAGTCGCACAGTACCTTGCACGGTTATCCTAGGGCGGGTAGTTTCGTTATGCACTAAACGCAACTTGTTCTTTTGCGCTCGGCAAACCTTGCCCAGTACATGTATCTGCACCAGGCTACCGATGCGGGGTCAGCTGCAATCTTCTCTCGCACCAACACGAGGGTAGACTTTTATTCGTTTCGGTCCTGTCTTATTTATTCTTGCCGACGGGCTGGCAATGTTTGCCCCTCCTCAGGGCTTCGAGCTTCGCCCTATGTGGGCATACGTTTGGTCACTGGATGCACCTCTCATCCATGTCTGAGACGTTTCGTTGCTGTTTCTTTGCGTTCAGGGACTTTGGCAATATCTTGTTGGACATCGGTCAGGAGATTTGTGCGTTTTGCCTGAGAACAAAAATTCTCACTATGTATCCTTATTGTGTTTCCGTAATTGCACTGCTACCACTACCAGTAGTTTTCTCTCCCCGATCCCTGCGCCTCTTAGCCAGACCGGAACCAGAGTCTGTTTCCAGGGTCACCGCGTGGAGGTTGGGGCAGGGTCTTGGTTAGCGCGCCCCTCGCTAACCCTGGCTCATGTTACCACCATGACCTCATGAGCCTTTGACCCCCTTCACCGGGTTCAATTTCTTCAAGCGAACACACCTGTTGAATACAGTCCTCGGCCTGACCCATCCAAGATTTTCCTCTTTTAACCTATTTCCTTTTTGTCTCTTTATTTCCATGTGCAGAGGATGTGTGTCAGCACTGACTCGAAGGCTCATCGGTGTTCTATCTCCATAGTAGGATAGTCAAGTTGGTAGCGCATCACCCTGCACGACGTGTCTTTAGTGCACCCAATTATCTTCTTTCTCCTTATTTACGTTCGTTCTTTACGACCAATTTTAATCACTCTTTGTGATATGTTTGATCATTACCAAGAACGTGTATACGTTGCACATTGGTTTGGTATGCCCCTAAACGCATAGACTTCTATACGTTTAGGACATGTGCATCCGATTTCAGCCAAACCTCCTTAGTCGCCTCTTACGACATGCGTGGCAGGTAACAGTGGTTCTATTCTTTACACACCAAATTTGGGCCCCGGTAACCACTCGGGCGACACCCAAGTATGATGCGCATCGCCTCGTTTTGTATTCTTTCCATTCGTTCTATCTGACTATGACTGAGAGTCAGTATCGCCAGTGCATACTCAATCACAGAAAGGACCAGACCGAGGCCAACGGTAACTAGTTACATGTGGCCTCGACCAGACCCTGGTATCAGTTATATGAGGACTATCATCATAGCACTCCGGACATGTCCATAGGTGCTCCGATCTCCGCCTCAGCAAATCCAGCAGCGTCCAGCGACCCAACATGCCAGTTCGATGTTGATTAATCAATCTCTTTTGCATATTTAGTATGTCGTTCTTTTCGGGCTGCACCAATATTGACACCCATCTCTTTCAATCTGGTCAGCGAGTGGGATTCACTCTGGTATAAAAGGCAAATATGGCGTTGCTCACAATTTGACGCAGCTATTACCCTCATCCTCGTCTTCATTATCACATGATCTATGTGTTCCGTAAAAGCTAGACTTCGATCAAACCGCAAGCCCAGGTATTTTATAGACTGAGATAGACTCCCCCACCTCTGCACACAAAACCACAGGTGGTGTTGGAGTATAGACAAACTTCTTCTTTGTCCTGAACGCTCCATATCGACCCCTGTTATTAGATAATATACATACTGACATCCATTGCACCGATCGTCAGAACATTGACAAGGGAGTCGGGGTGGGAGCTCATTCAGTTGCCCAGCGACCGGCTATTGGATGAGGACAGCAATTTATGTTGAATTTCTACCGCAGTTAATAAGCTTAAAATTGTTTGGGTGGAACTGGACGTCTGAAGAAAAGAATGAGGTTGTTTAACCACAGTCATGGGAATTATTAATATGCATGTTCGACGTGTGCTGGATTAGACTTGGCAAGTCTCCTAAAACTGTTATGACATTAGTTCAGTAACCAGTCACTAAAACTGCAAGCAGAACTTGATGCCTTTAGTGCAGAATAAGCACGATAAGGAGTGTGTTTAACCAACGAGTCACAGTAACGACATATTTTGTTTTCATTCAATTTTGATTAATTATAATCTCTTGAGAAATCTGCTTAAAACTAAATTTTGCGGTATGTGGACGTGCGAGATTGGGTACCCGAGATTGCTGTGAAATTCGTAATAATATATATCGAATGTTTAATTTATTATTCTATTTATTTGAAGAAAAAACGCGATTAAGACAGCGAAATAAATTGGTTAGTTTGTTTTGTTTATTACTTATTATTCTTAATTTTTAAAAACATAGCAACCGCCCAAAGCTGTAAAATGGCGGAGAAAGGTGAGAGCGAGATAAACAGAGCCGATAACACGGAACATACAGAAGCAACCTCAAATCTTGAAGGCTTCATTACATCACAGATGCAGCAGCAAGAGGTGTTATATATTCAGCTCAGTTATTTTCCCTTTATATCTTCACTGAGGTATTAGATTTTAGAATGAAAAAACTGTCTTGAATTGTTTTAAAACCAATGGAATTCAGTTACTTTCCTGTCCAGAAAGTTTAGAAAGATTAAGTCAACAACTTGTTTATGGGCGATTGGGTTCAAACACTAACAGTGTAGTAACACTCTAATATGCATATATGCTAGTCTTTTCTAAAGGACAGATATCAGACTATTAATAAGGATGCACGCACAGCATTGATAAGCGGGAATTGAAATGGTTAGGTGGGCATTCTTCATTTGCTCAGAGACCGTCTGTTTGATGAGACGTTGAAATTGATGCTGCATCTATAGTTCTATACATCGTTTTAAGAGGTTTGGAATCATACCTTATATGCAAACAGAACAGGATCATGTCCGATGGGCATAGGAAAGAGTTTGTTTAACCAGTAATTCAGCAGAACCATCAGCATACATATCCTTTGACATTTCAGGGAGGAGACTGAGCACCAATGGATCTACCTGAAGTGATATGATGCCAGTTCAGTGACCAATAACTAAAGTTAAAATGTTGTCCTCATTCTAAAATTGAAATGCCTGTGGTATTCTCGAACAAAACAAACTTTATAGAATACAACTGATAAGTAAATGTTGGAATCTTAAATTAAGTTTTTATATAAGCATATCTAGATATATTAGTAACAACAGATTGAAGAGCAAATCCCCTTCATAGAATTTCCTTCTTTCTTGTCATTAGATGTAGATGAATAAAGCAGCCAATAATCATCATGTCTTTTATGACTTTCTTCGCCTTTCTCATCCTTTATACTATGATCTACTCATACCTTTTGTCCCAATCTCCCTAGCTCTTTGTTCTTATTTTATTCAATCAATCTTATTTTATTGTCTTATATATATATCCCAAACAGTTGTCAAATTGTTTCACATTTAATTGTACATATGTCCTATCTTGTGTAGAAAATATCAAAGGAGTCAGACAACCTAGACACAACAAAACGTGACAACTTCATTGCAAGAGCTCTCTCTGAGAGCCGAAGGTAACTTGTAAATTTATTAGCCTGATTAGTAACAGGACTGAAAATTGCTGTTTTACTGATGTAATATACACAACAGGAAACTAAAAATCTGCACATAACAACAAAGTTATGTGGTGAAGTCATTTCTTAGCGTAAGGTTATCGCTGATTCACTTTCCAAGTAAGTAATGTAAACATTTTCTTAGTAGACTTCAATTAAACTTATGTGTTTAATTATCTCCTACCTATCCCTCAAATGTTTCTTCAACAAAATCTTATATCTTGTGTTGTCTGCAAGGTAAGAGATTGCCTAGCAGATAACTTTCTTCAGAAAAGGAAAGCAAAAATTAGTAACGGTTCAGATCGTTGCACTTAGAAATAATCAGAAAAGTAGTTTATTAAAGTTACTGTCAATAGAGAGTGCAGTAATTGCAAAAATGTAGATTTTGCTGAAAAGTTAGTTTTGTATATTGCATGCCTGCGAAACATCAAAAAGGTGGTTAATTTTCTTTATCTGTAAATATCTGAAAAATATGAAACATTTAAAGACACACCCACTTGATAATCGTTTTCTCTCGTGTCCTGTGTTTTTAATTGCGTTTGCAAATTTGACCATAAATGAAAAAGACATTGATTTTAATTTTACCAAAACATGCATATTTTGTCCATCTGCCTATGTAAGAGAATGATTAAATCACAAAGACAGAACAGAAAAGTCAGTATAATGAGAGGATAATGTAATATACTTAATAAAATTATTAATTAGAATGAACAAAACTAAAGTCAATATTTTATAAAGTTGCTTTCTGTTTTCTGTTCATCTCACTTAGCTGGCCAAATTAGCTAGCCAACCTGCCACACCTGACCACCCTAATCCCAGGCCCCATGGCTAGAGCTTTGTCCGTATCTCCCTTGCTATGCTGCACCATATGATGAAATAAAATAGCTAATAGTATGGCCAAAGTGGGAAGAAAACTGCCATAAGAAAACTACCTGGTCAGCTGACTCGCCACTTTTCTGAGTCATTCAACAGGACAGATTTCACATTTGAGTTGAATATCCATAGCTTTATTTTCTGGTGGAGATGGCAGTAGAGTTCCACACTGCGTGTAGGAGAACAATGGCTTATCTGGCTTTCCTAATTTTATTAATGTCCTCATCAGTACCTCCAGATCGGCAATTATCACATTGTCACACCTAACTTTTTGTTTCTTCCTGCCTGTAAATTCAATGTTAACGATTGTTTGGTTATATCTAGGCAGACATTGATCAAGTATTATTTGTTGACCATATTTTTCTTTTGCAACAAAAAATTGTAAGTGTGATCTGTCATTTTCCAACTAGGATGAGCATGGAGGTTGAGAAGTCCAGAGAAAAGATAGAATGTTTGCATGCTGAACTTGGGGAAAGAATAATAACACAGTGGAGAAATGAACACTCTGCTGAAGTCTTGCAAGCACCAGAGACAAACTTGACCAATGTTTCATTTCAGCATGGGTAGTAATACAGATTATGCAGATGCATCTCCAGCTGAGGGGACTAACTACAGTGATAATATCATTTCTAATTATTATTGATATCAATTGTTTAACCACTTGGTGTTGCCAAAATTGTAAGTTTTTCAGTATCTTATATTTCAACATGTCTTTAACCCTCATCTAAAATAGCCACTTAGAAATTTCCAATTTGGGATTATATGACATTAAAGTTTGATCAGTAAACTTTCTGATAAGTAAATGGAAAGTAAACAGGAAAGGTTGATCAGTAAACTTTCGGATTTACATTATAGTTGATCAGTAACCTTTAGGATTTGCATTAAAGTTTGTATTTGTATGTGTTTGTATTAGTCAGTAGCTTGTATTATTTACATGAAAAACAGTAACTATTTTAATAAAGTTATGGAAAGTTTTTTTAATGTTATAAAATGAGAAGAATTTATCGCCCGAGTGGTTACCGCAGCCCAAATTTGGGGTGTAAAGAATAGAACCACTGTTACCTGCCACGCATGTCGTAAAGGCGACTAAGGAGGTTTGGCTGAAATCAGATGCATGTGTCCTAAACGTGTAGAAGTCTACACGTTTAGGTGTCTACAAACCAATGTGCAACGTATACACGTTCTTGGCAAAGATCAAACATATCACAAATAGTGATTAAAATTGGTCGTAAAGAACGAACAAAAAGAAGAAGAAGAATTTATGAAGTATGTGATCTAGATATGTTATCAGAAGTTTTATTTTCTTTACATATGAATGGCGGAATGCGTAATAACAAACTACTGTAGTTTTACAAAATACGAAAACAATGACAATACACAGCCTTTTACATTTGAATGGCTTATCGTATTGTAAGAGTTAAGACTTAAAATATATTAAGAATCAGTGCAGAGTTATGGACAGTTGCAGCTATACCAACTATTGGGGAGTTAAATTTTATGTATCTACAGTAGCTGAGAATCATCGTATTTTTGAGGCACAGAGAAAATGAGCTGCACGAAAAGACAGAGCCCACAACACGCACATGTCTAACCTTGATCATGTATGCCCCACCTGTGGTAGGGGATTCTGTTATAGGATTGGACTCTACAGTCACCTCCAGACACACCAGAGAGGTGCAGCAGCACATGTCTGAGATTGTTGTCATCATTGCTTGCTATGGACGGCTATTATCTACAGTAGCTTAAAAGGGAGAAAACTAACTTCCACATACACACACTTGTGTGTTATCTGAATGCTTTGCTCTATCTTCTTCTTGTTGGTTCACCCTGAAAAAGAGCACTTTTTATTTCGTGTAGCAGCTTATAACCTTGCTGCCTTGCTACCCTGATATATGTTACTTTCATCTTGAAACATCCGTATTCAACATATACTTTTAGATCAACATTTGCATTCGTTCTTTGATCCCTACCGCTAGCCAAACGGCATTGATGCAGACTGTTACTTAGATGTGTAGTAGGGTCTGAATCAGCTCTGGTTTGCTGACCCTGACTTCTAATCAATTTGAATCCACTATGTAGCAGTATTAATTACCTTTGCTGTGCACCAGAATTCTGCATATGTCAACAAATGAGCTCAATATTGAAACTATGTGCCTGTATTAGTTAAATAAAATCAGTATGTGAATTTAGTATATTACTTTAATTCATTACCTTTTATCTGAGAATTGTATATTAACTTTTTATAGTGAGCTCCTATCTCTTGAGGAAACATATTATTAATACACAATTGCCTTTGTACACAGAAAAATGCCAAACTGTGAATATGTCTCATTTAAATAAATAAACAAAAGTTTTTTTTAAATCAGAGATTTCATTCTTGTTTTTTACATTTTGTTGTACAAAAAATCTATTTTTGGTTACTACAGCAACATATTCTCTGCTTGGAGAATAGTTGAGGGACATTTATGCAGTAGTATTTCTCTTTTGAAACTTTTCTCCCATGACAGGTGTCTTGCACCTGATGCATTTATTTTTTGTCACATCTTGCATCCATCATGTCCATGGCCTCCCCTTCATTCTTTTTCCTGATATATGCTCTTCCATGACTGTCGTCAAGCCTTCATAGCATCTTGTATGTAAAAAATAATTCACTTTTCATTGTCTTTACTTTTTAAAAATAGTTAACCATTGTAGAGCAGGCAATCAGTTGCAGGATAAGCTAAACACACTTGATCAAAGGTTCCAGCAACTAGGGCTAAACATTCATAAGGGAAAGACAAAGATAATGAGAATTAACCAAGCAAATGACAATTCAATCGCCCTGGGTGAAATCTCACTTCAAGAGGTAGAATCATACGTATATTTGGGCAGCAATGTAGACAAAGAGGGTCGAACAGATAGAAATGTCAAAATAAGAATACAGAAGGCAAGAGAAGCTTTCATTGCACTGGGAAACATATGGAAGTTTAAAGAAATCAAATCTAGAGAAAAAAATCAGATATTTAACTCCAATGTTAAAGCAGTTCTGCTGTATGGACCAGAAACATGGAGAACTACTAAAATAATAACGCATAAATTGCACACATTATCAATTGGTATCTGCACAGATAAGAGGAACTGCGATGGTATGATAGGGTCACAAATGAGGAACTTATGGAGAGAACAAGACTGATTCCAGTGAACCAAGAGGTTAAAAAAGATGCTGGATAGGACACACTTTGCGAAAACCTGAGGGAATATAACAAGAAGGGTCCTTTCCTGGAACCCACATGGATAACGAAATAAGGGAGGCTGAGAAATACATGGAGACGAGATTTGGAGGCAGATATCAACAATATAAAGAAGAGTTGGAGGGAGCTGCAGGAGATAGCTAGAAATAGGAAGACTTGGCATGAGTTGGTTGAAGGCCTATGCCCAGTCCGGGTTAAAAAGGCAGAAAGATAGAGAGATTGTAGATCAGGAAACAGCGTTTGACCATATAGATAGGAAAAAATTATAGAAAACATTGTCAAACTATGGAGTTAATGACCACTTAATTAACCTATGCAAGAGCCCCTATATAAACAGCTAGTGTACAGTTAGAACAAACACATGTCTATCAGAAAAGTTCCACGTTAGGTTTGGAGTAAGACAAGGATGCATCAATGCTATCAAGTCACCACTGCTGTTCATCACATATGTTGAGTAAATATGTAAAATAAGTAACACCAGTGAAGGGATCACCTTGGGGAACTCTTAAATGAATTTCTTTTTTACAGATGATCAGGCAATCATATCAACAACCGAGGAACAGCTACATCAACACATTAACAGACTCCAGTTAACATACAATGAAAGCAACATGAGAAAGCATTGACAAAGCTGAAGTAATGACATTCGCTAGAAAGTAAAGCACTACCAATATCTCCACTGATAAACATCAATTAAAACTAGTTAAAGGCTTTACATATCTGGAGACCATTTTTTCAGCGAATAGAAAAATCTTCTTCTTTTGTCGTCACACTGTTACCGGGTTATTGCCTAGTGTCGTAGTTTTCTGTTTTTGTCTTCCGCTGTTCTGGTGGCTTGGGTGATTGTTATATTTGCTCTTTGACAGAATTCTACTATGCAATCAAACCATCTTTTTTGCACTCTAGCCTCTCCCTCTCTGTTTAGTCTTCCGTCTTCTGTGAATATGCTTCCTAAGTATTTGAATTCTAATAATAGAAGAATAACTAATCAAATTCATGGATGCAATAAAACAAATCAAATCATTGGACAAATGAGACCAATTTTGAGTTGCAAGCATGTCGCCATGAACACTAAAAAAGCATGGTACTAAACCATTTTCCCCCCTACATTATGCTATCAGTGCCAAACTTGACTGACCCGTTTAGAAAGAAAGACTGAAAAAAGTGGGTACAATATCAGTACTGAATTTAATCTAGAAACAACCAATTAAATGGTTCGACCCCATAATTAGATTACCAACAAACATTGCGCCTCAAAAAGCAATGCTACTCTGATACAGTGGGTACAAAGCAAAAGGCCGTCCACGCAAAGGGTAGGCCTCTTAAATAACAGAGACAGCGAAAAATACTATTTTTGAAGCACACACAAAAAGACATGGAATGATGAATGCTAGTAGTAGGTTTCTTTCAGACCCAGTGGACCATAGAATTGTGTCAATGAATACGTGCTTCGCAGTTGCGTTAGTACTTGTAAAGTCTGACGTCGGAGTGATAGTCTCCGTCATAATTGTCACACCTGCTCAACACATGCTAAAATTCAAGTGTCTGTTCAGTAACAACAAGAAAGATCACAATATATAATACTGGAATAAGGCTAATTGTTGTACACTAAATGGATCCGAGACCTGGAGCACAACAAATCATTTTTACAGACCTTTGAAAACAGTCTTAAGACGAATCTTTAAGCCCAACAAGGATGAAAATACTGGGAAATGAGAAACAATAAACATATTCATAATTTGTTTACATCACTATTAATAACCATCAACTTTGCGTGTGTTTGCGGAAATGAGAGAGCGGGCAGGCTTGTATCAACAGCATCGATTGTTGGGGAGTTGAAGATGGATAAGGGGATATTCTTCGGTCTCTTCGCGACTGTCTGTTGGATGAGGACACTAAAATTGATGTTGAATCGATCAAGCGATTTAGGTAGTTTGGAGTTACTCGTTGTTCAAGTCGAACTGGATGCCTGAGAGGCAGAGTGAGAGGTGTGTTTAATCAGCGAGCCACATGAACCATCAGTATGCCTACTCTTCGATATCTGTTGGGGAGACTGAGCACCTATGGGTCTGCCCGGAGTGCAATGACGTCAGCTTAGTAACCAATAACCAATAGCCATCAACTTGAAGGTTAATAGAATCTGATGGCTAAGACATATTGAAAGAATGGCAGAAAACAGAGAGCCTACAATTGCATATACAGAAGAAATTAAGGAAAAGAGACCACGAGGCAGATCAAGAAAACGATGGAGAGATAACTAGTAGGATAATATAAATATTATGAGTCAACAATTGGGAAAAGAAGAACCGAGATGAATGGGAGCGAGTGATTTCAGAGGCAAAGAATCGGAAAGTCACGAAGAATGTATATTTTGCGACCCCGTACCAAATTTTCATAATTGAAAACACATTTTTTTAACAAATTGGATTTGAGACAATCACATTATAAAAAGTTTCAAAATTTTATCTCAGTATTTTCTGAACATTGAAATATGGACAATTGTTGAAGAGATTCGTTGAGAAACATCATTTTAAAATGAAACATATGTCATATTTCATTTTTATCAGTGCAATGACTTATTGTAGTTAGGTGCGTCCACAGAAGTTTTTCCAGGGAGGATCAAAATGAAGAAAATAAATTAGTTTGTAGTTTTGATTTCGCTGCTTATGTCACCCCCTTACGGTTCCACCTGATGCGGCCACCTCCCTGTATCATAGCACGGCACGGGCCTGTATGTTTGGCACAATCTGAGAAGAAGCGATCAAAGAATCACAAAACATTCATTAAAGTGGAAGGTAAAGGGTTAAAGAAAGAAAGGACGCATTCGGAAAACCCTGAAACAAAATTTACTGAGAAAGGCGAAAAATAGACTCAAATCAATAACAGGAATCGAACATGGTAGAGCGTTATGGAGAAATTGATAGCATGTCCGCCGTGTGGTGCCGGGGCCCGTAAGGAAGCAAAGAATAGTACCACTGCGACCTACAAGGCATGTCGAGAGGCGACTGAGGAAGGGACTAGGAAGCTACCTAGTAAATAAAAACGTCGCAGAAATCTGACCTACTTGTAGGCGCATAACTGGCACAACGTTCAATTGCTCTTAGACTCGGATCACATACAAACCACAAAGAGTGGTTAACAAGTGGTCGATATGAGCGTTCAAAGAAGAAGATTGCGTGCCCTGTATAACATTTAATTGCCCGAAAGGAATCTAGAAAAGATGCTCTGATGACTAGCTATCAACAAAACCTCTGTTATTTTGCAAGTAATGAAAATCAATTCTCTATTTATTGGAATATAAACCCTCATTAAAGCAGTAGTGAATAAAGTACACTCGCTGGCGAGAACCGGCCGCCAAACAATTTTGACTGGCTCCCAAGATTAAAATTTTTTTTTAAATTTCCATTTAAGAAGAAATGAGCTTTCGGCTCGGTGCTATGGACATCGCAACCCTTCGGCTCGGTGTCACGAACACCGTAAATCTGGAGAACCTGTGGCTTTTCTGCCAGCCCGCGGAATTGAACTGCACTCACAGAGGCTTGTACCCGTTGTCCAACGCGCTACGAACACGCTGGGCAGGCAGGCACTCCCGAGATATAAAGAACATTACTATACACTTCCGCCTCTGAGCTAAGCACAATTAATTTAGAGAAAAAACATACACGCACAATTTCACCATCTCCCCCTTTAGGGCCGTGCCGTGTTATGATACAGAGAGGCGGCCGCATCAAGCGGAACCGTAACGGGGAGGGGAAGCCGTCATAAGCGTTGAAATCAAAACCACAATTGAAAGTTATTTTAAAGAAAAAACATTTAAGGGGCAGAATTTCGAAGACTTACATCATACTGAGAAAATATACCGCACGGCCCTGCCATGTTCAGTAATGAAGAAAAGATTACTACAGAACAACAAAAATTAAAGAAATAAAAATATTTCGAACACATAACTTGAAGAGACATGACACATTGATCAAAGCCTTATTAGAAGGAAAGTTGAAAGACTACGAGCAAGAGGAAGAACCGAGACAGAAGGGGGAGGAAAACATCAAAAGATGGACAAATTACAACCTGGCAGATTGCAACATAAAGGAGACAAGGGATGGAGCAAAACATTGAAGCCAAACTTCGATGCGGAGACGGTACTTAATGATACTAATATTCCCCCAGGTTGTCTGAGATTGAAATCTACAAGACCGGATAGACATATTAGTGAGAGATAGTGAAAAGAAAGGATTAAGCATGAATATAAAGAAAACAGGTTATGGTTGTCGCCAAGAAACAGGAAACACCAATATGTAATATCAACATAAATAACACAACACTGAAACAAGTCCGTCGATTCAAGTACCTGGGAACACTCCAGACATCAGAAATGTAAAACATAGATTAGAAGTAGACTAGCTCAAGCGAAAGCATATTTTATGAAGATGAAAAACACGCTACGCGTGAATTCACTACCAATGACACTGCGAAAACGAATACTCCAGTGCTATATTGATCCAATACTTCTGTATGGCAGTGAATCATGGGCAATGAATAAACAATCAATACGATCATTGGAAGCCACAGAGATGTGGTTTTACAGAAGAATGCTGAAAATTCCATGGACAGCGAAGAAAACAAGTGAGGAGGTTTTAAATCAGGCCTGCACACAAAAAAACCTTATCAAAAGAATAAGAATCCGACAATCAAGGTTCTTCAGGCATATAATGCGAAGAGAAGGTTTAGTAATTTCGTAACCACAGGTAAAATTCATGGAAGGAGAGATCGTGGAAGACAGAGGAGAAGATGTTGGATGGCCTGACATCATGGTTCGACAAAAGATCGACGTCAGAACTGATTGCATGCACCAAGCAGAGAGAGTTGTGGAGAGACATGATCGCCTACGTCGGCAAGCATGAAACTTGATTGATTGTCTGAGATTGAGTTAGAGCTTACAACCCAAAATCTATAAAAATGACGACATTGTTAAAGAAACTTCAATGAAAACTGACCATTTTGTTTGGAACAATTTCAACACTATGTTCCATTAGATACTCTCAATTGAAAAATTATAATGTAAATGTGAATGATAAGTTGCAGTTTTATATTTCATTGAGAACAACAATTAATAAGAGAAAGTAACACCTTCTTGTATGAGCGGCCGCGCGTTATTTACAAACAAACGTAATAGCTGTACAAAATAATACATTTTGTTTGGAGCAAATAAATAATGAAAATGAAATGAAAATCGTGGCATTCCTTTACAGGACTTCGACACCAACCACAGTAAACGAGGTGTCGATTTTCTAGGCACCACTTATACGTTCAGTAGTTTGTCATTGTTTTCTGAACGATGAGGTCTATTTTTTCTGTTCTTAAAAATCCCCGGGAACAAATTTGCTTCCAAATTACCCGCCGCAGCGATTGAACCAGGTACTCGTGGGTTGTGATCGAGCCCACTACCGTGCTACAGACACACACTAAGAAATAATACGAAGAAATAAAAGTCGAGTACTGTACACGCTATGCAATGTTATAACGACTAAAGATTTGGCACAGACAAGGAGCATAGTAAATACATTGCTCATTGCATACCCTGTTGTGCAGTTGAGAATACGGTGTCGGTCCTGTATTTGTCTTTGACCAACGCTAGAGCATACCCGGTCCGCTTATTACTTATCAGAACTGTTCTGGTATCCAACTGAGTCTGGGTCAACCTGAGCCGTTTGTGATGAAAAAGATCCCACTTCAACTGGGGATGAAACCGACCATAGACCACCCGTCTAGGAAACCAGTGCAATAATCTCAGTACTGCCGTCGCTCTCAAAATGAGTGGCAAGGGTCGAGTACAAACACTTAATGTTGCGAGTTACCAGGGGAGCCAATTTTAACACATATAAACACAAAATGATAAGTGATTCACACTATTACGTATACACACTTCGCTTTGGTCTCCAAACATGGATAGCTAAAAATAGACACGAATTAAAAGCTTGATCATCTGGTCAGAGTGACGGATTGGTCATTAAGAAACGCGATATATTAAAAAAGTTATTAGGGCCTGGGAAACCACAAAACAGGTAAGAACCACATGGATCTGGGGTGTGGCTGTAATTTTCAACGGTGATAAGAGATATACCCACTAGAAATAGCCATGGATTGTGCCATGCATATAACTTTTCAAGGCGAAGAGAAAGCCTAAGGAAAATAAAGTTAGAAGGCTAATCTCACGACTGAATTTAACGTTATGTAAAACAGCTGTAGCAGTAAAGCTCAGTTTGCACTTTTCGACATAAAAGTATAGAATTGGAGTCGACGATCTGAAATGTAATTTTCAATGCCCTCATTCTTTCAGTTTCTTATTATCCATCTAGTGTTCTCACGCCTGCTTCAAATCCGTAAGCCTTGCCGTGTGGTGACAGCCTGATATGATCGCTGTAATAATAGTGTATTCATTTTCGTAAAGCAGCATTTAAAAACCTGACTGGTCCAAGATAAAACAGACCACGTGGAACGAAGGGATCGTGTTTATCTACTCTATATTCTGTATGGAGCAGGCCGATCCTGCGCCTGGAGTGGAAAACGAACGTAGATGTAGTCTAGCGCTAACTGCAAACACACGGCCACCAAAATGTGCTCTATGACGTCAGCGCAGTGGCAGACGAAGGAAGTTGTGTTTGCGCGAGATAACCCGTCCGGGTTTGGTTGCTACTTGAACTTGTTGCGCCTGGATGTAAAGGAATAGTCCCGAATAGGAGTAATTTCTCAGTTAATGGATTTATTTGTGTTTGTGAAAACATATAGTGAATGTAGAATACATTGTAATTGGCATTCTTTAGGTAACTAGCATCAACTTATGCCAACTATGTGATTTTTTAATTCGGTTGAGTTCCACTTGCCATCTCTCGCGTTTGAACTTCGGTTCAGTGGATCCACATTCCTGTTGTGTAATTTTGGTTTGTTATTGTCTACGCAATATTGTCTACTGACCAAAGCTGAGATTTTGAGGACTTTTGGATGTATTGTGGGCAGTTTTTCCTACACTGTTTCAGGTACTGTTAATGTTAGTAAAGTGATAGAAGTAAAGTGTGTAGTTAGTTACAGATTACAGAGGGTATTCAAATGTGTATAACAATGTTTGATGGCATCCTGTGTTACTGTTAGTGCACTGTTAGTGCTAGCCTCGAGAGACAATTACTCATGAAAATGAAAGATTTCTTATGAGTTTCGGCTTTCTTCTGCTCAGTCTGGTTTCACCCTTGGTTCAGATTCCTCTTAACTTCTTTTTACAGATATGTCTTTGAGCAAACTGTTCTCAGTTTTGTGTATTAATTTAATGTGAAGTCTCACCAAGTCTTGTTTGAATACGTCTGTGTTACGTGTAGTGAAGAGTCTCAGAGTTATTGTATCAGAAGTCAGCTCTTCGTACAATGTACCAGTATATGACAAGCTCTTCGGAGATCTCGACAACTTGAGTGTGACTACCAATTTCTTTGAACATATATTCAAGTTGACATGTGAATGAAAAAGAAAACAGCAGTGGTGGAAACTGTTTTTGATGGAAATCTCAACATATTTAAACACCTTGCTGTTTGTTACTCTTACTTCAGACGTCTCCCCAGTATTATGAGTACACACATCACAAGTAGTTCTTGGGTGAATGTGTCAGCATGCTATTCCTTGATACTCTCTGCAATAGTCTAACTAAGGTTGTTGAAGTCATGCCAATCCTCTTGTCCAACTCGGCATCAAATTAGAGATGTGTTAGTTATGGTAGAGCAAAGCTAAATAAACTGGTTTACCTTCACCTATTCGTAGCTATATTTATGCATGGAGGTTTTTCACCCTATATTCACATTGATTTTATCTACGCTGAAGGCAAGTTAAAAAGTCTTCATATGCTACTGCTAATCTGGTCATGAGGGTCTGAACTTTGACTTCTGTGTGTAACCAAAGCAGTCTCCTCTACAAGCAGCAAATCTCTAATGATCACTTTCCGTCTCATGCTTTCTATTTAAAATCGGGCTGGATTAAATAATCTCCAACCAAGTGTGTTGGTAGACACCTTCAATTTATGATCTAAAAACATGGTTCAGCACAGCAGCAAAGAAGCTGAACACTGTGGAAGCGAGGACATATCCTTGCTTGACTCCAGTTATTGTTGAAGTCTTCTGATGTGAAACCATGATGTTGCACTGGCCTTTTCATATTCTGAAGGAAGGACTGGGTAAAACTCACTAGTTTTGATTAACATTCTAATCCATCTGAGTTTGCCCTGTTCTCTTCCACAAAGTTGGTGATGGTAACTTTGAACCACTGCAGACCAAGTGTCCTCGACAGAATTCTATTTCTTTTTAAAAGTCTGCGGTCTCTTGATATTTTACTTTGTCATCCTCCAACCCAACTTGATATTTGAATTGAATATTCCTAACCTACTATTCATTGCTATTATTGAATGCAAATTAGTTTTTTATCATGTCAAATATCCCTCTTGTTTTTATATCCTAGTTTTTATTTAATCTGTACCGCCTGCATTGTGTATGATGCTTCTGATAACCTTCCCACGATTTACATCGAGTTTTAGCTTTGCATTCATTTTTTGCTGTCCTCTTTTCTAGCACATCTTCATTGGAATATAAAGGTTTCAGCTATCACTGTGTGTTTCTCTCTACTTGTCACATTGGTTGTTCTATAATTCCATTGTTGTCTATTCATCACGCCTGTGTGGTTTCGGGGCCGCAAGGAAGCAAAGAATAGTATCACTGTGACCTTCAAGACATGTCATAAGAGGCGACTGATGCAGAACCTAGGGATAGGAAGCTACCATAGTCAATTTTTAAAAGCATAGCAGAAATTGGATGTGCTGGCCTACTTGTAGGCACATAATTGGCACAACGTACAATCGCTCTGAGGTACAGATCACACAGAGTGGTTAACAAGTGGTCGATATTGAGCGTTCGAAGAAGAAGAAAAAGTATATTCATCAACCTATAAGTACCTCATCCTTTTAAACCATATTGGTAGCACACAGCCATAGCAAATTATAAATCATTCTTATGGGATGGCCAAACCACTTTATTATTTGTCTGTCCAATTTTTGAAGCAGCACTTAATTACTACAATTTTTATACATTCACTCGTCTATACATCCTGGTAACATTTATAACCTTTCTCAAGCATCTCATCTTGCACACTGGGCTTTTTCTTGTTTGTACCTTGAACCGGGACATGGTTTTGTGCTGATAACAGACGGTTGTTATCAATATACTATTTATCTAATTGCTTGGTTCTCATGCTGATATTAATATGTTTAAGTAAATGTGTTTGCTGATATATTTTTTTTTCCTCCTTAATCTTGCCATATTAGTTTAGTGGTGTGCTGTTTTAGTTTATGGCCTGTGTAAAAACCATTTGGTCCACATGTAGGCAGTTACACAGTAAAACTGTCCTACAGATTTCTTAAAAACACTAACTTGTCATGGCCATTATTTGAAACAAAGAACAATGACAGACAGGTTTGCCAATATTTGTATAGGTTTCACACAATCTTTTTCGAACGTTCCATATCGACCATTTGTTAAAGCACTCTTTGTGATTTGTATGTGATTTGAGTCTAAGAACGACTGTATGTTGCGCCAGTTATGCACCTACAAGTAGGCCAGCACATCTGATTTCTGCGATGCTTTTTATTTACTAGTGTAGCTGCCCTAGGCCCCTACCTCAGTTGCCTCTTACGACATGCCTTGTAGGTCGCAGTGTTAATATTATTTGCTCCCCTTGAGAGCCCTGACACGACACAGGCATGGATTTCTTAACTAAAATAAAGGTATTAAAAAATTCATAACTAATTACTCAACTTTTGACATACTATACTGAAGCATACTTGAATAAACAGAAAGTTCATTTGGATGCTGGTGTGTTGTAGGTCAGCTTATTCAAATGAAGATTACAGTCATTAAGAGAACTCTAATGTTTTTTTCTCTGCAAATTATTGAATGTGTAGGTGTATAGTTCTTGAAAATCAAGTTGTTGAAAAGTCTCATTCACAAAAATAATGTAGACATAAATGAAAGCAATGCATGGTTAGCTTTTTCTGTAACTTTTGAATAGAAATCAAGGGTCAAAATCTCTTTCTATTGAATCAAGTCTTCAGCTTCAGAAATTCGACTTGACAATCATCAGAACATTTTTCAATGGATGATTTAGATGAACTTGGTCCACAATCCAGTTTCGTATCACTAAATTCAGAATTTAAAAAAAAATGAATTCATTTTTCAGTGCTGTGAAATAGTGAAAAATTTGAACTTCTTTGCGATTGCTATTTTGATGATTATACTGTTAGATGCGTTCTTATGATGAATTCAACTGTTGTCTGGAGTTCATCTCTGGTGCCATATAGTTTTGAATGTAGTGTTGTGTTGTAGGACCAGCATTCCTTTTTAGGGAGGACATACAGGGAATAGTCTTGCAGGACATGTTCTGTGGTTTGATCAGCTGTGCCACAGAGGGGATGGGGACAATCGTAGCCTGTGTAGGTGTTTGTTTAGTCTGTTATGACCTATCCTGAGTCGGAAGATGATAGTCTGTCCTTGTCTGCCAAGTGTGTGGTAGTCATCGTTGGACGGTGTAGGTTCCTTTCTAATGTCCACAATAGCTCTTTTTTTTCCAAAGTGTGGGATTTCATTATCTATTTGTTCACATTCTGCTCCTTTTTAGCAAGTTTGTCTGCCTTCTCGTTACCTGGCCCCCCACAGTGTGATGGTACCCACTGGAGTGTAGCTCTTTTATTGGTAGAAATCTTGCTGAGCTCTTTGCTCGGGGATGTATGGTTACTCTGTAGGGCTTGCAAAACAGATAGTGCATCTGTGAAAAATACCACTTGTTGGCAGTCAGAGTTGGAATTATTGATCATGATTGCGGCCTGTAGTAGTGCTTGAGCCTCTGTGGTGTAGTTTGAACAAAATTTACCAGTTGTCATGTACTTTGTTTTGGTGTGGTTGTTGGGATATGTAATATAGATACCAGCCCCTCCATTCTTAATTGCATCTGTTGCAGATCCATCGGTGTAGGCATGGATCCATTATTGCTTAGGGTAGTTTTCTTGGAGCTGTTCTTTTCTGCAGGTCATTGTGTGTCTCTCCCGTTGTGATTCCACTAATTGTTGTGATGATTTTTGCTGTATCACTAACTTATTCCCAAGGGACAGGGTAGAGATTAGGTATCAACCATGAGGTGTGCATTGGTAGGTCATCTTGGTACTGTCTTTTTAGTCGCTTTCCCGATGGACGTAGCTGCTACGTTTTAGTCGTCCAAGTGCCAGATCATTTAATCTTGCTTTCATTGGATGCAAGGACATACTGGCGTATTTCTCCATCTGGATCATACTTTTGGTTTCTCTTCTGTAAGCCAGAGCCTGTACAGTGGTTTTTTGCATCTCTGTGATAGGTGTAGATTTCACTCTAATATCTGCAGGTGTGTGTTAGCAGCTGTAGCCAATGCTGTTGAGCCGAACTCTAGGTGGGGTCTAATTGTCCCGCTGTAGACTTTCTTGTGTGTGTTCATTGGCTTCCCAGTTGGTACCTGCCAGTTTTCTGAGCAGTCCAATTTTTCGTCTGGCCATTCCTTCTGTGTTTTCTATATGCTTGTTCCATCTGAGTCGTTTATCAAATGTGATCCTTAGATAAGTTGGATTGCTTTCTTCTCTCATGTTACTACATTTATGTACCACTTTGTCTCACATGATCCCTTGGTGTTAGTGACTTCTTATGGGTAATTGTTGTGTGGGGGCCTCTGGGACTAAGTGGTAAACCCATTGCCTTGCATTCCGAAGGTCGTGAATTCGAAACCAGACCAAGCTGTTCTTTTCACGAGTGCCCGACCAAGCTGTTCTTTTCACGAGTGCATTTTTTCCAGAGACCCTAGGATTGTTGCCGGTGCTACAGAGTTCATGCTTTGTGCAATACTCTCGGGGGTTGGCTTGAGATAAAACCCAGTGCAAAGAAGTCAATCCTTCGGCTTTAGACCCCTTTAGGCTCCTGTGTAATTGTTTTCAAGAAAAAACTTGAAAACTGTTTTGAGTAGTTCTTCCTGCACATTTTGTATATTTAGTGGGGATAATGATGAAAAATATTTGGAATAACCAAAACCTTGCAGTCTTTGATTTGTTTACAAATTAGTAGAAATGTGATTTCAGAATTACGATTCACAGATTCAGTTCTTCTGTCTAATAGTGTCAAGAAATTAGAACAGCTAATCTTGTTAGTTAGAAAAAAGCAACACACAGTGAATATTCGATCTAGCACTCCTCTCTCACAGCCATCAACAGTTGCAAGAGAAAACAACTAAATTGGAAACAATCTAATAAAAACTGGGTCTGACTTCGTGGGAATAAAACAAAGATCATGAGATTAGATGCTAATTCCAGAGACCCTATCATATTGATAGGAGCACCATTAAAGGAGGTGGACACATTTACTTATCTGGGAAGAGTTATCAACATTCAAGGTGGCTCAGATCAAAGAAGGATTAAGGCTAAAACTGCTCACCCTCGGCGTAAAGGGAAGAATGTACAATTGGCTCGATAGATACCTAGAGAACAGAACAGCTAGAGTTCAGGTTCAGGGGTACAAAAGTATGAAGGCCACACTGGAGCAAGGAGTCCCCCAAGGAGGAGTGCTCTCACCGACTCTTTTTCTAGTCTTCGTAAATGACATTGCAACATGCCTCCCAGAACGAGTTCACTCTGCCATGTATGCCGACGACTTGGCAATATGGGCGAGAGAAGAGTCAATGCCCACAGCAGAAAATCGACTGCAAGCTACGTTAAATAACCTTGAAGTGTGGTCAGCAAAGTGGAATATGAAAATAAATCCTTCAAAGACCACTTACACTGTGTTCTCCCAGAATAACAAGGATTACAAGATAACGCTTAAAGTCAATGGGCAGAACCTTCCAGAAAATAAAACCCCAACGTACCTAGGAGTCACACTCGACAGAAAGCTGACTTGGTGCACCCAGATCGAAAATGCTACGGCAAAAGCGAGACACAGGCTAACAATGATGCGTAAACTCGCAGGTTCCACATAGGGAGCAAACACCAGAATTCTCAAGACACTTTACTCTGGTAGAGTGCGACCGGTCCTAGAGTACGGTATGGCAGCGTGGAGCAATGCATCGAACAAGCAATTCGCAAAATTGAGCAGCAGTCAAAACCGGGCCCTACACATTATCACTGGAGCCATAAAGTCCACACCCATCAAGGCGATGGAGACCATCACAGGCATCCAACCAATGACTGACCGAAGGGACAAGAAAGTAGTAGTACTTGCAGAAAAACTCAAACGGCTCAAATCTCACCCAATGCATGAAAGAATGTATGAATCCGGAAAGTGGAGAATACAGAGATCTAACTTCGTTAGAATCTCAAACGCACTGACCACAGACCATCCAGTCCTGTCCAAATGCACAGCCAAACCAATCCCGACAATTGACAAGTGTCCGCCATGGAAAACAAAAATGCCAGAACTAAAGGAATCAATCCCAGGCATACTGAGCAAAAGGGATCAAACAAACCTCGACAGAAAAACTGCAGCAGAAGTACACATAGAATCAGAGTACCCTGAAAATGAGTGGACGCACGTCTACACGGACGGATCGGCAAATAACGCAATAAGCGACGGCGGAGGAGGAATAGTGCTTAAAATCTCAAAGAAAGTCACGGTCAAGAAAGCGATTGCAACTGGCAAATACTCGAATAACTACCGAGCAGAGGCAGAGGCAATCAAAGAAGCGGCCGAAATGATCTTGGAGAGAAGAAACACTACACGCAACAATGTCGTGATATTCACCGATGCTCTATCGGTCATCACGGCACTCAAATGCGTCGGCAAAACTGAGATGAATGAGCTCAAAACGTCCCTCGCTGAACTAACGAGTTCACTCAAACGCACTGTCATCCAGTGGATACCGTCACACTGCAACATTAAGGGAAACGAAGCGGCCGACAAGCTAGCCAAAGAGGGCGGGCGACTACCCCAGACTGATCTCGAGATCAGCTATGAGGAAGTCAAAACAACCATCGGTTCACACTATCGAAGCAAATGGGCAAAAGACCATCCGCAGTACACAGACAGTGACGGATACTATGGTCTCTCTCGCAGTGAACAAGTTGCCATATTTCGCCTCCGTACCGGCCACAACAAGCTCAGAGCCCACATGTTCCATAAATTTAAAATTGGCACAACTAGCCTGTGCCCATGCAATATGGCAGACATGACGGCAGAACACGTCTTGCAAGACTGTCAACGTTTAGCAGGTATACGAAAAGAGTACTGGCCACAACACACAGAGCTTCGCGAAAAGCTGTACGGAGGAACGGAATCCCTAAAAACAACAGTAAAATTCATGATAGAAGTTGGTCCATCAGGCTAGGCCGGGAACGCAAGAGAGAGATCAAGATGTTAGGGTTAGAATACAAAAGGCAAGATCGGCATTTGCCATTCTGAAGAACATATGGAGTTCAAGAATGATCACGAATAAAACTAATATAATGATATTTAACTCAAATGTCAAGACTGTCCTTCTATATGGTGCGGAGACATGGAGAACAACTAAGAGGAACACCAACAAGTTGCAGACATTCATCAATATATGCCTGGGCATGACACTCCATCTGCGATGGTATGACAGGACCACAAACAGAGAACTGTGGGATAGAGCAGGACAACGGCAGGTGGAACTAGAGATAAGGAGCAGAAGGTGGCGATGGATAGGACACACACTGAGGAAACCCCATAACAGCATCACGAGACAGGCTCTCCGATGGAAACACCAAAAATTTTTTTTTAAAATTAAGCGAAAACTAGAAGTGGAAAACAAGAGAAACAATAAAAAATCAAGAAAATATAAAACTTATATACAAGTAGCATATACACATATACAAGGCATGAGAAGAGAAAGTACTAAGAAGCATAGGAATGTAATGCGTTGAGTCCATGTGGTCGCAAGGTACCATACAACGAAATAAAACGATTCTCCAGAGCAAATCGACTACGATCATCAGAGGAATATGATCGGATGGCTGTGACCTGGACATCGCAAGCTCCTAAATGGCCAGTATCATTGAAATGAGTGGCTACAGGGTCACAGAGCATTGGCGTATATCGCGCAAGTGTTGGGCAAATCGGCCACTAATTAGTCTCCGATCGTCACTCTTTAATCGCCAAGTCTATTGACGGTTGCCTTGTTCTCTTCCACAAGGCGTGGGGAGTTTCAGTTTTCTATCAGGTGCCAGGTGTGTTGCCTCTGTAGTTGTTAGTCTGTGATGTCGCAGAATATCTGTGATATTATCTATCCATCGGGTTCTCAGGCTCTGCGTCCGGATTGCCGGTTGTTATAGTCGTGAGATGTAGTATATCTGGTTTCATTCTTATTAGTTGTCACAAGTCCACAAGTCTTTATACATGTAGTGAAACACGTACAAACAAAGTACTATAGTTTTACAAAAACAGAAACAGTGACGATAACTGTTATCGTCACTGTTTCTGTTTTTGTAAAACTATAGTACTTGTACGTGTTTCACTATTTACCAAGTTTTACTGCAGTCTTCCCCCTATTTTATACAATGTATATGGATATCAGAGGCGAATTATGCGACAGTAACATCTGTTGGTAGAGATCTCCAGTTTGTATATGATATTCTTAGTTACTTCCCACGTTTTCGAGCCACGTATGACTGATTTAACATTTGTTTATAACAAGCATAATTTTACAATGATAATACGTAGACGTGGTAATGAAACACGTTGAACGTATTCTGATATATTAAATTTGCAGGAGACCAGTTTCACCGTTATACACATCAAACTAGATCTGTTGTTCGTGATTGATTGATTTATAGGACCATCATCATTGCACTTCGTTGAGTAACCATGTGTGTTCAGATCTCTTTCTTACACATGAATATAACAGCGACAGTGCATGAACTCCGTAGCATCGCCAATGCTTCCCGGTTTATTTAAAAGATGGTGAAACTATTTTGTAGGAATTTTATTATTTAATCGTTCTCATGTGATTTGTCCGGGCAGCGGCTTTCCAGCCTGTTCTCAGTTTTGAACTGCTAAGAGTTCCTTTACGTGCTAATCTAGAACACGGGACCTATGTTTTATCTTCCATCTCCGATAGGACTGGTAACTCGATCTCGCCTACACTGAGATGAGGGATCTCTGGAAAAATATCCAGATGGCTCCACGTAGGAGCGAACCGAGTACTTTTGGAACGAGAGGCGAGTACCTAACTTCTACGCCACAGAGGCCCCAAACTGCCGTTCTTAGACACTACCAGAAGACAGGACAACATTCAAATAACAATTATAAACAATATACGAGAAATAGGAAAGGATATAAATTACATTATAAATAAATGTGATACATAAACGACCGAGTTCCATCATAGGCGAGTTTAGGTTCCCTCGCCCCACACAATAATTTAAACGGCAGTTTTTCACTGCTCAGTGGTACACGCATTATCTCTTCATTAATATCGAAGGGCTTAGCCTGCAACCTTGATCTTTCTAATAGCTTAGATGATATACCTTCAAAGTCGTAGAAATTAGATTACTAACCTTTCTCTAAGAATATGTACCACATTGTCCCATCGACCGAGAGCTTAAGCGGTATTCTTCCGCCGTCCAAGAGCTTAGACGTCAATCTTCCACTGCCCAGAAACATAAACGACATTCTTCAAATGTCGAACAGCCTAGACGCCAGCCTTCCAGTGTCGAAGTGCTTAGGGGGTAGCTTCCAATGTCGAACAGCTTAGACTGCAGTGGTCGAAAGGCTTAGACAGCTGCCTTCCATCATCCATGAGAACATCCTTCTAATGTCGAAGGGTTTAAACGGAAGTTTTTCCTGTCCTAAAAGATATCTTTCCATTATCATCAAATAGCTTGTCATGAGCAGAACTTTGTCACCTTAACAGTCCTTCAGAATTTCTCTCATTGGCCAGATGTCCTGCCTCTGCAGCGTCATGCTCAAACCATTAGTTACACCCTGAATCCATCTTCTCCGTGATCTCCCTCTTCTCCTCTTGCCTCCTTCCATAATGGTCTTTTCCAACCCTTCTTATCTCTTTATATGTCCACAATACCTCAATTTTCTTATTTGTAGCTTCAGCCAGTTTTCTTTGATTTTGATCTCTTTCTGGATATATCTTTATACCGTCTACAAAATTAGACGGTAACTTTTCAGCACACAAGAGCTTGAACACGAGAGCCTTCCAATAAAGAAGAGCTTATACCACGGTCTGGCAATGTCGTAAGAGCATATCATTGACCTAGTTTGAGACGCAATTTCTACATCTCGGTTAGAGTTTCACGACAGACTGTCTGGAAATTAAAGAGGGTGTATGTGTGAAACGTGACAGGTAAATCTAAACTCCCCCTCCCCCACCTACCCATACATTTTTCTTTATACTGGTACAATATTTGTGTATTGTATTTGTTCCTCACAATCTGACAGATCAGTATATAGAAAGATTTTGTTAAAAAAAACAAGATTAAAGTTGTACTAGGGCAGGCGTCACTGCTGCATTCAGGGCTTTACTACAGCATTTACTCTCATTCCCTTACATTTGTTGATAGTGCTCAAAGCACGTTCTAAATAGTTCCAGCGGCGGTTCTTACATTCTTGCACTGAATAATTGAGTCATGTGCTTACGTAGTCTATCATACTACTAACAGGAGACGTTTGGATTGTGCGCATGGGCGTCTACATAAGTTTATCCGGGGAAATGGATTTGTTAAAAAAGTTGTTGGTAATGTACTATGGGGAAATGGATAAGACCAGATTCGTATAAAACTGATCAAAATGCCATTTTCCAGAGAAGGGGGTGGGTGTTGTTATAGATGATGCAATAATTGAGCATGCGTAGCCGCTACATCATCATAGATTTTATCAGACTTATTCTAATTCGTGAGGTTACTGTTTAACTACATGTTATTTGTGGTTCAGTCGTGGCGCGAGATGTACGTGACTCGCAGAAAGCACATCAAGATCGTGACCCTGCACGAACACACATACAAGACCTACAGGGAAAGTAAGGACAGTAGATGTCAGTCCGCAATCGTCAACCATGTGATAAAAAAACTCCCAAAACCAAGTAACGGCATCTATTCTTCAAAACTCAAAAAGGATAACGTCTTTAGAGAAAAACCGCATGCACCAATTTCTACATCGGTTCTTGAATTTATAAGCTGCACGGAGAGGGCTGCCTTACTGCTACATGTGTAACATTGATCTTTCATATCAACTTCCTCGAAAATCGCTCTTTAAAGGGCACTACAGCTTCGACTCAGAGTAACGATACAACACGGGGAACAGTTACCTACAGCAGCAATCCGCTCACAAAATCTCTCCATACACGCTCGCTACATTTATTGTCTTTCGAGATTGACACGATATGCTATCATCGGGGAGCAACAGTTACCGACAGCAACAATCCGCTCACAAAATCTCCCCATACACGCTCGCTACATTTGTTGTCTTTCGAGACTAACATGATATGCTATCATCGAGGAGCAACAGTTACCGACAACAGCAATCCGCTCACAAAATCTCTCCATACACGCTTGCTACATCTATTGTCTTTCGAGACTGACACGATGGGGTAGCAATAGTTACCGACAGCAGCAATCCGCTCACAAAATCTCTCCATTAACGCTTCGCTACATTTATTGTCTTTGAAGACTGACACGGTGCTATCATCCTCAGATGTACTAAAATGTCTGATGTCTTATTTTAGTTGTACAACGTAATCATATGTACCGCAAGCATTGGTCAACCTGATTATGCGATATATTACTTACTAGCTAACCGTAATAATCTAATATAATGTCACACGCAGTCGCTCGTTACAACTGTAAATCTTTGTGGGTTTTTTTATTTAGGGATTGCATACTTTTTGACTCGCCGATAGCAAAGTTTGTTGCACTCTGCCCTAGTGGTCACGTACCATTGAAATTCCGTGGTTTGAGGCCAGCTTGACAAACAATTATCTGTACGTTGTTGGACTACAGATCTTGATCCTTTACTTGGGGATCTTCTTCTTCTTCTTAGCGTTCGTTCTTCGCGGCCAATTTTATCATTCTTATTGTGATATATAATTGATCTTTGACAAGAACGACTGACATTGCAATTTTATCATTCTTATTGTGATATATAATTGACCTTTGACAAGAACGACTGACATTGAACCCCTGTTGAAATTAGGTGCCTACTTTGTGTATGGTACCATACACGGTGTAGGTCAGGGCTACCGTTTTGAGTCTGTTTCGATGACAGTCAGTCTCTAACACTTCCCTTTCACTCGTACAAGTTCTCTTAATGATCCGTTTGCCGTATATTTTGGCTGGGATCTACGCCAAAGAACCTTTTGTACTGCAACCTTTCTCACTGAGTCCGGTGTTTCTTCTGCATCGTATGATAAACGATCTTTAATGACATTTCAATGCCGTATATTTTGGCTTGGATCTACGCCAAAGAGCACTTACTTCTTTGCAAATGACTGGGTGAGGTCGTTCCGGTATACGAGCATTTACAGCCCTTCCTGGACTGGTCATTGGAACGGTCACTTGCCGGCTGCTTTGTGTACTTGAGTATCTAAATTATCAATACCTCCGAAGTCGTAGTAAGGCTCACCTGAATGGCGAGGAGCAATGGTGATACACTTTACCATCACAGCTTTACACAAAAATCAGTCAGATCCGCTATATTAGGCGCCATGACTACGCCTTAATTCATAGAAGACGAACGGTGGAAAATCCTTTTTAAATCGAGGAACGCCTTTTCAACCTAAGAACTAGTCCTTTGTTGGATTTAACAGTGCGTGTAGACCAACAAATATCAAAAATAAGACTTAACTCCTTGCTGAGAATACAATACTAGTTTACCCATGATACAGGATAGTTATTGCATACACCTTAAGCTGAAACTCTAATCAATATACGTTACATTAGACTCGTCGCCACTGCCATTACGCGGATCTCCGTCGTTGTTACATTGTTAAACTAGACAAATAACTGTTTGAAAAAAGGCTATATATCAGTCTCTATCCCACGTTGTATCCCGCAGCTAGCCCCTATAATCGTTAAGCACAACGTATAATTCTTGTGATTGTTACGCGTGACTTGCTCCCCCGATGAATGCTATCTGGTTCTCATCATCAGGTGTCATGCTTAGTGACTCTTGTCAATTCGGTCCATCACTATATGTTTATAGATCCTTTCCGTACTTCGTATTCTCGCTGTATTCGTGCTGTAGAAAATGTGTTAATAGCTCTCTGTATTTCTTCTTTTTAGATACTTTTTTAGTCCACCGTTCCTGTTTTCATATTATTTGTAGAGCATCATCTGGAAGTGTCTAAAAAAGGGAGGTCTAATGAGAAGGATTGACTTCATTGCACCGAGTTTCCCCATATGGCTCCGTCCCTGTCGACAGAAATGGCACATCATCAACGAGAGTGTTACACTAAGCACGGACTCCGTAGCTCTAACAACAATCCTAGAAATCATGAACAAATTACACACATGACTTGGTTCGAATTCGAACTCACAATCTTCAGAAAGACAGGCAAACGTCTTAACTACTTTGACATAGAGACTCACATTTGGAAGTGTATGTGTGGTTAATTGTGTTACTTACCAAAAAAATATGCTGTTTTCATTAAAAAAATGTTTAAATATAATTTCTTAGATGCCCAGAATCGATTCATATGCGATGCACGGAAACCTGCACATCTGAGGTGGTCGGATCAAATCGGACCAGATAATGGGGGCACGATTTTAAGCCCCAGAGTCGGACAACCCAGGAAAATGTGAGCACGGCGAAAACTGACGGTGACGGTAAGGCAGGAACCAGGGCAGAGCGAGAAGCACGCATGCAGGCGATGCAAGAGTGGGCCCCCCGTGGGCAGACGAGCATGGCACATCATGCAAGAAAGGCACGGCAGTCGAAAGGGTGTGCAGAAAAACTGGAAAGCCCAGCAGAAGTAAAGGCAGTGCGCGTTTCCGCTCGCAGGGAACTACTGCGGCCTTGTAGTTTGATTGGGGACAGTCACATGCTAGCGGAGCAAACCGTACTCAAAACTGGATAGCGGCAAACCAAGTAGTCCACAAAAAGACGGTTCGCTGGGCAGATGACACTCATCAACCCGGGAGGGTAGGACATCTAAGGGTCGCAGCCCTAAAAGAAAATAGCAACCTGCTGCCTTACATGTTAGGCTGGGGACAGCAAAAGGCTAACGGAGAGCGGACCCAGTAAACGCTGGTTGAAACCGAACACACCACCGAAGGATAAGCACCAGAGCTCCAATTGGTACTGAAGGTTGTGAACGTATACCCGTTCTTGGTATTAAAGCTATTTATATATCACATTTGATTGATAAAAACGGCCTTAAGAACGATCGCGAGAGAGAGAGAGAGAGAGAGAGAGAGAGAGATAGAGATCGGACCAGATCAGATCTGGAGAAAACCACAGTGATACTTAATAAATTGACATTTTAGGACAAAGACACGTATATATAGTATCACACATGGAAGCAAAATGAATAATAAAATGATAAAACTAACAAAAATCCGACGTTTCGACTAGTAAGTCTTTTTTCAAGGACACGCATACACAATGAATAATAAATAAACTAAATCATAGATCTAAATAGGATGGATGACTAGAGATGGATATAGCGAGTTCATACTTACCTGCCCCTCCATGGCCCAATGTGGACACAATGAGAGAGGAAAATGCATAGGAACCACGTTCCTATCACTGTTTGTGATTTGATTGATCACTTACCACACTCACATCCCATATAACAGTATTGTTTCTACACACAGAACCTAGACAAAACTTTCATTGTCCATTGCCAGCAATTAGTTGGGTTTTTTGGTGAATCTTTGGAACGTACAGGACACCTATATATATATATATATATATATATATATATATATATATATATATATATATATATATATAAAAATATATATATATCTTTAAGATATGTATAGTAAATAAAATAACGAACTATTATAGAAGAATACCAAGACCCGCATTTGTTAACAGTAAGCACGGGAAGAGTGTATTCTTTGTAGACGAATTCATCTGACTTAGTGTGCACACTTTCTCGCGTGCTAACATAACGTGTATTTATGTATTTCATTAAGGACATGTTAAACTGGTATATTGAATTTGACTATATATATGATGGAAACAATGCTTTCAGTATATACATAATGGTTAAAGATTTCAGAAAAATTAAGTTTTAGATGTAAATTTACAGTAGTTTTGATAAAATTTGCTGAAAACATGATATTTTGTGCGGAAAATGGCCAAATTAGCATTCATCATCATGTCAAGTTTTATCAAACACTATTATAGATAACTTAATGAAACTTAGTATATATGTAGGACAGTATGTTATACTTATTGTGAACTACCAACTTTTTGATTAGAGCTAACATTAAAAAGTTATGCTTATTTATGTGAAATATTTTAAAAAAAAAATTAGGGTATGGGTTAACATAAATGACCCCAAACAAAAAGTATTGAAGCTGCTTCATTTCTGGTAGTTCAACTGATGTCAATGAGAGTTACCTACTTGTGTGCCAATTTTAGAGACAAACTGTCCATAACTTTTTGAGATAGTACGCCATATGTAACCAAAAATGTTGAATTAAGTGATTTTGAGATAATTGCAAAAATGTGACATACCTTGCTGGTTTTCAAAGTAAATGTTTACTTAATGCACTCTTGCTGCATATGAGTCATCTTCAGGATATTCCCCAGCTGTCTGGATACTTATTTCTTGCTCTTTGTATCTTATTATCTATTTTATTCTCTTCTTCAGCTACTCTTACACATGCTTGATCAAAATGTTGAAATGCTGAAATACTGTAGTAGCCACCGCTTAATCCTAATTTGTTCATTACTTGAATCCTGCCTAGTTCCCCTTCATTGTATACAAGAGTAGCATCATTTACAGCTATTTCTAGCCTTCTCTTCCAACAAATGTAGCCTTAGGACACCTACCCCAGATCAAATGATGGTATGCTTCATTAGCATTTTGTGTTCCACAATGTAGACATTTTTTCAACAAATAATCATTTGAAAGATCCTCAAACACAGGTTTGATTATTTCCATGACAAAGTCTGGCAACTTCTTTCTATTCTGACCATGGCACCAGTTTCCACGGATACCTTTCATATGTTCCCAGATTAACCATATTTGCCTTTTTCATGGCATCTAAATTTCCCACGTTTGACCAAATTTCGCCTCCATAGTGACTCTGAATTCTTTTGATAGCGGCTTTTGTCAGTCTTCCAACTCCTCCAATCCCTTTATATTTTCTATCATTTTCTATAAATGATTTGCTTTTATTGGCAGCAACTTTATCTATGAGTCTTTTATCTATGAGTCTTTAACCCATCCTCTTCTGAATGTGGCTGCAACATTCTAGTTTTCTCATTGCTTTACATGAATAGATGTGTGGCACTGATTCAGCAATTTCGTTGTAGCTTTTTTGAATCTCCATCTCCTAGAAAGCCAGTGTGTGCTAGACAATTCTGACTGATAGATCTCTCAAAGATTCTCTTTAGAACTACAGGTTCCTATAGGAAAGTTCTGGTGGTTTTAATTTTTGCATATTTAATTAGGTAAACATACCGTTACTATGCCAAATTTAAAAATTAATTAAAATTACTTCCAGATGGAATTTTACAACAAGCAATACAGTATTGTATGTAAAAATGAACATACTTTCATATTATGTATAAAAAACAAAAACCACAAAATTTAGAGAAAAAAAACATTTTAACCTGTCCACGTGTGAAAAGCGAGATCATTCTTTTTCTTTTGTTGTCACACTGTTGCTGGGTTGTTGTCTTGCGCTGCTCTAGACTCTAGAGGCTTATGTAATGGTTAATAGGTGATGGTTATTTTTGCATTTTAGCACGATTCTGTAATGCCATCTACACATCTTTTTCGTGGTCTTCCTGTCGTCGTCTTTCCTGATGTTCTATTGTAGAAGACTATGTATACAGTGGAGTTTGGTTGCATTATTATTAAGCGGCCAAACCACTTTAATCTGTGCTTCTCAATGTAATTCAAGCAAGGTTCTGTCCCAACTTTATTTCTTATGCTGAGGTTGATGGCTCTATTGTTTCTGGTGTTGTTGGTAACTTTTCGTAGGCATCGCATTTCACATGTGGTTTCTTTTTACAACTGTGCTTTGCTAATTGTCCATGTTTGGCTCTGGTAATACACGAGTAAGCATGTAAATGCCGTTGAACATCTGCTGTTTAGTCCTCATTGAGATTTTTAGGTTCTTAACAATGGCGCTAGCTAGTATGTTACAGCATTTGCATTTTGCAATCTAGACTCTATCTCTCTGTCTTGTCTTACATCTTCTGTGAATATGCTTCCGAAGTAATTGAATTCTTGCACTTGGTTGATTTTGTAGTGCCATTGACATGACTGTTTGGTTTATTATGTTTTCTTCTTATATTCATTAATTCTGTTTTAGTGTTATTAATTTTCATGTCATGTTTTATACACATTTGGCTCAAGGTGTCAATACTTTGTTGTTGGTCTTGTTCTTTTTGGTCTAAACACTGATCATCTGCGAAAAGCAGTTGATTTATGTCATTATCTGAATTTGACCCTTGACTTATTTTATCCATGTATATGAGAGGACATAACCTTGTCTGACACATGATGTAATAGAGAACCAGTCGGTCATTCCTTCTGTTCTTTGAAATATTGAAAATATTATATTATGTACTCTCTCCACATAGAATCTGCAATGGATCTCTAATACCGTTTGCCCCTCGTCTTGCTAGTACAGGCTGTTAGTTATCTATCTCTTGATAATATCATTCCATTTGTAGAGGAAATTTGTAGTATTTATATTTCCGTCCTATCTTTAATTCTACTGTTTAGTATGGTATCACCCTTGTGTTTGCGGGCTCTGCAAGGAGCAAAGAATAGTAACACTGCAACCTACAAGGTATGTCGTAAGAGGCGACCTAGGTAGGGCCTAGGAAGCTACCTATTAAATAAAAAGCGATGTATATATATATATATATATCGCTTTTATTTAATAGGTAGCTTCCTAGGCCTCTACAGAAGTCGTCTCTTACGACATACCTTGTAGGTTGCAGTGTTACTATCTTTGCTCCTTCGAGCCCGGCAACACAAGGGTGATACCATACTAAACAGTAGAATTAAAGATAGACGGAAATATAAATACTACAAATTTCATATACATGGAACTCCAATATTCGTCCCCGCCAGTATTCGTCTTTTTCGATATTCGCCCTGTTTTTCGTCAACATTTTTTTTCGATATTCGTCGGAAAGTCAATATTCATCCTACCTCCGGAAGCCGGCAGAAAGCAGCTGATCGCCATTTTGTGTCGGTTGTTTGGCTGAAGCGCTTGTTTGAAAGTGCACGCAATAAAACTCTTGTTATTTTTTAAATCTTATGCAGTTTTTGCAATTTATTATTACAAAAATTTTGTGACCATGGGACGTAAGAAGTGTAGTGACGATAATGGTGGTAAAAAAAGAAGAAAGCAGTGCGAAGTACCATTGATTTAAAAAAAAAAATTATTGCTAAGTTTGAAGCTGGAACACGTGTCGCCGATTTAGTAAAGGAATTTGAAATGCCGAGAACTACCATTGCTAGCATAATAAAAAAAGGATGCTATTAAATCAGCTGAAGTCGCACAAGGTGTAACAATTCTTGCTTCTAATAGATCGCCAATCATTGAGGACATGGAAAAGTTGTTATTAGTTTGGATAACTGAAAAACAAAGGGCTGGTGATAGTGTTTCAGAAGCTATAATTTGCGAAAAAGCGAGGTCACTTTATCAAGATTTACAGAATGAAAGGCTTAGGCCATTAACATTCGCTGATGCTGCCGAATTCAAGGCAAGTAGTGGCTGGTTCCGCAATTTTAAATCCCGCACAGGCATTCATAGTGTAGTTAGACATGGCGAGGCTGCAAGTTCGAATGCAGAAGGAGCTAAACAGTTTGTGATCGATTTTAAAAACTTCGTAGATGCTGAAGAATATGTCCCTCAGCAAGTTTTCAATTGCGACGAAACAGGGTTGTTTTGGAAGAAGATGCCAAGACGCACCTACATTACAAGAGAGGAAAGTTCAATGCCGGGCCATAAGCCTATGAAAGACAGGTTAACCCTTATGCTCTGTGGCAATGCTAGTGGTGATTGCAAAATTAAACCCTTGCTCATATACAATTCTGAAAATCCGAGAGTCTTTAAGCAAAACAATATCATTAAAAGTAGATTAAATGTCATGTGGCGATCAAATAGAAAGGCTTGGGTGACTAGGCAATTTTTTTAGAGTGGATTCATGAAGTCTTTGCCCCAAGTACTAAAGCTTACCTAGAAAGTATTAATTTACCAGTGAAAGTTTTATTAATTTTGGACAATGCTCCTGCTCATCCCCCCTGGCTTAGAAGATGTTTTAACTGGTGATTACGATTATATTCGCGTTAAATATCTACCCCCAAATACAACTCCACTGATTCAACCCATGGACCAACAAGTAATTTCTAACTTTAAGAAACTGTATACGAAAGCACTGTTTCGAAGATGTTTTGAGGTTACGTCAGAGACTGAGCTTACATTGCGTGATTTTTGGAAAAATCACTTTAATATCCTACATTGTTTAAGGCTAATTGATAAAGCATGGAACGAAGTCACCACCCGAACAATGAATTCTGCATGGAAAAACGTATGGCCAGATTGTGTATCAGAAAGAGACTTTGATGGTTTTCAAGAACAGCCAGTTGTTGATGAAATTGTTGCTTTGGGGGTATTCCTGGGATTGGAGATTGACAACGCAGATGTCGAAGAATTGGTAGAGGGACATAGAATGGATTTGACCACACAGGAGCTACTCGAACTTCATAAAGAACAGGAAGTTGAAGTGGTAAGAGAAATTTCATCAGACGAGCAAAAAGACGATGGCCCAGTTTCAAGTGGTGAAATAAAGGAATGGTTAACTACGTGGGGGAAAATGCAGGTTTTTATTGAGAAATGGCATCCAAACATCGCTATTGTAAACCAGCGTATCAATTCGTTTGATGACGACGTGTTTGGACACTTTAGAAAAATTCTAAAGAACAGAACAAAACAATCAACCTTGGATAAATTCTTTAAAAACGAGTGCTGGTGAATCATCTGTAAATGTTGGCGAATCGTCTGGAATCAATCAATCGCCTGGTGACATTGCTTGATGACGTAATGGAAGGTGACTCATCTTCCGACGAAAAATAACCTACGTAGTACTGTAACCTTAAAAATAAAAACTCTTAATAAGAATCATTGTTTTTCTCATCCAAAAGGTAAATTTCTTTTTAAAATTGTATTTGTGTTTAGTGTACTACATGTATTTATGTAGGCCTACACAGTGCATATTACGTATTATTTATGGCAGTACGCTGGTTAATATGTGCTGTAGTTAAATTGTACAGTGTTTGAAATGATTTCGGAGATCGATTCTCAAGTGAAAATTTATTTTGTTGTAGAATAGATACGCAATATTCGAGGCCGGGAACGAATTAATCCATTTTTTAGTTAATTCCTATGGGAAAAAATTGTTCGATATTCGTCTTTTTCGATATTCATCATCCCTCGGGAACGGATTAATGACGAATATTGGAGTTCCACTGTATATATTTAAACAAATTGATTTGAAATTCTTTTCTTTCTATAATAAACTATTTGATTCTCCGAAAGGAGTAAATTCTTATTTTTCCTGTTTGTTGGTCTACACAACCTGATTATAACCATAGCAAGATTCATCCTTAGGTTCAAAAGAGTGTGCCTCGGTTTAAAGAGGCTTTAATCTCATACATTACAAACACAACAATGTTCTTGTCTTTTACTTCCGTTTCACATTTACTTTGATCTTTATTACTTGTCAAGATGAAGAAAAACACTGAATCTGTTCCAATATCCCACCGTTAATTCCTCTGTTGTTTAAAGTTGAATTTTATTGTGCTAATTATCATCGTTTTTGTATGCTGTTAAATATGTTAGAGACTTCTGTTTTTACCTTATTCACGTTATTTAAATTCTTTCTGGCTTTTAAACGGTCCTGAACGAAACAGAAATCTGAGATGAGATAAGAGGGAGCATCAAGAGTTAACCGAGAAGGAAGACAAAAAAAGCAGACACTCGACAAGTTTTTCTGCGAAAGAATGAATATGTGATTATAACAAATATATATATATATATATATATATATATATATATATATATATATACACACACATGTCCGTGTGTTTCCCTGGTCACAATGGGAGCAACGAATAGTAACACTGCGACATACAAGGCATGTCGTAAGAGGCAACTGAGGTAGGGGCATAGGGAAGTTACCCTAGTAAATGAAAAGCGTCGCAGAAACTGGATGTGCTCGCCTACTGGTAGGCGCATAACTGGTACAACGTAAATCGCTCTTACGCTTAGATCACTTACAAATCACAAAGAGGGGTTTTACAAGTGGTCGATATGGAGCGTACGAAGAAGATGTAAAAAAAATATATTTCGGTCCTGCTTATTTAAATTACTGAACTATTTTATTATATTTTATCCACAGAGAAAAATTTACAGTAAAACTGATACGAACGGGGTGATACTTGATGAGGATGCAGGAGTGTTCACTTTTTCTACATTTGACCATTAAACTGATCAATTTAATAAACTGTATCCACCGCTGACCCATTTCACAGTGGGGGAAAGTTTCTTGTCCATGACCAGGGAGGGCGTATCAAACCGAGTTGTCAGGATGGATAACAATTCTAGCGGTGAGTCAAAATTGTATTGTTTGAAAGTTATTTTTATGTCTGAGCACTTTTTTTTTCTCTCTTCATTATTCATTTGCAACAGATATGGTGGTAAAAGACACCTCTGACATCTCCAATTCTAATCCTAGACATTGAAAAGTGTCAGTCTTTTATGGATGCAGGATGGTTATCATGATTTATTTCATGTATAATTTAATTTTGTAACATGCCGTCCACCATCAACATGTAAGAGCTTTATCCATGACTTCTTTAAAATGCTCTACTTGTTCAGCTATATAAGGGAATACTGTAGTAAAACTATGTAGCATATGATTTGATTATTATTGTTTTATCATCTTTTTTCCATTTCTAGTTTTTCACATTTATTTCGTTTTTAGCCAGCAATGGCGGAATGCGGGAGGGCCATTCAGAGTCAGAGCTGTTTGATTCTGAACACGACTTTGCTATAGTCTGTCCATTAATTCGTGAGCACGTTTGAAATTAATTTTCTCGAAAACTACCTGTTGGATCTCAGTGATTTTTTGCATGCAGCCTTAGAATATCTATGACGCTAAAATAAAGCTAACCAGTAGTTCATAGATGCTACGGATTTTGCACATCGGCGAATTACTTTGATCTTTTATGACAATTGCAAATACGGGGCTCAAATTTTAGATTTTACAGTAATCCCTAGAATTTGTCCATGTCAATTCTATTCATAGGTGTATCTCCATATTAACTTGATAGGTCAAGTAATTAAGTGTGTTGCCCTTTATGTGCAATCGTGAACTTGGATACAGTATGCAACAGTTAGTCCTCCCTTCGGTCACCATTAGACCCCAGGGTGTCTTAACTTCACCACAAATTGTATGATGATAGACGCATTTTGATATGGAAATGTATACGTTGCTATTTCTCAGTCTAATCAAAATATGATTTGTATCATCCCGAATCTGACGATTCCATGAGGTTGATAATTGTTACTGGCTGGACAAATTGTAATCCATCTCGGTGCCAGTACTCGTCTTCCTCTCGGAGCACATGTTCAACACACTTCTTCCAGAACTGCATGTCTATCATTGAAAGGGACTCACGTGTCAGAACTTCAACATCGCACATTTTAAATGTCCTGTTCTGTTCGGCAACTTGCCCTTTTACTTTAGCCCAGACAAGCTCTATCGGATTGAGGTGAGCATGATATGGAGGTAGTCGCAAAGACGTGTGGCCGTATTCCGCAATGATTTTGTCAATATGAAACACCTTTGTCTTATTTGTCATCCTCACCAGGTGCAACAACTCGGGTTTCAAATATGTATCATCGAAGCTGACATTTTCCTTAGCAAGCCAAGTCCTAATTTGATCTTTTGTATTTGATGCAGTTGGTACTTTGTCTTCCGCTGATACTGCGTTTTGATAGGATGCATTATCCATTACCAAGCATGATGGTCTGTTTAGAATTGGAAGTAGATCTTTCTCCATCCAGTGCCTGAAAATATGTCCATTCATTTCTGTGTGGTAGTCCCTACCGTCGGTACTTTTGATTGGAAAATAAGTCCAGCGTCATGGACAAGACCTTCTTCACTGCTTCCTGCATGTGTTAGTATAATACGCTGACTTTTACTGCTTGGTATTTTTCTTTCTGTTCACCGTCTACTGATTGCCATTCTTTAGCATTGGTGTGGTGAGCATTGACCCAGGATTCGTCCAAATATACAATATCATAGCCTTGCCTCCGCGCTCACGGATCTGCCTCAGGTATTTACTTCGGGCAGCAATTAAATGTGGCTTTTCACAAATAATATTCCTGCCGCCTATAGTTTTTCTGAAGGTGAAGCCGGCGGCTCTTACAATTTTCCATAGAGTACTTTTAGAAATGTCTATGCTGCAATCTGATTGCAGTTTTAATTTCAGTTTCCTGAGAGTAACAAGTTGATTTGTCGCAAACATTTTCAAGAGCTCCGTCTTATGACATCTATGTCAAAGTCGTCAATTGTTCTTTTCCTTCCTTGCTTGACATTAGTGCACTTTGTGTCCTGTTTAATCCATCGGGAAAAGGATTCTCTATTCAGACCAAGCGCCAGTTGCGTTCGTTTCTCAGGGTTATGAATATCGCAATATAGATGACCTCTCTTAGATTTCCTACGGAAGTGTTGGTATAGTAAAACTGTAACCTTCTGCATTGTTATAAATGTGCACTTCAGACTCATTATGAATGTGATATCAATGTCAGTTTTGATAAGCCAACAAATATGATACAATAGCTTCATACAAATAGCGAGATACACCTATAACTATACAACGGTATCCCAATTATAACGTTATTTGTTTCGCATATTTGTTCACCTGATAATCGTGCTTGATAAATCTTTTTTTCCATGTTACATTTGACGTTAAGGTTTATGTTTTCTGTAAAGAACACCACATTTAATTATGCTCTACCTGTAGGGGGTCTCAGTAGCGAGTGGTTAAGATATTTGCCTATTTTTCTGAAGGTTGTGTGTTGGAATCCAGACTCTTCATTTAGTTCACAGTGCATTTGTCGAAGATTCCCGCTATTGTAGCTCAAACTACGGAGTTTGTGCTTTGTGCAACACTCTCGTCAGGTGGTATGCTATTTCTGCTGAGAGGGACAGAGCCATATGTGGAAACCTGGTGCAATGAAGTCAACCCTTATCATTTAGACTATTTATTTTCTACCTATCTCATCAGCTTTTTAACATTGTTCCTTAAACATTAATGTTTTACACGTTGGATGTTCCCGACGATTTGTTTTGTTACTTATATTTTATTCTCCTTTATCGTCCTTATGTTGTCGGGGCCAGCAAAGAGAGCAAAGAATAGTAACACTGCGACCTACAAGGCATGTCTAAGAGGCGACTGAGGTAGAGGTCTATGGATGCTACCCTAAATAAAAAAGCGTCGCAGAAATCGGATGTGCTGGCCTACTTGTAGGCCATACCTGGTACACTTGTTGGCATTACCTGGCACAGAGTACAATCGCTTTTAGGCTCAGATCACATATAAATCACAAAGAGTGGTATAACAAGTGGTCCATATAGGACTTTCGAAGAAGAAGAATTTGCCTTCATGTTCGTTATGCTTCTCTTCTGTTCTGCTCTTATAGTGTCAGCACTATGATGTCAAACCTCCCCAACAATGTGACTGTCCTGTATACATCATTATAGTATGCTGATTTGTCGTAAACCACGTTACCTATATCGTTCTCAATCATGCTATGCCTGCCGGCAAAGGCGATCATGTCTCTCCAAACTCTCTCTCTCTCTCTCTCTCCTTGGTGCAGTTAATCAGTTCTAACGTCGATCTTTTGTCGAACCACGATGTCAGACCATCCAACATCTTCTTCCTCTGTCTTCCACGATCTCTCATTCCCTGAATTTTACCTGTTGTTACCAAATATTTTAAACCTTCTCTTCGCATTATATGCCAGATTAACCTTGATTGTCGGATTCTTATTCTTTTGATAAGGTTTCTGTGTGTGCATGCCTGATTTAAAACCTCATTTGTTTTCTTCGCTGTCCATGGAATTTTCATCATTATTCTGTAAAACCACATCTCTGTGTCTTCCAATGATCTTATTGATTATTTGTATCGTTCTACATTTTGTAATTTTTCTCTGCCTTTAACGTGCTAAGAATTGTTATGTTGAACTTTTGTTATAATGGTCAGAACACATGGCGGCATCTTATTTTTACATTATCTAAAACAGTTATGCAAATCGGCTGGAAATCCCCGTAATGTGCGGGAAATGGCATACTAGGTATCATTATATGTTGTTACTCCTGACCTGCTAACATCAGAAACAAAATTGTGATGGAGCGACAGTTTCTCATCCGAAATAATTCATTAATGTTGGTAGGCTTCCCTGTATCGTTCCAGTAACAAGTTTTCAAGTACCGTAGTTGATTTATAAGGGCAATAACTGACGTGCATCTAACACGAAAACAGATGATCCTTACTAATTTGCGTGTGTTGAACAGGAAAATGGTGGCTGTCTGTCATGCAGATTTGTCTCTGTTTACCTAGATACACAGTTATTATGTTGATTTATGCTGGTTTTGATGTTGCTGCGGGTTTTTGTACAAGATAAGACCACGCTGGTCTGGAATGAGAAGGTGTTGAGTGAGACCAGTGCACAAATTAAGCCCACTAGACAGTCATAGTTTTTTTAGGGACAGGGCATGCCATGAGGAGAGGAAGGCACGTCGAGACAACAAGCAAATATTATTGGAAAAAGATGCGAATGAACGACAAGAACAGACGATACTAGACAGCTAATCCTGATTGCATGGAGGAACAAGTTAGAAAAAAAACCCACTAGAAGTTGTTAACAGAACAAGCGACATGGTCGTCTTCATCAGGCAAATTTATATCGCAGCCTTTTCAGACCTTAGGGTATGAAGTCATTACACATCACATTTCTACCTAGTGTGCAGAAGGTAGGATGACCAATTCTTTTCCTCACTTGTGAAACATGGAGTGTGGGATTAAACTCACAACCCTCTTGAGTCCGAGTCGATAGGCGAACGCTTATGTAATACGCTAATCCGTTCCCAATTGTATATATATATATCTATATATCTCACTGGTCTTACTATCCATCATTGATTATGATACCAATTCTTGAACATGGTGAAATGCATTATACAAATCGTTGTACTAACGTGTCATTATGATGCTAATCACTTTGGAAGATAGGATCTTGACTTGTCGACCAGGTTTATACTTACTGACTTGATCGATATTATTATAATCTGATACGAGATTTGGATCGTGCTGATGGTCTACTTTACATGAGTAAACAAAACTCAAGGTTTAAGTTGTTACGTATACGGGTTATCTGGAGTCTGTATATTTATTTAAGAGAGAACAGAATACGGTTTAAACATTATAGGTCCGTTAATAATAACACCTTGAACCGTCACTGCCTCTTGTAGGTATACGTATGTTTTTAAAAAAAAAGGTATACGTGAGAAGGATTGACTTTATTGCACCGGGTTTCACCATATCGCTCCGTCCCTCTAGGCAGAAATAGCACGGCACCTGCTGAGAGTATTGCACAAAGTGCGAACTCCGTAGCTTTAGCAATAAACCTAGGGATTTCATGTGACTTAATCTAGATTCGAACCCATAACCTCCAGAACGCAAGGCAAACGTCTTAACTACTTCTTCATAAAAACACTCGTTACTGCCCGTAGTACCGCTTTTTAGGCTGACGTTGGACATTTGGGACGAAAGCCTGAGGACTTTAATGGCCGCATGGCTAGCGCAGTCACGGCGAAGCTGTTCAGGTTTGGATTTTTCATTTATGCCCAGAACAGAAAAAAGTCCTTGGCCTTACCGTGAATGGAACACGAGTCTCCCACATGGGAGCCGCGCTCTACTCCATTCGGTCAGACACTTCTCTCACTTCGTCATAGAGACCTAATAATACATACGTGTTAATAACGACTGTTCTAGGGATTTCCTTCCGATAATTCTTTGATAGTTCAGCCGACGTTTGTTGCTTATACGATACGAGCATATGATGGATTGTCACAGAAGTAAACGATAATATTAGTGATCGCACAAGCTTGCAATATTGACTTTGAACATACGCTTGGTGTTAAAGAGGAGAGCTGGTTATACATCAACGCTTCATAAATTAATCTTCCTCATTTGGATCATATGAACCGTGAATAAGGTGTCAATTGAGAATCAGTGATACAGCAGTGACCAAGACTCTACACAACCTTCGTCGTAGTGGCTCTGTAAACAGGCTGAAACATTGTAGTTTGGCAAAATGAGTACGGATCGAACAGAGAAGCTGCATACCGTAAATGATTTAGCGTCCACTGAGTAAAAAACAGGATGGGAAATGTTCGCACCAAATCCACTACTTGTGGAAACGTTAAAGTAGCGTACACCTGATGGATGCCAGAATGACTTCGCTAGCTAGCGTTACTGATGCTGGTAATTCCCACCAGTAATAACCATCTCTGTGTCACGAAAGAATATAAGAGGACACTGCCTGTGGGTTAGAGAGAGAGAGAGGAGAGAGACGATATGTCAACCAACATTCCATGGATGTAGTGAGCGCCGAAACGTTAAGACGGCTGCAGCATTGGTGGACGGAGCACTAATGGATTTGTCCAATATGCGAAGATGTTGATCCGGGAACTGAACGGCTTATTGCCTGGGACAGATGCTGTGATTCTACCAAGTGTGTGGTCCAGAGTTTTGCAAACGTTGATTTAAGCCGTTGCTAATAAGACGCAAACAATGTATATGTTCCAGTAACTCTGGCGATGTTTCATTTTAACCGTGAGAACATTCCCAGAGAAAACGACACTTTGCCCAGGTCCATAGTGACAACCTTATAAAGTTGAATACCAGCATTAAGAAATTTAAAGGAACCCATTTTCATACCTCGAGGTATATTGGATAATACGGTGTTAGACCCGTATTTTTCATTGTCTGCACACGATGGGCGATGTGGTCAACATCACGCAAATCACCTTAAACTTCCCAGTACCCAATAGAGGCTGGGTCGACCTGAGAGGTTGGAAAAATATTCCACGCCTACTATGGAAATGAACCCGGACCACGCGCCGAAGAAGCGAGTTCACTAACAAGTACGCTACTGCGGCTCTCAATGCTAGAATAAATTCCGAAAAAAGTATGTTTGTCTCTTGATGAGAGCAGTGTCCGTCCTGAACGACTGTAGTGATGTTTCACCAATCCTGAACACCTTCCCTTAGTGTCTGGGATACTGCAGTAACCCCCCATAGACCTCATCTGAGTAGGAGTCTTCACAACTCACGACATTACACACCACGCATAACATTTTCTGGTCTACTGTGTATAAGAGAAACATAGAAACACGGCCACAGCTACCCACAGGAAAAGAGTGAAAACGTATACTTTGGGTTTCTTCACAAACTAATAAACAACCGAATCCCTGTTGTTAAACTGTGAGAATCGATCGATACCTTGACATATTGTCCCAACTGCTGCTGTTGCATGGTGCTGTGATAACTCATTAGTCCACAATAATATTTTGTCCTGTTGACAAAATATGTTGCATTACGCAGTTAGCTGCAAGAACATATTGACGCTATGAAAGATCGAGTTGCTTGGAACATGCGACGCTGTATGTAACTAAAACACCGGTTATAGCTCTGCTCTCTAATCGACCCAACTTTGTACCGAGAAGTTGATCAGTGAGTTCTTCTTCTTTTGTCGTCACACTGCTACCGGGTTGTTGCCCAACGTCGTGGTTTTCTGTTTTTGTCTTGCACTGCTCTGGTGGCTTGGGTGATTGTTATTTTTGCTCTTGCCTTCTTTTCCGATGTTCTGTTGTAGAAGACTCTGCATACTGTGGAGTTTGGATGCATTCTTATTAAGTGGCCAAACCACTTCATTCTTTGTTTCTCAATGTAATTCAAGCAAGGTTCTGTGCCAACTTTCTTTCTTATACTGATGTTGGTGACTGTCTTTTCTGGTGTTGTTGGTAACTTTTCGCAGGCAACGCATTTCACATGTAGTTATTTTTGTGACTGCGCTTTGCTCATTGTCCATGTTTGGCTCTGGTAACACAAAGTAGGTATAAAAATGCTGTTGATCATTTGTTGCTTAGCTGCCTTTGGAAATTGTGGGTGCCTTAACAATGGGGCTAGCTGGTAGGTTACAGCATTTGCTTTTGCACTCTAGCCTCTATCTAGTCTGCCGTCTTCTGTGAATATGCTTCCTAAGTATTTGAATTCTTTCACTTGGTTTATTTTAGTACCATTGACATGGATGTCTAGTTTATTATGTTTTCTTCCCATATTCATTATCAGTGAGTTAGGAGCATATATTCAGAACCTACATTGAAGCTACGGAGATGTGGACTGCTCTTAGATGGGTTCGATCTGAAGATAGTGACATCGGTTCTCTTGAGTGGAGTGACATCGGTTCTCTTGAGTGGAGTGACATCGGTTCTCTTGAGTGGAGTGACATCGGTTCTCTTGAGTGGAGTGACATCGGTTCTCTTGAGTGGAGTGACATCGGTTCTCTTGACTGGTAACCATCAAGCAATTTACAATAAATGTTGGTTTTAGTCACTTGTAACTATCGATCCTTATAATCTTGTACTAATGAGACAACGTGTATATGGTTGACTATTGAAATATACAGCCGTCAGATATGAAAATAGACATTAATGGTAGCTAGGTATCAGAAGGGTTCACATTTTCATATTCACGATGCACACAAACCATAATTTATATCTAACCTTGTTTAATTTTGTAATGAATGGGTTCTGGGAAGTACATTTTTGTTGATTGCTTAAATTTAGTGAACTTAATAAAGACATCACTCGCAATCCGAAAGTAGAGCACTCATAAGTAAAAATTCATAAGTCGAAATTGTGTAAATCGAAGAAACAATTACCATTAATGTAGATGGTACATTTTTTAAAGCGTTCCCGGATCGTAAAAAATAACCAACAAATGAATGCAAATTACACTATAACATATAAAACAGTATTAACAATAACACATAATGAGCGAGGGCTATTCTTGACGAAGGGTATACGAAAGTTAAAAGTGAGAATTGACGGAAGTTTTTAAAAAAAGGAGGGGAATATCTGTATTGGTATATATTGAGTCCCCTCTTCCACTAAACCAGAAAGAAATAGCATGGATTTAAAAAAACAAAAAAACATATGCACTTTGAAAACCGCAACACGTGTTGCAGACGGAAAAACTGGTTTTGTATATATCTTTCTTTCAAGTCGGTCTGAACAACGATTTGATAGTTACTTTCATCGATATTATTAATTTTTTTATCTCGTATATTGAACTTATTATAATAGTATTAATTTACAAACGATCTGACGCGCATTCATGATGTCGGTCATTTGCAACATATTTGATTTATTTCTAGTTATAGTTGTTTTTATTCCTTATTAGTTAATTTTTACTGACTTTTATTTATTTGTATTGGTTACTGGGCCAACGTCGTAGCCCAGCTAATTTCGCGGGTATACACACTGATGGTTCATGTGCCTTCGCTGGTTAAGCACTCTTCACACTCTGCCCCTCAGACATCCAGCTTTACTTGCACAACGTGTAATTTCAAACTTCTTACCTCGATGGATAGATTCAACATCAATTTCACTCTGCCCCTCAGACATCCAGCTCTACTTGCACAACGTGTAATTTCAAACTCCTTACCTCGCCGGATAGATTCAACATCAATTTCACTCTGCCCCTCAGACATCCAGCTCTAATTGCACAACGTGTAATTTCAAACTTCTTACCTCGCCGGATAGATTCAACATCAATTTCACTCTGCCCCTCAGACATCCAGCTCTAATTGCACAACGTGTAATTTCAAACTTCTTGCCTCGCCGGATAGATTCAACATCAATTTCGCTCTGCCCCTCAGACATCCAGCTCTACTTGCACAACGTGTAATTTCAAACTCCTTACCTCGCCGGATAGATTCAACATCAATTTCACTCTGCCCCTCAGACATCCAGCGCTACTTGCACAACGTGTAATTTCAAACTTCTTGCCTCGCCGGATAGATTCAACATCAATTTCGCCCTGCCCCTCAGACATCCAGCTCTACTTGCACAACGTGTAATTTCAAACTCCTTACCTCGCCGGATAGATTCAACATCAATTTCACTCTGCCCCTCAGACATCCAGCTCTACTTGCACAACGTGTAATTTCAAACTTCTTACCTCGCCGGATAGATTCAACATCAATTTCGCTCTGCCCCTCAGACATCCAGCTCTACTTGCACAACGTGTAATTTCAAAATTCTTACCTCGCCGGATAGATTCAACATCAATTTCACTCTGCCCCTCAGACATCCAGCTCTAATTGCACAACGTGTAATTTCAAACTTCTTACCTCGCCGGATAGATTCAACATCAATTTCACTCTGCCCCTCAGACATCCAGCTCTAATTGCACAACGTGTAATTTCAAACTTCTTACCTCGCCGGATAGATTCAACATCAATTTGAGTGTCCTCATCGAAAATGCGATGGCCAAGAGACCGAAGAACATCCCACTTATCTATCCTTAACTCTACAACGCTGAATTCTGTACGTTAGTTTTATATTTAATTAAATTCTTGTTTGCTTATGCGATACTATATACACACATGTCTTTGTCATTAAACGCCAATTTATTTAGTATTACCGCAGCCTCCCCACGATTACCTCAAATTTGTATGTTTCCGTACATCGAATTATGTAAGTCAGTGAGAAAACCACGACACTGGGTACAACCCGGTAGCAGTTTGACGACAAAAGAAGAAGTGTGCTTCTAAAGTACCAGGGATCCAGTAAAATAAATGACATGGGAATGAGATTAACTTGAGGAAACAGTGATCACAGAAACCAGGACAAGTTTATTAAATAGATGATATAGAAGCATACAATTTTTTTAAAACCCGATCCAGAAGCACTTGAGCTTTCAGCTCTTCGACTCGGTGCCATGGACATCGTAACCCTTCGGTTCGGTGCCACGAACACTGTAAATCTGGGAAATCTGGGACTTTTCTGCCAGCCCGCGGAATTGAACCCGCACTCACAGAGGGCTTGTCACCTGCAGTCCAACGCGCTACGAACACGCGGGAAGCAGACCATTTAAAGTACACTCGTTTAATATACATTTTTTAAATACAAAATGCCAAGGACACGATGAATAAGTCCTATATAATTCCTACTTAGAAATAGAATAAATGGCGCAGTAATCAAGAATATTTCATACAGATATTTTAAGTTAGACAGAAACAGGCCATGTCGATATTATAATGATATGTGTGACCCAGATTCTCTTGATCCTCCAATCCTCCATCCAGCTTGGTTTCAGTTTTATGAAAAGTAGACAAAGAAACAATTTATGCAAATATTATGGAGATTGGCTGCGAACTTTCACACAGTTGATAATGTTCATTTGGTAGTTAATAAGTTCTGGACATTTGGTAAGAATCGATGCACTCAGTAAGCTCCTATAGGTGCTCAACCTATTTAAGCTGACTGAAAGTACTAACTGTAGAGCACATACGTTGGAGTTGCTGCAACGAATTTTAATTTGTAATTTCTTGTAGTCTAATTGTTAGATTTAAAAAAAAATATATATTTAAGTCAAACTCGCTACTAGTATAATTAGGGCGAAACACGTAAAAATAAAGTACTGTAGTTTTACAAAATATAAAAACAGTAACAATAAACAGCAACGTTTCGACCAAAAGGCCTTTATCAAGCAAAGGATACTCTTCTCTTGCGTTCCCGGCCTAGACTGATGAACCAACTTTTATCATGAATTTTACCGTGGTTTTAAGGGACTCTGTTCCTCCGTACAGCTTTTCGCGAAGCTCTGTGTTTAGGGGCCATGTTTTTTTTTATACCTGCTAACCGTTGACAGTTTTGCAGAACGTGTTCTGCCGTCATGTCCGCCTTTTTGCAGGGGCACAGGCTAGTTGTGCCAATCTTAAATTTGTGGAACATGTGGGCTCGGAGCTTGTTGTGATCTGTGCGGAGGCGAAGTATGGCAACTTGTTCACTACGAGAGAGGCCATAGTATCCGTCGCTGTTGTTAGCCTGAGGATGGTCTTTTGTCCATTTGTTTCTGTAGTGCGAGCCGATGGTTGTTCTGGCTTCCTCATAACTGATCTCGTGATCAGTCTGAGGTAGTCGTCCGCCTTCTTTTGCCAGTTTGTCGGCACGTTTGTTGCCACTTATGTTACAGTGTGATGGAATCCACTAAATGACGGTGCGTTTGAGTGATCGCGTTAGTTCATCGAGGGTCATTTTGAGCTCATTCATCTCTGTTTTGCCTACGCTTTTGAGTGCCGTGATGACCGATAGAGCATCGGTGAATATCACGACCTTATTGCAAGAGGTGTCTCTTCTCTCTAGGATCATTTCGGCCGCTGTCCTTATTGCCTCCGCTTCTGCTCGGTAGTTATTGGAGTATTTGCCTGTGGCAATCGATTTTGTGACCGTCACTTGATTGGCACTTTTCCTCCTCCACCATTGCTGATTGCGTTTTTGGCCGATCCGTCAGTGTACACGTGCGTCCACTTTTGTTCAGGGTACTCGGATTTTATGTACTCTTCTGTGGCTGCTTTTCTTTCCAAGTTTTTTGCTCCCCTTTATTCAGTATGCCTGGGATTGATTCCCTTAGTTCTGGCATTCTTGTTTGCCACGGCGGGCAGTTGTCAGTTGCCGGGATTGGTTTGGCTTTGCATTTTGATAGGACTGGATGGTCTGCGGTCAGTGCTTTTGAGATTTTTGCGAAGCTAGATCTCTGTATCCTACTCCTTCCGAATTCAAACATTCTTCCGTGCATTGGGTGGGAATCGAGCCGTTTTAGTTTTTCCGCTAGTACTAATACTTTTCTGTCCCTTTACTTCAGTCTTCACCTATATTCTATATCGATAATACTAGTATAATATATCAGTTACACAAATAAGGGAATGAATACGTTTTGACAATTTAAGATGAAGACTGTTGAACAAATTTTTATAAATGCAGACAACAGTTGAGGTGAAACTTCGTTTTTCTGAACATCTTATGTTTGATCCCACACTGAACATGTATTTAATATAAGACGTTTAAGTGTTCACCGAGTGGCACTTTCACTTCTGAAACTGATCACCAATTGGCACTTTTCACTTCTGAAACTGATCACCAAGTGGTACTTTTCACTTCTGAAACTGATCACCGAGTGGTACTTTTCACTTCTGAAACTGATCACCGAGTGGTACTTTTCACTTCTGATACTGATCACCGAGTGGTACTTTTCACTTCTGAAACTGTTTTCCATCGCGTGTACGTGTCTGTATGCTGTTCGTGTTTTGTTCTGTTTACCCGTTTGTTTCGTTATGTTCTACCCAATTATGTGCACTACCCAAGTATGTGCTTTACACAAAATATGTGCTCTACCCAAGTCTGTGCTCTACCCAAGTATGTGCTCTACTTTCTGTATTTTTATTGTGTGTTTTCACTCTGCTAAAAGGTTATCTAATCTTGCGAATTGTTTAGCGTTTTCTCTGCGTCACACCAATCCGAGATTACAAAATAATCTCTTAGCACTCACTCGTCACCACTTCTAGAATGTAAGAGAGACCTAGACAAAACAACTGAACACCAGCGTCCTATCCTAACGTAACAAGCCGTCTTAAGTATCATGAAATACAAAATACAAAATATGTTAGAATCGACGTCACTCTGTGGCAATGTATGTACTACTTACTTACTACTCTGTAGGAAAAATGTGTAGTACGTTTAGTAGGTACAAATAAATGACCCACTTGCTATTTACTTTTTTTTTCCTTCATATCCAGAAGCACTTGAGCTTTCAGCTCTTCGGCTCGGTGCCATGGACATCGTAACCCTTCGGTTCGGTGCCACGAACACTGTAAATCTGGGGAACCTGTGGCTTTTCTGCCAGCCCGAGGAATTGAACCCGCACTCACAGAGGGCTAGTCACCCGTATTCCAACGCGCTACGAACAGGCTGGGCAGGCGTGCGCTATTTACTATAAAAACTGTCTTTACTGCCTGTGATACCGCAGTGTAGGACAGGGGGGATATGTGCCTGAGCAATTTAATGACCGCGTGGCTAGGGCTGTTGCTTTGAAACTGTTCAGGTTATGCATTTTCTTTATGCCCCAGACATTAAAAAACATAATTGGCCGTATCGAGATTGAACCCTGTCTCCCGAATGGGAGCCCGCGATCTAATCCATTCTGCCAATTGCTATTATATAAATTATTAATGTCTTGAAAAACTAGTGGGTGCAAAGACTTACTGACATGTCAGGACTGGAGATCTGGTATCTCAGGGAAAAAAAATTATGTATGGCAGATAAGTAAGAAAAGAAGCGATTAACATTCCTATCTGGCAGAATCGAGTATGTGATCAGAGTTTAAATTTCAGAAAGGAATTCAACCTTCTGGGAGAGACAGTTTTAATAGGCTTTAATCACATTAAGTTGAAACTATAAAGCCTGTACCGATTAACAACTCTCAGAACTCAATGATCAGTTCTTTTTCTTTTGTCTTCGCACTGCTATCCGGTTGCTTGATGCCCAGTGCCGTGATCTTCTGTATTTGTCTTGCACTTCTCGGATGTCTTAAGAGGTAAATTTCTGCTTCTGTTGGCATGATAAGACACTACATCTATCCATCTTTTCCTTGTTCTTCCTTTTGCCCAATGTTATGTTGTTAAAGGTTTTATATACAGCCAGACCACACTGTATTTATATATGTATATAAAGCCTGATTGTTTGAATCAATCAATCAATCAGGCTTTATATACAGTGTTGCATTCTTACCAGGTGGTCAACACTTTTCAAGGAACTAAATTAAGATTTGTTGATGACGTTAGAGAAAATTAGAACAGAACAAGGAAACTATTTGCTAAACAAATGAGTAGATATCACGTTATGTAAATACTTGGATCAAATCTCAGACTAAGACCAGGAAACGAGTTTGGGGACGGTATTTTGGAATGAGTGATAAAGTTAGATTAAAGCAGAGGAATAAGTTTGACAAATGTGTTCAGTTGTACCATCGGGCGCCATGGCGCATACTATGTACATTTTTGGCGCCCAACTTACCCCGTCGGCTTTAAAGATAATCATAGTTTTAATGGGGGAAAGGCCCGCCTGCCCAGCGTGTTCGTAGCGCGTTGGACGACGGTGTGACAAGCCCTATGCGAGTGCGGGTTCAATTCCGCGGGGTGGGGGCAGGGGGCAGAAAAGCCACAGGTTCTCCAGATTTACGGTGTTCGTGACACCGAAGGGTTACGATGTCCATGGCACCGAGCCGAAGAGCTGAAAGCTCAAGTGCTTCTGGATCGGGAAAAAAAAAATGGAGGAAAGCATTTCTGAATAATATACATGTATAACATATTTTAGTAACAGCATTCCCGAGAACATCGTCTTATCGCTTTTACAATATTATTTTCAGTGTGTAACCATTCTACTGTCCTTAGCCACACAATTTTCTTTTCGGCTTTTTCACTGCAGAACCAAAATTTCCTCAACTTGTCCCATATATGCAGTGTTATATTTCACACTATGTTGAATGTAAGTACATTTTTTCTGAAATAAACATAAGGATTATAAGTTGGGATTACATTTTCAAATTTTATTAGCGGCGACTGCACTAGCCATGCGGCCATCAAATTCCTCAGGTTTTCGTCCCACCTGTCCTACGTCTCTCTAAAAAGCGGTACTACAGACAGTAATGACAGTTTTTTAAACATGTTTTAAAAAAAATTAATGTTTTAAAATTACTATTAATATCACTCAATTACTACTATTATTACTCGTATTATTGTTATTGCAAACGCCGCTTGGCTGCCCGCGCCTCCCAGTCATTAGTCAGATGCTCCACGGTATACAAAAAAAAAAAAAGGTTGGACATCATTGCTTTACAGTGTGTATTTCTGTTTGTAAAATCTTACAATTACCCGTCTGTATAAATGTGTGCCATCTTGGATAATATGCTTACACTTTGGCTGAAATTTGAATGTGCCTGTTCTACATGCCGTAGGAGTCTATGAACCGGGATACAACATATTCACGTTATCTGCACAGAACACACTGATAACATAGAGTGGTTGTTAGCTTGATTGATAAGAACGAACGCAATAAATAAGAATAATAATTTAGATGTGTGTTTGGTAGCATAGTTATTATTTTAGAGCCTTGGTAAATTAGGTAGTTTGTACGATATTAGTTAGCCCCAGTGACGGCTCGTGACCATTTTTGCTGGTGGGGTCAGACACATATTTTTGTAAAAATCTTGGATTTGGGTTGTTATTTTTTTACTTATCAAATAATAAATACACGTTACACATTATTTTTGACGGGGCCTGGCCCTATCGGCCCTTAATGACGAGCCGCCTCTGGTTAGCCCCTTCCATGAACCCGCAGGGAAAGCGGAAAAGATGGAATTCTAGAAATACATGGAGAAGAGATTTGGAAGCAAAATTAAAGATATACAAAAGTATTGGAAGAAGCTGCAAGAGATAGCTAAAAATATGAATCTTGTCATGAGTTGGTTGTTGACATATGCCCAAACCAGGGGCCAGGGGGAGGCACAAGAGAAAGATAAAGGGTGAGATGAAATATTAGTCTATGGCATAACATATAATATATATATATATATATATATATATATATATATATATATATATATATATATATATACATATATATATAATAATTATTATTATTATACTATCTGAAATTTTAAGAGCGTAAACTTTATGGTTCAAAGATTTTCAGTATTTTCTTAGAGACATAAATCCAGTTTATGCAAATCTCCTGACCTAGTATTGTGTTTTGTAATATGTTAGTGCGGTGGTGCGATGCTTTTTTGGGGGTTAACAGTTATATATAACTATATATGTATGTTTTACGTTGTATAATAAATATCTATATAGAACATTTAATGCTTCGAGGACATGTAGGAGTTTAGCTAGAGTGCTAGAGATTTATTGTATACATACAGGAACGAGTGACCGTTTAAGAAGTAATAAAAAGGATTTGAACATGACACTGTTATAACTTCACTCAGTGACGTTGCGATTTCATAGTAATTATGAGGAATATTGGTACCACGTTTCACTTCACTCAGTGACGTATCAATTTCATAATAACTGACGAATATTGGTATACTGTTAAACTTCACTCAGTGACATAGCAATTTCGCAGTAACTATGACGAATATTGGTACACTGTTAAACTTCACTCAGTGATATAGCAATTTCGCAGTAACTATGACGAATATTGGTACACTGTTAAACTTCACTCAGTGACGTAGAAATTTCGCAGTAACTATGACGAATATTGGTACACTGTTAAACTTTGCACATTGATGTAGCAATTTAACAGTGACGGCGATTCCCATTTCCCCAAAATTCAGAAAGATCGGGTACATATATTTTTCGTAGTTAGATAGACTAAGAAATCGACATACTGGTAATGGAACTATTAAACTTTGTTTACTACCATAGTGCTACGCTTTATCATGCTGACTATTCTATATCACACACTAAAACGCTTATCAATGAATGATAAGAAACCTATCGGTTGAGTTATTTCAGCTATTCTGTACGTTTTATAATCTATTTCTTTCTACAACGAACACGTTTACACTGAGTTTTATATAGAATACTGATACTACCAGCGTTCCCAGCGAAACACTGGTAAACAACAATGATTATCAAATCATTGGTGCGCGTAAATTAATTGCAAACATTTATCAACTGGTTTCTACGCAAAATAGAGGGACTAAGAATAGGGTCATAAATGTGGAACTTATGGAGGGAACGAGACAGGTTCCAGAACCAAAAAGTGAAGGAAAAGCGCTGGACTTAGGCTTATTCCTCACCGCACCTCGCGGACTATAGTGCCTCAACAGGTTTTCGTCACTTTTCCCGGTATCTTGCTGTTTTCCTTATGTATTCCCATGATATTCCAGCCTCCTTAAGTTCATCAAGGAGACTCGTCTCCAGATCTGTTTAGGCGACCCCTTTCCCTTTTTCTTACGGGTTCCACTAATGTGCTTGTCTAGTGACACTCAGCTGTGTCATCCGCAGGATATGTCCACCCATCACCATTTTCTCCTCTTAACCTGGGTCATCACGATGTCCTGCTCTTATTGACAGGTCTTTATTTGCAACTTTGACAACTCTACGAGAGGGAAATAATATTTTATGATATTTTCCATTTCTTAGCTGGTTGAATGCGAATTTTGTCGTATTTTTATTTTCTACCTATTATCAGAAGTGCACAATCTTCATGATATTATGCAACCATGCATTTCAAATCTGGCTTTGTATCAGCCACAACGATCTTATTCGATCAAAGGCCAATACTATTAGAGCAGTACTTGTGTTAACGTGAGCAGCAGCAGCGTAGTTGTTAGTGGATTCGCTTCTTAAGATTTGCCAGAGCTACGGACTTCGTGCTTTGTAGGATACTATCGACAATTGGCGTGCCACTTCTGTGGTGAGGGACCAAGTAATACGGGGTACAACCCGGTGCAATGAAATCAATAATTACTACTATCATGTAGGTGGACGTCTGTAGCTTAAGCGGTAGTGAGCTCGGTCACAACCCAAGCGTACCTGGTTCAAACTCCGTGGCAGGCAGTTTGGAAGCAAATTCGTGTCCGTGGATTTATACGAACGGTACAAATAGACCCCATCGTTCAGAAAGCAATTGCAAACTACTGAACGTATAAGTGGTGCCTAGAAAAATCGACGCCTCGTCTACTGTGGTTGATGGCTAAGTTCTGTAAAGAATATGCCACGATTTACATTTCATTTTCATTCATGTAGGTTAATAGAATACGATGACAAGGGCATATTGAAGGAATGGCAGAGAACACATGACCTAAAATTGCATGTAGTAATAAGATGATGGGAAAAAGACCACGAGACAGACCAAGAAAACGATGGAGTCAACAACTGGAAATAAAGACTAAGAACAGAGATGGATAGAGGCGGGTGATATCTTCAGTAATGTACCTCAAATGCAGGAACAGTTGTAGAAGAAGAAGAAGAAAATGGATTCCATATCGACGATAGGCTCTAAGATCTAATAAAAGTGCACACCTGAACGCAGAAGAAGAATTTAAAAAAAAAAAGAAATAAATACCTGAAACGTGATGTAAGCTTGTTGTGTATGCAATCCAGCACCAGCTGCGATTTTTCAGAGAGAAATATGTGCATTCCTGACTATATCAGGATCCATCTCAATTAAAAAGTTCATCTCCGGGGAGTGTGCATTGCACATTATTCAACAGTACAGTGAATAAATCACTTCTTGTTGACAAGAAATGGTAACTGGACGTGTAATCACTTGAACCAAGTCATGCTAGGTGAAATAAAATATTAATTATACATGAACAACATAACTTGAATACAAATACAATTCCTACAGTTATCAATAAATTAAAATCTGTAGTACGTTGAAAATCTGTAGTACAATATGAGGGCCCAGAGAAGATAATTTTGGAGGGAATGGTGCCTGGAAGAAGAACGAGAGGAAGACCTAGGAGACGATGTATGTAATTGACGATCTGAGAATGACTGCTGCTGACGCCGGTCAACTTGCACAGAACAGATAGTTTTTCAGGACTGCTGTCAATGGGAGCCAAGTTCCGTAAGGGACAAGCTACTTGATGATGATGATGAGTACGTGGAAAAAAGGTGAGAGCTGGCTTGTACTAAGACATTTTAACAAAGTTGTGACTTCTATCAAGAGGCGTAAATAGTTCGTCTTTCGCCACTATTTCTTGCAGGGCGCTTCAAGTGTATATGCCGTGAGAGGTTTCAATTTCATGATTAAGCCCATGCCTTGCGCTCCGAATGTCGTGGGCTCAAATCCGGACCGCGTCGTTCGGTTCACAAGTGCATTTTTCAGAGACCCTAAGATTGTTGTCGGTGCTACGGATTTTATGCTTTATGCAATACTGTTGTCAGGTGGCGTGCCATTTCTGCAGAGAGGGACTGATCCATATGAGGTAAAACCTGGTGCAATGAAGTCAATTCTTCGACTTTATAGCATTTAGATCAATATTAAAACAGTCTAGAAATCTGTTTCAGGTTGCTCATCTAGAAATACTCAACGTTGACGTTGTGTTTATTTCGACTTCTTCTCTTCTTCCCTACAAGTAGGCCAACATTCGATTTCTGCGACGCCTTTTATTTACTAGGGTAGCTTCCAGGCCCCTACATCTGTCGCCTCTTACAACATGCCTTGTAGGTCGCAGTGGTACTATTCTTTGCTTCCTTGCGGGCCCCAGCACCACACGGGCGGCGAATTTCGACTGTAAACATCACAATTGCAAACGACAATACCATTGACTTTCAAAGTCTAATGTGTATATCATAGACGAAACATGATTACGCTGACAATGAAGTCATAGGTAGACGTCCATTTGTTTATTAAAGTATGATTTTCATGTTAACTAAATCATTTAACAATATAACACAACTGATAACCACAAACAAGCATCACATAAGTCTTTCTTTCTTTCTTTTCCCTAATCCTGTTTTTCCTCGTAGTATCAGGATAAGAAGAGATTTGTTAAAAGGGCTTTTGTGTGTGCTTCATAAATAATGACACTCCCTTTGACCCTATAAGCCGATTCTTGAATATATATGTTCTTATATATAAAGAAATTCAGATTACATGACGAACATGGCTTGCTATTTTCAAAAGACATTTTACTAAACGCTATTGTGAACATGTTTTTTAAAATAAAATTGTTGCAGTCTAGATGAAAACTCCGGAGGTCAAACTATATATAAATTTAATTGTATGTGTCGTGTGTTGCCAGGGTTCGCAAGGGGAGCAAATAATAGTAACACTGCTACCTAAGTACAAGGCATCTTGTAAGAGGCGACTGAGGTATAGACCTAGAGAAGCTACCCAAGTAGATAAAAAAACATCGCAGAAATCGGATGTGCTGGCCTACTTGTAGGCACATAACTTGCATAGCATACAATCGCTCTTAGGCTCGGATCACAAAGATTGGTTTAACAAGTGGTCGGTATGAGTCGGTGAGAAGTAGAATTGTATGTATACCTTTCTTCTCGGTTGTAGATCCCTCTTAGAAAATAATATGTTCAAATCTTTATATCTTATACAAAGCATAACGCGTTGATGTACCATCTGTTCAATAAAGCTTAATATATGAACTTGTGATAAATGTGACTGTGGCACTGACATAATGATTACTAAACACTTGTCGTAAAAGTGTCAAAAGTACGAAAAACAGATACACTTTTTAAATGATTGTCGCTAGTTTAATTCTCAGGCTGATTACCGATTTGTTTGTATATAGTCAATCTGAAGGTTGATAGATTTCTCTTCGTAACAAATATTCGTCTTTTAGGAAAAGAAATGTGATCTTTTAAAACTGTCTACCTCCTGTAGGACGGTGTAGGACAGGGTGGGGGTTGAAGGAGGCATTTATGCCCCCTGGAATTTAAGGCCTGCATGTATAGTGCAGTCACCACGAAACTGTTCAGGTTATCATTTTTTTGGGTATGTTTTAAATTTCTCAACAGAAAAAATTCATTGACCTTACCGGGGATTGAACTCGGGTCTCCCAAATGGAAGTCCGCGCTCTAATCCATTCGGTCAGACGCTCCACTCGGCTAAAATTCGGTCAGAAACGTGATTTGCAGCCATTAATTGCTTCCATTGATCTTATGTCTTTGTTAACACGTTAATTTATTGTATAGTAATAAGAAATATTTCAAAGTAATTATGTATTGTACACGCAGTAAGTAGAGAAGATTATTTTGGAGAGAATGATGCATGAAAGAAGGATGAGAGGAGACCTAGAAGACGACCTGTGCAAGATGTTATTGACGATCTGAGAATGACTGCTGCTGACGCCGGTCAACTTGCACAGAATAGGGATGTTTCCAGGACTGCTGTCATGGGAGCCAAGTTCCGGAAGGGACAAACTACTTAATGGTGATGACACGCAGTAATTCCCTTTTTACCAATGATCGAATGCCTTAAAGGAGATAGTAATCTAGTTCGAACAAAAAATAAATAAAAACCAGAATAGAAGTTACGTATATACATCTTTTCTTATTGTTAAATTATATTTAATTTTAACATATTTGTGTGTGTTTGTGTGGGATCTTGAATGTCATAAAAAGCTTCAGTAACCAAACTAAGCTTCAAAAACATTTAATTTTCGTTTTGTTCTTAGTAATTTAGTGGATTTGTTATTCTTTTTCAAATGATGAAACCGTGTTGTTATGATTTGTTGCGTTAATATTGTAATTTACTTACTTGTGCCACTTGATTTCTTCGATAATACGTTGAAACTGTTCACATGGATCGCTTATACCTTAATCATCATCATCATTTGCCGTACCGGCTGGCATAGGCTATCATGGATCTCCACAAATCTCTGTCGTTGGTGTTTGCTATCAACTCAGATGTTGACACTCTACCGTGCCATGAAGTCAGGCTATCCAAAATTTTCTCTCGTTGTCTTCCTCTGTCTCGTCTACCCTCGATTTTACCTCGATTAAGATATACCTTAATACCTTGATAAAAAGATGAATAGAATTAAAATATTAACCAGTTTTTGTTTTCTCGCGGAATATCTCTGCGTATCATATATATATATACATCTGTATACATATGTACATTTGGATATTTTCGAATGTTTTTTTTTTTTTTTAAAGGATTCAATGATTGTTGAGTCTCATATTTTCTACTTCTTGTGCGACGAGCTATACTGTAATGTCTTTGAGACAATATTTCAAACGAACGAAAGGAAGGGTGTCTACGATCGACATACGCAGGTATCGCAGTCTCGCTGTAAAATGTGACATAAAGTAACAAATGCGTTTTTCACGGCAAACGAAGAAGTGGAATAATTCACATGCTCAGTGTGTAAGCTGTATTTGCTTCTAGTATTTATCATACGCGTCCTGATCTAATGTCTCTACGTTTGAAAAACACACATAATCCTTATTTTGAGGCTATTTTGTATCTTGTTATTTCTGATTTGTTTGTACCTATATTTAGAAAATGTTGGTCGCTTGTATAAAAAAAGGTCAATATTTGTGTGTACAGTATAGGGAAAACAACATCAAATATTGTGGGGGAATATTTTGAAACAGATAGACATTAAACTCACCACTAATGTGTCATACATGCACACCTGTGAGGGTCATTTTAGCTTGTAGATTTCTTTTTCATTTTTTCGTATGGATTTTTCTTTGTATTTTGAATATATTATTTGTGTTTCGGATGCTGCAAAGTGATGATTTGTTAAGCCGTGTATTGATATCTTATCAGTCGTAGTCTGGCTTGAACTCTGTCAGTGACAGTTGACATGTCATACCCTCCAGAGTCTTACTTTGATCTACTATCCTGGACTTCTTCGCAGGGATGAGAAAGTAGATATGCTTGTATCAATAGTATCTGTCTTCCCACACCGAAAGTGTCATAAGGTATGGATCTCGTAAGACCATCGGACTGAAAACCAGATTGACCAAGTGGCAACTCGCCAACGATGAGGGACATCACTACACGATGTGAGATTGTGGAGAGGAGCAAACATAGGATCTGATCACCATCTGGTTGCTGTAAAACTGAAGATGAAACTATCATCAAAGAAGAAACAACAGAGTCCACGAACCATGTTTGATATCAGGAAATTTCAATAACAGGACACAGAGGAAGTCTTCCAGATCGCTTTAAAGAACCGTTTTGAGAAACTACATGCGACAGGAAAGATACAGTGGAGAGTATGTGGAACGTCTTAAAGCGGGATACTGTCGGAGTCTGTAAAGAGGTACTTGGGAGACCATCACCAAACAGGATGCCCTGGATCACAGACGAAACATGACAAAAGGAAAAGGAGAGGAAGAAGTTGAAACAGGAAGTAAACCAGGCGCGAACACGACAGCAAAAACTAGCGGTAGCAACTAGATATAACACGATGGCCAGAGATGTGAAAAGACAGATGAGAGGCGACAAAAGAGTATTCATACATGAAGTTGCAGAACAGGCAGAAGCAGCGGCCAGCATAGGCGACCTCAAGACACTCTATGAGACAACCAGATTGTTGAGCGGTAGGAAAAATAACCCGAACAGGCCTGTGAGAGATAAGACTGGACAACTTTGACTAAAATAAGAGGAACATCTGGGTCGTTGGAAAGAGCGTTTCCAAGAAGTGTGAAATAGACCTTCCCCACAAATGTGACAAGTGGAGAGGGATTATGCTACTTTCCATTTCCAGCAAAGTCCTCAATAGGGTTATCCTGGGCAGGAGGAAAGATGCTATTGACCAGAGACTTAGAGATGAGCAAGTTGGATTCCGTAAAGATAGATTTTGTAATGACCAGATATCAACCTTGAGAATCATCGTAGAACAAACAATTAAATGGCAGACTCCACTCTATGTGTGCTTTGTTGTTTTCGAGAAGGCATTTGACAGCATAGATATGAAACCAATGTGGAATGTCCTGAAAAACTATGAGGTGCCAGAGGTGCAGAAATATGTTGACATCATTCGGCAACTGTATGAGGGGTTTGTCTGCCAGATTATCCACGATGGAAGACTGTCCGAGAAGTAGTTCCAGGTCACTACGGGTGTTAGACAAGAATGTCCTATGTCCCCTCCTTCTTGGTGCTACTTGATTATGTGTGTACGCCCAGCAAATGCCGAGTCCGAAAAGGCAGTCAGTGGAGTTATGTCAAAATTAAAGGACTTGGGCTTCACATATGGCCTTGCTCTCACACAGGCTACAAGACATGCAGAAGAAAGCGATGCTCTGGCAGAGACGACTCAACGGGTCTGTCTTTAAATCAACTAAGAGAAGATAAATACTGCGAAACAACAGCATACACCTATACCCAATATTGATATCGACATCCATATGCTGATCATTAATGGGGATATCGACATCCTTAGGCTGATCATTAATGGGGATATCGACATCTCTAATCTGATCATTAATGGGGATATCGACATACTTAGGATGATCATTAATGGGTATATCGACATCCTTAGGCTGATCATTAATGGGGATATCGACATCTCTAATCTGATCATTAATGGGGATATCGACATACTTAGGATGATCATTAATGGGGATATCGACATCTCTAATCTGATCATTAATGGGGATATCGACATACTTAGGCTGATCATTAATGGGAATATCGACATACTTAGGCTGATCATTAATATGGATATCTAAAATGTCTATAGACGAAGGATTGACTTTATTGCACCGAGTTTCCTCATATGGCTCAGCTCCTCTCAGAGGAAATGTCACGCCACCTGCCTAGAGTATTACACAAACTCAGTAGCTTCGGCAAGAACCTAACGAATATCTGGAAAAAATGCACAATTGAACAGAACTTCGCAATCCGGATATCGACAACCTTAGACGGTTTTCATTGCTTGCAATAAAAATATTTCAATTCGTTACACTCTAGATTAAGCGACACATTCATTTACTTATTTTCAGAAGTGCAGACTACGGATATCCTTCAAACGTACGAATATGTTTGAATTTAATGAATACATGCCCTAATATAGATTCTACATTGTTATAAAAGTTCATATGTATTGAATTGGGAATGAATACAAATATATACAAATATATACAGCAGATGTCTTTTTTTATTAGTTTGCTGGGGATGGGGAAACATATTAGATAGACCACGTCAACACACATGAATTGATAATATCGATTTGCTAAATTTGTTCAAACTAGGGTTGTTCACAACTATTGAAGGCTATTCAGGTATCGACCATATCTGTCATCAATCATTCGTTGTATCATATGTTTATGTTTTACGGAAATATAACTTTTAGAAAACACATGAAGGTTTACATAAGATTGAGAGAGTTTAACAGTTGTCAGTGTATTATTTCAGACAAGGTCAAGTCTCGCTTTTATACAAGTCCAAGAAACTACAGGGTGTTCAACTTAAAAGCATCCCGTGAATTGGGCTAATCTGGCATATATGTATGGAAATGAGAAGGTTCAGTTATGACGTAGTATAGGTCAAGGTTGTGTGATGGTGTGTAATTGTAGTGCGTGAAGGGGCGATGAACAAATGTGACGTAGGACAAGCTAGTCAGAACCGGTGTCAATAGTAAATAGACTAGATGCAATGCGTACCTAGTAAATTTCTATTTATCACTGGGGCTGCTTTTAAGTTGAACACCCTGTATTAGACCCTCAGACCATGTTAGTTTACCTTAAGCTCCTGATACTTCTCCACATGGTTAGAACATCAACAGGTACTAAACATAAAGTATGACAGTCTTATCTTCTTATTCTTCGAACGCTCCATATCGACCACTTGTTAACCTACTCATTGTGATTTATATGTGATCCGAGCCTAATATCGATTGTACGTTGTGCCAGTTATGCATCTACAAATAGACCAGCACATCCTATTTCTGCGACGCTTTTATTTACTAGGTAGCTTCCCTAGACCCTACCTCAGTCGCCTCTTACGACATGCCTTGTAGGTCGCAGTGGTAGTATTTTTTGCTTCCCTTGCGGGTCCCGGCACTACACGGGCGCGACATTCTTATAAAGGACATCAAACAACCAACATTTTTTAACATGGTCCAGAGAACACTTTCACGGTAACTACAATCCATTGAAAAACAAATACAGGATTATTCACAAAAATGGTGTTTATGGAAACTAATAATTTGTGTGTGTGTACCGGACTGGAACAGAAAACGCAAGGTACCAAAACAAATCAACGAACAAAGGAACCTCAAAAAATATATAATTGAATGGACTGTGATCATCAGTAGAACACGATAGAACAGCTGTCACTTGGATGTCCGACCATCCATTAAATGTGCTATTAAAATATGTGGCAACGTATATGTAATGTATATGTTATTTTTAAATCTCATGTTCTGTCCCCTCTCTCTCTCATTCATTCCGTTTCCCAATGTTATTTTCAGATCTCACTTTCTCTCTCTCTCTCTCTCTCTCTCTCTCTCTCTCATTCCGTTTTCCAGTGAAACATCTGGTTGTAACTTATTACTTGATATTGAATTGAGGATGGATAAGGGGGATGTTCTTCGGTCTCTTCACGGCTGCTTGTTAGGTGAATAACTAAAATAGACGTTGAATAGACTCAGCGATTTAAGGAGTTTGTAGTTACCAGTTGTACAAATATAACTGGATGCCCGAGGGACAGAGTGATAAGTGTGTTTAACCAGCGAGTCACATGATCCATCAGTATGCATACCCTTCGACATATGTTAGTGGAGACATAGCACCTATAGATCTGCCCTGAGTGAAATAACGTCGGCTCAGTAACCAGTAACCAATAACTTGATATTGATATTAGTTGTGGGTTGTTTTTTTGTTGTTGCAATCCAGCGTTACTAATAGGACATGGTTCCAAAATTGTTCATAGCACAATGCCAGTTTGTAGTTGTAGTTCATGTAATAGAGCCATTAAAAAAACCCCAATAAATTTGGATTGTTAGCCCTAACTCATTCCGCGATATCCAGGAGACATTTGTTTTTGTCGAGATTTCATGGACATATATCTCCACTTTAAATCCTCTGTGAGTGCGGGTTCAATTCCGCGGACTGGCAGAAACACCACAGGTTCTCCAGATTTACGGTGTTCGTGGCACCGAACCGAAGGGTTACGATGTCCATGACACCGAGCCGAAGAGCTGAAAGCTCAAGTGCTTCTGGATTGGAAAAAAAATAGTACTAAATCTACTGAATTATACTGTAGCATTGTGTGAGATCGGATTTGTCATAGGTAAAACCATCAGATATAAGCCATCCCACACTTTAAGATAGCATTCCAGAAAATTGACCATAAACATATGCAGCTTATGTCATTTACAAGTTCTGAACCCACATTTCTATAAGATAACGTCTGTTCTGTAGCATGATATCCAGAGACTGTTATGTATTATTGGAGTTCGTAACACTGCCTTCCGAAGACGAAGACTGTTGTGTAACTAAGTCCAGACACGGTATTGTGTAGTGCTTTCTTCAAGGCGAAGACTGTTTTGTAACGTGAAGTCTAGACACGGTTGTGTAGTGCCCTTTTTCAAGGCGAAGACTATTTTGTAACGTGGTCTAGACACGGTTGTGTAGTGTCATTTTTCAAGGCGAAGACTGTTTTGTAACGTGAAGTCTAGACACGGTTGTGTAGTGCCCTTCTTCAAGGCGAGGGCTGTTTTGTAACGTGAAGTCTAGACACGGTTGTGTAGTGCCCTTCTTCAAGGCGAGGGCTGTTTTGTAACGTGAAGTCTAGACACGGTTGTGTAGTGCCCTTCTTCAAGGCGAGGGCTGTTTTGTAACGTGAAGTCTAGACACGGTTGTGTAGTGCCCTTCTTGAAGGCGAAGACTGTTTTGTAACGTGAAGTCTAGACACGGTTGTGTAGTGCCCTTCTTGAAGACGAAGACTGTTTTGTAACGTGAAGTCTAGACACGGTTGTGTAGTGCCCTTCTTCAAGGCGAGGGCTGTTTTGTAACGTGAAGTCTAGACACGGTTGTGTAGTGCCCTTCTTCAAGGCGAGGGCTGTTTTGTAACATGAAGTCTAGACACGGTTGTGTAGTGCCCTTCTTCAAGGCGAGGGATGTTTTGTAACATGAAGTCTAGACACGGTTGTGTAGTGCCCTTCTTCAAGGCGAGGGCTGTTTTGTAACGTGAAGTCTAGACACGGTTGTGTAGTGCCCTTCTTCAAGGCGAGGGCTGTTTTGTAACGTAAGTCCAGATACGGTTGTGTAAAGTCCAGGCACGGTTGTGTATTGCCCTTCTAGAAGATGATGACTGTTTTGTAAAGTAACGTCCATGCACGGCTTTGCAGTGCCCTTCTACAAGATTAAGTCTGTTTATCCCCCTGTTATAAAAAAAACAAAAGTTTAACTAAAAGTCCTGCTATATTTTATTTATATTGTCTTGCTGCAGTACTGTACACAAAAACTAAGGGTATAACACTGCAGTAAATGTTTTATGTATTGACCGACAATTCTCAATCTTGCATTATTCAAAAATCATTCATAGTGAGACAAGGATTTCTTCTTCGAACGCTTCATATCGACCACGTGTTAACCACTGTGTGATTTGTATGTGATCTGAGCCAAAGAGCGATTGTGCGTTGTGCCAGTAATGCACAAGTAGGCCAGTAGATCCGATTTCTGCGACGCTTTTTATTTACTAGGATAGCTTTCCTAGGCCCCTACATCAGTCGCCTCTTACGACATGCCTTGCAGTGGTACTATTCTTTGCTTCCCTAGCCGACCCTGGCACCACTCGGGCGTGGCAAGGATTTAATTGTGTCTGTGTTTTTAAACCAACATCAAGGAATCAGAAGCACTTGTCAGATATTCTAGCCAGCAAACTTGCATACGAAGAGCTACAGTAGTGACAATAAAAGAAACAATTACAAATGTAGAAATCAGAGGAAGACTGGATGTTAAATCGGTCTTCATAAAAGAACAACAGATTAAATGGTTTGGACACCTGACAAGAATGCCCTGGTATCGACTACAACAGAGAGCCACACTCAAAAAATATAAGGAGTATTGAGAAAGACCACACAAAAGATGGAGCGACGGCATCAAGAAGAACCTTAAGAAACGGATAGCAGCTTATAAAGTGCTTTAGAACAAGCACACACAAGATCACTAGCGCCCCCCCACCCGCCCCACACACACACACGCACGTTTCTATAAAGAAGTTAGTAAATGGTGCAAGAGAAGAAGAAACATGCATACGGTTTCATTCTCATAAAAGAAGCCACCCATATCACCAGACAAGTCTAGCATGAACTGTCTAGTGTCTATGAATAACGAATTTAATGTTAGCGTGTCTGGCTGCAAGGGAATGATAAGGTCTTGTATAAACAATGAGAGCGAACAGCTCAGCTAGCACTGACATTATGAAAGACAGAGCATGTGTGTTGACTGCTTGCATTAACCAGCCACTTTAGACAACACATTTGTAGAAGAATTCTTCATGAACGTGTATCCCCACTCTTACTTAATTACTTATTCCTCTCAGCTTCTCGTGGAGTATGGGACCTCAACAGTTGTTCTCCACTTTCCCTGTTCTCTGCTCGTTTTCTTTATGGCTTCCCAGGATAGTCCAACATCATATCCACTACATATCTGTCTGTATTTACATTATAAGCCCGCCTGCCCAGCGTGTTCGTAGCGTGTTGGACGACTGGTGACAAGCCCCTGTGAGTGCGGTTCAATTCCGCGGGCTGGCAGAAAAGCCACAGGTTATCCAGATTTACGGTGTTCGTGGCACCGAACCGAAGGGTTACGATGTCCATGGCGCCAAGCCGAAGAGCTGAAAGCTCAAGTGCTTTTGGATCGGGAAAAAAAAAAATGTGCATTATAACGTAAGCCAAGAAGCGGTCAAGTGCCAGTAGGTACAACAGATTAAAAAAAATAAAACATTAAATAGTGGTCCACCAGACAAAAAAAATCATTCCTACTGCCAGCATGCTAGCAATATATACGGGGTGGGGGGAATGTGAGCATTTAAGAATCTTCGTCTCATGGTGTGTCCTAATAGGATCTCAATCCAATATCTGTCAACTAGTTGAAAATGTCAACTTGCACAGTAACTGCGGCGACGATTATCGAAGTTCAGTTTACTGTAACTGAATTACCTCGACACACTAGAGAACAGGTGACGGTCTTCAAAAGTCGCATAGGGGCAATAAATTTAGACGCATATATTCGCCAAGCTCAAGATACGATCTTCTGAGTTGTGTGCAAGGAAGATACTGATAAGACCACTGAATATCTATCACAAAGGTGTCTGAAATATATAAGGGCGAGCTGACATTACAATTGCTACGATTTCATTGCCGTCACCTGTCCATGGGAAACATAATATGGATATCGACATCCTTAGACTGATTAATAATAGAGATATCGACATCCTTAGACTGATCAATAATGGAGATATCGACAGCATTAGACTGATCAATAATGGAGATATCGACATCCGTAGACTGATCAATAATGGAGATATCGACATCCGTAGACTGATCAATAATGGAGATATCGACATCCGTAGACTAATCAATAATGAAGATATCGACAGCCTTAGACTGATCAATAATGGAGATATCGACATCCGTAGACTGATCAATAATGAAGATATCGACAGCCTTAGACTAATCAATAATGGAGATATCGACATCCTTAGACTGATCAATAATGGAGATATCGACATCCTTAGACTAATCAATAATGGAGATATCGACATCCGTAGACTGATCAATAATGGAGATATCGACAGCATTATACTAATCAATAATGGATATATCGACATCCTTAGACTGATCAATAATGGAGATATCGACAGCCGTAGACTAATCAATAATGGAGATATCGACATCCGTAGACTAATCAATAATGGAGATATCGACAGCATTAGACTGATCAATAATGGAGATATCGACAGCATTAGACTAATCAATAATGGAGATATCGACAGCATTAGACTAATCAATAATGGAGATATCGACATCCGTAGACTGATCAATAATGGAGATATCGACATCCTTAGACTGATCAATAATGGAGATATCGACAGCATTAGACTGATCAATAATGGAGATATCGACAGCATTAGACTGATCAATAATGGAGATATCGACAGCATTAGACTAATCAATAATGGAGATATCGACATCCGTAGACTAATCAATAATGGAAATATCGACATCCTTAGACTGATCAATAATGGAGATATCGACATCCGTAGACTAATCAATAATGGAGATATCGACAGCATTAGACTGATCAATAATGGAGATATCGACAGCATTAGACTGATCAATAATGGAGATATCGACAGCCTTAGACTGATCAATAATGGAGATATCGACAGCATTAGACTGATCAATAATGGATATATCGACAGCATTATGTGTGGGGGTCACCGATAGCGAAGTAGATAACACTCTATGCTAGTGACCACATGCCGTGAAGATTCCGAGGTTTGAAGTCAGCTTTACCAAAAATTATCGGTGTGCACACGGTACGCGGTTGGACTACTGGAGACACTGGTCCTTTACTTTAGAATCTAAAATACAAGTACCTGTGAAGTTGTAAAAATGCTCGCCTGAATGACGAGGGACATAAGGAAAGCAAGCCGTCACCAAAAAAATCAATTAGAGGCACCATTTTAGCCGCCATGATTACACCTGAGTTTATAACGGGAAAACGGGGGAAAAAAATCAATAAAGTGGATCACAATCACAAAGAATAACAACTACTAAAAAAATAGACATGTTTTTATAAAAGGATGTTTGCACAGAATAGAAGTTTTCAGTGGTATGAAAGTTACTAATGATGAACTCATGATAAGAACCAAACAAACATGAGAGAAACAAGAGCTTGAGAAGAAATTCTGGTACTAGATAGGGTATACACTAAGAAGACTATAGCAAGGAAGGTCTTGTTCTGGAACCCAGAAGGAAAGAGAAGCAGAGAAAAACCAAAGAACACACGATGAAGAGAGATAGAAATGAATGGTGAATATTTGTTGAGGACCTCTACTCCAGGAGGGTGGCTGAAATGTTTACCTGATTATTATTATGTATAGCGCAATGGCGTTGATAAAGTTGCACACTAATGAACGGTAGTTTAAATCTAGGTACATTGGCTATTCGTTGTCTGAGTTCTGTTTAAGCTGGGGGAAAGGGACTGGGCTCTAATATGGTCCTGCGTGCATTGATGTCGATTATATACACATTGCACGTATTTATTTCGCTCTTGTCCCTTTTAAAATCCCGTTGGGGCATAGGTCGTCAACCAACTCATGTCAAGTCTTACTATCTTTAGCTATCTCTTGCAGCTTCTTCCAGCTCTGCCGTATATCGTTAATCTTTGCCTCAAAATCTCTTTTTTCATGTATTTCTATGCTTCCCTCACTTTCACTTTCCCTACGTGCTCCACGAAAGGACTCTCCTTGTTACATTCCACTCAGATTTTCTCAAGGTTTGTCCTATCCATGTCCAGCGGCTTTTCTTCACCTCATGTTTCACTGGGATCTGTCATATTCTCTTCATAAGCTCCTCATTTGTGACCCTATCATATCATCTGAGTCCCTCTATTCTGCGCAGAACACCTGTTGATGAATGTTTGCAATTTATTAGTTATTGTTTTAATCGTTCTCTGTGTTTCTGACCCCATACAGCTGAACTGCTTTTAACATTTTATTGTCAATCTGCCTATCTTCAATTCTTGTTGCTTCCATTGTAACTGCCTAGAGAAAGAATTAATTGCTTATACTAAACTGAAACAATCACTCACGCATACACAAGCCATTATTTATGAGCATGCGTTTAGGACACATTTACCTGCTTTTTGTTCAATGTTGACTTTAATAAACACTTCTTGTCTACCTGCATTGTACAAATTCGTACTTACTGCCAACATGTCTACTTTTTAAATCTTCTCCATACCATTATAACTGTTAGAGACCGACCGACGTATTATATTACATAAAGTATATATATATATATATATATATATATATATATATATATATATATTATATATATATATATATATATATATATATATATATTATATATATATATATATATATATATGACGACGGACAGACAGACAGACAGACAGGCAGGCAGGCAGGCAGGCAGGCAGGTAGGTAGGGAGGAGGAGGGAGGGAGGGAGAGAGAGAAGAGAGATATAGATGATAGATAGATAGATAGATAGATAGATAGATAGATAGATAGTAGATAGAAGATAGATAGATAGATAGAAGAAGATAGAAAAGATAGATAGATAGATAGATAGATAGAGAGATAGAGTAGAGATAGAGATGAGATGAGAAGATAGAGAGAGAGATAGAGAGAGATAGAGAGATAGAGATAGAAGATGAGAAGATAGAGAGAGATAGATGATGAGATAGATAGATAGAGATAGATAGATGAGATAGATAGATGAGATAGATAGATAGAGATAGATAGATAGAGATAGATAGATAGAGATAGATAGATGAGATAGATAGATAGAGTAGATAGATAGAGATAGATAGATGAGATAGATAGATAGATAGATGAGATAGATAGATGATAGATAGATAGAATAGATAGAATAGATAGATAGAGATAGATAGAGATAGATGAGATAGATGATAGAGATAGATAGAGATAGATAGAGATAGATAGAGATAGATAGATAGAGATAGATAGAGATAGATAGATAGAGATAGATAGAGATAGATAGATAGAGATAGATAGAGATAGATAGAGATAGATAGATAGAGATAGATAGATAGAGATAGATAGATAGAGATAGATAGATAGAGATAGATAGATAGAGATAGATAGAGATATAGAGATAGATAGAGATATAGAGATAGAGATAGATAGAGATAGATAGAGATAGAGATAGATAGAGATAGATAGATAGAGATAGAGATAATAGATAGAGATAGATAGATAGAGATAGATAGATAGAGATAGATAGATAGAGATAGATAGATAGATAGAGATAGATAGATAGAGATAGATAGATAGAGATAGATAGATAGAGATAGATAGATAGATAGAGATAGATAGATAGAGATAGATAGATAGAGATAGATAGATAGAGATAGATAGATAGAGATAGATAGATAGAGATAGATAGATAGAGATAGATAGATAGAGATAGATAGATAGAGATAGATAGATAGAGATAGATAGATAGAGATAGAGAAGAGATAGATAGATAGAGATAGATAGATAGAGATAGATAGATAGAGATAGATAGATAGAGATAGATAAAATAGAGAAAAGATAAAAATGAGATAGATAGATAGAGATAGATAGATAGAGATAGATAGATAGAGATAGATAGATAGAGATAGATAGATAGAGATAGATAGATAGAGATAGATAGATAGAGATAGATAGATAAGGAGATAGATAGATAGAGATAGATAGATAGATAAAAGATAGATAGATAGAGATAGATAGATAGAGATAGATAGATAGAGAGAGATAGATAGAGATAGATAGATAGAAAATAGATAGAGAGATAGATAGATAGAGAAGATAGATGAGATAGATAGATAGATAGAGATAGATAGAGAGAGAGACGTACACACATATATGTACACTATTATTTATAAGCATGCGTTATTTGAGTAGATATGGAACGTTTTTTCATTAGTTTTCATTAGCTTATTTTATCAGTTCTGTGTCGCTATTTGTCATTCTTTATCACTACCTCTGTCTGACTTTCTCTTTGTATCCTACTTTCTCAAATGTACTTATTTGCCTTCTTATCTGTTTGTCTACCTGTCAGTACAGTTGATATTTAGCCCTATCTCACGATACTCTTCCGTCCCCGTCCTTTGTATTGTAGTCCAGGTTTTTTCTTGTTTTTATTTCTCATATATCATGTCAGTTTCAAATATCTCGGTATGTAATGGGTGTTTTAATGCTGCACTTGTTCTTCTATTGCGTTGTTGTAAGAGCACATAAACTATCAGTTGATTCTCTCTCTGTATAATAATAATTCCTCTCGTACCGTTATACGTTACATAGGACCTGTAAGTAATTTATCCATACCACTCTATCCTGGGCAACTCGTTCAGTCTTCTGCATGGAACTGAGACCAATATTTTTGCCTCTCTCAGCAAAGTTCGTTTCAGGGTCTCCTTAGGTCGTCCTCTCTTTTTTGAACCCTTTGCATCCCACTTCAATGCTCTCTGTATAGGTAGGTGTTTTAATGTTTCACTTGTTCTTCTATTGTGCTGTTTGCAGAACACAGAAACTGCCAAATGATTCTCTCCCTGTTATATCTAGATGTTTAATGCTTCAATTGTTCTTTTATTCTGTTGATTGAAAAACACGAACTGATTCTCTCTCTCTCTCTGTATATGTAGGTGTTTTAAGGCTTCAATTGTTTTTTTTATTCTGTTGGTTGAAGGGAAGAACACATAGAATCAAATGATACTCTCGAATCATGAAAAAACTTGTGGACAACTTTAAGATTGGTTGATTGATGGATTGACTGATAGGACTATCATCGTTGCACTCCGATTAGTAACCATGTGTGCTCGGATCTCTTTCTTACACAGGAAGATCTCAGTCGTTGGATGGAATTTGATGAATGTGTGCTAAAATGATTATGTACGCGATGAGTGAAACGAGTTCTGAAATATGACATTGCAATTGGCTGAAATCGGATGCATGTGTCCTAAATGTGTAGAATTCTATGCGTTTAGAGGCCTACCAAACCAACATGCAATGTATACACGTTCTTGGCAAAGATCAAACATATCACAAAGAGTAATTAAAATTGGTCGTAAAGAACGAACGCAAAGAAGAAGATGACATTGCATCACGGGCAACGATAGCAGTTGTTTTTGTTTTTGTTGTGTGTGAAAAGGCTGCAAAAAGCAAGCATTGAGAGTTATAAAAGGAAGTACGAAATCAGCACCCATTACAGAAGTCGAAAAAAATCGCAATAGTCAATGAAAGATATGAGAGACAATATGGCTGAAAAGTTCAGAATGATAGATCACCCGATGTGCCAGAGAATAAATGACTTCTAAAAGGACGTCTGAAACATAGCCACTTTGTAGAATCCATGAAAAGAAGTATGAGAGCATATGCCAACAATGCTACATCAACTACAAAACTCATCATCACTGTATACAAACTCTTAATCTGGAAAACACAATAGCTCCCTGACATGATACAGAACATTCCTGATACTGAGAAAAAGAAATCATACCGAACCACAAAGTAGAACCATAACACTAAAATATATAAACACTATCCTACCAACATCTGGACTCATGTATTCACAGATGAATCAGCAACTAATGCAACAGAAACATTCAGGAGATGGCATTTTTATGTCTCTAAGCACAGCAAAGATGGTCAATAGAAATAGGTAAATTCTCTATCAAATTTAGAGCAGAAGCCGCTCGTGTGGTGCCAGGGCCCGCTAGGGAAGCAAAGAATAGTACCATTGCGACCTACAATGCATGTCGTAAGAGGCGACAGATGTAGGGGCCTGGGAAGCTACCCTAGTAAATAAAAAGCGTCGCAGAAATGAAATGTGTTGGCCTACTTGTAGGCGCATAACTGACACAACGTACAATCGCTTTTAGGCTCAGATCACATACAAATCACAGAGTCGTTAACAATTGGTCGATATGAAGCGTTGGAAGAAAAAGAGCAGAAGTAGATACATTAAAAGCAACAGCAGAAACCTTAATGATTGAAGAAAGTGCCAATAGACGTACAAATCAATATTTTCACAGTTGCACTCACTATCTATGCTAGAAACACTAATACGCCACTATAAAAGTACGGAACTAAGCGACTTAAGAGAAACAGTAAGCAGTTTATGTAGTATGCAGTTTATGTTGTATGCAGTTTATGTAGTATGCAGTTTATGTTGTATGCAGTTTATGTAGTATGCAGTTTATGTAGTATGCAGTTTATGTAGTATGCAGTTTATGTTGTATGCAGTTTATGTAGTATGCAGTTTATGTAGTATGCAGTTTATGTTGTATGCAGTTTATGTAGTATGCAGTTTATGTAGTATGCAGTTTATGTAGTATGCAGTTTATGTTGTATGCAGTTTATGTAGTAAGCAGTTTATGTAGTATGCAGTTTATGTAGTATGCAGTTTATGTAGTATGCAGTTTATGTAGTATGCAGTTTATGTAGTATGCAGTTTATGTAGTATGCAGTTGATGTAGTATGCAGTTGATGTAGTATGCAGTTTATGTAGTATGCAGTTGATGCAGTTTATGTAGTATGCAGTTTATGTAGTATGCAGTTTATGTTGTATGCAGTTTATGTAGTATGCAGTTTATGTAGTATGCAGTTTATGTTGTATGCAGTTTATGTAGTATGCAGTTTATGTTGTATGCAGTTTATGTTGTATGCAGTTGATGTAGTATGCAGTTGATGTAGTATGCAGTTGATGTAGTATGCAGTTTATGTTGTATGCAGTTTATGTTGTATGCAGTTTATGTAGTATGCAGTTTATGTAGTATGCAGTTGATGTAGTATGCAGTTGATGTAGTATGCAGTTGATGTAGTATGCAGTTGATGTAGTATGCAGTTGATGTAGTATGCAGTTTATGTAGTATGCAGTTGATGTAGTATGCAGTTGATGTAGTATGCAGTTGATGTAGTATGCAGTTTATGTTGTATGCAGTTGATGTAGTATGCAGTTGATGTAGTATGCAGTTGATGTTGTATGCAGTTGATGTAGTATGCAGTTGATGTAGTATGCAGTTGATGTTGAAATGAGAAAACAACAACGAGAATCGTGTGATATACTTTACAGGACGTCACCATCAGCCACAGTGATGAGCAAGTTGTTGATTTTTCTAGGCACCGCTTATACGTTCAGTAGTTTGCCATTGCTTTTGAACGATGAGGTCTATTTTTAACGTTCGTAAAAATCTACGGAAACAAATTCGCTTCCAAATTTCTTTCCGCCGCGGTGTTTGAAACATATACTCTCGGGTTGTGCTCAAAGCCGGATCAACTGTAAGTGAATACAGCTAACTACCGCAAAGCCACAGACGTCCACACAGTCTATGTTAGCAGCTTAAAATGTGTGTAATACTGTGAATCCCGCCGGATCAACTGTAAGTGAATACAGCTAACTACCGCAAAGCCACAGACGTCCACACAGTCTATGTTAGCAGCTTAAAATGTGTGTAATACTGTGAATCCCGCCGGATCAACTGTAAGTGAATACAGCTAACTACCGCAAAGCCACAGACGTCCACACAGTCTATGTTAGCAGCTTAAAATGTGTGTAATACTGTGAATCCCATCTCATTGCAACATACCCACCATGATGAGATAGACAGATTGACAAAGGAGGGATAACACTATCACAACTTTATGTCAGCATAAACTAGGAAGAAGTAAAGATATGTGTCACTAGAAAATAAAGGATGAAGTTATGAACAGAACATCAGGGTCACCATACAAACGATCCATATTACCAACACAACATAAAAGAGCAAGTTGTTATATTCAGATTTCGTACATGACTTATGATGACTGTGACTCTAGTCACGACAGAGATGAAGTGTATACGCAGAATGCTGGGAGTATCAAGAAGAGACCGGTTTAAAAATGAAGACATACGTGGGTACAACATCAGTACTGAACTTTATCAAGAAACAAAAAATTAAATGGTTCGGACACATAAACAGATTATGAACAGACAGTGCGCTTCAAAGAGCAATGTCACTCCGATACATTGGATACAAAACAAAAGACCGTCTACGCAAGCGGTAGACCTCATAGGTAATAGCGGTGACGAAAAAACACTGTTTATGAAACACACAATCCCGGTCTATAAATCTCTGCCTATCCTGACAATGAGAGACAAAACAGGCTTAGAGAAAAGTTGATACTGTAACACTGATAAAATGACTTCTGAACACCTATTACAAAGATTAATATGATAAAAGTTAACATATTGCATCTATTGTCATCGCGTAGAAGGAAGCAGAGAAGAATGGTGTGGATGACAAACTGTGAAGAAGATAAAAGACGGATAACTTGGTCGCTTTTCTATCAGTCATTAGATGACTTCCCTAGTAGTTTAAATCAACCGCATTGTTATATTCACGTTGAGAAAGTTAACCGTCTCCGTAGACCATATTTCCCATTGTCATCCTTGCAGAACCGTCATGCATGATCATGACCATGACCAGATTTATTACTTTAATATTTATCTTGTATTTTCCTGATTCCACATGAGTGGCCGGATAACACCATTATTCTCATGCTCAGCTATTATATACATTTTTTCATTGACTTATAACTGATATTACTCATTTGTTATCTAATTTAGTTGTAAGTTACTCATACAGTTCGCATCAGTTGTCGTTATCATTGACTCATGGTTTGGGACATTCATGACTATGGTATTCAATATATAATTGCTTAATTGTTTAATCCATCCATATATTCACATTTTGTATTTCTCTTCAACTCAGGACCATATATTTATTTCACTTCAAGATCTGCTTCGTCAAATTATTATTCTTATTATTATTTGTCTACTTCGAACGCTCCATATCGACCACTTGTTAAACCACTCTTTGAGATTTGTATGTGATCTGAGCTAAGAACGATTGTACATTCTGTCAGTTATGCACCTACAAGTAGGCCAGCGGATCCAATTTCTGCGACGCTTTTTAATTTACTAGAGTAGCTTCCCTAGGCCCCTACCTCATTCGCCTCTTACGACATGCCTTGTAGGTCACAGTGGTACTAGGCTTTACTTTCTTGTGCGGGCCCCGGCACCACACGGGAGAAATAAGGTATTAAATATATCATTATTTAATTCGACAACGTATCCATAGTTGTACATTTGTATTTCTCTTCAACTCAGTACTGGTCATGTAATAACTTATTGAACTTCAAGATAAAGCATCTACTTCGCGTCAAATTAACATTTTTAAATGCCCAATCTTTTTTTTTAAATCTCTCTCTCGCGCTCTCTCTCTCGCTCTGTCTCTCTCTCTCTCTCTCCCCTCTCGCTCTCTCTCTCTCTCGCTCTGTCTCTCTCTCGCCCTCTACCTCTCTCAGTCTTTAGCTCTATGTGTTACATTAGAAATACATCACTTAACCCGTTCGCCCTTCTGACCCGACTAGTGCTATTTTTCAAGATAACGCAAAGCCTGTATACTGGCTAATTCAGTATAAATTGTAAAATAAATGCGTCCGGAGGTATAAAAAAGGAATGAAAGGGTTATGTTAAAGTGAAAAAAATGAGATTGAATTATACAATTTTCTTAGCTCTACAGCAACGCCGTCCAACCCGGCGGGCGCCATGGCGCCCGTGTGATATATCCATGGCGCCCTATTTTATTCATTTGGTTTTAACGTTAATTAGAATTTAAAGGGAAAAAATGTGTTTCTAAATGTGATTCAATGTTTTCGTAAAAGCAATATAAACAAACAATTCAACTTGTAGTCAGGATTAAGTTTCATATTTTGTTTTATTAATGTAACTGTTAATATGGTTTTATTATTGTTATTAGTATTATTATAACAATTGTCACAGTTATTAGTCAGATGCGCCCCAATGTATGAAAACGATGAATAGCACTGCTAGATGCAGGGTTAAACAATCTTCTTATCCTTACAGGTGGTGATCTTACCTGTTTGCTATCTCTGATATGATGCAAATGTAACATATCTCGCACCTCCTGAACAATTGATATAATTCATGTTTCTGCAATAAAAGTACCACCATAATTAAAAGTGTTGGCGGTAGAGGACTTAACAATAGCACCGGCGACGATTTAAAATTTTCTCCTAGTCAAAATGTCAGGACACCAATTTTGGGCTGGGGAATCAACTGTACTTTAAATTTCCGTTCGTCGGTGCTCAAATCGTGTGGTTTAAGATAATTATAAAATTATTTCTAAACTCTTTCTGTACCAAGAATCTTAATGACTTCCGATACCATCACATGAATATAGATCATTCAATGTATTATATATGAATATAGATCATTCAATGTATTATATATGAATATAGATCATTCAATGTATTATATATGAATATAGATCATTCAATGTATTATATATGAATATAGATCATTCAATGTATTATATATGAATATAGATCATTCAATGTATTATATATGAATATAGATCATTCAATGTATTATATATGAATATAGATCATTCAATGTATTATATATGAATATAGATCATTCAATGTATTATATATGAATATAGATCATTCAATGTATTATATATGAATATAGATCATTCAATGTATTATATATGAATATAGATCATTCAATGTATTATATATGAATATAGATCATTCAATGTATTATATATGAATATAGATCATTCAATGTATTATACATGAATATAGATCATTCAATGTATTATACATGAATATAGATCATTCAATGTATTATACATGAATATAGATCATTCAATGTATTATATATGAATATAGATCATTCAATGTATTATATATGAATATAGATCATTCAATGTATTATATATGAATATAGATCATTCAATGTATTATATATGAATATAAGATCATTCAATGTATTATACATGAATATAGATCATTCAATGTATTATATATGAATATAGATCAGTCAATGTATTATATATGAATATAGATCATTCAATGTATTATATATGAATATAGATCATTCAATGTATTATATACGAATATAGATCATTCAATGTATTATACATGAATATAGATCATTCAATGTATTATACATGAATATAGATCATTCAATGTATTATATATGAATATAGATCATTCAATGTATTATATATGAATATAGATCATTCAATGTATTATATATGAATATAGATCATTCAATGTATTATATATGAATATAGATCATTCAATGTATTATACATGAATATAGATCATTCAATGTATTATATATGAATATAGATCATTCAATGTATTATATATGAATATAGATCATTCAATGTATTATATATGAATATAAGATCATTCAATGTATTATACATGAATATAAGATCATTCAATGTATTATACATGAATATAGATCATTCAATGTATTATATATGAATATAGATCATTCAATGTATTATATATGAATATAGATCATTCAATGTATTATATATGAATATAGATCATTCAATGTATTATACATGAATATAGATCATTCAATGTATTATACATGAATATAGATCATTCAATGTATTATACATGAATATAGATCATTCAATGTATTATACATGAATATAGATCATTCAATGTATTATATATGAATATAGATCATTCATTGTATTATATATGAATATAGATCATTCAATGTATTATATATGAATATAGATCATTCAATGTATTATATATGAATATAGATCATTCAATGTATTATACATGGATATAGATCATTCAATGTATTATATATGAATATAGATCATTCATTGTATTATATATGAATATAGATCATTCATTGTATTATATATGAATATAGATCATTCATTGTATTATATATGAATATAGATCATTCATTGTATTATATATGAAAATACAAATCGTGGCATATCCTTTACAAGACGTCGCCATCAACCACAGTAAACTAGTAGTCGATTTTCTAGACACCACTTATACGTTTAGTAGTTCGCCATTCCTTACTGAACGGTGAGGTATATTTTTACCTTTCATAAAAATCCACTGGAATTAATTTGTTTCCAAACTGTCCACCGCGTAGTTTGAACTAGGTACATTTGTATATATACAGTTTTCAGCTAGGATAACAATTTGGAAGGCTTAGTACAAAACGAAAATGTACGATGTGAAAAGTTGCTCGAAGTGATTCTTGTAGCTCCAACAATAACCATAAGGAATTGTGTTAATTTTCTCGTCTATTGTTGCTGGCTGGATTTTTAAAATGGTTATTTCTTGCTTATATTTATTTTTTGATACTGATGTGAATATTTGTTGATATTAGTGTTATTGGTATTTGTTGATATATTGTTAATGGCCTTATTGGTGGCGCATCTGTACACCGCTACAATGGTTAGCAGTATGAATTGAGTTTGCACATAAAACCAACCCTTGAGTTCCTGAACTTGGTGACTTAGCTCTTCTTCTTCAGCGTTCGACCGCTATGAATTCAGGTGTAGTCAGGACGCCTGGTTTAGCGCTTCTGGCTGAATTTTGCGTGATGGTATGCTTACCTTATTAACAGTTCTCCCCCGCCATACAGACGTGTTTTCTCCGACTTCAGAGGTAGTAACTTAGTTAAATTGTTCTTTCTTTCTTTCTTTTTGTGGCGTGCTCAGACCGTTGCCATTTCATTTCTCATTATCGCATACTGTAATATAATATGTAACTGCCATTACTTTTTGTTGTCAACACAATAATTACATCAGCTTTTACCACACTTCATTTCTATTAACTTTATCTCATCATCTTAACATCTTAATCAAAGTTTCAATCTCTTATTTACGTACATTTTAGCTCCATTTGTTTTTATGTATATCGTCATTAGTGCCTGATCATCTCAGTTTAAGTGTTATTCTCATATTTAAAGGAAAATGGAAACAAGGAACTGTTTCATACCATGACGTATGTTCGTGAATACAGTGTTAGGTCCGTATTTTCATTGACCGTCGGAACACGATGAGTGATATGATCAACATTACGACGGCCACCCTTACTTCCAGTGCTTTTCTGGTACCCATTTGAGGCTGGGTCATCGTAAGAAACGTTACAGTTGGAAAAAATTTCACCCCCACTGTGGACTTGACCCCGGACTATTCGTCTAAGAAGTTATAGTCTGTCCATTAATTCATGAGCACGTTTGAAATTGAATTTTCTCGAAAACTACCTGTTGGATCTCAGTGATTTTTGCAAGCAGCCTTAGAATATCCATGACGCTAGAGAAATATTTTTTCCAAGAAAATTTGATGTAGTTTGAAATATTTCTTCTTCAGGTTATATTAAAATCAACCTCACCGGATTGTACACAATAGTAACAGATCTACGGTACACAGACGCGTTGTTCTAAAAATACATTATGGTAACAATGAAATATCGTGAGTATACAACAATTTCACGAAATCCCGTGCACCGAACCCAGTCGACTTTGAAAGCGGAAAGCATATGACGTTATAATTGGGATACCGTTGTATAGTCATAGGCGTATCTCGCTATTTGTATGAAGCTATTGTATCATATTTGTTGGCTTATCAAAACTGACATTGATATCACATTCATAATGAGTCTGAAGTGCACATTTATAACAATGCAGAAGGTTACAGTTTTACTATACCAACACTTCCGTAGGGAATCTAAGAGAGGTCATCTATATTGCGATATTCATAACCCTGAGAAACGAGCGCAACTGGCGCTTGGTCTGAATAGATAATCCTTTTCCCGATGGATTAAACAGGACACAAAGTGCACTAATGTCAAGCAAGGACGGAAAAGAACAATTGACGACTTTGACATAGATGTCATAAGACGGGAGCTCTTGAAAATGTTTGCGACAAATCAACTTGTTACTCTCAGGAAACTGAAATTAAAACTGCAATCAGATTGCAGCATAGACATTTCTAAAAGTACTCTATGAAAAATTGTAAGAGCCGCCGGCTTCACCTTCAGAAAAACTATAGGCGGCAGGAATATTATTTGTGAAAAGCCACATTTAATTGCTGCCCGAAGTAAATACCTGAGGCAGATCCGTGAACGGCGGAGGCAAGGCTATGATATTGTATATTTGGACGAATCCTTGGTCAATGCTCACCACACCAATGCTAAAGAATGGCAATCAGTAGACGGTGAACAGAAAAGAAAAATACCAAGCAGCAAAGGCCAGCGTATTATACTAACACATGCAGAAAGTAGTGAAGAAGGTCTTGTCCCTGACGCTGGACTTATTTTCCAATCAAAAAGTACCGACGGTAGGGAATACCACACAGAAATGAATGGACATATTTTCAGGCACTGGATGGAGAAAGATCTACTTCCAATTCTAAACAGACCATCATGCTTGGTAATGGATAATGCATCCTATCACAACGCAGTATCAGCGGAAGACAAAGTACCAACTGCATACATATTTGAAACCCGAGTTGTTGCACCTGGTGAGGATGACAAATAAGACAAAGGTGTTTCATATTGACAAAATCATTGCGGAATACGGCCACACGTCTTTGCGACTACCTCCATATCATGCTCACCTCAATCCGATAGAGCTTGTCTGGGCTAAAGTAAAGGGCAAGTTGCCGAACAGAACATGACGTTTAAAATGTTTATATTTTTGAAGTTCTGACACGTGAGTCCTTCTCAATGATAGACATGCAGTTCTGGAAGAAGTGTGTTGAACATGTGCTCCGAGAGGAAGACGAGTACTGGCACCGAGATGGATTACAATTTGTCCAGCCAGTAACAATTATCAACCTCATGGAATCGTCAGATTCGGGATGATACAAATCATATTTTGATTACAGACTGAGAAATAGCAACGTATACATTTCCATATCCAAATGCGTCTACCATCATACAATTTGTGGTGAAGTTAAGACACCCTGGGGTCTAATGGTGACCGAAGGGAGGACTAACTGTTGCATATTGTATCCAAGTCCACGATTGCACATAAAGGGCAACACACTTAATTACTTGACCTATCAAGTTAATATGGAGATACACCTATGAATAGAATTGACATGGACAAATTCTAGGATACTGTAAAATCTAAAATTTGAGCCCCCGTATTTGCAATTGTCATAAAAGATCAAAGTAATTCGCCGATGTGCAAAATCCGTAGCATCTATGGACTACTGGTTAGCTTTATTTTAGCGTCATGAATATTCTAAGGCTGCATGCAAAAATCACTGAGATCCAACAGGTAGTTTTCGAGAAAATCAATTTCAAACGTGCGCACGAATTAATGGACAGACTATAGTTCACTAATCACAATGCTATCTCAGCTCTCATTCGCAGCTCTCATTCTCATATTTATTTTTATATTCCCGTGCCCTTTTCAAACCTTAGCGTGTGAAAGAAATACTTGTCACTTTATATTTCTATCCCTAGTGGACAGGAGGTAGGAGGGCCTATTCCTTTCCTCACTGGAACGTCGAGTGTGGGATTGAACCTATAACACACTTGAGTTCGAGTCGATATGCAAACGCATCACGCTAATCCGTCCCACCACTCTCATATTTACTCATCCCAAATTGTATATTTTCTTCTTTAATTAACAGTGTTGTCACTTCATATTTCAAGTTTCGTTCTGATAATTTTCATTCTTGTCTACGATGATGCTGCTGACCTGATTCGTCTCAATTTTAGTAGATACTCCAGTTATACTATATCATTCTTCATTATAATAAACACTGTTTATTATTTGTTCATTTCAGAAGATCCAAGTATGAAGGATGTGGTTGCCTCCATCCAATCCAGCCTTGCACGTGGCTTAAAACTGGGTAATAAGCAGGCACAAAAGCGGGCCATTGACCAACTGCAGAAAACACGAAATGAGTTAAAGATCAAGTGTGAGTTTTGTGGAGAAAAAAGGTGAGAGATCAGTGTATTTATCTTGTGAATTGTTGTAGATGATGATGAGTGTAGTTTTTCCCGTTTAAAAAAAAGTCAAAATACGAAGGGTTGACTTCGTTGCAACGAGTTTCCCCCGTACAGCTCGGTCACTCTCCCCAGAAATAGCACACCGCCCGCCGGCTATGATTATTGCATAAATCACGAACTACGTTTCTTTTTTTTTAAAAGTCAGTAGAGCATACTTGAATGTACTTTTCTGAATTAGAACCTCCCTGAATTGCAACTGAATTATAACTGAATTATAACAAAACCACTTCATCGGCTAGGTTGCAAGAACTTGAATTGAAGATTAGAGTGACCAGAAAAGAGCAACACATGAGTAGGTTCATCATTGAACTGGTAGGTACTGAGCTTCCTAGACGATGTTGGAAATATTTCGGAGTACTTATGGACACTTCCAAAGTGCAATGAAGATATTCCAAACTGAAACTGAATTACAACTATCATTTGAATGTTCACCATCTAACGTTTATTATTTATGAATACATATGTCCGGCAACATGAGAGAGAAGCAATAGACGACATTTACCATTGTAGTTTTAGTAGAATGCAGTTTAATTTTTTTTTAAACCAATTACTCGTTGAATCGTGTAGTTTATGGCACTCGTGGGATAGCTTGGTAACAATATAACACCGCATTCCTCTCAGTGGGTTTAACTTCTTCTCAACCTCACCCAACAGTGGGATACATTATCCTATGTCTTTCTCTTGACTTCTTTAAACTCCACGAAATAACGCTACGTTAAATACATCGTGTATAACATAACCATTACAGCTCTTGCTAAAAACAAATAATTTTTATACTAATTTATTTGTTTCCTCATCCGTAACATTTGTGATGCGACATTTGAGTCCATACCGGTGGATGGTTTCATGCGATTATATTGTATAATGAAGTGTTAAATTAGCGTTTGTTATAACTTTTCTGTTTTAATGAAGTTGACCGTCGATGTTTGGAAGAAAGTTGCGAAAATATTGAGCTCGTTGTCGCATATAAACAGTAAATTTACTACTGCTCCTGCTCCTGCTGGGACGAAACTTATACAGTGGAGATACTAATACAGACATGGATCAGAGAAATCACCTTCATTTTTGTCCCTGGGAACGTAGGAGTCAGGGGTAATGAACGAACTGATATATTGACTAGCATGGCTACGATATCAGAGTGAGCTGCAATGGACCGAAATGACATTCTTAACGCATTGAGAGTCTTTCTGAACAGAGGGGCTTCAGGGTTGTGAATCCCAGTCGCTTATAAGATTGATAGAGATATGAGTCGATATTGGTACAGTACGAAAAGAACGATATACCAAATACGCAAATGGATTGATTAATCAACATCGAACTGGTGGCGTGTTGGGCTATTGGATTTGTCGAGGCGTAGATCGGAGCACCTATGGACATATCCGAAGTTTCAGTTTGGAATATCTTCATTGTACTCCGGACATGTCCATAGGTGCTCCGATCTCCTTCGCAATATCTCCAACAGCGTCTAGCGACTGACCGTACTTGTTCTGCTGTTATTTTCTTGCTACTCCAATCTTCAAACCCAGCTCCTGCAATCTAGTAGTTGACATGGATTGGTTTAAATGAAAATCTTCTTTGCGGCCACACTCTATGAGGGCGTTCAAAATATCAGCTCTATCCATTGGCTGCCCCTCTGATATGGTGGCAGAGCCAGCCAGCCTGTCTGCTCTCTTATTGCCAACGACACCCATGTGTCCCGGAACGAAAATAAGTGTACATATCCGAAGTGTTGTGATGATAGCCCTCATATAACTTATTACCACTACTACTTCTATTACTAATACATGTGTACTACTACTTATACTACTGCTTCAACTACTACTACTACTACCAAAACTTGTTCAAAGCGGCACATAGTGTTGCAACCTGCACATAATTATATTCTAGACCTTCTTCTTCAGCACCACCAATGAGGTTTTATCCACACTGACCTTCTCTTTCACAATTCTTAGCTAAGTGGTCTTTGACCTCTCTATTCATCTCTTACAGTGTGGGTTCAGTCACGTCATTATCTGGCTATTATGTGCAGTTATTTGCTGATAAAGTCATCGCCGTTTTCTTTCTTAATCCCCCCAGCTTCTGTTCTGTCATGTTCCTTTCTACAGTTCTATATTTGTCATTACATATGACCATCTGATACTTTTTTTTTGTCTTCGAGCGCTCCATATCGACCACTTGCTTAACCACTCTTTGTGATTTGTATATGTGATCCGAGCCTAAGAGCGATTGTATGTTGTGCCAGTTATGCGCCTAGGCCAGCACATCCGATTTCTGCGATGTTTTTGTTTACTAGGGTAGCTTCCTAGTCCCCTACTTCAGTCGTCCACTTCAGTCGTCTCTTACCAGATGTCTTGTAGATCGCAGTGTTACTATTCTTTGCCCCCCTTGCAAGCCCCAGCAACACATGGGCGATCTGAAACTAAGTTTCTTAACATGCTGTATATTAATCAACACGAACCATATATTTGCTTCTGTTTCTGCAACCTTCCCTTCTATTGAGTAACATCTGTACCATCTGATCAGTTGTTTTACTTTGCATCCCAGTCAAGATTTAATTTGAAGTACGATGTAACTTTATTTCTGCGATTATTTATGTCTGACGGTTCAAAGTCAACATCTTGCAATGATCATACACGTATTCGTTTGAGTCTACATTTTAATTTGATACATATTTTGTGTGGGGATGCGTTATAACAAGGATGAGGGGAAAAAATAAACCCGTTTTAATACCATGAGGTGTATTGACGATTAAGGTATTAGCGCCATATTTTTTTTTTTTTTGCCACTGACACACAATGGGTGATGTGGGCAACATCACACCGGCCGCTTTTACTTCCCATTGTTTCTCTGTTACCCAATTACGGTTGGGTCGATCTAAGAGGTGGTCATTACGATCAAAACAATTCCACTCCCACTGAGGAATTGAACCCGGACACTCACTTGTAAAGTAAGTTCACTAACCACTACACTTTCATGGCTCTCGTTATAACAGTGCGTGTGTTTAATTTAAGTTGCTTGTTTTAGCAGGAGCTAAGTATTTCTCTCTCTCTCTCTATCTTATGCTTTTTAAAATCCTGGTAGGGCCTAAGCCCTCACCCTGTACATATTAAAAAAACTGACTGACATCACTCTATTCCTATTTCTGAGAGAACGCTTGAAAATTGTATAGAACATATGAATTAAGGCCGCTTGCCCGGAGCCGTCGCCACGCCTGTACATGTCATCGGACTTATTTTCTCCGTAACAGAAAAAACAACTTTGACCCTACCGAGAAGTCGGACAAAAACGCCTTTTTCAGGAAACTCCACCCACGTTTAACCATCCTGCCACCCGCTTTCTACCTTTGGTTATCTCTTACAACTCATTTGATATTTTCCGTATATCATTAATATATATATTTTCCCTGTATCTTTTGGATTAAGTTTTTCGTTTTCCCTGCGGGTTCCAGAAATGGGCATTTCTTGTTATAACAAGAAGTTCAATATACCTTTCATCAATGTTTTATTTTTTGGACACAATATATCTGGCATACTCAGCTGAATGCAAAACTACGGATAACACACGATCCACGCATAAAGTCGTGCAACGTCGGAAAATTCGCTTTCTACATTAATTTTCATTTGCTTTGCTCTCTCATACCTTGAAAGAAAATTGATTTATTTAACCACATAACTAAAAGGATGAATGAGTTAATGAGAGAACGAAAAAGTCGAATCATTTAGTAACATAACAAAAGGACAGATAATAAAAGGAAAAGAATGGATGATTTAATAACAATATCCCACAAAATCTAATCCATGTTACATGAGTATGTACTTATTCTGTCTAAGTGACATTTACAGTTGTGAGCCAGCTTTAATAGAGCCAGATATAATATTGCTAATCTGTTATAAACTCGCTTCACCTGCTCCATCCAATGATAACTCGCAAAATCAAATAAAAACAGCTGTATATTTTTCATATTTGGAATTCCCCAGCTTCAACCGATATTATCTACACTAACGTGATATTTATGTTGGTATGATTTATTGTCACTATTTTATTATGTATAATGGGTGATTCACAGCAGGGGTGATGTTATGTGCTGTCATGAAGAGAGTTGCGGCAAAATGAGAAACTATTTGCCTTTTCGATGATCTTTACTGGGAATGGTGGTGATCGCCATCTAGGTAGACCACAGAAGAATACAATAACAGCTCTAATGAAAGACACTATTTATGAGGCGCACACAAAGGCCTGTTTAGAAACCTCTTCTTATCTTGACGCTGTGAGGCAAAACAGGATTAGAGAACGAAAAGAAGATTGCTGGTGGTATATGAGGTGTAAATTCGACTATTCAAAATCTCAAGTGTAATGTGCTATTCTGGAGATTTGTTGAGGACCAGGTGTGGAAATCTACTGCCATCTTCACGAAAACAGCTCACGATATTCAGCTCAAATGTGAAATCTGTGTTGCTGTATGGCTCGGAAACGTGGCGAGTCACCAAGATAAATACAAATACATACAAATAAGATTCAGTGTCAGCGGATTCTCAGACTGAGATGGTATGACAGAGTTGGTTAAGAGGAGAAAATGGTCATGGGTTGGGTATACCCAACGGAAGACACAGTGGAGTGTCACTAGACAAGCAATTGAGTGGAGCCCGCAAGAAAAACGGAAAAGTGAAAACGTAGTCTTTTTGAGTAACTGATAAGTCCTCGACTATCCTGGAAGACCATAAAGAAAACAGACTGATGCCGGAAAAAAGGGGCGAGGAACTGCTGAGACCCTATGCTCCTCGAGGACCGGAGGAGAATAAAGAAAGAAAGAATATAAAGAAGCTTTGTTCCACGATATCGAGTATCATTGTTGGCATAAGTCAGCGCTAACGACCTCTCATGTGATTAATCAGATCTAACACCGTGCTACAGTATAACTCAGTAGATGATGTGCTAAAACGTGTGGTTTTCTGTTAGTAAAATCTTACCAGTAAACCGTCTATAGAAATATGTGTTATGTTGGGCAATATGCGGAGTACAGTCTGTGGTTAAAAGGAAGTTAGAATGATACTCATAAAACCCGAAGTTAGAAAATCAGTATGTACAGTGGGACGACGATATCGAAGTCGATAAGACGCTTCACTTGTAACCACGTGCCGTGCTAATTCCGGGGTTCGATGCCAATTTTAGACTATAAAAATGTGTCGTTGTGCACACGGTACGCGGTCGGACTACAGATTTCCTGATCCTTTACTTGGGGATCCAAATTTCAAGTACATCATAAGTCGGAATAAAGCTAGCCTTAATGGTGAGGAACACTGACAATGACAACATTTTGTTGACACCTACAGGAATTTAGAGCGTACTGGAGCCAAATGTACAGAATGTGTATTGACAGTTTGGAAGTTAATTTCAGAAACAATAGTGCAGCACTTATTTAAATAATTTTGCATTACCAACCATCTCGATGACTCAGAAGGCAATTTATTATGAGATTTATAAGAATATCGAAAAAAGGTGCACGGTTGCATTTTAATTCGGAGATCCCAAGAATTCGTACCGGAGCTACGGGGTTCGTGCTTTGTGCAATACTATCGACAGATAGTGTGCCGTTTCTGTGGAGAGAGACCGAACCATGTGGACATATCCGGTGCAATGACGTCAATCTCTGACCTTTAAAGATAACGGCTGAGATGAATCAGACTCTGCATATGTAAACTCTGATGTTGACCCAGATGTAGATATGCACGGCTCAGGAGATTGAGACGGACATGATGATTAACATAACTAACTCATTAAATATGTACTATTGTTTGTATTACATTAAATTCTATTAATCATCATCATCAAATAGCTTGTCCTGAGCAGAACTTTGCCACCCCAACAGTCCTCCGGAATTTCTCTCTCTCATAGGCCAGATGTCCTGCCTCTGCAACCTTCATGTTCAAACCATCAGTTACATCCTGAATCCATCTTCTCCGTGGTTTTCCTCTTCTTCTCTTTGTCGGTATGCCTTCTTCCATGATGATCTTCTCCAGCCCTTCATGTCTTTTTATATGTCCAAAATATCTCAATTTTCTCTTTCTTATTTGTAGCATCAGCCAGTTTTCTTTGATTTTGAGTTTTTTCTGGATAGATCTATTTGTTCTCTTCTCTGTCCATGATATACGAAGGACTCTTCTGTAACACTTGTATTCAAAAGCATTCTATTACAAGAGAAAATATTCAACAAATAGATATAGCAGTACTTCGGAAGTTCTCTCTCTCTCACAGGCCAGATGTCCCGCCTCTGCAACAGTTATAATCAAATAATGAGTTACAGCCTGAATCCGTCTACTCTGTGGTCTTCCTCTTCTCCTCTTTGCCTGGATGCTTCCTTCCATGATGGTCCTTGTCAACCCTTCGTATCTCTTGTTTATGTCGGTCGACAATACCTCAATATTTGTAATTGTATCATATGTCAGTTTTCTTTTATTTTGTGTTCTTTTTGGATAGATCTATTTGTTCTCTGTCAATATGGTATACAGAGGAATCTTCTGTAACATGAAGATCCAAAAGTACATACCTGCTTTTTTACTGTCTTGTTAAATGTCCATGTTTCACACCCATACGCTGTCACTATGAATATACTTGCGTTTTGTATTCTGATTTTTGTTTTTCCCATACTGTTTTTATTTGTTTAATTCTGTGTATACTTATGTGGGTTTTTTTTAAAAATTCATTCATCTCTTGTCGGCAGAGAAACGAAATATTCGAAAGATGATGCAGGTGCATATATGATAAATACCATCTTTATTGGATTGAAATAAAAGTTTATCTAATAAATATTATGTATTCTTCAGAGTTCTATCAGTACCACGTCCTGTACAGTACACAGAACTTTGCCGCAGGTTGCAGGATTTGTGTCAGATGCCATTAAATATATTTTATACTCAGAGTAATGGAGAGGTGGGTTACACTGTCATTGGATTTTGTTTATTATGTGTGTTTGTTTCGATTGAACTCAAAAGAAAATCAACATTATTAATGGCTGCAAGGAAACAGTATCAAAAGATATAGAGAAAGAATTACGGCAGAATATACAAAAACCACAACACGAGATAAAAATTATTTTCCCCACCACAGCTTGTCTTCAATGTTGAGTTTAGAGAAATAAGAATTGGTTCAGCTCTCATTTAAAAAAAAATTCATTAGGTCAACTGTATGCTCTCTAGTGGTCCAGTATTTTATATGTTGTTACTCTTGTTTTTGTTGTGCCAACATTGATCTGGCACTAACAAAGTAAAGTACAGTAATCTAATGTGATTAAACTTTAGATTATGTTCGTGCTTGTTCTACAGAGACATAACAAAACCTGTCTTTCAATGGATATGGTAGATGGTGGGCCCCCTTGAACATATCCCGATACTCAAAGACTTTCCCGCGGAACAAAATCCGGCAAACAAATACATATATATATTTTTAAAGCAGAGACGGTTATTCTCCAAACTTTCGATGTCACGTGGACAATATAAGGAAGTACAAAACAATGGACATGGATACTATATAGCTTTCACTGCATCTGTTACTTATGTGGCCCATCTTTTAAGCCGGCAACCATTTGCCTTATATCCACAGTATATTAACAGCATTGCCTTTTGGGACGCACTGTCTGTTGGTAATCTGTTTGTGTGTCCAAACCATTTAATTCATTGTTTTTTATAATGAAGTTCAGTACGGATTTTTGACCACTCTCCCTCCCTGATGTCTTCATTTCCAAAACCGGACTCTTCTTGATACACTCAGTATTCTGCGTAGATACTTCATCTCTGTCGTGACTAATTTTATTTTATCATTTGATGTCAGCGTCCAGATTTGGTACAGATAGCAATATATTGGGAGAAAGATTGTGTTGCATTTCAAAATTGATGCCATGTGTTCTATGATTTTTTTTGCTTTATTGCATCTATATCGGATTTCGTTAGTTACTCTTCTAGTTATGTACAACACTGGCTTTTACGTAGGCTTTTTCATAGGTTAATTAAGCAGTTAACTCCGTTGTTTGACAATATTTTCCACAACTCGGTCCAATGCTTGTTACAATACCTTGTTTTTTTGTATATGAAACATTATACATTTGGTTTGTTAGTGTAATATTACATATTTGGTTTGTGAAGTGTAAAATTAACTATTTGGAATGTTCATGTTTGCGTTGGTGATTAAATCCTACAGTTTCTCTTCTTTATTGTGTTAATTTTGCAGACTGGTGTTACGTTAACCTAATTTCTTGTTTCCCTCCACACTTGACCTACTTCTGACAAGAATATATCAGATCTACTACCGGCCATGCAGCAACACAGTAACACAGTGGCTGTCACTTGTTTATATATTGAATGAGTTGTAGGATACAATCAGATAAGACTTGCTTCAGATTTCATACAGATAAAGCTACTGGTTAAGTACGAATGCCTGGAAACATGACAAAGAGAAAGAGACGAAAGTGGGAGAGGAAAATCGTAGAAAGAAAACATGACAAGTCATAGAGATGAAACATACGGGAAGGGAAGGACGTGCAGTGAATTGTTTGGCTCGTTCAAGACTGATTTAACCGACGATAAATTTGTCTGCATATTTTAGTTCTAAGAGGTTTTTTCCTTGCTTATGTAAAACTTTTATCTACTTATTTTTATCCGCATCGTATAGAAGAAATGAAGAGAATTTATTCAACTTATTGTGTGATTGAAGGCAATATTTTATGTTTAGATGAAAGTCTTTGTTAGTATAACATTGTCGGTATTATGCTGGAAATAATGTCACAGACTCTCTCTAGCCTGAAACTCTCTTGGATCATGGGGCAGCAACCAAAGCAGACCATTCATCTTTGTCCTTGTCTCTCCTCTTTATTGTTTTCCAGCTGTAATTCACTTCTTTCAATTCCTGCTCTACTCTTCTCATCCAGGTGATTTTGGGACTGAAACTGTCAATCGCAGCGTGCTGACGGATATACTGAAGATGAGATCGGAGTTCCTATAGACTTGTTCTTGAAGCTGTAAGGTGATCTGATAACTAACTGAGACTAAGAGCTTCGCCATGGCGACATGTTTCATGATCTATCAATGACCTGAACACTGACTGACCAGAAGAATATTTCTCGACAGAACCCCCAAGCTGTAGACCAAAAAAATTATTGGCGGACAAATGAGACCTATTTATAGGAAATTAGTCGAGAACATTCCAGTCTAGGACAAGCTGTAAAGTATATCACATAAACCAGATTATGCTGCACTTAAGTAAGAAAAAATTGATGAGTTACTTTGCCAATATGTGTTACCTGTACGTAAGTTGTATTCTTTGTTTGTCTAACCTGTCAGATACACATTCAACTGAAGAGTCAGTCTGATTTAGATGCAGCTGTGCAGCTTGTTGACAGGAACGAGAATGTCTCCAGCTTACGTCTGTACCTGACCTCAGCTGTGGTGACATCTGAGAGCGTCGCCAGCCAGCACTTATTAAATAACTCAGTCCCGGTAAGTAGTGGTTTGTCATTCACTCTCTACATCCAGTTCAGAAATACATTTTCATCATTCAGTTTGTGACATCGGACTTGTCTTTCATTACTATACTCTTTTCTACCTCTTCTTGCATTGTTAAGTTTTTTTGTTGGTGTTATCATCATCACACATCTTCAACATCAAGGGATGATTGTACATATCGTACATACCGTGTTATGCTCGCGCGAGCTCACATATGTTTCGTCTCTCGGAGCTGTTAATCCTTTCTTTTTAATGTTATATTTCTGCTGTTGCTGCCAGACATGCCGAGGAGATGTGTTTTTCCTTAGTGTGCACACTTTATTATGTGCCAGTTGGGGTAGTTTATACATTAAACTACCTGCAGGGTGAGACTTCTGTCGACTCACTTGCATGGAATACGCTTCCAGGCCTTACTTCCTTTGTAATCTGAAAAAATAGCGCTTGTTACGTTGTCAAGTTTACAGCAAGATTGCGATATCTAATCCTTTTGGCCAGACATATCTTTTTCTTTTTTAAATTGTAAAAAAAACCCCCAGAGTTTTTAGACCGGGTTTGCTATTCGATTCCTTCTTGCTTTGTTAGCGCTGATGCATACTGTTGCTAGTGTTAGTCGGCTCAGGCACCTGTGTGTTGCCGAGGTTCGAAAGGGAGCAAAGAATAGTAACACTGCGACCAACAAGGCATGTCGTAATAGGCGGCTGAGGTAAGAGCCTATACCCTAGTAAATAGTGTCGCAGAAATTGGATGTGCTGGCCTACTTGTAGGCGCATAACTGGCACAACATACATTCTCTGTTAGGCTCAGATCACATACAAATGACAAAGAGTGGTTTAACAAGTTATCGATATGGAGCGTTCGCAGAAGAAGACAGCTTAGGTTTACTGATGACTTCTGCCATATCCGCGTACAGATAGTTCTTTCAAATCCCAGAGGGTTATTTAATTAATTATGACGGAATATGCAATAATAATAATAATAGTTCCTCTCTTACCGTTATACGTTACACAGGGCCTGCAAGTAATTTCTCCATTACCGCTCTATCCTGGACAACTCGCTCAATCTCGTCCATGGAACTGAGACCGATATTTCTTGCCTCTCTCAGCAAAGTTCGTTTCAGGGTCTCCTTAGGTCGTCCTCTCTTTCTTGAACCCTTTGCCTCCCACTTCAATGCCTGCTTTGATATTCGTTGATCATTTCTCCTCAAGGTGTGTCCAACATGGAGTATGCATTACCACAAGTATTTTGTCATCGCTTTCTTTCAGTCTTGAATGTACGCTGAAGACACACATCTTAGTTTCATCATAGCATCCAAGCATAGAAAGCCGAAGTGGCGTAGTTGTTAGTGAACTCGCTTCTTAGGGGCGTGGTACGGGTTCAATTCCATAGTGGGCATGGAATATCTTTTCGACCGTAACCCTATAATGTCGACACAGCCTCAATTATATACCAGGAAAAGCACTGGGAAATAAAGACGACCGGTGTGTTGTTTACTACAACACCCATCGTGTGCCAGCGAACAATGAAATATACGGAACTAACATTGTATTCCCAAATATATCTCGAGTTATGAAAAAGGGTTCGTTTACTAATAAAGATGTTCTGTGTTTGAAAACAATAACCATCTCTAAATCAATGTAATGCTGAAGATGAATGCAATATACTTGTTCTATTCTCTCTTGTTCCCATTTAACTCCGACTGTGGCATAGGCTCCCAACTAACTCATGCCAAATTAGACTTGTTAACGGTTAGTTGGATTTTGTAACTAAAGTTTTCTACCGGATGAGACGCCATCCCAAACCGAACCCTACCTTACTCGTTCGCCTCTTTAAAGGTTTTAATGGGTTTGTTTTTGGGTTAAGTGGTTAAGCCCTTGCCTGGCGATCCGAAGGTCGTAGGTTCGAATCCGAACCGCACCGTTCTGTTTACGATTGCATTTTTTCCCAGAGACACCTAGGATTTTTGCCGAAGCTACGGAGTTCGTGCTTTGTGCAATACTCTCGGCATGTGGCGTGCCATTTCTGCGGAGAGGGACCGAGCCATATAGGGTAAAATCCGGTGCGATGAAGCCAATCCTTCTGCTTAAAAACCTTTAGTTCGCCTATTACGACATATCTTGTAGTTCGCAGTGTGACTATTCTTTGTTTCTCTTGTGAGTCAGGACAACATACGGTCTTGCTGAAATATGTTTCTAGACATATTTAGTGTCACATTATATCTTTCTATTGTGCAATATGTTTCTAGACATATTTAGTGTCACATTATATCTTTCTATTGTGTTTGCTTGATCAGTCTATTGTTTAGTTGTGTTGTTTTGTATGTCAGCTAATTTATAAACACAACAAATGTCACAGTAGGAGAAGGATCACGTTATATTCTCATTTACTTGGTTATTATTTGTTTATCACGTATCAAGATTTTACATTTCTCAGTTTCAGACAATTCGTTGCATTTTTTTAAAATACCTCTTTTCGTTAACTGGGGCGTCTGTGGCTTAGGGGATAGTGACTCGGTCTATTAACCCAGACGTTCTGAGTTCGAATCACGCTGCGGACAGTTTGGTTGCAAATTGTTTCGCGTGGATTTTACAAATGGACGATGGCAGAAAGCAATGGCAAACTACTGAACGTAATAATGCCTAGAAAAATCACAAACAGCGTTAAAAAGCTGGGGTTGATTCGCAAAGTCCTGTAAAGGATACGTAATTAACATTTTTTTTCGTTAACTATTTCATTTTCTAATTAATTTTTTCCTAATCTTTTTCGTTATCTCACGTTGATCGAAACTTCGAAAATGTTCATTAATTGAACACTATTTAATTTATATTTTAATGTATAATTTTTTAAAATCTTTTTCTATTTACTGACTTTTTTCACACATTCTCTCTGCCACACACATAATTTATATTTGTCTCTTTATGTTTTTCTCTCGGGGTTTAAATTGTATTATTCACTCTTGTTTTATTTTTCTTAAATACTTTTAATTTTTTCTTCTTTTCCCTTTCTTATCCTGTTTTGCTTAACAGCGCCAGGATAAGAAAAATTCTAAAACGGGTTTGTGTGCGCGCGCTTCATACTTTCACTGCCTAAGTTATTTCTATGGTCCACCTTTTGCGTTGTTCACCTTTCGCTTTGTATCCACTGTATCGGAGTGCATTACTCTCTGAGACACAATTTCTTTGTGCAATCTGCTTATGTTTCAGAACCATTTATGTTGTTATTTTTTTATGTTGTATCTATTTTTTCTCTGTGATGTGATCATTTCTAAACTAGTCTCTTTTTTTTTATACTCCCAGGAGTCTGCGTAGACACTTCGTCTCAGTAGTGACTAGTTTTCTTCTACCGTTTAATGTCAGCGTTCAGGTGTGAAAATTGATAGCATAATGTAGGAGGGAAAGATTGTATAGGATAATGCTCTTTTGATATTCATTGTGACATGTTTACATTTAAAAAATGTTGTCACTTGCCCTGTGTGTTGATTTGCCGTATTGCATCTATGTTGGGATTTCTTTAGTTATTCATCAATTTACTGAAAAAATTCTTCCCTGGTACGTCAAGTATTTAATTGAATTTTTAAATTTTTGCCAACTATCAGGTAATCATAACAACAACAGAACAAACGCTGCAATAACAATTTACATACACTAGTTAACAAGCTACAGCTATAGCATTAAGTAAGATAGATAAAAATGGAAGTAAATTATTTTCGCTAGAAAGGAAAACGTTACCAATATCTACATCGACAAACATCAATTAAAACAAGTTAAGCGTTCCCAAATGCTGTTTCTTTCAGATGCGTCTGACCTAACGCATTCATTTTCTGATTGTACAATTGTTCTAATACTTTCCCTTCTTCTTCTTCCTTTTTGCGTTCGTTCTTTACGACCAATTTTAATCACTCTTTGTGATATGTTTGATCTTTGCCAAGAACGTGTATACGTTGCACATTGGTTTAGTAGGCCCCTAAACGCATAGACTTCTACACGTTTAGGACACGTACATCCGATTTCAGCCAAACCTCCTGAGTCGCCTCTTACGACATGCGTGGCAGGTAACAGTGGTTCTATTCTTTACACCCATTTGGGCCCCAGTAACCACTCGGGCGATATACTTTCCCTATCTATGTATATTTTTATTCTGCAGAATTACCGCTATACATATGTTATACACGCGTACGGACATGTGTATATAGATATACACCGAAAATAATCTAACATTCGTGTATATATGTGTGCTTCAACGACATGTATGGATTAGTGTTCATATAGCTATGTAGTGAACATTATTAATAACAAAATTTAAACTATTGTTATCAAGTAATAAGCATTGAAAAGCGTTTAGTTTCGTATATCTGAAGAAACGCTTTGAATTTTAATAGCATGAAAGCAAGGGCGCCGATATCGAAGTCGACAACACGCTTCGCTAGTAACCACATGCCGTGCTAATTCTCGGGTTCTAAGAAGTTAATTGTCAATCCTTTACAGGACTTTGCGAATCAACACCCAGCTTTTTAACGTTGTTTATGATTTTTCTAAGCATTAATACGTTCAGTAGTTTGCCATTGCTTTCTGAACGGGTGGTGCCATCGTCCTTTTGTAAAAATCCACGCGAAACAATTTGTAACCAAACTGTCCGCAGCGTGATTCGAACTCAGAACGTCGGAGTTAATAGACCGAGTCACTATCCCCTAAGCCATAGACGCCACCTCTCCGGTTCTAGGCCAAACAATTTTGTTTCGGTTTGAACACGGTACGCGATTGGATTACATGTTTTCTCATCCTTTACTTTAGGGATCTAAATTGCAAGTACCTTTGAAGGCGGAGTACGGCTCGTCCGAATGACAGCAGAGACACTGATGATAAGAAAACCAAGCTCTCACGCAAAAATCAGTCAGAGGGACCATGACTGCACCTGAATTCATAGCAACCGAACGAAAGAATAGTATGATAGCAGGTTTCAAATGTCCCACGCACGTGCATCGCGCGCGCACACATATAAAATATAACCCTTGTTAAACCACGTGATATATAGGATAATATGGCTGTCAAACATCACGCCGGCCACCTTTACTTCCCAGTACCTTTCCTGGTACCCATTTGAGACTGGGTCGGCATGAGAGCCGTTACGGTCAGACAAAAATCCTACGCCCACTGTGGAATTAAACCCAGACTACATATACACAACAAATATTGAATGTTTAATGTCGTTCCCTCTCTACCATCCCGTACTCTCTTCACCACCCCGTTCTTTCCCCACCATCCCGTTTCTTGTTTTGTTCAGTTTTGCCTCGCGACGCCAGTTTTAAAAGCTTACAACAATAAATCTTTCGATATCTACATCTTCATCAGAGCTAACACAAATCTGTCATGTATTTCATTAAAAAAACCCATTCTTTTGTTGTTGACGTGCTCTTTGTTCGTTGTTAGCGTATTGTCACGTTTGTTTCGTGTGTATATATGTGTGTGTGTGTGTGTGTGTGTGTGCGCGCTTACGTACGGACATATGTGTATAGATATACACCGAAAAATAATCTTAAGTTCATGTATATATATGTGTGTGCTTCAACGACGTGTATGGGTTAGTGTTCATATAGCTATGTTGGCGGGAGCTTTGTGTGATCCTAGTAGGTTTTCTCTCATGCGTAACATAGAAAGGTAGAGTGCAGATAGTAAGGATCCTCTATGTTGATGATTATGGCTTGTTTACCATTCGCTAATATTCTGCGACATGTCAGCTGGTATATTCAATCACAAATCACCACAACCTTCTGTCCAGAGCACCGACTGTGTTCAGATATTTTTCCATGTCTTAACTCTTAGTAGTAAGGAAAAGAACCCTTTCATACCTCGTGGTATATAGGTCAATACAGTGTTAGGCCTGTATTTTCATTGACCGTCGGCACACGATGGGTGATGTGGTCAGCCTTTACTTTCCCAGAGCATGTCTGGTACCCAGTTGAGGCTGGGTCGACCTGAGAGCCGTAGCGGTCGGGAAAAATTCCACGCGCATTGCGGGAGCTGAACCCAGACCACCAGCCTTGCGAAGCGAGTTCACTAACAACTACGCTACAGCGGCTCTCATATATATAATACTAGCTATTCTCTAAATCTTCTACACTAGAATATATATATATAACATTTACTATTCTCTAATCTTCTGCCATAGAGTATAGATATACTATTCCCTAATCTTCTACCCCATCGACGAAGTGGGTGAACTGGCTAGAGACAGAGTGAATTTCAGATGCACTGCAAAGAGAGCAAAGTCCTATAAAGGATACGCATCTTGATGATGATGAATCTTCTACCATAGAGAATAGATAAAACTTACTATTCTCTAATATTCTACCACAGAGGATAAGTAACACTTACTATTCTCTTATATTCTACCACAGAGTATAAGTAACACTTACTATTCTCTTATATTCTACCACAGAGTATAAATAACACTTACTATTCTCCCTTATTCTACCATAGAGTATAAATAACACTTACTATTCTCTAATATTCTACCATAGAGTATAAATAACACTTACTATTCTCTAATATTCTACCACAGAGTATAAATAACACTTACTATTCTCTAATATTCTACCATAGAGTATAAATAACACTTACTATTCTCTAATATTCTACCACAGAGTATAAGTAACACTTACTATTCTCTTATATTCTACCACAGAGTATAAATAACACTTACTATTCTCTAATATTCTACCACAGAGTATAAATAACACTTACTATTCTCTAATATTCTACCATAGAGTATAAATAACACTTACTATTCTCTAATATTCTACCACAGAGTATAAATAACACTTACTATTCTCTAATATTCTACCACAGAGTATAAATAACACTTACTATTCTCTTATATTCTACCACAGAGTATAAATAACACTTACTATTCTCTAATATTCTACCATAGAGTATAAATAACACTTACTATTCTCTAATATTCTACCACAGAGTATAAATAACACTTACTATTCTCTAATATTCTACCACAGAGTATAAATAACACTTACTATTCTCTTATATTCTACCACAGAGTATAAATAACACTTACTATTCTCTAATATTCTACCACAGAGTATAAATAACACTTACTATTCTCCCTTATTCTACCATATAGTATAAATAACACTTAATATTCTCTTATATTCTACCATAGAGTATAAATAACACTTAATATTCTCTTATATTCTATCTTGTAGTATAGAGCTACTATTCTCTAATCATCTTCTCTAGAGTATTTAAAAATAAATAAGAATTCCAAACGATAGCAGAGTTTGTCCTAGAACACGTCTAGCTATGTATACATTTTAAAAACGTAATTACAAAGTACTGTAGTTTTACAAATTACAAAAACAATGACAAAATACAGCAACGTTTCGACCAACAAGGCCTTTATCAAGCAAACGAACAAACAGGAGTGACAAATTAAAATGAAACACAAATGGACGACCAAATACAAACGTATATAAGGAAAATCTGGAATAAAAACGAATAACGAAATAAATGTAACACAGAAAACTAGAAATAGAAAGGAAAAGAAACAATGAAACATCTAGTAAATATATAACTTGAATACATGCAACATATACCCATATACATTACAAAGCATGGGAAGAGAAAGTACTAAGAAGCATAAGAATGGAATATAACATGAATACATGCAACATATACCCATATAGATTACAAAGCATGGGAAGAGAAAGTACTAAGAAGCATAAGAATGTAATACGTTGAGCCCGCGTGGTCGCAAGGTACCATACAAAGAAATCAACCGATTCTCCAGAGCAAATCGACTGCGATCATCCGAGGAACATGATCGGATGGAACATGATCTGTCTCTCCTTAGATCAGATCCTGAGACCCGTTCTGTCTTCCCAACTATCCTTTGGTGTCTTACAGACGGGACAGAAGTCTTAAGGATATGTTGGTACACAGTCGCCTTAAGTCCAATATCCAGACTCATTTTGGCACTGTCCAGTGTGGCCGTCGGCGTTGCAACACGTGTGCTTATGTGATACAGACGCGTACTGTATCTTTCCTTTAGGCACGTTTCTTATTGACGATGGGTTCACATGCGAGTCCCGTAATCTTATCTATGCCATTATCTGTAAGCGGTGTAACAAGGCTTATATCGGCGAGACAGGCAAGAGGCTCAGTGACCGATTCGCCCAACACTTACGCGACATACGCCAATGCTCTGTGACCCCTGTAGCCACCCATTTCAATGATACTGGCCATTTAGGTGCTCACGATGTCCAGATCACAGCCATCCGATCATGTTCCTCGGATGATCGCAGTCGATTTGCTCTGGAGAATCGGTTGATTTCTTTGTATGGTACCTTGCGACCACGCGGGCTCAACGTATTACATTCTTATGCTTCTTAGTACTTTCTCTTCCCATGCTTTGTAATCTATATGGGTATATGTTGCATGTATTCAAGTTATATATTTACTAGATGTTTCATTGTTTTTTTCCTTTCTATTTCTCCTTCTTTTTTATGTGTGTTTTTGTGTTACATTTATTTCGTTATTCGTTTTTATTCCAGATTTTCCTTAGATACGTTTGTATCTGGTCGTCCATTTGTGTTTCATTTTAATTTGTCACTCCTGTTTGTTCGTTTGCTTGATAAAGGCCTTGTTGGTCGAAACGTTGCTGTATTTTGTCATTGTTTTTGTAATTTGTAAAACTACAGTACTTTGTAATTACGTGTTTTGTCAATCAAATAGTTTTACTGCAGTTCCATATATATATATACTGAATATTTAGACATTTTAAGCTATCGTAACAACAAGAAGAATAGCCACACATGATCAATGCCCATTTCAAATTTAGATAGAAAATGGAATTTAAAGATGTCTTGTTGCACTGCGTCATAATTACATCACCTTATAAAACTCGAGTCAGACTACAGCCAACTCTAGATAACTAGGCCAGACAACTAACCGGGAATCCCTGACCTAGATCAGAGAAGGGGCTGGAATGTATATATGTTTGATAGAACACTGCAAACTTTTTTGCAATTTTACTGAATTCTGTGAGTCTATTGTTATTTATTGGTGAAAAATATTCATAATATTGATATTCCTTATTGTTAAACTTAACTTGTTGCATACTATAACTTCGATTTAGCATTTTGCGTTGATTTTAAAATGAACTCGTCTATATACACCAATAATGGAATGCGAGATCACGTGGTGTAGTTGGGGTCAGAATTACTATAATTCCTACCTGAGCCCGAAGGCCCATAAGTTTATAGTTGGCTCTGGTCAGACCAAGTAAGAAAGACATTTTAACTTTTAGTCACCACGTACTGCCGTCTTTTGGAGGACGCACTATATGTTATATAGTGAAAATTGAATTGGAAATATGATCAATGTGAACAAAGAATTATTGAGAATCACCGAAGCTTGACTATAGCCTCCTGTAGTCATAAGACAGTTCAATTCAAGTGGACATTCCAGGAAATCAGTCCATTGACGCCATGTGACCATTGACGCCATGTGACCATTGACGCCATGTGACCATTGACGCCATGTGACCATTGACGCCATGTGACCATTGACGCCATGTGACCATTGTATGTCAGTATTGTTAGATAAAGACGAATTCACTCAAAAACAAGACAACATGCAAAAACAAGGTTGTATTATGTCACTAACTAAATTTTACCATAGGAGTTTGAGTGTTATTACCCCAACATCGATCAATCTTCTTCTTCTTCTTTTACCACCAATTTTAATCACTCTTTCTGATATGTTCGATCTCTGCCAAGAACGTGTATACGTTGCACATTGGTTTGGTAGGCCCCTAAACGCATAGACTTTTACACATTTAGGACACGTGCATCCGATTTCAGCTAAACCTCCTTAGTCGCCTCTTACGACATGCGTGGCAGGTAACATTGGTTCTATTTTTTACAACCCAAATTTGGACCCCGGTAACCACTCGGGCGTACATCGATAAATAACCATAAACTTGTTAGATCTGTGCAAAATCACAAAAAAAGCTGAAAGGGTTCTGTGACCCTTGCATTCCATGATTGTTAGATTAAGTTATATAGTATTAAAACTAAATTACAAATTTTCAATTCAAATGTTGTATCAATCCTAACATATGCCAGCGAGAGTTGGAAAATGACTAAAGATATAGAAAGCAAGTTGAATGCATTTGAAAATAGATGTCTGCGAAAAATAATGAATATAAAATGGAACGAATTCAGAAGTGATGAAATTAGAGACATGTCTGGTCAACCACTAGTAACAACTGTTATAAGAGGGAGAAGATGGAGGTACGTTGGACATACCTTGAGGAGAAATGAACAATGATTATTAAAGCAGACATTGAAGTGGGTGCAAAGGGTTCAAGAAAGAGAGGACGACCTAAGGAGACCCAGAAACGAACTTTGCTGAGAGAGTCAAGAAATATCGGTCTCAGTTCCATGGATGAGATTGATCGAGTTGCCCAGGATAGCGCGGCATGGAGAAATTACTTGCAGCTCCCCATGTAACGTATAACGATACGAGAGGAATTATTATTAAGACAATTTCATTTTTAAAAACAACCCAATAAGGTTAAATTATGTCACAAATTAAACACTAAGAAAATAAGTACTTCTTCTTTTTCTGCTTCGAACGCTCCACATCGACCAATTGTTAAACCACTCTTTGTGATCTGTATGTTATCTGAGCCTAAAAGCGATTTACATTGTGCCAGTTACGCGTCTACAAGTAGGCCAGTACATCCTATTTCTGCGACGCTTTTTATTTACTAGGGTAGCTACCTTAGTCGCCTCCTATGACATGCCTTGTAGGTCGCAGTGTTACTATTCTTTGCTCCCTTGCGAGCCCCGGCAACACACGGTCGAGAAAATAAGTACGAGTTATTATGAACACTTTTCATCAATGAATTCAAAGAATCGTGTAAATTGACAATGAAGCTTACAATAAGATCATGAGGTAGACTGAGCACATACAGATTGTCTATAGTGCAGTGCAGAGGTGTAGACCTTACACACTAAATACTGAGACAGATTCATATTGTAGAAGCAGTGAAACACACTGGAGCATATATTTCTATTTTAAGGATAAGTTCTAATTGGCGGAGGACGGGAAGAGGGTTCCAGTATAGAGTGCAGGCATACGTTAAGACAATATATCACATGTTTGACGTTAAGACAATATATCACATGTTTGATAAGCTACCTGCTACATCACACACACACACTTCACTGAGCCAAATATGAGAAGAGTCAAAAAATGGCAAATGCTGTCTATTAGTAAACATAATATCGGTAGAGTTCGTTTCCTGGAAACATAATGTCGGTAGTGTTCGTTTCATGGAAACATAATGTCGGTACAGTTAGTTTCATGGAAACATAATATCGGTAGAGTTCCTTTAAATAATAATAATTCCTCTCGTACCGTTATACGTTACATAGGGCCTGCAAGTAATTTCTCCATACCGCTCTATCCTGGGCAACTCGCTCAATCTCCATGGAACTGAGACCGATATTTCCTGCCTCTCTCAGCAAAGTTCGTTTCAGGGTCTCCTTAGGTCGACCTCTCTTTCTTGAACCCTTTGCATCCCACTTCAATGCCTGCTTTGATATTCGTTGATCATTTCTCCTCAAGGTGTGCCCAACATATCTCCATCTTCTCTTTCTTATAACAGTTGTCACTAGTGGTTGACCAGACATGTCCCTGATTTCATCACTTCTCCTGAATTCGTTCCATTTTATATTCATTATTTTTCGCAGAGTTCCTTTACTTGAAACACAATGTCGACACAACTGTCTAGATATAAATATAATATATGTACAACTTTTTTAAAATATGTAAATATAATTATGTTTGTACAACTGCTTGTCTGTAAATAGAATCGTAATGTTTGTGCAACTGTTTATCTGTAAATGTAATCATAATATGTGTACAACTTTTTATCTGTAAATATAATCATAATGTTTGTACAACTGTTTAGCTGTAAACATAATCGTGTTTGTAGAACTGTTTGTCTGTAAATATAATCATAATGTTTGTACAACTGTTTAGCTGTAAACATAATCGTGTTTGTAGAACTGTTTATCTGTCAATATAATCATAATGTTTGTACAACTGTTTAGCTGTAAACATAATCGTGTTTGTAGAACTGTTTGTCTGTAAATATAATCATAATGTTTGTACAACTGTTTAGCTGTAAACATAATCGTGTTTGTAGAACTGTTTGTCTGTAAATATAATTATAATGTTTGTGCAACTGTTTATCTGTAAACATAATCGTAATGTTTGTACAACTTTTTATTTGTAAATATAATTATAATGTTTGTGCACTTAGCACTTCCTTGCAAAGTGATTGATCCTTTTTTTTTTTTATTCCTGTCAAAAAACGACACAACAGTCTACTATGCTATAAACTCTACATATACTACCACTTTAGCATTGGAATTTCACCACTACAAAGTGTAGTAGGTATTTGCTGTGGGAGCTAATAAAAGCTGTAAATCGTCTTCTATATTGTTTTTTTTATTGCCATAAATATTGTTTCGGCGAACATGTTGGGAGCACTTTACTTTGAGATTTCGTCTGATAATGGGATAGGCTCCGGAATGTTGATAATTCACTGTTTGATATTTATAATTTTACTTCAGTCTCTCTTTATTGAAGAAAATATATGATTTTACTGCAGTCTCTCTCTTTATTGAAGAAAATATATGATTTTACTGCAGTCTCTCTCATTATTGAAGAAAATATATGATTTTACTGCAGTCTCTCTCATTATTGAAGAAAATATATGATTTTACTGCAGTCTCTTCATTAAGAAAATATATGATTTTACTGCAGTCTCTCTCTCTCATTATTGAAGAAAATATATGATTTTACTGCAGTCTCTCTCATTATTGAAGAAAATATATGATTTTACTGCAGTCTCTCTCTTTATTGAAGAAAATATATGATTTTACTGCAGTCTCTCTCTCATTATTGAAGAAAATATATGATTTTACTGCAGTCTCTCTCTTTATTGAAGAAAATATATGATTTTACTGCAGTCTCTCTCTCATTATTGAAGAAAATATATGATTTTACTGCAGTCTCTCTTTATTGAAGAAAATATATGATTTTACTGCAGTCTCTCTCTTTATTGAAGAAAATATATGATTTTACTGCAGTCTCTCTTTATTGAAGAAAATATATGATTTTACTGCAGTATCTCTCTTTATTGAAGAAAATATATGATTTTACTGCAGTCTCTCTCTCATTATTGAAGAAAATATATGATTTTACTGCAGTCTCTCTCTCATTATTGAAGAAAATATATGATTTTACTGCAGTCTCTCTCTTTGTTGAAGAAAATATATGATTTTACTGCAGTCTCTCTCTTTATTGAAGAAAATATATGATTTTACTGCAGTTTCTCTCTTTACTGAAAAATATATATAATTTTACTGCAGGTCTCTCTTTCTTTATTGAAGAAAATATATGATTCAATGTTTTTTTAAATATATTATTTTTTTCCCCACTGATCTGTTCTAATTTCTGTTTTCATGGATTCACCGTACCTTTTGAGTACTGTTTATTTTGCCCATCATCAGCAGAAAATCTGGGTATAACGGCTATAATGTGCCAAGTAGCAGCTGAATCTTGTGCCAGAGGACAGAGACACACATACTGCAAGAATGTCCAACATACAGTGAACAGAGAGAAAACATATGGCCAACCCCCATACTAGTCCAAGACAAGCTATACGGAGATGTACATGGACTCCGGTTGACCACTAACTACTTTAAAAGCATACAAATCGATGGCTGAAAACGTTGGAAGAAGAAGAACTGCATATATGAACTTTTATAGTCTTTACAGATGGTCAGTTGGCAGGTGTTTTACTGTAACAACTTCAGAGTTTGCGCTTGTCTCTCTTGACTTTTAGCTCCTCTATAAGTCTCTTTTCAAAAGATTCCGCACTTTTGAGTAATGTTGTTTTCCACATAACTCGGTCGTAGCTAGTTTTTTTTTCATTTTTGGGACCGATAGAAAAGTTCTTTATTGAGGCCTTGCAGACATCATTATATCAGAGTAGTAGTCTGCCTTAGATCCTCTTCCCTTCCGAAAGTTCACAGAACAACACATGTTGGAGTATGCGAATATTGTCCATTCTTCTCACATGCCCTAACCATCATAGTTTTCTATTAATATTAATAACGTTTCCCGAAGCCTTTTCGGACTCTAAAGTATGCAGTCACTTCCCATTTCAAGTCCCAGTGTGCAGGAGGATCAACTCCTTTCCTCATGTGTAGAACATCGAGTATGGGATTGAACACAACTCTCTTGTGTCAACAGGCGAACGCTTATGCATTGCGCAAATCCGTCCCAGTCTTCTATTACTACAGTCCATTTACAAATATTTGCCCTCTGTTTAAAAGTCTATAACTCTGCAACAATTCCAACTAAGATGATGACATTTTGCATACAGCCTTGAAATATGAAAGACCTTACAAAATAATTTTCATATCAATACTACAGATACTTTTCGGTAAAAGTAAACTTGAATGAGGGCAAACATTTGTAAACGGACTATAGTATGTAAATCACCCGATTTCAACCATGCGGTATATAGTCCTCATCATCCTTTTCTTTCTCATGTCTGATGTGTGAAATAATACAAGCGGGGGCGATGAATAACTGCAATATGTTTCTAATCTTCGTTACATGTGTGAAGAGAAACCAGGGAGTGGGAATATTTTCCTAGCACCTTTCCAATTAAATCAGTGTTATCTTTAAACTGATATCATCTAACTGTCATTTGAATCCTGTCGACATACATTATGTGCACTGTAGAGGGAGATTAGAGTTGCCAGATAGTAAACTCTCAAATAAGAAAGATATCATTTAGAGCAGTAGTTCTTAGCCCCACCTTGACCAATTTAGCATGTTGTTCACGACCAAACAGCAAATATAATTATATATATATATATATATATATATATATATATATATATATATATATATATATATATATATATATATATATATATATATATATATATATATATAAAATGAAACATGACCATGTTATCACTCTCTCGATGGTTCTTTATTCGGCCATTTTGATCATTCTTATTGTGATATATAAACAGCCTTTGCCAAGAACGTATTTTTACGTCACATCGTTCAGCGCCATTTGGGGCTCTAGTGCTTATCCTTCGGTGACGTGTCCTGTTTAAGCCAGCGTTTACTGGGTTCGCTGTACATTAGTCTTTGACTGTCCCAAGCCGACCTGCAAGGCAGCAGGTTGCTATTTTCTTTCAGGATAGCGACCCTTAGACGACCTACCCTCCCGGGTTGTTGAGCGTCATCTACCCAGGTTACCGGTCTTTATTTGGACTACTTGGTTTTCTTGCCGTCCAGATTTGTGTACGGTTTACTCCGCTAGCCTTTGATTGTCCCCAATCAAACTATAAGACAGTAGTAGTTCCTGCGAGCGAAACGCGCACTAGATTCAAGCCTCTGCTGGACTTTCCAGTTTTCTGCACATTTTGGTGGTTCGCTCACCCCTACGCCTGCCATGCACTGGATTCAAGCCTCTGCTGGGCTTTCCAGTTTTCTGCACATTTGGGTGGTTCGCTCACCCTTATGCCTGCCACGCCCCCTCAGCACGGTGCGCCTCTGTCCCACCATTGGACCCACCCTTGCATCGTCCGCATGCGTGTCCGCTCTGCTTCAGTGCCTGCCCCACCACGTCTATTGGTTCTCACGTACACACATTCACCATGCCTCTAGCTTGTCCAGACACACAAGGCTCAACTCAGGCACCCACCTCAGAGCTCCGAGTTTCGCCCTATGTAGGCCCACGTGCAACTCATCTCAGGGCCCAAAGTTTTGCTCCACGTGGGCCCACTTCTCTTCTCTGGATGCACCCCTTATCCCTTTATGTTTATCCGTTCAGCTTTTCCCATCGGCCGTGAGAGATATGCATTAACAGTCACTATGGGATTCCGCTCGTCTTTGTTGCGAGCGGATCTCATCCAACGTGACTACGTCTGCAACACTACTTAAACCAGAGTAGCTCTCCCTCGATCCCTACCCGCTTAGCCTGACACGATCGGTTGTCTGTTACCAGGGTCACCATGTGGAGATGGGGTAGGATCTTGATTAGTGCCAGCTCACTAATCCTGGCATGGCGTTGTCCCTATGCGCCTCTTACCCCGATCATGCCAAAATGACTCTGGATATTAGGCTTGAGGCGACTGTGACCATCCAGTGTGGCCGTCGGCGCTGCAACACTTGTGCTTATGTAATACAGACCCGCACGGTGTCTTTTCCAAAAGCCACGTTCGTTGTTGAAGACAGTTTCACGTGCGAGTCCGTAATATTATCTATGCCATTATCTGCAAGCGGTGCAACAAGGCCTATATTGGGGAAACCGGCAGGAGACTCAGTGACCGATTCGCCCAACACTTGCGCGATATACGCCAATGCTCTGTGACCCCTGTAGCTACCCATTTCAATGATACTGGCCATTCAGGAGCTTGCGATGTCCAGGTCACAGCCATCCGATCATGTTCCTCTGATGATCGTAGTCGATTTGCTCTGGAGAACCGGTTGATTTCTTTGTATGGTACCTTGCGACCATGCGGGCTCAACGTATTACATTCTTATGCTTCTTAGTACTTTCTCTTCCCATGCTTTGTAATCTATATGGGTATATGTTGCATGTATTCAAGTTATATATTTACTAGATGTTTCATTGTTTCTTTTCCGTTCTATTTCTAGTTTTTATGTGTTTTTGTGTTACATTTATTTCGTTATTCGTTTTTATTCCAGATTTTCCTTAGATACGTTTGTATTTGGTCGTCCATTTGTGTTTCATTTTAATTTGTCCCTCCTGTTTGTTCGTTTGCTTGATAAAGGCCTTGTTGGTCGAAACGTTGCTGTTTATCGTCACTGTTTCTGTATATTATAAAACTATAGTACTTTGTTTGTACGTGTTTCGCTATTTACCAAGTTTTACTGCAGTCTTCCCCTATTTCGATATTCGTTTACATATATAATACCATCATGTCTATTTTTATCATCTTCTTCTTTTGTCTATGATCAGAGACAGACGAAACAATCAATAACTTAAATAAATTAATTCTCATAATCTGCATTTTCCTTCTGCCTCCTTCTTGCATCTATTAATTATAATAGAGTATCAATAAAACTGTATACTTTATTATTTAACTCAAACAGATCTATTACTGTCTTTTTTTTTTTTTTAAACCGTCTAGACTACATGTAATACCGCTTTTTTTATGGCAGTGTAGGACAGGGGGGTGACATGAGCCTGTGAAATTTAATGGCCGCATGGCTAGTGCAGTCACTGTAAAACTGTTCAGGTTAGAATGTTTTATTTATTCCTAGGACATTAAAAAAACTCCTTGGCCGTACCGGGGATTGAACCCAGGTCTCCCAAATGAGAACTTGCACTCTAATCTATTTGTCCAGATGCTCCACCATATTTTACTTTTACTATCATGCTTTTATCATTTATTTCTGTGCTTGTTTGTCCATATCTTGATAAATACCTTTTGGTCAGAATGTCAACTTTATCTATTTGTGTTTATATGTGAAAGCTACTACTTTTCAGATTCTTTTTACATGTTTTTTTATTGTTTTCTTTATTTTTGACCAGTATTGAGAAAATCACAAATAATTGTTGACTATGTTTGATGGCGACGTCCTGTAAAGGATATAACAAGATTTTCATTCATTGTGTGTAACTGTCCACATTCTCTCTTAACATTATATAATACATGCATAAATTATGTGTCCATGTTCAGGTGAGAAATTCACCCAGTCCACCACCAGGATCACTTCCTTTCAAAGATTCTTACCTGAAGACCAGTTCATTTACCCATGGGGAAGGACAGTTTATACCTGAACCTAGTTTATTTATTGATGCAGTGAGTAATATTTGTAATGAACTAATTGTATCATTTTGTTGTTGTTGTTATTCATAGTGTTGTTCTTACTGCTGTTGTTACTCTTCTTGCTGCTGTTTTTGCTGTTGCCATTTCTGTTCTTAGTGATGCTGTTGCTATTTCTATTGATACTTGTGCTATTGTTGCTATTCTTAGTGCTATTCTTAATTGTTTTTACTGATTGAGTTGCTCTTTCTATTGATGTTGTAGATATTCTTATTATTGCTGTTCTTGTTGCTGTTGTTGCCATGCTGACTTCTGCAATTGTTGCTCTTGCTGTTGATGTCCTTACTGCTGCAAATTCTTTTCATACTGTTCATAATGTTTCTTTTTGATGTTCTTACTGCTGCAATTGCTGTTCTTAGCGTTGTAGTGGTTGGTCTTATTGCTGTTGTTGTTATTATTAGTGCTGTTGTTAGTGATTATACTGATGTTAATTCTGCTCTTAGTATTGTTATAGTTACATGAGACACTGACAAGGACTAGATTTAAATTAGTTAGATATTAAGGTCCTTGCTTGAAATATTTACATGTTTTTTTTCCTGCAGAACTCTCTCTCTCTCCCTCTCTCTCTCTCTCTGTATGAATAAAAATAACCAGTAGCACTTGGAAAATTCAGATCAAATAAACAAGAATACAGTTTAAAATCGAAATATGTATTTCAGATATAGATAATGATGTAAATAAACCAAGGATTGAGCAATTTGTTATATATTTTTTGTATCCATACAGTAATTCAAATAAATGTACAGAATATTGAATATTATTTTTAATGTTCAATGCGGAATACAAAACACAGCAGGATACATAATTATGATTCTGTATAGAATACAGCATAAACAGAATGAAACAGTTAATAGTTGGATACTTAACTACCCTAGCTAATAAAAATATGTAGTAAAAAACAAAATAACTATTAAAAATAGTAATAATACATTGTAATATATATATGTGTATATATATATATATATATATATATATATATATATATATATATATATATATATATATATATATATATATATATATATATGGAACTGTGTGGATGTCTATAGTATAAGCAGTAGTGAGCTAGATCACAACTCAAGTGTACCTGGTTAAAACTATGCAGCCGGCAGGTTCTAAGCAAATTTGTTCAGCATGGATTTTTACAAAGAGTAAAAATAAACCTCACCATTCAGAAAGCAATGGCAAACTACTGAATGTATAGGTGGTGCCTAGAAAATTGACTACTCGTTTACTGTGGTTGGTGGCGAAGTTCTATATGCCACGATTTTCATGTTGAGACAAGTTTAACTCTACAGAGAAGAGAGTTCTTTGTTTCTTGATGCAGTCATCCTGGTAAGAGATTTGTTTTAACCCAAAGCATAGCAGATGCAAGAATATTAAGCATCTTGCAGATAGACCATGTCAAGAAATTCATCATCTTCACTACATAGGCTACGAAGGCACAAACATTGAGAGAATGGTAAATAGTCTGAACAAATCTGTGGATGGGAAAAGATATAGAGTAAAAAACTCTGAACATCAGTAAGCTTATAATATACTAATGTTTTGAGGCAGAACTGGTGAATGGTGAGAGTGATGTCCAGAAAGTTGATACAAGAAGTGAAGATGTAAGAAGTAAACTGAATAGCAGGATTTAAATCATTAATTAAATTGATTGAGACTATTCATCCTCAGTCATATCATTGCTGTCATCATTTTATCTGTGATAAATACACAGACCAGGGACATCATAGGTACTTCCTATCTGGTACTCACAATGGCCCATAAACAAGCAAGAAGCCAGGTTCCATTTTGGTGCCTAACATATAAAAGTTGTTTGTTAAGACATACATTTAACCATTATGTAACTATAAAATGATATATTTGATTTCACATTGGAAAAGTTTAGGACCATCAGGGAATTGCCATTTTACCCATTGATTTCATTATACAAACATAACTTTCCCATGTTATATTTCAGGGCATATATCACCACCACAGAGAAGGGTCCATGTCAGACTCCCTATCTTCTAATGACAGCAGCTATATTAGTGGACAGTAAGTCATCAGTCTTTCTCATATCATTTAACAATTTTCAGATATTACACAAATGAACTTTGTTATCATGACAGCATTGAGTTGTAGAGAATGTATTAGTTACAATGATTATGCAAGAACTGTTTGGATTGTTTTACTTAAATATCAACAAATTAAATAGGGAAGGATTAATAATGAAGTTATATATTACATGAAATCCACAGTAGCATAGTTGATAATTAACTTCTTCTTAGGCTAGAGCAGTCCGGGTTTAATTTCACAGTCAGCATGTAATTGTTTTAAGACCGTTAAAGCTCTTGTCAACCCGGCCTCAATTGGGTACCAGGAAAAACACAGGGAAGTAAAGGCGACCTGTGTGATGTTAACCACATCACACATCTTGTGCAGACAGTCAATGAAAAATACGGGCCTAACACTGTATTACCCAATATACCTCAAGGTATGAAAATGGGTTCATTTACTATATATTACATGGTTTAACAAATTTCTTGATTGACAGCTTATTCTTTATAGGTCCCTTTATAACTGTTACTGATATGTTTTTCACAAAAGCCTAATCGGAAATTTCAAATGTCCTACTACATCATACACAAACTGAAGACATTCCAATATAAAATGTGTACGAACAATCATGCAAATTTTCTGGCCAAATGCGATAGCTAATGAAGAGCTTTTAAAACAAACAAACTGTGCATCCAGTTTTGAACTGCCAATAGTTCTTTTATGTGCTAAACTTGAATATGGGACCTACTTTTATTGTCTGTCTCTGATAGGACTAGGAACTTGATCTCACCTCTACTCTTTTATTCTCTGCCTATATGTCTCTTCTGTGCTTCTTAGAGTCATGGTCCGGGTTCAACTCCACAGTGGGTGTGGAATATTTTTCAGACCATTACGGCTCTCAGGTCCACGGCTCTCAATCCAGCCTTAATTGTGTACCAGGAAAAGCACTGGGAAGTGCATCCTATCAAGCAGTTTTTCCAGAGACCCTAGGATTGTTGCTGGAGTTACGGAGTTTGTGCTTTGTGCAATACTCTCGGCAGGTGGCGTGCCATTTCTGCAGAGAAGGACAGAGCCAGATGGGGTAAAACCCGGTGCAATGAAGTCAATTCTTCGGCTTTTAAACCCTTTTTTAAACTGTGCATCATTGGAGACCAACATTAAAAAGATGAAGATGGAGGCTATATTAAGGTATGTATATTGAATGCTGGTAGGGACATTGGTTAAGACACCTCTCGCATGGACAGCGGATGGGATTGGACTTCAATAAAGAAATGTGGAGAAGAACGGTGGAAAGAGAGTTGAAGGATTGTGGTCTGACGTGAGCAACAATTAATAGAAAGGTGACGAACAGCAACAATGGAAATCTTTTTGTGGAAGCCTAATGTGTCAAACAGGACATGAAAATTATATAGATAGATGGAATCTGAAATTTCTGTTACATTCCATATAAGCAGTGAGAATTAAATTTGATTTGGTTAATCTTTTTTTTCTTGGGCAGTTGATGGCCTTGGGACATCTTGGAGGGAGGAGCTAAATATTACCACTTTGCTTGGTCTTCTTCTTTGCGTTGTTCTTCGACCAATTCTAATCACTCTTTGTGATATGTTTGATCTTTGCCAAGAACATGTTTACGTTGCACATTGGTTTGGTAGGCCCCTAACGCATAGACTACTACACGTTTAGAACATGTGCATCCGATTTCAGCCAAACCTCCTTAGTCGCCTCTTACGACATGCGTGGCAGGTAACAGTGGTTCTATTCTTAACACCCCAAATTTGGGCCCCGATAACCACTCAGGCGTTTGCTTGGTCTATAATCATTCTTAGAAGTCGGGCTCTAAGTCTGACCTATGGTGCGTAGTCGGCATTATTGTTCTCTATCAGGTTGTCTTTGATCAGCCTCTCTTTCACCTTCTCTCAGGTCCAACTTATGACAGTTTGTGTGATGGCATCTGGGTCAAGAGACATACGAATAAAAAGACGAAGAAATAAACCCAATTTATACCTTGGTATATTGAGTATTATGGTGTTAGGCCCATATTTTCATTGACCGTCCGCACATGATGGCTGATGTGGTCAACCTCACACTAGCCGTCTTTACTTCCCAGTGCTTTTCCTGGTACACAATTAAGGCTGGATTGAGAGCCGTGGACCTGAGAGCCGTAATGGTCTGAAAAATATTCCACACCCACTGTGGAGTTGAACCCGGACCACGACTCTAAGAAGCACAGAAGAGACATATAGGCAGAGAATAAAAGAGTAGAGGTGAGATCAAGTTCCTAGTCCTATCAGAGACAGACAATAAAACGTAGGTCCCATGTTCAAGTTGAACACGTAAAAGAACTATTGGCAGTTCAAAATCGAGAAGGGCAGGCTGGAAAGCCGCTGCTGGAGCAAAACTCATTAGAAAGATCAAAAATAAAATCTCTACAAAATATATTCATCATCTTTAAAAAATTACACTGGGGACCCTCGCTGGTGCTACAGAGGTTGTGCACTGCCGCTGAGATCTTCCTGTGTAAGATAGAGATTGATGTACACATGATTGCTCACCAAAGTGTAATGATGAGGGTCCTGTCAATCAATCAATCAATTAGCAACCAATTCAGTTAGTTCTATCAAAGTTAGTTGTTATTACATGTTTCTTCATTCATATATACATAGTTTTACTGCAGTCTCCATCTATATTGATATTAGCTCTATCAAGAAAATGTTGCAAAAAATCTTCCAGAAAATGTTGCAATAGCTTGCAAGAAAAACAAGACACTGTAAACATTCTTCCATTATTCATTGTTTTTGTGTTTACAGTAGTGATGGTAGAAGACGAGATTCAAGACGTAGTGTGCTCTCTGAAAATTCTAAAGATGAGCTGCCTATCAGAGACTTAAGTAAGTATTATGTATATATAGTGTTTATGCACATGTGTGCACATTTTGTGTGTGTACATTCACTGTCTTTCTGTGTACGTATTAAAATACACATGTTGCAACAATAAGAAGTGTACAGCAGAAATTATACAAAATCTGTTGCCTCACTCGATTAGGATATCACCTCTTGTAGATTTATTTATAATCTGACTTATTCTTCTTCTCTTCCTCTATTGTACCTCAGGCAAAGTGTTGGGAGAGATGTAAGGATCTTCTGTCCATCTTGTCTAATTAGCGTTAGAAGTTGATATTTCTCTGAAAGTGTTCTTGATACTGTCACTCCATCTTTTGCTTGGTGTTTCTCTTGCTCTTTATTCATTGTATTTTTTAAAATATGGCTCTCTGTGGTAGAATCAAGCGGCATGGGAATGTAGTTAAGTCCAAGTGGCCCCAAGGTACCATATAGAGATATAAAATGATTTTTAGAGAGCAAATGACTTTGAACAGAACACTATTGGATGACTGAGCCTGGATGTCACAAGCACCATAGCGTTAGTGCTATTAATTTGAGCAACAACAGGTTGTCAAAGAGTAAATCACGTAAGCCCATGTATTGCATCATCTGCGATGGCCACACTGCTGGATGGTGCCAAAGTGAGACAAAACATTGACTTCTCTGCAGGTATCTGTGTACCAAGATGTCCTTAAGATTCATATCCCATCTGTAAGACACCAAAGTAAAATGACTTGATCTGATTTAAGTAGTGAAAGATACTGGAACAATATACTTTGTATTGTGGGACTTTTAGGATGGAATATAAGACAAATTTAACTCTGGCAAAATAGTCCGTTCTTTATTTCTTTGTAAGTGTATTCTGACGAGAGTTTTCTGAACTAAGAGCAGAGGTAAGAATATTGTCATGATATAGGTATCTCTTTAGAAATACTGATAGCGAATGTGAGAAAGAAGTTTTCCACTTTCATTAAGGACATTTTTACACCAGAAAAGGGGATATATTATTTTTTACAGCTTCTTCTTCTTTCAATGTTTGCATACATCGAGTTGTGTACTTCTAAAGTAGTTAGTGGTCAACCAGAGTCCATGTACATCTTCATATAGTTTGTCTTAGACTGACATGGGAACTGGTCATGTGTTTTCTCTCTTTTCATTGTATATTGAATGCTCTTACAGTATGTCTGTCTCTGTCATCTTGCTGGTGCCACTTGTGCATATGCCAGGAGGGCCTATTTTGTACTTGTTAAACAGATGGTACCTCAGCCTATTGTGCCCTGCTCGTAACCCAAAAATTACAACCTCTTCTTGCTGGTGCCACTTGTGCATATGCCAGGAAGGCCTATTTTGTACTTGTTAAACAGATGGTACCTCAGCCTATTGTGCCCTGCTCGTAACCCAAAAATTACAACCTCTTCTTGCTGGTGCCACTTGTGCATATGCCAGGAAGGCCTATTTTGTACTTGTTAAACAGATGGTACCTCAGCCTATTGTGCCCTGCTGGTAACCCAAAAATTACAACCTCTTCTTCTCTATTGATTTGGTAGTATGCATCATCTTTTTCATGACCTGGATGATCTCTCACCCGTTTGTTCTAGTAAGCCATTCTTATCCATACTTTTCCTTCCTAGTATGTCATATTCGTGTCTGTCTGTGGTAGCCTGCCACCTGCTTTTACCAATATGTCTGCAGTCTTGTTGCCAGATATCCTGCAGCGGAATGGTATCCATTGTATTTACAGCAATCAGAATTTTGGAATCAAAATATGGATGATGTATTGAAATATAGTTGACAATATAAGTGGTAGGTAGATAATAGTAAAGGATTGTAGAAAGTTAACACTACCAGCTCATACACTCTAGTTGATGATAATTCTAATTTATCTGATATTCTTATCTAGCATCCACAGGCCGGAAACATTTTGGGACATTTCCACGTGGATTTGAAAGTGGTCAGTCAGAGTCATCCACAGAAGGGAAAAATAATGGTATGTCAGGCAAGTTTCATTTGATTTCAAATGGCCATATAGTATCTTGAAATGCTATTTCATACATAATGTGTTTATCAGCTGGCATCTTTGTTTTAGTGATGATAAGAAGATATGAATCTATGTGAATTATAGCAAGTATGAAGGTAATGTTGGCCAGATTAGCTTAATGTTTAAGGGGATTGGCTCTCTAGAAAGTTTTAGTCAAAAACATCGATTTTTCAGCGTTTAGTTCTATAAAGTACAACATTCGTTCTATCGATTACACATAACATTATGTTGGTTTGTTTGCGTATTAGCATTGCAACATTAATAAAACGCTCAATTCTATACCTTTTCTTTCAAATTGCAAGTTTAAAATTGAGTTTTCTCAAAATCATTTTTTGTGTCGGAAATCCCCAAGTTTTATCTTATACTAAAGCTAGGTACATGAAATTTGAGGTGAATATCCCATATATAATTTTGTAGCTACTGATGCATTTAAAATTACATATTTTCGAATATTTGATTTAATAATTAATTTTTAATGCAAATTATTTTTTCTGAGCCAAACCCGTTAAGCATTCGCTTATCGACTTGGACACTAGAGGGCTGTGTGTTCAATCCAACTCTCAACGTTCCACACATAAGGGAAATAATTGGCCCTCCTGCACACAAGGGACTAGAAATGTGTAGTGAAAGTGAATTCATACCCTTTCATTTTCTCGAATCTGCTTTGCCTCACAGCGCCAGGATAAGAAGAGATTTATAGAACAGGCTTTTGTGTGTGCTACATAAACTTGATACCCAAAGGTCTGAAAAGGCGACATGAAATTGTTACCATTTTTTTTTAGTTTATGAAGATAATAGGTAGCAAATAGATGCTAAATCATTGTTAATGTTTTCAACTAAAAAGATAACTAAATATTTCTTGACCTAATCATAAATGTTCCTATCATTTCATTGTTGTCACCACATACAACATTAGATGGTTATTTTGAAATGTTCTTAATACATATATAAGTATCATATTTTGTTTCCACACATAGTATATGTAGAGTTTTATTTTATCTTTGTATGGGAAGTTTTCTTACTCTCTCTTTTTTTTCTATGTAGGACATCAAACATTTCCAAGATCGGCCATTAGACGTCTTGAAAATGAACCATACCTCCACTCTCTGATGGCACACAGTTCTGAGGCTACATTGGACAGTCGGAGCATAGACTCTCGGAGTTCATCCAGTAGTGGATTACCTACCGACCCAGATTTTGATTCTCCAGGAGGGAGATATTCACTTAGTGGACCTTTGTTTTCTAAATGTGAGAAATACTGTTATGAATATTAGATTTAGTATTATACTGTGCAGCAACATGTGTTATTCTAGCTCATTTATCATGTAACACTTTCTTTATTTTTTAAATGCTTCATATTGTAGCATGTCCTCTATAATGGCGAAACACGTAAAAATCAAGTACTGTAATTTTACAAAATACAAAAACAATAAGTAAAACTACAGTACTTTGTTTTTACGTGTTTATATTGCTACATGTTTTACTGCAGTCTTCCCTTATGTCAATAATACATGTCCTCTACACAATGTCATTCTCATGACAGCTTGCCTGAAAGAGTCTATCTATAGCCAGTTCTCCCATCTCATCCATTGTTGTGTTCAAGATTTACTTAGTGTTCTGTTATCACTGTTATTTTTGTTATCCCCCTGTCTCATCTTCCAGGAACTATGTCCTAAATTTCTCTCTCTCTAATTCATTGTGACATTTCTTCTTTGCCTCCTAGCTCGCATTGAAGCATAAGGCATCAACAAATTTCCTCCAAGCAGGTTTGTCTAAGCAAGTCAGCTTTGTTTGTTCCAGTTCATTCCCACGTCTCCTCTGTCTACAGTTTGTCTCTATGTCGTCCCCTGTCTCTCTTGCCGGGACAGATCCAATTTCAGAGCAAGATGTGAGCATCTAGTCTTCTGCATTCTTAATGTATGTCCCAACCACTTCCATCTCCTCGTTTTTATTTCTTTATTGACGTCTGTGCATCTGTTGATCTCAGTATTACATATTCTTTGATTACAACGAATTCACAAGAATTTCTCTTAGACATTTTCCATGAAAACCTTTTATGCAACTGTCTGTCTTGGTACTTGTTTTCAATGTCTCTGATTCATACACTAAGACTAGACAAATATTTGACTGTGACATTTAATGTAACCAAAATATTTCCATTTCAGAAACATGATATTGTTTATGAGCCAGTGATCCATGATGTTTAAGCTTTACAGGATGTCTATTTTTACTCTACTTTGTCTAGAACAATATATGTTCTTTTCTGTAGCACTCTGTGTGAAATAATTTTTTCTTTTTACCAGAAGCAAAACCCAACATGAAGCCAGAAGTGCAATCTACACTTCCTAGCACTAGGAAAAAGAGTACAAACTCACAATACCTCTGAAGTCAGAGTAAGGTTCCCTTGAATGGCAAGGGACACCGGTGATAAGGAAAGCAAGCTCGGATGAAAAAATCAGTCATATTAGACTACATCTGAATGCATAGCAGACGAACGAAAATATTGTTTCAAAAAAAATAATACTACCTCTGAGATGGGAGCAACAACTATCTGTACAGTAATGTAGCAATAAGCAAGGAAAAAAAATAAAGGTCCCATGAACAACAGTTGGAGGGAAAAAAATTGCAATATTATCACTTCTTCATAAGAATTGAACTGAATCCTCCAGTTATAGTCATTTGTTGTATTGTGTTAGAGAATCGTTTGTATAACAAGAACATAACTTATTTCAGCTCCTCGTGCACCAACTAATTGGAAAGCGGGCAAATTGCTAGGGTCAGGTGCATTCGGAGAAGTGTATCTCTGCTGTGATGCTGATTCATCAATAGAGTTGGCAGTCAAGCAGGTTCAGCTGGGCAATGTGAATGCTGAGGTTTCTAAGGTAAAACTTTATCTCTTTGCTGAAATAATACCTTGGTCGTTGCAAGTTTGATATAGTTTTAGTTATCATGATGGATGGTATCCTGTAGCATGACAACAGAGCATGTCTTACAGAACTGCCCCCAGTTTGCAGACCTGAGAAGAAAAAGATGGCCCACTTACACCAGTGTCCAAGACAAACTGCATGGAATGGCTGACAATTTGAGGAAGACAACAACCTTTATTATAGAATCTGAAATCCCAATATAGTGAGAGAATGCAGAAGAAGAAGAATTTTCTTCCCAGAGCACTATTTGGGCTTGCTTATATGGAGGATCTGTTGCCCATGCAGCAGTCTCCCCGTGCCACGCAGCTGAAAAATTCATGAGAACAGCAAGGCCTATACAGCTTGGTGCCAGCAACATTGCAGGAGTTTCCTGATACCAATGAATACTGTGACATACTGCCTTTAGGGACTCTTGCTTTGGATTTGATCTCAGAATTTACCCCAAAAGCCTTTTCCATGAATGGGTATAGCTGCAGTGGACAACTAATATAGATCTCAAAACTATATTCTGTAGACACATAGAACATATTTGTTGTCTTTTAATTGCTTGTGATGAATAAAATCTGAATTAGAAAGATTGTGCTGTGATTTGAACTGCAAATACTGACACATGTAACTGGTACATGTAACTGGTATCGCTATCAAAATTATGCTTGTCTCCTTAGCAAAACTTGACAGTTCAAATTCTGTCTAACATTGTAAGATTTTGGTGGTAGTGCACAAACAGTAGCATCGACAAAGATCCCTGGCGTCATTTTCAGAATTGTGAACATTTGTAGGAATTCTTACAATGAAATTGCTTAAATGATTTTTACCTGAACAGTGGCTGTCATTCAATATATTTCAATTTTCAACTAACAAAAAATCATTTTCCTTTCTCAACTTGAACTAGGGACATAGATTTTATCATCCATCCTCAATATGACTAGGAACACAGTCTCACCTACATTAAGATCAGAGATAGAGACAACCTTGTTCTTGTTGTGCATTTTGTATCTCACTACAAGGAGACTCTGTGGTGTAGAGGTTAGGTACTCACCTCTCGTTCCAAAGGTACTTGGTTTGCTCCCTGATGTAGCGATCAGGATATTTTCCAGAGATCCCTGATCTCAGTGTAGGTGAGATCAAGTTCCTAGTCATATTGGAGATGAATGATAGAATGTTGGTCCTGTGTTCAAATTGAACGTGTAAAAGAACCCTTGACAGCTCAAAATTGAGAAGCGCAGACTGGAAAGCCGCTGCCTGGGAAAAATTCATTAGAAAGATTAAAAATAAAAATCCTACAAGATATTTTTACCATTTTGTAAATTATACCGTGGACCCTCAGCGGTGCTACAGAGCTTATGCACTGCCGTTGAGATCTTTCTGTGTAATAAAGAGATCGGAGCACATATGGTTACTCAACAAAGTGCAATGATGATGGTCCTATCAATCAATCATATCTCACTAAAGACTAATAAAATCATGTGATGTGCTAGATTTAGCTTCATATGTCTACTGCAGTCTTCCCAAAGTTAGCTTATGCTAGTTAATCTTATCTCATGTCCTACATAATTTTTCAGTCTTCTGGTTTCTTCTTATTACAGGAAGTCAGAGCTTTAGAAAATGAGCTACAACTCCCATGAAATTTCCAGCATGAAAGGATTGTCCAGTACTATGGATTTCAACAAGAGAGCAAAGTCTTATCCATATTTATGGAGTATATGGCAGGGGTTAGTATTTGCTTGCCATCAGATTTGTGAGAGTTTGGAATTATTGTCAATCCTTGATCATGTATGCCCCACTTGTTGTAGGGGATTGTGCTAAAAGGATTGGACTCTACAGTCACCTTTTCACACACACATCAGATAGGTGCAGCAGCACATGTCTCAGGCTGTTGTCATCATCGCTTGCGATGGGCGGCTATTATTATTATTGACCAACCTGTATTTGTATCACTGTTAAAGTATATCTGAAGTTTTGATTGCATTATGAAAACATTCATACACCCAGAGCGCATGGAGTTATCTGTATCATCATCAAATACCTTGTCCTGGACACAACTTTGCCACCCTACCAGTCCTTCAGAATTTCTCCCTCTCATAGGCCAGATGTCCTGCTTCTGCAGCTGCCATGCTCAAACCATCAGTTACATCCTGAATCCATCTTCTCTGTGGTCTTCCTCTTCTCTATGTCAGTATGCCCCCTTCCATAATGGCCTTCTCCAACCCTTCTTGTCTCTTTATATGTCCAAAAAACTTCAATTTTCCCATTCTTGTATGTAACATCAGCCAATTTTCTTTGATTTTGAGTTCTTTCTGGATATATCTATTTGTTCTCTTCTCTGTCCATGATATAAGGAGGACTCTTCTGTAACACTTATATTCAAAAGCACATATATGTTTTACCACTGCCTTGTTAAATGGCCATACTTCACCCCCTATTATCTGTATACTTTATTTAATCACCATCCATTTTGATCTTTTTCAATATTGTATGCTATAAATGTTAACCCTGATCCCTGATCACAAAGGAGCATTAAATGCCACCCCACCAGGCTCATGAGCAAAAACCACACAAAACATAGTCATTGACAAAACTAATTACTATGACAAACTGCAGTTATTTTATTTAAATTTGACTTATGTGATCATCTTCAATATTTTTGCTTGATACACCCTGTACAGGCGCTGGATAGGACACACTTTCAAAAACCTGAGGGAATATAATGAGAAGGGTCCTTTCCTGGAACTCTGAGGGACCTGAAAGAAGGGAGGCTGAGAAATACACGGAAATGAGATTTGGAGGCAGAGATCAACAATATAAAGAAGAACTGGAGGAGCTGCAGGAGATAGCTAGAGATAGGAATACTTGGCATGAGTTGGTTGAGGTCCTATGCCCCAACCTGATTTATAAAGGCAGAGAAGGGGAACACCCTGTACACATATCTAAACAGGACACACCTAAATTGAATATTAATCGATTCACACATTTCTGTTTGACCAAAATTATCTTCTGATTAATTTTGATATCCTTATCAGAAGAATCACAATCATAATTCTTCTTATGAATCATTCAGCACAAGTTCAATAGCTTATTCTGTTATCTTTTGAAAAGTGCCATTTTGTGTAATTTTCAGCAAGTCTTTTCATCGTGAAAACACTTTTTAAAATGCTTTAGCAATTAGAAAAATTGTAACAATGTGTCCATCTTGCCATACTAAATAGTAACACATGTGTTGTGTTTGAAGTCACAATTCTGTCATCAATGATCTCATATATAGCTTTTGGTTTTCAGACCTATAAAGCGAGGCTCGGAACTTGAGGTGTTTACATATCAGACCCATATATCAGGTTTAAAGGGTTAATTTACTTACTCTCTTTTTTGGTACCAATTACTTTCCTTTTCTTCTCATATACATATATATATTTGGTTAAGTTTGACCCTTTTCTGCATATCCTCTTATGTCTAATTTTCTGTATATCCCTCAGGCATCCGTCCTGGATCACATGAAACAGTATGGACCACTCACAGAAAATGTGACTCGTAAATACACGAGACAGGTGCTTCAAGGTTTGGCATTTCTACATAAAAATGTCATAGTACACAGAGATATTAAAGGTAATGTATTAATATGTTTTTATAGGTAATCTTTGTTCAGAAATGTAGATGAATAAAGATTTTCTCTCTCTCTCTCTCTCTCTTCTCTATATATATATATATATATATATATATATATATATATATATATATATATATATATATATATATATATTTATTCACTGAAATTTCTTTTGCTGGATTTTGAACATTTAGGACCAAATACTTTGTACTGTAGGCTTCCTATATCTGCTTCTTTCTGCTCAGCTCTTCCTATTTAGTGTATATATTTTTGCAGATATTTTTTGTATGACTTTTCTTTCCCTTAATCGGGTTCCAAATCTCAGCTTTTCTATCTCTAAATTTTAATGATTTCAAGACTACCTGCAAACCAGCACCAGTGATTCATTTTGTACTGTACAGAATTATTATAGCAATTACCTGTTTCATGTTTATAGAACATATATTTCTTCTTCAGCGATAGCTGGTCATACACTTAATCCACTATGTTCCACAGACTAGACAGTCGTCTTAAGGTCTGTCAGGTTTTCCCAGAGCTTGGTTTTTGGTCCTCGGTGTGTGGATGTTGCTGCTCAGCTTCCCCAGGAAAGGACAGTCTTGCAACACATGTTCCGATGTCTGTTCAACCTGGTGACCCTGGCAAAGAACTGTTTGACTCTTCTTCTTCTTCTTTGTGATCGCTATTTTGATGATTATACCGTTAGACGCGTTATGATGAAATCGACTGTTTGGAGCTCATCTCTGGTGCCATGTAGTTTTGAATGTAGTGTTGTGTTGTAGGGCCAGCATTCCTTTATTGGGAGGACATACAGGGGACAGTCTTGCAGAACATGTTCTGTGGTTTGTTCAGCAGTGCCACAGGGCACAAAGGGATACTGTTTGACTTATATTCCTAGTCTATGTAGGTGTTTGTTGAGTCTGCAATGTCCAATATGAATGCAAAACCATGTCCTGCTGAGGGTTTTGAGGGCATCTTTTCTATAATCATATTCACTATTTATCTTCCAGTCTATTGCTGATATTCTCTTTATAAGAATTTTAACCTCTTGTAGAGACAGTGGTTGGTAGGTTTGGCATTGCCTTCCTTTGCCAAGGTGTCAGTGTTCCTGTTTACTTGGCCATACATTTAAAAATGTATCTCTGCCACAACTTTTTGAATCAGTGTAAGGGATCGAGAGAGAGAGAGAAAAGAGAGAATCAGTGTACTGAGACTTTATTGATGTGGGAACAAATGTTGAGAATCAAATTGGCTTAAGGGGTTATGGTAGAGGATTTTCAACTTTCTTATCTCTCAATAAAATTAGGTGATACATAGCAGTTACTACTAGGTTGGTCTAAAATGAAAATTTATATATCTTTTTCAACAATAAATTATCGGGTTGCCATAGAAACAGCGGCCATGTTGGATTGTAAACAACGTCGATCGTTCTCCAAGCAGAGTGAAATAAATAACAATTGCAATTTTTTTGACTGCACAACCTAAATATACCAATATTCTGGGCCGCTGACAACTTTAAATTGTTCTGTAACATGTAACTGATCTCTAGGGGTGCAACGAATAAGACATACCCAATTCACGGCCCAAAATAGGACCCCTGGTTCATAAAAAAATTCATATAAATTTATTTGTTCGAGAAAGGTGCATTTTCTGTTGTCTAAGGGCTTCAATATTAATAGATATATGTCAGGGCCAAATCTCATATTGCTATCTTAAAGATTTCTTTCACGGTGGAAAACGTACATTACCCACACTAATGAAATTTACAAATGGGAGAAAACTGCATTTTAAAAATGTAATGTGAATTAAGTCTAAATTATCAAAGGGATGAGTATATAAATTACATACCAGATCAAAGGGACATCCAGCTGTATTTAGATGTTAAATCCACCAGCAACATAAGTGTCTCCCTCCTCCTTAGCTCTCTCATGCTCCTCATGGATGCGGCGTTTTTCAGGTTTTTACGCTTCCACTTTGAAATCCCCATTATTTGACGCCTTGAACCTGCCAACTTTTGTGTGTGCTTTTTATCAGTGAGGCTTTTATTAATACCTGTCCACAAGAGTCCTAATTTCTTGATGACCATTTTCAGCCCTGCAGGTCCACAATTGAAGGCCAAAATAGCAAGAGATGTTGCTGTCACTACTGACTTTCTTGAAGAAAAGGTTGTTTTGGGGCACCTCTGCCATATAAGAGAATTAAAACTCTCATTTGCATTCTGAGTGCCCATCTTAGAACAGCGCTGAAGCAACTCAGGGTCTGTTAGCCTTACAAATATGGGATATATCATGGTTCCAATTTCCGCTGTGAATGTTGGACGATGTTTTTCAAAGGGCGTACTTGTGCAAATGGATCGCTTATAATGGCACCAGGACTTCTCACCATCTGGACAGAACTTATGGTTAGGTGCAGAATCTGTGCTAAGCATATGAAAGAATCCACCTAGAACATCTTTCTTCATTTTCTCCACATCAGGGGCATTGCTTTTCAAATTTGCTGCATACGTGTTTGTTAGTTTCGTTATCTTTGGTAATGTCAGCTTTCTGTTGAGAAGAGCTTTGTTTTCATTCTTCAATTTTTCTAATGAATTAAACATTCTCTTAGCAATGTGATTTATGCAGTCTTCTTTTACAATTGGAATGTCATAACCAGAAGAATTATTTGCTGCTACAAAGGCCTTTGAGTCTCCATCACAAAGCATCCTACCATAAATGAGCTGTCGTTTTCTCAGTGACCTGGCAAAGATGTGCTTGGCTGCCTCAGCTTCCATAGCATTAGATGATCCATCAACATTTTTTTGACACTTCCACTTATGCTCCAGCTGCCAGGCATCATATGTTGATGTATAGCTAAACACGTAAACACAGAGTACTACAGTTTTACAAAATACATCAACAGTGACGATAAACAGCAACGTTTCGACCAAAGGCCTTTATCAAGCAAACATTACAACAAGAATGACGAATTTCGAGGAACACTACAAATGGACGATTACATGTGGAAACATAAACCTATCTAATGAAAATCTGGGAATAAAAGCGAACAACGAAATGAGTGCAACACAAAAACCGAAAGTGGAAAAGAAGAGAAACAATAAACAATATAGTGGATAAATGACACATATATGGAGCAAACACACGTATAGATAACAAGGCACGAGATAAGACAGTACTAAGAAGCATAGGAATGTAATGCGTTGAGTCCAAGAGGTCGCAAAGTGCCATAGAATGAAATAAACGGTTCTCCAGGGCGAATCGACTGCGATCATCGGAGGAACATGATCGGATGGCTGTGACCTGGACATCGTCAACTCCTGAATGGCCAGTTTCGTTGAAATGAGTGGCCACAGGAGTCACAGAGCAGTGGCGAATATCGCGTAAGTGTTGGGCGAATCGGTCACTGAGTCTCTTCGGTTTGCCAATATAGGACTTGTTGCATCGTTTGCAGGTGATGGCATAGATGATATTGCGGGACTCACACGTGAAACTGTCTTGAATGGCATACGTAGTCCAGGTCACAGCCATCCGATCATGTTCCTCCGATGATCGCAGTTGATTCGCCCTGGAGAACCGTTTTATTTCATTCTATGGCACTTTGCGACCTCTTGGACTCAACGCATTACATTCCTATGCTTCTTAGTACTGTCTTATCTCGTGCCTTGTTATCTATACGTGTGTTTGCTCCATATATGTGTCATTTATCCACTATATTGTTTATTGTTTCTCTTCTTTTCCACTTTCGGTTTTGTGTTGCACTCATTTCGTTGTTCGTTTTATTCCCAGATTTTCATTAGATAGGTTTATGTTTCCACATGTAATCGTCCATTTGTAGTGTTCCTCGAAATTCGTCATTCTTGTTGTAATGTTTGCTTGATAAAGGCCTTTGGTCGAAGCGTGCTGTTTATCGTCACTGTTGATGTATTTTGTAAAACTGTAGTACTCTGTGTTTACGTGTTTAGCTATTTTTCATAGTTTTACTGCAGCCTCCACCTTTTCTCGATATATGTTGATGTACCAGACTTCAGGACTTTCTCACAGGCTTTGCAGTAATTGCTGACTACCTGGAAGTCCAATACCAAACCACTGTCCACCTCAATCGCAACTCCCACTCCATTGTGAGAAGAATGACCTCTTTTCTGCCATGTACCATCATATGAGACAGTAATGACAGGGCATCCAGACTTGCTGATAATATCTGTATCCTGTTGTTCTGACGCAGCTCTTTCTCGAACAAAATTGGCTGCAATATTCATGGCCTCCTCTGCAGATTCAATCGATGCGTCGTGAATCTCTGTCGAAATGTTTTGAAATGTTTTGACATGCATCTGTTCTGTAATGCTCATAGTTGATAGCAATGATGTGAACTGACTGTATCCAACACCGCTATCTTTGCAAGCAAGAACTGCTCTAGTATTAATGTCAAAATGATGATTTGTGAGAGGAGAGGTCCATCTGGACCAAATATTATTGCCACATGCTGGACAATAAATTGTATACTGTGCTGCCAAACCCTTGTTACATGTTTTTCTCAGCTGGAGATTTTCACTGTGACAAGATTTACAAAAGAGTAATGACACAAGTGAAGACATAAATCCTGAGTGGATAAATGAATAACTGCTGTCTACACTGTCATCTGTATGCAGATCAGCATAGACGTGACACTTTTTCTCAGCTTGTGTCATGTTTACATGCATAATTGGGACCTGGCTCGCATCAATTTCTTCTCTAGAGTCTTGAGTCTGATCTTGTCCAATGATAACTGTGCCAAGCGGAGGCTGATTAAAAAATATGAATGGAAGGCCATACAAATATTATATGAATAACATAGAGGGAGAACTGACTGACACAAATAAAACTACATCTAATCTGTCTTTATTATAAGTTATCCCATTTCTCATGAATGAATCTAACACTGTAAGAAATGTAGACTAGAAATAACTACGAGAAATAACTTGTAGAATCAGTCGGATCAAAATTATATCACTATCAATTTTACCACTGTTCACTATTTAAATTATTGGAATCGTAGCCATTATGATACAGTGTAGTGTCTGGCAATACATTATATTAATATATTGTTAGTCATTATGACCATTCAGAACGTAGTAAATAATATATAAACGCCATTATGATACAGTGCAGTGTCAGGCAATACATTATATCAATGTGTTGTTAATGATTATGAACATAGTAAATAATATATAAAAGTACAAAAAAACGTTGTTACTTATTCATTACTAAGTCATTACTCGTTACAGTCACACACGAGGTTGATCTATTCTTGAGAAAGAGTCATACATCATTATCATACATTGATACATCGTGGTGCGACTTGAAATAAGAAAACAAATGCAACAAGTAGCTGATATTTACCTCTCGTCGATCTCAGATTGAACATAACGACCTCTATATTTTGGGTGACGTTTCTTTTTTCCAAAACGAAAACCTTTATCAGGCATTTTCTTAATTCGTGTGGTCAACGTGTGGTTGATTCAATTCTCAATTGTTCAGTTTGACACAGCGAGTTGACACAGGATGTTTATGAGAGTTTGTCTTACTGCGATCGCACACCCAAATTTCAAAAGAGCTCGTATACATTTTTTCATCTGCGCATGTGCGTTGTTAGGATCAAATGAATATTTTATCACGTAATGACGGTAAACCAATGACATATTGCAAATTTGAATGTTAGTATCGCTGGGAAAACGCTCGTTAGAGCAAGTGGTAGTTGTATAACAAAATCGAATCTAATATATCTGTTAGTACTCAGAGCAAGCTTTACAGCGGTACATAACTTGATAGGGTTTTCTTTGATTCACACCTTGTTGTTAAGGCCCAAACAAACTCGTTTGTAGACATTATCTATAAATAATTGATTAATTTCGGGGAGGGTGGGGTGTTTCAAAGATACTTTTGAAGCATATTTTGTAATCACAAATAAAAACCCTTTGCGTAATTCGATTGTAGAGATGCAATACTAACATAATTTGATGAATTTGGAAAATCGATATCTGGAAGTTATATCAACCCAACTCTTAGTCGTATAACCCCTTAATCATTGAAGCTTGCATGTGAGTACTGACAGTATCAACCAAGAACAAATATTTGATAAGTGTTCATACATTATGATTGTTTATTTCCATTAACACCAGCGAGTAGAGAATAAAGCAAATATCTATATGCAATCAGTGAATTTTATGGGATAAGTTGATTAATCTAACTTTGTCATGTCTTTCATTGCAAATTTTCTATTTACCAATCAGCTGCTAACGTTCTGAGAGATACAATTGGTAATGTCAAGCTAGGAGATTTTGGAGCATCCAAACGTCTGCAGAATATAACAAGTGCCACTGGTCTCAAGACAGCAATTGGAACACCTCATTGGATGGCTCCAGAGGTCATTAATGGGGAGGGTTATGGTCGCAAGGCTGATATTTGGTAAGCAAAATATATTAATATGTTAGCATTTGGTCCCCTATAGTTTTGAATGGGGTCATCTTTATGTTAAAAATAACATTCAAAATGAAGCTTTAATTTTTATTTCAGATCTTTCAGCCAAAGTCTTTCTCATTTTTCAATTTCACTACTTTAAAAAAAAATATTTCTTATGAACTTTGTGAATCATAAAAGCACATAAAACTCAAATAAGTGTTGGCTACCAAACTGTAGTAAGATCAGTAAACATGGAAAGTTGATAAATAGATCAAGGGCTCAATCAATAAATACAAATTATGGTAGATTTACAAAGTACAACAACAGGACTCAATGACTGAAAGGCCTAATTCAAGCAAAAAATACAAGGTACACTAAGAAGGACCAGAAAAGATGACACGGTTCGAGACACAGCACAACTCATATCTATTAAGAAGACCCAAGATGCTACAAGGTATAGTGTGAAGATATAAAGCAATTTTCAAGAACAAATAAACTTTGATTGTCGAAGAAAAACAATTGGATGAATGTGGCCTAGATATAACAAGTGAGGATTACTAAAATGGGTGACTACAGGGAACAAATAGCTTCCTTTCTTCCTTTTCTCCAGTCCTATTTTGCCTCACAGCATCAGGATGAGAAGAGATTTCTAGAATAGACTTTTGTGTGCGCTTCATAAACAGTGTCTTTCGCCGTCTATGTTATCTCTAATGTCCACCTTTTGCATGGCCTACCTTTTGCTTTTTATCCATTTTATCGGAGTAACATTGCTCTTTGAGGTGCACTGTCTGTTGGTAATCTGCTTATGTGGCCAAACCATTTAATTTGTTGTTTCTTGATGAAGTTCAGTACTGATGTTATACCCACTTTTTCCTGATATCTTCATTTCTTAACCTTCTTGTTACTCCCAGCATTCTGCGTAGACACTTCATCTCTGTCATAACTAGTTTTCTTCTATAATTTAATGTCAGCTTCCAGATTTGACACTGAGAGAGCATAATGTAGGAAGAAAAGTCATTGGAAAGATCATGTTCTTGCTTACATATTCAGTAATCAAGTACAATAATAGTAACTTTGTTTTTGCTAACATATTCATCAAGTACTCCAGTGCTATATTTAACCAATACTTATGTATGGCAGCGCATCATGGACAATGAATAAGCAATCAATAAAATTGCTGTAAGCCACAGAAATGTTGTTTTACAGAAGAATGCTGAAAGTTCCATAGACTGCGAAGAAAACAAATGAAGAGGTTTTAATACAGGACTGCACACAAAGAAACCTTATCACATGAATAAGAATCAGACAGTCAAGGTTCTTCGGGCATATAATGCGAAGAGGTTTTGAACATTTGGTTACAGCTGGTAAAATTCAAGGAAGGAGATATTGTGGAAGGCAGAGGGAGAAGATGTTGAATAGTCCGATATCGTGGCTGACAAAAGATCAACATCAGAACTGATTCGCACCAGGAATGAGTGAGAGAGTTGTGGAGAGACATGATTGCTATGCCGGCAGGCATGACATTTGATTGATTGATTGATTGATTGATTCATCTTTCAAGTACAGTTATATTTTATTATCTCTACTCTTACTCAAACTCACTTTTGTAATCATCGGCTAGTTCTTTATATATATTTTATTCTATCATTTACATTAGGAGTGTTGGTTGTACAGTTGTGGAAATGCTTACTATGAAGCCCCCATTTGCAGAGTATGAATCATTTGCTGCAATGTTTCAAATTGTTACCTGGAAACACCCCAAGTATGAACTACCACCTAATTCCTCTGTGGCTGCCAAGGACTTCCTTATACACACATTTCAACGAACTGGTCAAGACAGGCCATCAGCAGAAGCTTTATTAGAGCATAGATTTGTCAAAGACTTAACTTAAAAGTGGTATACTCAAAGATTCTCAAGTTCAGCAATCACAAAAATCTTGGAAGGAAGTTTGTATGTCATGAATTATGTGGCATACAAAAACATCTCCTGTCTTGCTTACAAAACAACATACAAAACCCTAGCTACTGACTGATGTAGATTTAATTCAAAACTAAGACTTATAATTAAACAGTTGTAGCTTCTTGGTGGTGCAAAACATTTCCATTCTCATCCATGGATAAACATAATCATCATGACTAGATAATGAATTCTGAATATGATGTTTAGTTGTTCAGGGATGATAAAATCATTCATGGATCATTCGTAATGTGAGGCGAATGCTTTCCAACTATTCCTGACATGTTCATGGATCAAGCTTTACAAGACTAATTAAATGCACTAATATTAGTGTTTATAATGTTTCATTATTCTTATCATTATTTGTACAGAAAGGACCATATACAAAATGGTATGTTATATCTACTTCCTCTTTGTGATATCATGTATAGAAACACATGATCAACAATGATGCCAAAGCAACAAATATTGATTCCAGAATTTGATTAAGAATACTGACTCGTATATTCTTCACACATTTATTGCTTAAGCCCTGTCATGTGCATTAATAGATGTAGTGTTGAACTCGAAAACTGTTGTCACTGTATAAATTAATCACCAGTTGGATCAGGCTTTCCAATTTCTTAAATGAAAGACAGTACTAGCAAACACTGCAGTACTAGCAAACACTGAAGTACACATGTCATCTGATATTACTTAAGTACAGTACTAGCAAACACTGAAGTACATACATGTCATTTGATGTTACTTAAGTACAGTACTAGCACAAACACTGAAGTACACATGTCATTTGCTGTTACTTAAGTACAGTACTAGCAAACACTGAAGTACATACATGTCATTTGCTGTTACTTAAGTACAGTACTAGCAAACACTGAAGTACATACATGCCATTTGCTCTTAACTTGATTAAGGTACTGGCAAACACTAAAGAACATGTGTCATTTGCTATTATTTAAGTATAGTGCCAGCAAACACTAAAGTACATATGTCTTCTAGTGGTTGTTTGGTTTTTGTGCGATTATGTGGTACTTGCAAACTAGCTTTTATTACATTCTCTCAGTTAATGTCCATGTTACTTTGATAGATGCATTATTCATTACATATGTAGACAAAAGAGAACACCAAGGATAGATTTAACCTATCATTAGGAAAACAACATTGCAGCTTAGCCAGACTTGCCATTTTCTGAACCTGACAGGGAAGATAAACATGGAAAAAACTGAGAGTAAGTTGGTGAAGGGAATCTAAATCAACTGGATTCTCTTGGACAGAACATGATGAGGATGATGACCTAAGCTTATGAAGAAGGTTGCCTCATTGTCAAAAATATTATTTGAATTAGAGATGGTCATAATTAATGAAGGTGGCAATAATCAAGGAACATGGTCAGAGCAAATGGTGATGGTCAGAGCAAATGGTGATGGTCAGAACAAATAAATGGTGAGAGCAAATGAAGATGGTCAGAGCAAATGGTGATGGTCAGAACAAATGAAGATGGTCAGAGCAAATGAAGATAGTTTGAACTAAAAGAAGAGGGCTCAAGTTATAGAACATGTTTGCCGATAAATTTTGATAATTTTTACTACTTTAGTATCGGCTATGATTAGTTTTTTTTTGTATTAATCACCTTACCAACATTTATCCATGGGTTTTTTGTGTGTTTGCAAATGAATGGTATATATTTGCACATTAATTTTTCTGTTGGCAAACAACACTTCATTTTGACCTCATCAAACCTGTCTACACCAAGACTGAACAGACCAATATAGTTCATTCCTTGTCTTCCATGGCCATCTGATTATCTATTTCCTACCCAGATTTCTATGTGTTTTAGAATCTTTCCACATTTTCTACTTCTACTTTTAGAGTTTCATTACGCGGACTGCATTTGATGTTCGGTGATCGCAAGAGAGAGAGAGAGACTTGATGTTGTAAGATTCTTCATTAGTATATTCCATATAAACCTCATGTTTTGTATGCAACTGTTGTTCCATCTGTATATTTAAAAAAATCAAAATAATAAAAACGTAGTTCAAAGTTACTAATTCCCTCTACCTAAGAAAGAGACATTAGAGACTATAATATACCATGTTGTTGTTGATTTAGTTGTATGTATTTTTCCTGAAATTGTCCCTCCTTATTGATATTTACTTATCAGTTAGCAATGATGGTAACAGCATGACATCTGTAATGTCTGATCTACCTGGTGGATGTTAGGTAATTATGTAGTCGGATGTTAGCACAGAAACCAATAAATCTTATTTGTCCATCACTAGAGGTAATAACAGCTTCAGACCTGTGCTGTCTCACCTTGTGCTTTGAGCTGAGGTGATTGTATAGTCAGATTTTAACATGGCAACAGCTAAATAAAGGGAGGGAAGCACACAGGTTAGATCTGGCCTGCTGAGGTCCTCAAAAGCTCAACATTTTAAGAATGTCATCTGGTTCTCAAGCAAGGAAATATGTATATAGAAGAAGAGAAGTGGACGTAAGAGATGGTTTAGAAGGAAGACAGATTGACTTGCCCTCAAGTATCTACAAATTGGCTATTAGTAGATATTAGTAGAATAGAAGGGCAGAGAGAGTACGTTTAACTAGTAAGCAATGAAAACCATCAGTACGCATACCCTTCAACATCTGCTGGGGAAAACTGTGCACCTATGCGTCTGTCTCAAGTGCTGTGATGTCATTTCAATAACCATTGCCCAGGAAATACTTTGTTGTTGACTTTATTTAGAAAAAGTCAGCTTGTGTTTACTACTCTTTGGGAGAGAGTTGTCATCACAAATAATTTGTATACATTTATTAGTTGGAGCAACATACTTGACAGTAGCCAGTACTTTGATGAGTTGAAAGTATTGAGAGCTGAATTCAATGTGAGATTTGAAGATTTTTTTATCAAAGGATATTTGCATCTTCATTGATGTTGATGTAGTCCCATTCTGAAACAAGCATGTGTGTGTGTGTGCATTATATATAAATTTTATATATATATATATATATATATATATATATATATATATATATATATATATATATATATATATATGCATGCAAGTCTAAGTAAAATCACATGCAAGTTTACTTCAAATTTGCATGCCACAATAACTAAAGACACTTCACATATATATGATCTTATATATCTGTCTATTACAATATGGAATGGAAGAAAACTTGACTGCAAAGCATTATTTACTTAAGGGATATTTATTGCTAATGTATTTATATATATCATATTGGTCTGTTTCCTACTTGTGACCAACTTTGTGGTAAGAACCCAACAAGAGGAACATACAAAACAATAGTTTCTGGTAGATAAAATTGCTAGTCCAGGAGGGCCACTAACACAAAACTTTAATACACCAAGGGTTCTGAAAATGACATGGACGAATAAAAGGTGTACTTTAAGACTTAGGCAAATCTAACTAAGTGTGCCACATGGAATGAATTCTGCAGTAGGATGTGCACTTTTTTTTTTTTTTCGATCCAGAAGTACTTGAGCTTTCAGCTCTTTGGGTCGGTGCCACAAACACCGTAAATTTGGGGAACCTGTGGCTTTTCTGCCAGCCTGCGGAATTGAATACGCACACACAGAGAGCTAGTCACCCGCAGTCCACGTGCTACGAACACGCTGGGCACGTGGGCAGGGGCTGTGCACTTAAAAATCCTTGTCAACATTCTGGAGATTTCGTGAATCCCTGCCAGCAGATCAATTCTAACCTGCTACATTATTTTATCATGCCTATAGGTACATTAAAAATATAACAAGGTAAGGTATTTTCTGTTCAGTGATTCAATACCAGTTGTTTTAGTTTTATGTGATGTCCAACCCTAGAAGAAAACAAGTTGCACATGCCACTATACTGTATTTGATAAGTACTAAGCTCGTTAGAAATATTTATTTTATAGATATAAGAATCACACCATGCATCCAATGTATTAGAACACAACATATAAAATGGTTCGCTCACCTAATGAGAATGAAACCAGATCTACTACCATCCCCTGCCTATAACAACCCGGACGCAGAGCCAGAGGAAGACCAAGAACCTGATGAATAGACATCACAGATATCCTATGACATCAAAGACTAACAACTACAGATGCAACACACCTGGCACATGAAAGAAAATGGAAACTCCCCACAACACTTCATGGCACATGTGAATAATACGGGCAAGACTTAAGAATGTCAAACAAAAGAACATTTGTACAGTGATCAGATTGACACAAATAATTTGTGCTTACAACTCTGTAGTAAGGTTGTCATGAGTGCAGTAAGGGAATGTAATCAACATATACATTCTGATATTTTGTTGATAAGGCCTTGTCATTATAATATTTGATTGTACATATTTTGATTTAGGTTGATTTGTTGTTTATATACTGTCTAGTGAGCAGTGCTGTCCAGCTAAAACTTTTACTGACATAATAATAATAGCGAGTCCTCTCGTACTGTTATACGTTATATAGGGCCAAAGAGAAATAATTTCTCCATACCGCTCTATCCTGGGCAACTCGCTCAATCTCCTCCTTGGAACTGAGACTGATATTTGTTTCCTCTCTCAGCAGTTTATTGACATAATAACATGTTTCATGTGATGAACATATACTTAGTTTTTTTATTATTAGAACAGATGAAACATCTCTCCTAACAAACCCATTGGTGCTCCATCTCTCCCAGCAAACCTCCAAGTATATGCATGCTGGCGAATCCTCTGGACTGATGGTTTTATATACTCGATGTGGCCACACATCTGCCCTTTCCTTCTTGTGCAGTATTTGATTCCATATTCTTACAAATTACAGTATAGATGCCTCATGCATTTCTATGTGGCCAGCCATCATGCAGATCTTGAGCAATTGTATCATGTTCACCATATCTAATATCCCAACTATAAGTGAATCCAAAGTCAGCCTGCCATCTCTTTCATTACCACAAACTGCATGCAAGCTGCTATTGTTGTATGCAGCACCGTCTTGCCTTGTTGGATTTATGATTTATATAAATGGATAACTTTTGAATATGTTAATATAGTTAGTCTTATATTATAATTTTTTTGTGATACAAAAGTACTCCTAGAATTGATAATTTATCATAGGATTGAGCACAGAAAACTAATGGGCATCTTGTCATTATGCAAAATATAACCATAGCTGTTACTATTCTCTCTTTCTTATGATAATTGTGTTTTCAAAATATGAATCTTCCCAGTAAAATCATTTTTGTATTATTTTAGTATCCTAGTCCAATGATGATTTATGTGTATATAATTTATTTATTTTAAATTTCAGTTTCGTTTTTGAGTTGGTTCCTAATTTGTGGGGAAAATGTTCTCTGTCCTGCAATTCTTGCCAAATGCTGAACTTATATAACACACAGTTTCGGAACCATTTCTTTTCTCACATTTGAAAATTACAGTAGAAAAACAAATATTAGTTTCTGATATGTACATCACTCGTATATGAATTCATTACTATTGTTGCTGTTGGCTCATGGGAATTGGTGCATTATGAGTCTTCCAGAAAAACTATGATAAATTGAGATGTACTAAAATTTGTACATACTATTCTGCAACTGTATACCAAAACAAGTTCTGTAATTTTCAATAGTAACATTTTCAATATAAGGAAGACTGCAGTAAAACTATGTAGCAATGGTGAAACACATAAAAACAAAGTACATAGTTTTACAAAATACGAAAACAATAACGATACACAGCAATGTTTCGCTGTAATAATGACCTTTTGGTCGAAATGTTGCTGTGTATCGTCATTGTTTTTGTATTTTGTAAAACTACAGTACTTTGTTTTTATGTGTTCGCCAATAGTAAAATAAGAGAAATGATTAACTAATAGGTAGTGTTAGTCACGTCTGCCTTCTCTTTCTCTCCTTTCATTTTTAACATCTTCTTTAAGTGCATAATAATTGAGGCTTTGATAGCACAGTCGGAATTGACAGGAAAACAATTTCTTCTTCAGTGATGCATCAGCACTTGTGCTCTTGCCGTTCATCCCTGTGCCATGTTATGATATTTGTGTCCTGTGTTTGTAAATTGTCGCATTATTCCAACTATCTAAATTGATGGAACCTCTGAATAAATATATTCTATTAAATATATCTATTTCACTCTATTAAATATAGCATGAAGATAAATTTTCAAAAGACCAAAGTAATGGCAAACATCCAAAAATGTTTCAGCACACCTAAAGCAAACAGTTCTAACCAGTAAACACAAGTTAAATATCCTGGACCAATCTATTTTTTATTGTCTATTGTCTTTCCCCAGGTGGATGATGGAATTGGTTGTCCTCTATTGCCTTTAAGCGTAGGGGTGGGAGCTTTAATTTGCGTTCCAGGGCCAGATGAGTCACCCTTGTTGTGTTATATGGATGTTTATTTAGTGTAGTTTTGATATTGTCTATCTATCTTTTTCTTGGTCTTCCTTGGCTCTAGTACCTGATCTCTTTTTATTGCATGCTGTTATTGGTGGTTAGTTGTATTCCATTCTCATTAAATATCCAAACCACTACATTTGTTGTCTTTCAATGTATACGGTGCATGAAGTTATGCCCACTCTGCTTCTGATGTCCTCATTTCGTAATCTATCTTTCCTGATGACCCCACTGCCTTCCTCAAGCATTTCATTTCACACATGGTGATCTTTCTGTGGTGTATTGCTGTCAGAGACCAAGTTTGGCACTAGTAACAAAGTGTTGGTAGAAAAATACTTTTTATCATCTGTCGTTTCACTTTCTTGATCTTTCCATCTTGGAGCGATCACTAGTAGCAAATGATATCAACCAAAGTTCTAGCAAGAGTAGTCCAAAATCTACAGCAGCTCTAACTGGCTTGAAACCTTTATGAAAAAGTAAATACATTTCATGCAGTACCAACAATAGACTGCTGAGAGTATTATTTATATATTTATTTAGATATACCTGTAAACTCAAGAACAGACAAACTGATTAGTATTTACATCAGTAACATATGTACACACATACCCCAACATCAAAAGGAAAAAATGGGTGGTTAGCAAGGTTTGTAACTGAAACAAAGCGAATAATACTTTCTAACCTTTAGTCAATTTTAATGTAATTGTTTTTCTTTATTGAGTTTCATTGTGCACTGCCGCATACCTCTTACTGAGATTTCTGTATTTATTACAGTAGTTGTAATATCTTCAATATGATCTCTGTTTGTACTATCAAAATCACATTTCTAATCACTGCCCACATCAGTGTCAACTGTTGAAAATAAGTTTCTAACCTGTTTAGCTGTTATACTATGTGTATGAGTGCTGTTTGTGACCATATCACTGGATGCGATGGTAAATAGTTCTCAACAGTTCAGTAACTCACTAGAAAAATTGCCAGAGTGGTTACCGGGCCCAAATTTGGGGTGTAAAGAATAGAACCACTATTACCTACCACGCATGTCGTAAGAGGCGACTAAGGAGGTTTGGCTGAAATTGGATGCATGTGTCCTAAACATGTAGAAGTCTGTGTGTTTAGGGGCCTACCAAACCAATGTGCAACGTATACACGTTCTTGGCAAAGATCAAACATATCACAAAGAGGGATTAAAATTGGTTGTAAAGAACAAAAAGAAGAAGAAGAAGACTAGAAAAATTATATAACTATGATTAAAATCCCAAATTTTTTTAAACTTGATATCAGTCCAATCTGGAAGTCAACCTTTTTTCTGTAGTAAAGTAAACTCCTTTGCCAGACTGAAAAACATGGCTGTAAATTGATTGATAACTGATTTGACAGTGAAACAAAGCTTTAATCACCAGAGCAGATTGTTGCGAAATTAGTTAAATTATATCATCCTCTGGTTAGTTTCTGCTAGTTATCATGTAACTTCAATATTCTTTTCTGAATTCTTCTGTACTCATTGCTTCCATCAACATTTCATTATTTGTATTTTTTTTTAAATAATACATTTTTGTTTCTATATTACTTTTACAAACAGTTAACATTTTAAATGCTTTGTATTTTACAAGAAGTGGGTGTGAACAATGTTTGCTGAAATGTTGTTGATAATTTTCTTGTTCATATAGAAATATCTATTTCTTCTCGCAAATTTTGTAACAACGGAGCAATTCTCCTCTGTCTTTCATGTCAATTATTATTGTTTATAAAATTCTGTAACAGAATAAAATATTCTTTCATCCATGTGTTCAACAGATGAAAGCTAATGTTATGGGGTGACATTGTTTTGCTATAGAAGATTATGCAACTGGTTTATATAACTAATCCCTCTGTCTTAATTTTTATTTACTTATAAACAGAGTATTCTTTTTTTGTGTGAAGAATTATCAGATTATATTTCAGTTCATGACAAATTATTACTTGTAGCGTTTCCAACGACACCCATTACCATAAAACTCTACACATAAGAGGCTAATTGGTTACACCCTTGCCTTGCATTCTGAAGGTTGTGGGTTTAAATCCAGACCTGCCATTCTGTTCATGAGTGCATTTTTTCCAGTGACCCCTAGGATTGTTGTTAGAGTTGCTGAGTTTGTGCTTTGCGCAATACTCTTGGCAGGTGGTGTTCCCTTTCTGCGAAGAGGGACCAAGCCATATGGGATAAAACCCGGTGCAATGAAGTCAATCCTACGGATTTAGACTCCCACTCCCTATTACACAGACTGTGAATTAGTAAATGTGTTGCTGTGACAAATTCTGAGTTTGCGTTTGTCTCTCTTGTCTTTAAGATCATCCCTCAGTCTCTTTTCAAAAGATTCTGCACCTTTGCTTAATGTTATTTTCCACATAACTCGATCTTCAACTAATTCTCCCCATTTGTTGAGATAAATAGAAAAGTTCTTCACTGAAGCCTTGCAAATATCCTTATATTTGAGTAGTGGTCTGCCTTAGAACATCTTCCCTTCAGAAAGTTTACAGAACAATACATATTGGGTATACAGCTATTTTCTTTCCTTATCACATGTCCTAGCCATCTGAGCATTCCCAAGATGGATGGTAAGTTTGCACATTGTAGTACTTCAGAGTTGGTTATCTCATCGTACCACCTGATGTATAAAATATCTAATACTCTCCAGAATTATCCAATTTGCACTGCTCAGACTTTCTTTATTGGGTCTGCTATCAGTGTTGTTCAAAGATGGAAATGACTAATGCTTTCATTAGTCTAATTTTAGTCCTGTATGAGATCTTTTCGCTTTTTCCTTAGAGCCTTGAAGCTAGACAGATTTGCTGCTGTTTGAGCTTTTTCTTTCTACAGCTTCAATCAAGTTTAGATCTTTCTTTACCGATGATCACTCCAAGATATTTAATTGTGTTCACTGGTTTCAGTTGTTTGTTTTGGATACATATTAGTGTGCTGAAACACTTGAGATTATTTGTGATTGCTTCTGAGTTTTAAAAAGTAAAGAACAGATTCAGAGTTGAGCTGGTTTTGCTACTAAAGAATATGCTCACATATGTAGTCAATCACAGTAGTTGTACTGTCTTTTTTTGACATATTTTTATTTCTCTATAGCAGTTCCCATTTTGTTGTCCCGGTGAGTCAACAGTTTTAAATTGCTTTATTGTTTTACAAAACGCTTGATAAATTATTTTTTTAATTTTGACAATGAAAGACAAATTGGAATAATAAATTATTCGTAAAGACAAATGATTGTGAAATGAATTGATCATTAATACCCTTAAGACAGGACACTTGATGATGTTTAAGATACATTTTTTTAAAGAAGGATCAAACAAAGTTATAAAGTTCACAAAAAAGTATAAAGTAAAGGTACCCTTATTCATACCTCGAGGTATTTGGGTAATATGGTGTTAGACTCATATTTTCATTGGCCGTCGGCACACAATGGTTGATGTGGTCAACATCACTCCGGCCGACTTTACTTCTCAGTGTTTTTCCTGGTATTTAATTAAGGCAGGGTCAACCTGAGAGCTGTTAAGGTCATAAAAATATTCCACATCCACTGTTGAAATGAACCTGGACCACTAGCATAAGATGTGAATTCACTAACAACTACACTACTGCAGCTCTCATAATGTACACGAGCTTGAAAGAATAGATTGACAACATTCTCAGAACTGTAGCCTGATGATATATCAGTGCTGGTGTTGAAAGAAGGAAGAATTTGTTTACTTCAGTCTTCTTCTTCGCCCTAGGAAGCATAGGTCCGCAACCAAGGCCTTCCAAGCCCGCCTATCCAAGGCCATCTTTTCCAGATCTCGCCACTCTCTCCCCGTTTTTTGCGTTCCATCTCTAACTCCCGTCTCCAGGTGTTTCTGGGTCTTCCCTTACTTCTATTGCCCTGGGGTTCCATCGGAGAGCCTGTCTCGTGATGCTGTCAGGGGTTTCCTCAGTGTGTGTCCTATCCATCGCCACCTTCTGCTCATTATCTCCTGTTCCACCTGCCATTGTCCTGCCCTATCCCACAGTTCTCTGTTTGTGGTCTTGTCATACCATCTCAAATGGAGTATCCTGCGTAGGCATCTATTGATGAATGTCTGCAGCTTTTTGATGTTCACCTTAGTCTTCTCCATGTCTCCGCTCCATACAGAAGGACAGACTTGACATTTGAGTTAAATATCATTATCTTAGTTTTATTCCTGATCATTCTTGAACTCCATATGTTCTTCAGAATGGCAAATGCTGATCTTGCCTTTTGTATTCTAACCCTAACGTCTTCATCTGTGCCACCTTGAATGTTGACGACACTTCCCAGATATGTAAATGTGTCAACCATGTAAATGTGTCAACCTTACTTCAGTCATAAGTACGTTCAATTCTTTGTTGAAAGTCCAATTCTGTTTAGTTGACTAGAAAATCATAGTTAGTCATATAGCTGAAAATACAATATCAAACAACATTCACAAGATGGACTGTATTACGGATAGGACTACAAGTAACAAGGTTAACACAACTTTCTACACTTAATTTCTTTCACTTACATTAATGTTCATCTAATTTATATAATTTTTGTTTAATAGTCTTCCTCAATTTGTTTTTTGTGATATCTGACTTCTAGCATCCTTTGAGTTCTTTTTTTGTATTTATTTAAACTTCCTCTCTCCACAATTAAGGGTGATTTCTCTCTCTCTCTCTCTCTCTCTCTATCCCTGCTTAGACTGATGTACCAGATTTTCTCATGACTTCTGCTGTTGTTTTTAGGGCTCCGTCCCTCCGTACAGCTTCTCATTAAACTCGTTATTTTCGGGCTAGGTTTCATTTCTCAGGCCTGCTAGCAGCTTGTAGTCTTGCAGTATGTGCTCTGTCGTCATGTCCGCCTTTTCACAGTGGCACAGGCTAGTTGTGCCAATTTTAAATTTGTTGTACATGTGGGCCCGGAGTCTGTTATTGCCGGTACAGAGGCGGAATATAACAACTTGTTCGCTATGGGACAGACCATAGTACCCATCTTTGGCACTGTGTTGAGGGTGATCTTTCGACCACTTTTCTCTATTTCACCATCCGATGGTTGTTTTGGCCTCCTCGTAGCTGAAAGGGTGATTTGAAGATTCTATTAACCTTTGACAAGTTACAAAATGTTAGTAATGGTTTATGTTGGTAGACTCCCACTAATTCCAAAAGTTATCTTTTCTTATACATCTTCTTCTTTATAAAAGTTGTACTGCAGGTTTATTTGTATTCATAGCAAACCTGTTCTTGAAAATGGGCTACCTCAACTTAAGAATGATTAACATCTTGATACCAAAGAAAATTACTCCATAAATATATCGTAATTACATGGTCTATGGTTGTGTTTCAACTAGTAAACAAAATCTTTTCATCTTCTGGTGTGCACAATCAAACATAAACTAGAATATATTCAAATAAGTAGTTGTTAGTCTGATTCTGTTGGTTTATATTGAACTGGGTGTTTTTTTTTTTCTCGATCCAGAAGCACTTGAGCTTTCAGCTCTTGCTCGGTGCCATGGACATCGTAACCCTTCAGTTTGGTGCCACAAACACCATAAATCTGGAGAAGCTGTGGCTTTTCTGCCAGCCAGCGGAATTGAACCGCACTCACAGGGGGCTTGTCACCCATTGACCAACGTGCTACGAACACGCTGGGCAGGCGGCCATTGAACTGTTTAAATACATAGTATTTCTGGTAACCTACTGGATGCTCTGTTCCCTACATACATATACCTTCTGACCAACCTTTTTGCTTTATCATATGTTATGTTTGTATTATGTTTGGGTAGGTGTTCTCCCTCCTTTGTCAATCCATCTACTTCTTCATAGCCAGGGATGTCTCAAAGAGATGAAACTAACTGTATTACAATGATCTTAGTCTGCTGACATAATCTGGGTAGAAATCATACCATTAACGTTTCAATGTGTCTATACTGTGCTCCATACAAGATTGTCATTTTATATATCATATTGTCTTGTATCCATTGCTTCATAAGGTTCTTTTAGCCTAAACATCGCTTTCTCTTGTTTTCTTTACTTTGTAGAGCACCTTAATTTGTGTTTCAATATTTTGTTTTTGGTGGAGTAATCTGGGAGCATTTTTATTAGATCATTATTTCTGAATGTATTTTATTTTTCACTACCATTAGTGCATCCATGACAAATATTTGACACTGCTGTCAGAGGCGCCCGCAGAAAATTTTCTAGGGAGGGGGCAAAATATTTTTAGTAATGTTTTAATGTAGTTTTAATTTACTGTAGCGTATTTGTATGGTGAACGAACGGACAGGACACTGTAGTAATGAAGGGCATACTGTAGCAACCAAATTTTTATTAACACAATATATGTATATAACACAAAATATTACAACATAAATTTAAAATAAAATTTATTCTTTAAACAAGAACTGGAGTCGTCTGTTATCGCTACCAAACATATCTACAATTTTGTCCATAAAGTCTTTTTGTTGCAGTTCACTTTGTCTCTGTGTACGCTTAACATGCACAATCCAGACAGACGTTCATCTGACATTGTAGATCTAAGCCATGTTTTTACACGACGTAATGTGCTGAACGATCGCTCCACCGCACATGTTGTTGCTGGTAATGTTAGCAAAACTAGTAAGGCACACCTGACACTCGGATAAAACTTTGTAAAAGGTAACAAGTCGATGCAATCTTGGCTATTGTATTCTCGCGTTTTCCAAAAATCAAACCAACTCAAGGCTTCAGTTTCAAAATTATCAATGTGGTATACCTGATTAATAGTAGACATTATATCCTTAAACTGTTGACGATTCAGTTTGCACAATTTCAAGGATGTAGCAACGCTAAGTTAAATTGTGCACTGTTGGCTTTACAAAATCGACTCTCCATTGAGTTAATTAGAGAATCTAAGTATGGAATGTAAACTGTTTGTCTGAAGTACTCTTCAACACTTATGGTTCCCGGATTATTTCGATGCTTTTGTCTTCCACAATGTCTTGGGATAATCAGTTCAATATCCACTTTCTATGCGAGTTGTACTGTTTTCTCAAAAATATCCCTGAAATAGTTATCGGAATCACCTCTGTGAAGTTTTACTACACTGAGCAGGTTTTGAACTTGCAGTTGGACTTCTGGAAGATCAACGTGAACAGCTTGAAGAGCCTGAGTAACTGGTTCCAGTATGGCAGAGTACTGCGAAATAATATTGAGACAAAATAAAAACGTGCTGGACTTTGATGAACAATATAACTGATGTGCAGCCTGTCGTGTATTTCCACTTGCATGCAATGAAAATTCTTCCAGTTGACAATAAATATCTTCAAATTTACTATAAAAAAATCCGAATACTTTTAAACTTGCTTGTCCATCTTGTCTCACACAGAAGAGGAATATTTGGGACAGAGGACCTCCTTTTTGGGCTTTCACGAAAAATGTAATAATTGCTTTGATAGTACCAATAGTATTTCGTATCACTGCAACATTATTAAGATCATTTACTACGAGATTCAGTCTATACGAGGCACAGTGAACAAAGGCAGCCTTGGGGTAAATACTTCGAATTTTTGCCTGAACATCATTTTCTTTTCCAGCCATTATCGAGCACCCATCATAACCTTGACCCAGCAGATTATTAAGGAGAAGACCAAATGTTTTGCAATGTTGAATAATACAATCAGATATCGTGGCGATGACATCTTATAGGCAAACGTTCTGTCTTTCCACACTTTCTTTATGCTAACACAAAGTGATTTAAAATAAAAGTAACATTATTTGACTATTTTCAATCAATCCAGGGGCAAGTGCCCCCTGCCTCCTGCGGGCGCCATGACTGCTGTGTCCTTTCCTGTATAATTATATACACTGCTGTCATTTTCAAGACATGTGTCTCTGCCCTGGAAGTTATGTGATAATTTTCTGTTGCTAATGTCTGCTCTTTCTGTGCACCATTTCTAGGATTCTTAAAGATTTCTCTAACTGTTCTTATGAATACAATTCCATTGTATTAGTTGCTGATCAGTTATATATGCATTCTTGAGTCATGATGTTGTTTTAGGCGTGGGTTTTTTTAATGTCACCTAAAGTGTAGGACTGCTTTCTGGGGTTCAGTCTGCTGGATGTTCTTTCTTTCAATGCTAGAGACACTCACTATCTTTCCATGCAAGTTCTGCTGTCTTCAATTATAAAGTTTGTATGCAGTGTAAATAGTTTTAGTAGCTGATACAGCATCTGCGGTCTGCTCAAATCTTTAACTTTTCTGACTTACAAAGTGAAATCTCTTTAGTCTAATCTTAACAAGGTCATTTCTAGTACATTTGGTTCAGTAATTCTAATTTGTTAGCGTATTGTTGGTCTCTTCTGTCCTACAGTGGCTGTAGGTATAAAATATTGAAAAATACTCTATTCTTCTATGAACTCTCCATATCGACCACTTGTTATACCACCCTTTGTGATTTTATGTGATCTGAGCCTAAGAGCGATTGTACGTTGTGCCAGTTAAGCACCAGAAGTAGGCCAGCATATCTGATTTCTGCACCGCTTTTATTTACTGAAGGTAGCTTCCTTAGGCCCATACCTCAGTCGCCTCTTATGACATGCCTTGTAGGTCGCAATGTGACTATTCTTTGCTCCCCTTGTGGTCCCCGACAACACACTGTCGAATACCGGGACTGGTCTCACTCATCCACTATACACACTTTTTTTTAGTACACTCCCATCTGCTTCCCAAATTGTTCCTGCGTGTTTCTTTTTTCATGCTTGTCATTGTTCACCCTTCCCTCTAGCTGTCACACAGCGATCATAAAAGATAAACACAATTTCATACCCAACAGTTTATGTCTTATGTATGTAGTCAAACTCCAGCATGTTTCTATAGTCATTATTTTGTTTAACACATCTGCATAGTATATATTATTAACCAGCGTTTCCTTTCTGACATATACTAGCATCTTTAATGGATGGTGTTATTTTTATTATCTATTTTATGAGCTAATAATCTAAGATAAGTGACATTTGATCAGACTTCCTGTCATTATTTCTCCATACACTCATTTTAACACTTTTTTGTACACACATAAACTTTATAGCAATTGCTGCAGTAAATATTAGCTTGTTAATGTTTATAACTAAACAGTCTTCTTCAAATTGGTGAGCAATTTTAAATTATTGTTCATTTCTTTGTTTGTTATCTATCTATTCTCAAATCCTGTTTTGCTATTTCAGGTCGAAAAAGGTAGGGGATTAAAGTCTGTTTCAGTTTGGAATATCTTCGTTGCACTCGGACATGTCCATAGGTGCTCTGATCTCCTTTGCAATATCTCCAACAGCGTCCAGCAACTGACAATACCAGTTCGATTTTGATTGATGAACCTACTCATATACCTGTTATGCTGGGTTTTTTTTTTGCTACAGCCTCTTTAAGCAGAGGCACAACCTTTTCAACCTAAGGATGAACCTTGTGGTTATATCAGAGCATGTAGGCCAACAAACATTAAAAATATAAATTAACTCCTTTCAGAAAATCCAATAGTTTATCAATTATTTCTTGCATAATCTGTAATTAATATATATGATAATAATAAAGCCCATAACCTGTTAGGGTCATAGGAGTGTCACTGTGCAGACATCAGCACAAAAAGCACACCATGAATCTCTGTCTTCAACTCCTCAAGCGAGTGTGGAGAAACTCTGCCCTGACCAGCTCTTGATGTTGTCAAACCAGGATTTTCTCTGCCCTCCTTTCTTTCTTGCACCCTCAACTGTTCTGTAATTAAAGGGGACTGTGGGCATTTGAAAGTCACACAATGTCTCGGTCAAGTAAATAACAATTATATCATCACTGCTTCAAGCTTGAAATCATATTTGCATAATACACTTCATATTTTATAATGATCAATTCTTTTTATTATTTACATCGATCAACTGATCATGTTTCCTGCTTCGGTTTTTTTTTAATAGGAAAATATTATGTAATATATTGTATATGCACATCTTCTTAACTTGACAATATTTGTGATCATGTCACTGCTGTATCTTTAAGAAATGTATAACCTATTTTCATCAATGCCACTTGGCATAACATATACCGATGACCATGACCTAGTTCATATAATTATGATGAGTGTGTGGACTGCATGGTCAAAATGTTGTCAACGTTTACACATTAAATATACCTTTCACCTATTTGCATATTTTGTCTGTGAAATAAATGCAATTACTAATTTCATGTTGATGATATTTGTATATCAGTACATGGAGTAGACTGTTTTACATACTATAGCAACAAATATTGTAAAGTGACCTTACTTGTGCTTTTAACTTTCACCTTTGCTATATAATTTTGCAGCAGTCTATCCTATTGTTAAAATTGATATTATATTGTAGATTGTTCCTTCTTGTAGTCTTATTACATTCTCATATTCAATGCTATTTTTCATTCTTTGAAAGCCAGTGAATTATATAGGTCTTCATTATTTATAACCATCCAACAATCAAAAGTCACAGATTGGTAGGATATGTTGAATATGCTTCCTCTGCTTCAAATCTCCATCTCGATCACTTGTTAACAGATTTGTATGTGATCTGAGCCTAAGAGTGATTGTACGTTGTTCCAGTTATGTGCCTTCAAGTAGGCGAGTACATCCAATTTCTGCGACGCTTTTTATTTACTAGGGTAGCTTCCTAGGCCCCTACATCAGTCACCTCTTACGACATGCCTTGTATGTTGCAGTGGTACTATTCTTTGCTTCCCTTGTGGGCCCCGGCACCACACAGCCGTGTTGAATATACAGAAGCTACCATACAAGTAGTGTTGAACATATGATGGGTATCAAAGCATGGGTGTCAATGGTAATGAGAGAGCAGACAGACTGGCTGGCTCTGCCACCATATCAGGGGGTCAGTCAATAGATAGAGCTGACATTCTGAATGCTCTTAGAGAGTGGCCACGAAGAGGATTTTTATTTAAACCAATCCACATCAACTGCTAGATTTCAAGAGCTGGGATTGAGATTGGAGTGGCCAGAAATGAACAGCACAACAGGTATATGAGTAGGCTCATCAGTCAGCTGGTATGGTCAATTGTTGAAGATATTGCGAAGGAGATCGGAGCACCCATGGACGTGGCCGAAATGCAATGATTTTCCAAACTGAAACTGAAATAGGACATCAAAGGAAGAAATAGATGACAGCACAGACATGGATCTGAAAGAACTGCCAAATGAATTGAGCCAGTTCATCAAAAACAAATAGAAATGGACACTTATTGTGTTTGCTGATAAAAAAAAAAAAGATGAAAAACTGACTACTCTGCTCTGACAGATCACTGTTAATATGATCCCACAAAGGAGGAAGACATGTCTTTCGGTGGAAAAAACAGTTTGATGAAAACTGCATTAAGATGGACACAAGGGTCAATGAAAACTGGAAGACACAAAACGAGCTGAAGAACAGGAACTGAAAGAAGTGAATCACAGATGAAACACAATACAGAGGTCAATCAAGAATAGAGAAGAATTGTGTGCATTTGTTGCTGCTCTAAACACCAAAGACATCACAGATTAGAGAGAGACAGCAGTTTAATAAGTCGAAATTTCAGGGAAGTAACATTTGCTAACATAATCTATCCAAGAAAAGTGTGATATGTAACTGTGGATATTGAAATGAAATAGTTGTATTTCTGTTCATTATTTGTTTTGTTTTCCCATTCAGATTGAAGATTTGTATTGATAAGACTTCTTTGTGTATTATAGAATATTGTTAGTATTCTTATACAGTATGGTTGATATAAGTATTATGAGATTCAGTTAGAAAATTAAGCATTACGATATAATAATTGTATAGTTTTCTGTGGATGTATATATTTTGACAAGCATGTTGTATATACACAATGTATAATGTGATTGAAGCACAGTTGGGGTAATCTACTGGTGTTCTAGATAAGTCTGTACAGTAGAGGCTACGTCTTGTTTTTTTTTTTTATGTTTCATTATTTACTTGATTTTCTTCATACCTCTGTCCCTTTGATGTCCTAGACTAGAACATTTGTACTACATGTGACCAAACTATTTTATCTTCTGCTTCACTTTGCACTGTATGTTGTCGGGGCTCTCAAGGGGAGCAAAGAATAGTAACACTGACCTGCAAGGCATGTCATAAGAGGCCTCTGAGGTAAGGGCATATTACTAGAAACTATCCTAGTAAATAAAAAGCATCGCAGAAATTGGATGTGCTGGCCTACTTGTAGGCACATAACTAGCACAATGTACAATCTTCTTCTTCTTTGCGTTCGTTCTTTCGACCAATTTTAATCACTCTTTGTGATATGTTTGATCTTTGTCAAGAATGTGTATATGTTGCACATTGGTTTGGTAGGCCCTAAACGCATAGACTTCTACACGTATAGGACATTAGCATCCGATTTCACACAAACCTCCTTAGTCGCCTCTTACGACATGCGCGGCAGGTAACAGTGGTTCTATTCTTTACGCCCCAAATTTGAGCCCCGGTAACCACTCGAGCGACAATGTACAATGGCTCTTAGGCTTGGATGACATACAAATCACGAAGAGTGGTTTAACAAGTGGTCGGTATGGAGCATTCGAAGAAGCTTCACTTTATATTCTACACATGTTTTTCATCCTGGATTCTGTTTACCCAACAAGATATGGAAGCAAGCAATTAAAACAAATGGAAAATATTGCTAAAAATTTGAAATATTCTGCTAAATATTGCATTGATATTTGTCCCATGTGGTAATTCACATGCTGTCTACCGTGATCAGCAAGCAATCTTGCAGGGAACAGAAAGATAACATATGCATGCATGAACACAAACATTTGCATTTTAAACTCATCAATCATTTGTGTAATATTTACCGAAGAATCAAACACCAGGTAAACAAACATTGACTTTCTACATATCTTCCATGTTACTCTATCTTGTGTTTACTTATTGCTATTTTTTTTCCCCACAAACATTGTTTACAAACAGAATATGGTAGTTCAACTTGTGCTTCATAAATTATTTAAACCGGTAGCTACTGTTTCTATTGTTGATTCACTTGCATTTTTTCTGTTTTATGGAAAGCATGATTGAAACATTATCCCTCCCAACCATAAATACAAAAATAATTCTTCAATATGGTCTTTGATTGGGCTTCATTTTGTGTTCTTAGTCTCTGGGTTCTATGTTCACAATTTTATGTTTGTCTCAAGGGGGCACATATCATCACGTATATTAGCGACAGCCATATGCATTTATGCGGTGCAGTTTGCTTTTTGTGACGGTACAGCTGTTTCAGTCTGGAATTAGTTCCACAGGAGACAGTTGTTAGCATTTCGTGTGATTTTCGTTGGCACAGGAATGGAGCAATTATGGGGTGACCCGTTGCAGTGAAGTTGGAACGGTACATATGAACTATATCATCACGTAGAATATTCTTTGCAAACCTTGCTGTCATAAAAGCCAGTTCTCCCATCTCCTCCATGGTTTCTTTAATATCCCGTTTTCACTGTTGACTTTGTCATCCATTCCTTGTCTTCCTGGAACCATGGCCTCCATTACTGCTCTTACTAAACCACGGCAACATTTAATGTGACATGATTCCAAGATATGATTTTGTTTAGTAGGATATCTTTATTTCTCCTATTCTTTGCCCAGGACATTTGGTAGAATTTGTTGGTGGCACTTTTGTTTTGAAAGATTTGGTTTTTACCTTTATTGCTTGTATTATTATTGTCCGTTATTCACATCCATATGTTGCAACAGAAACATGCACAGCCTTAGAAGTTTTACTTTTATTTGATTACTAGTAAAATGCCATAGTTTTTTCATACTAATTATCCTCAGTATTCCCATGGTTAATCTCTTGATTTCTTTTGTACAGTCTCTATTGTTGTTAATTATGGAGCCAAAATATTCACAATTTGTCACACTTTCAATGTGTCTCCATTATTGAAGGTAATTTTGGGTTTTAATTTTGTTTTGTCAGTGAACATAATCTGAGTTTTCTTTGTATTCAGAAAATGTTTCTGGTCTTCACTGTATGGTTTTTTTTATAAAGATAAATTTAGTTCCATATAAGAGAGACACATATAAAAGATAATTTTTAAAGAAAATTATTTAATTATCTTATAGAGAATAGTTATTCCTCCTCCCCTTCTGCTATCAGGTCATTAGTCACTGCATCAATCTCGTTCTACAGTCATCTCCAGGTGTAGTAGGTGGCAGTCTTGTTAAGTACCAGCTTTGTTCCTACACACTTGAAGTCAGAGGAAACTGTGGTGAAGCAGCAGTTTGCCTTGCATTCTGAAGATTGTGGGTTCAAAATCGGACCATGTTGTTCAGTTTACATGTACATTTTTTCCAGAGATCCATTAGGTTTGTTGCTGAAAGTAGTGTTCGAGCTCTGTTAAATGCTCTCGGCAGGTGGTGTGCCATTTCTGCGGAGAGTGATCAAGCTATTAGTCTTCTTCTTCTTCTTTGCGTTCGTTCTTTACGACCAATTTTAATCACTCTTTGTGATAAGTTTGATCTTTGCCAAGAACGTGTATACGTTGCACATTGGTTTGGTAGGCCCCTAAACGCATAGACTTCTACATGTTTAGGACACGTGCATCCGATTTCAGCCAAACCTCCTTAGTCGCCTCTTACGACATGCATGGCAGGTAACAGTGATTCTATTCTTTACACCCCAAATTTGGGCCCCGGTAATCACTCGGGCGAAGCTATTAGTGAAATCTTGGTGTGTAAAAAAAAAACACCATCCTTTGGCTTTAGATCTTTTCAATTAGTTGATATTAGCAACACGATGGTAGATCAAATTGTTTTTTTTGTCTATATTCCTTTATTTGAGTTTGTATGCCACTTTCTCTGACATAGCTGAAAGATTGTGTCTGCTGCCAATCAGATTGTTTTCTCTCATAACCTTTTCCATCTTCCTATTGTAGAGAAATAAAGAAAGTTTTTTTTTTTTAACCAAAGCTTCTAACAGCTTTTGCTCTGTTGATGTTATTACACACATAATCAACACCAAAGCCACTTGTTGCTCTACCTTATCTGACTTAGCTGTTACCTGACATCTCCGTGTCTGAAACCTTTTTCACTATCTACCACCTGTGGACACAACTGTTTTGGGGTAAGTCGTCCCTCCTTCCAGATAGTGGTTTATATTTAATGGTATAAATATCAAGACATGAAACTTTGAATTGTTTAAATCAAAGCGGTGTCTCCACATTGAAGGTTAGCTGTAACATGTTTATCATAGATTAGTTTAAGTTAAGTAAAACTAACATCACTTTGTAACTGAAACATCAACTCTACTTTTGTTTAAATAGTTGTTGAAAATACTGAGGATATATCATGTTTTCTGTAACTCTTGCTAACTACAGAAATATTCAAATCTTATGTTGACAAATATTGTTGGCATTAATTTGTGTTTAACCTACAAAGCTCATCACTTCACATATTGATTTCTTTGTTAATATGTCTGTTGTTGTCCAAATCTTCACTATACACTTTATTTGTGTCTCAATTTCAATTCATAAGACCTCAGAGATAACAGAGGCGACGGAAGACACTTTATGAAGCACACATGAAAACCCGTTCTAGAAATCTCTTCTTATCCTGATGCCATGAGGCAAAACGGGATTAGAGTAAAGAAATGAAAGAAGACATGTCTTCTGTGTGATCATGTAATTCTGGCTATATCTTTGATTGATTCATATTTTGACAGAAATTTGTTGTTTATTGTAGTCCTGACTATTGTCTTTCATGGTTTTCTTCTGTTTATAGGTCTGCTTTGTGAGTGCAATTTGTAAATTTGTATCCATCTGATCAGTAGCAATATGAACTCTGTCACCATTTGGCTTAAACCTTGATGTATGATAACTGTGATGTTCTAAGGATAATCTCCTACTGCTGATGTAGTAAATATGTCTCTGCAATCAGTTCTTGTAGATATTTACTGGATTTTTTTGTTTGTTTATATTGACATTCAGTTCTACAATTTTGTGATTTGAAACCAAAATATTTTAGTTATATAATATATAATAAATGATTGCTGATAATTATATATAAATAAATATTGTGTACATAAGCATAACCAAACAGATGGTCATGAAATTGGCATGTTTCTTGTAATTATTCTTACTACTGCTGCAGCTTCTTTATCATGTTACATTTACTGATTAGTGTTTGTTTTTTGGTCTCATTTTTATAAGCATGAAATGGATTGTGTCAAATGAAGTTTCCTATAAATTTCACTGCAGATGTCTTATGATTTACAAGCATATATTATATAATAATCCAGTTTGTGGAATCTCTTATTATTCATGTGCAGATTTATAGACAAATTTATGGAGTAACAGTGGGATTCAGTTATTGTGCTTCAGTTTTTACTCACTGCTTTTTAATTTGTGTATGTTCCAACCTTTCGGAGATTTCACTTATGAAATAGAGCCTGACAGATAAAAAATAATTACAAAATGGAACACTTTGGGACATACTGCCTAATCTCAATATTATGTTGCAAATAGCTATAGCACTCTGGTTATAACTGAACATTACTTCAATATATTAACTCTAAGTGGACTAGGGCAAAGGCCTATATTAACTCTAAGTGGACTAGGGCACAGGCCTATATTAACTCTAAGTGGACTAGGGCAAAGGCCTATATTAACTCTAAGTAGACTAGAGCAAAGGCCTGTTTTTACAAGCCATTTGTATTTAGAATAAAAATGCCCTTTAGTGTGGCTCCTGATTAAAAAGGTGCCCAATCCAAAGTCATGTAGTGTGGCATTTGGTCCACAAGGAGTTAAGGAGTGTAAATTTGTGACTATCAGAATTCAATTGTTGATTGTGCATCCTTTGAAAATCACAACTGACAACATTTTGTTGGATAGGTTTGAACTTGTTATGAGAAGAATATAATTTTTATTTCACAAAATTCTAACATGATGAAAATGTCTGAATTTTATAAAAATGTATGTAACCTCCATCACCCTCACCCGGATCATTAACAAATATAGAGAGACAAAATGAACACAGACGTCCAATCTACATGCTTGTATTTGTGGTTATCTATTTCTTCTCAGACAATGTTGAATTCATTCATATCTGTGCTGTTTATCTATCTTCTTTTCTTTATGGTCATTTTCTTGGTTTGGTACTTCATTCTGCAGTGGTGTCTCAACTTGTGATGTACATTTGTGATACATTTGTGTACATTCACATGATCATTTGGTTTTTGTCTCATTCATGCTATGAATGTCATGGTGCCTAAGATTGCACCGTTGTCTGATTTTTGCATGAAGGCTTGCTTTCCTTTTCACCAGTGTGCCTGCTCGCCTCACTTTGACTTTAGAGATATTTGTAATTTAGATCTCCAAATAAAAGATCATTGTCTCCTGTGGTCCAACCACGCACACGTGTGCACACTTGAGAATTTTTGGCCCAAGCTGGCCTTGAACCCCAGAATTTCCACAGCTAACTCAGAGTGTTATCGACTTCACTATTGGCAACTTCATCATTTGCTTTATTTTAAATACCAGATTAGAATCAGAACACCATTTGTGTATACAAAGTGAATAAAGGTATCAATATTTATCATCATCAAATAGCTTGTGCTGAGCAGAACTTTGCCATCTTAACAGTCATTCAGAATTGTTCTCATAGGCCAGATGTCCCATCTCTGCAGCAGTCATGCTCAAACCATCAGTTACATCCTCAATCCATCTTCTCCGTGGTCTTCCTCTTCTCTTTGTCGGGATGATCAACATCACATTACACATTTATCAAGTCTGGTTGACAACAGAATCTGAACAAGTTATTGGGACCAAAAGTAACATCTGCATAATCTTGAAACAACACGTAATGTGAGCCACCACTGTTTATTGTTTCATTCACTCTTAGTTATCTCAACTTATTTGCTATTATTTGTTTTAAGTTATCACTTGGTTACAAAAATTATTAGCATATTTTTTTGTGTTAAGTACAGATTCAGAACTTCTAGACCCACTGTTTTACTGTCCAATTTTAGACCTAACCTTTACTGTGTCTCTGGCAGCACATAACAATTCACGATGTGCCTCTTTTATAACATTTTTTATTACAAATTGTAAATAAAATTCAATACTGTATTGTGATAATTCATATTGTGTTTTATAATTGTTTATATTTGTATGGTTCTCAGTACTCATGGCAAATTGAGAAATCTTGTTTTTTAAAACAAGCAACTGCAATAAAAATATAAGACTTCATACTCATACTGTGAACACATGACACGAGAGTAAAATAAATTTACGACAAACAAATATGGATCACTTCTAGTGTGGAAGCGTGATGATGAGAACGGTCCATCAAAGTTTATGAATTTGTTTTCTTTCCAAAGTGATTCACAACAATTGCCATCGATGGCCAAAAAATACTGTGACCAAATGCTTTGGACGATGTAATTCTATACATGTAGACAATTTGTTGTACCACACACCATTTTGTGTTCATTTGTACCTGTTACCTCTCCCTAGACAACATCCAGGAGACGTGTATGTTTCCATTCTGGGATTCTGCCCTTCTGTGTTGCAAACAGATCTCATAGTACTTGTGATTACCCCACACTACTACCTTATTTACCTTATATATGGCCCTTTTCATCTTTACAGACGGTCAATAGGCAAGTGTTTTACTGTGACAACTTCTGAGTTTTCGCTTTTCTCTCTTGTCGTTCAGCTCGTACATAAGTCTCTTCTCAAAAGACTCTGCGCCCTTCTGTAATTTGGCTTTCCACACAACTCTGTCATCAGCTAGTCCCTCCCATGTGCTGGGATCTATAGAAAAGTTTTCATTGAGGTTTTGCAGACATCTTTATATCTGAGCAGTGGTCTGCCCTGGTGCCTCTTCCTCCGAAAGTTCACAGAACAACATTTGTTTTGGTATGCCATAAGTTTCCATTTTTCTCACATGTCCCAACCATCTTATTCGTCTACTGCTGAGCATGCCCATGATGGAAGGCAGATTTGCACGTTGTAGTACTTCAGAGTTGGTTATCTTGTCGTACCACCTGATGTTCATAATCTTGCGGAGACATCGAAGGTGAAAGATGTTAAGTCTCCTCTCGTGTCTTGAGTAGGCTGTCCATGTTTCTGAGCCATATAGTAAAGAACTAATTACACAGGCTCGATATATTTGAGTCTTCGTCTGCAATGTCAAATTTTTTTGTCCCACGCTCGCTTTGATAGTATGCCGAATGTAGTAGCCGCACTCCCTATACGAGCGTTGATTTCTTCATCAAGAGAAAGGCTGGCAGTGACCGTGGACCCAAGACCGTGGACTTATTTACCTTATACTAGCATATTTACTATGTTCCCTAGGCCTTACCTTAGTCACCTTGTTACTATTCTTTGCTCCCCTTGTGAGCCTTGTGATGAACAATAATGGGGACAGTACACATCCTTACTCCTGATAAAATACTAAAGTAAGTTAATCGAGACCCTGTTGCTTGTTTTCGTTGAGCTCTGGCTGTTGTAATAAAGACTTGCATATATTGATCAGCTGCTCGTTAACTCCATACAATGCTAAATGTAACGTAACTGAACATAATGAATATAATGGCTGATAAAATTGAAAAATAAACTTCTTCTATTACATCAAATTCAAAGATTTTAAAAAGCAGTGCTTCGATGCAACTCGGCTGCATGTATGTACTAGATTTATCAGCACAGATCATCCGTGCAAGTGAGTGGTTCTGCTTGTCTTTTCGCATTATACTTGCATTTTTGTGCTATTCATCGACTCAGCATTAGTGAGCATCTGCAGCTTAACTCTTAGTGGACCAAGCGCCACGCTAAGTGGCGTTTGAAGTAGACGCGTTTTTACATTCCGCCATACTAAGTGGCGTTTGGTTATCAAAACATGAAAGCACTTGTAAAACGTGACTTTTGCCCTGGTCCATTAAGAGTTAAGCGTAGTGAGCTTTGATCACAACCAAGCGTACCTGGTTCAAACACTGCCGCTGGCAGTTTGGAAGCAAATTAGTTCCCTTGGATCTTTACAAACAGTAAAAATAGACATCACTGTGGCAAACTACTGAACATATAAATGGTGCCTAGAAAATCGACGACTTGTTTACTGTGGTTGACGGATAAGTCCTATAAACACGATTTTCATTTTTTTTCAGTCGGCTCAGATTTCTTTCTGCTCAGTTTCATTCATTCAGTTATGATTTTTAAATTGTCTCTCCCAGTGTATCTTAACTTTCCCATTTCTTACAATGGGCACTGCTTTAAGCATATACTTTAGTCAAATATATACATAAATATTGCCATAACCTACTGTTCTTCATCAGCATGACAGTATTAATAATAAGCAAAGTGCCCCACCCATATATGATCAAGACATTTTAGACAAGAAATGTAACTAAACCATTAGTTGGGAAATACCTGCATTTATTGTATTATATCCCTGTAATAAACTCATGTTACAATTTCATGGCATAGTTATACATGTTTGATTGTGCTTCTAAGATGCTGCTTTGATTGAGCACAACACTAACACACTGATGCAGTGAGAGTGCTGCTGTAACCATATAATAGCCGTCCATCGCAAGCGATGATGACGACAATCTCAGACATGTGCTGTTGCACCTCTCTGATGTGTGCGGAGGTGACTGTAGAGTCCAATCCTAGAACAGAATCCCTACCACAGGTGGGGCATACATGATCAAAGTTAGACATGTGCGTGTTGTGTGCTCTGTCTTTTCGCTCTGCTCGTTTCTCTGTGCCTCAACAATACAATGATTCTCAGCTATTCGGGTTCCTTTTTTGTTGTTACAGTGCCACATTTGGCGATATTGCGCAAGGATTCCCAGCACGTGGTGTCTATATCGAAGCATTTCAGAGACACTTTAAGAGTGTCTTTAAAGCGTTTTCTGTCCACCAGCTGAACGTCTGCCCCCTTCAAGTTCGCCATACATCAACCATATACTGATTACTAGCACATCTTATTCTTAGCATTTTATAAACCAAAGTATATCTTATTCAGAAGATACTTTAGTCCAACTCTCATTTCGTACCACCACAATCTGTCAGAATCTGAATAATGAAATTACCAGCACACAGTTGGGAAACACAAACAACACAGAATAATCTTAATAGAATGTTGGTTCGTCTACTTAACATTAGTGCCTTGCCATGAGAAAGAACAAATTCGAGACTAATCAACTAAACTCCTTAAAAAAGAAGCCATCACTAGTCATGTCTTCCTAATAACTCAAGCAACTCGAAAATATTATACCAGGTAATTCGCCCGAGTGGTTACTGGGGCCCAAATTTGGGATGTAAAGCATAGAACCACTGTTACCTGCCACGCATGTGTAAGAGGCGACTAAGGAGGTTTAGCTGAAATCGGATGCACACTTCCTAAACGTGTAGAAGTCTATGCGTTTAAGGGTCTACCAAACCAATGTGTAACGTATACGCAAAGATCAAACATATCACAAAGGGTGATTAAAATTGGTCGCAAAGAACAACTAATTTTTATGGAGGAACAAATTTTGATCGTAATCGAAATTTTGTGTGTTCTAATGTGTTTCTTAATGCACAATAACATACAAAATACATCCACTTTCAAATATTTAGTGAGGACTTTCTGAACTTATTTGTCGAACACTTCTCAATTTCATTACTTTTTTTACATAGGTCTGTTCCCTTATTCTTACTGTGAATGTCTACAACAGTAAATCTGTTCAACATTCCTACAAATTATTAATTGAACTGAAGTAGGTTTTGACATTTCCCAACCACCATCATTATCTGTGACTTCATCTGGCAATTATTTAGAGTGTTTGGAGACATCAATTTTGGCATCATCAAACTTCACTGCTTTTTCACTGCCAGTTTTGTCACTGTTATCTTGTCCGGCAGTATTTCTTGTCTCTAGCCAAAACAGATTCTCTGTGTAATAAAATGAGAAAAATATATTAGAATACACAATTTCACTGATAGATTGCAAGAGCTTGGATGGAAGATTGGGGTGGCCAGAAAAGAGCAGCACAACAGGCGTATGAGTAGGCTTATCAATCAAGATCAAACTGGTACAGTTTGCTGCTGGACTTTGTCAGAGATATTACAAAGGAGATCGGGGTACCTATGACATGTCCGGAGTGCAATGAAGATACCCCAAACTAAAACCAATTCACTTCTTCTTTGAATGCTCCATATCGACTGTCAACCACTCTGTGTGATTTGTATGTGATCTGAGAATAAGAGCAACTGTACGTTGTGCCAGTTATGTGCCTACAAGTAGGCCAGCACATCCGATTCCTGCGCTGCTTTTTATTTACTAGGGTAGCATCCATAGGGCCTACATCGGTGTCTCTTACGACATGCATTGTAGGTTGCAGTGGTACTATTCTTTGCTTCCCTTGCGGCCCCGGCACCACATGGGCGAAACCAATTCACAATTTCTATAATACTCATATTTTTAAACTCTGAGCGTGTAGTCTACCCAGTATTTGATTTTTAAAGTTCTCTGCTAGTGTGTTATCTTACCATTCAGCTTACATTTCTCTTGCAATGCAATTACTGTTTATGCTTCTCTTATTTTCGACCATGCTTTCCCTAATATAAGTAAAAAGTAAGAAAACTGTTTTCATACCTTGTAGTGTATCAGGGAATACGGTATTTGGTTCCATATTTTACTCTGACTAAGGGCACTTAATGTGGTCAACCGTACCCCAGTCATCTTTACTTCCCAGTTTCTCTAATATACTTGAGCACTGATGTGATATTGTGCTGTTTAATTAATCAGTTTCTGTGCTCAGGTCGGAGGTCAAGCTAGATCTTCATTAGCACAAGTTCATTGTCTTTTCTAGGTCGATGCATTCTTCTTGTTTAGATCCTATCAAGATACATGAGCCAAGCTCCACTCTTAGTTGTAGCTGATAGAAGCGATGCCATGACACTAATTAAAACTGCACATTGATCTCATTAATGTAGATTGATGTGTGCCCTGATATGTTCTGGTGACTGTCACTGTTTTCACCTCTCGAAGAAGTACAAGTTTGCAATCTTGCTCCCTGTGCCAGGAAGTCTAATTGACTCAAAGTGTCTGTAGGTTTTTCCTCCATCTCTTATAGAAGGACTACATGTTTGACCTCATCTAATCTGAGGTCAAGGGTGACGACAAATTTATTTATGCATAGAAATTAAATTAGAAACTTTGATTTGCAAGAACCAGCATCTAACCTCCATGCTAGGGTGAGCCTCACACATTTTGAAATAAATATATCACTTCTTTATTTCAATACAAAATATATGAAGTCAATCTTTAAATAAATACCTTCCCTATTCAGCTCAACACACTATTTGGGAGTCTATATGTACACAATGGTACAAAAACATGGACACTACATAGGCATTTGAAAAACAAAAACTTAAGACTTTTGAATATGGAGATACAGGAGAGAAATGCATTTGATGGGCTCAAGAACAGATAAAAAGAGGGATTGGAAATAATGGAAATAGAAGAATTTGAAATAAAACATAGACAATATTTTGGTCACATTAGCAACAAGATATTGGTGAAGAACATACTAGAAGGAAAGATTGTGGGCAGATGGGTGAGAAGAAGACCCGAGATAGAGAAAACCCTTCATTGATATCTTCAGAGCGTATGTTTTTTCTTAGATCATTGATGATGTTTTTATCCCTAGAAGGCATATTCTTGATCACAGCATTGCTCGCCAGTACATACGCTCTCTCATTGCCCTTTACCTTAGAATGACCTGGAACCAGAATGAGTGTCTAGAATGTTGCGTTTTCTATTAGTTGTATCCACTGCCTTCGCATATTTACAAAAAAAAAACAATTTCTTGAAACTGTTCACTAAAATGTTTAAGATGTGTAAATAATACAAACCTGGTGAGAGAATATAACGATCAACATCTAGTTCCTGGCACTTGGGATCAGCATCTGGACCTAGCGTCCACAACGATTCAATGTCATAATATTCTCTTTGATTACCAAAAAATACATGAAGAACAATGTTACCTGTGAGAATATACAATAAAATAGTAAATATAGGACAATCTCAAGTCTGATAGTGACAAGTAAATATATATTGAAAAGGGTTTTAAAGCCAAGGATTGACTTCATTGCACCGGGTTTTACCCCATATGGCTTGGTCCCTCTCCGCAGAAATGGCACGCCACCTGCCGAGAGTATTGCACAAAGCACGAACTCCGTAGCTCCGCAACAATCCTAGGGGTCTCTGGAAAAACTGCACTCGTGAACAGAAGGCCGTGGTCCGGATTCGAACCCACGACCTTCGACTCGCAAGGCAAAGGGCTTAGCCACAGAGACCCCCCAAAAAATATACATGTATATTGAATAAATTTATTTGTCAGCCCAAGGGTGAAATTATAAAGTTGAAATATTTCAGCTGTAAATTTATGTACTGTATCTTATAAACACCACAGAGGAAGTGTTTACAATGAATTTTAATTATAACAAGAGGAGATCAAATCAGAAATGACGAAATTAGAAAAAAAGTAGGATCCCTGCCGGTACTACAATGTAATAAGACACAACAGGTCATCTTCTTTGCGATCACTATTTTGATGATTATACCAGAGGATGCGTTCTTATGATGAAGTTCTCTGCTCATCTCTGGTGCCATGTAGTTTTGAATGTAGTGTTGTGTTGTAGGGCCAGTATTCCTTTCTAGGAAGGACATACAGGGGACAATCTTGCAGGACATGTTCTATGGTTTGATCAGCGGTGCCACAGGGGCAGAGGGGATGGGAACAATCGTAGCCTGTGTAGGTGTTTGTTCAGTCTGTTATGACATATCCTGAGTCAGAAGATGATGGTCTGTTCTTGTCTGTGAAGTGTGTGGTAGTCATCGTTGGATGGTTTAGGTTCTTTTCTAATGTCACGATAACTTTTTTTTCTTCTTCAAAGTATGAGATTTCATTACCTATTTGTTCACATTCTGCCCCCTTTTTAGCAAATTTGTCTGCCTTCTCGTTACCTGGCCCCCCACAGTGTGATTGTACCCACTGGAGTGTAACTCTTTTGTTGGTAGAAATCTTGCTGAGCTCTTTGGCATGTACTTTTGTTTCGGTGTGGTTGTTGGGATATGTAATATAGATACCAGCTTCTCCATTCTTAATTGCAACTGTTGCAGATCCATCGGTGTAGTCATGATCCATGATTGTTTATGGTAGTTTTCTTGAATCATGCACATAGTGGCTGTTCTCTTCTGTAGGTCATTGTGTGTCTCTCCAGTTGTGATTTCACTAATTGTTGCTGTATCACTAACGCACAACAGGTCAAATGTTTTCTGTCATGCATCAAAGTTACCACAAGATAGGCTCCCACAGAGAGCACTAGCACTCAGATATCGAAATAGGGGAAGACTGCAGTAAAACTTGATAAATAGTGAAACACGTACAAACAAAGTACTATAGTTTTACAAAATACAGAAACAGTGACGATAAACAGCAACGTTTGACCAACAAGGCCTTTATCAAGCAAACGAACAAACAGGAGTGACAAATTAAAATGAAACACAAATGACGACCAAATACCAACGTATCTAAGGAAAATCTGAATAAAAGCAATAACGAAATAAATGTAACACAATAGTTTGTGTTACATTTATTTCGTTATTCGTTTTTATTCCAGATTTTCCTTAGATATGTTTTGTGTTTCATTTTAATTTGTCACTCCTGTTTGTTCGTTTTGATAAAGGCCTTGTGGTCAAACGTGCTGTTTATCGTCACTGTTTCTGTATTTTGTAAAACTATAGCACTTTGTTTGTACGTGTTTCACTATAGCACTCAGATACAATGGCAACAGACCCAGAGGACGACCATGTAAACGATGGATAGGTGGAATATCCAAGGCAGTAAATTCCACCATGTACAAAGCTCATAGGGAGGCTTACTCCAGGTGCTGCTTTTTACTGCCTGACGCTGAAAAGCAAAACAGGGATAGAGAAATGATAGATTGGATTGACAGATAGATCTTATTTATTTTAAAGAAATAGAAAATTGTGCAATTAAAAAACTGACTAGTCCTCATAAATGAGTTAATCTATACCCGACATTGGAAGTCTCAGAGATCACCAGAAATCTTCATCTCCGAGAATATCCAGCATATGAAAGAAAGATCAGTAACAAAACAACTTGGAATAAATGATCACAAACCTATCAACCTTACACTAAAAGAGACTTGTAGCACAATTAAACAACCACCAAACATATGCCATCTTGAGGGAGGAACAAAAGTGAAAATTGGAATGCATACCTTACCCTCATAGAGGATAAACTAAAAGCAACCTTTGAACAAAAAATGTATGAGAAAATGTAAAAGTAGTAACAAAAATACTTCTGGAAGTTGTTAACAGGAACATACCTAGAAACAGAAGACATAAATATAAATCCTTCTGGAACAAAATTTTCCAAATGATTCATGACCAATTATCTGCTGCAATATCAAAAATAGAAACCAATCCAACTGAAACCAACATTCCTTAACACACATTAGATAAGCTATATTTAGAAGAAGAAAACTAAGCTGCACTAAATCTAGTTTGAAAAATATGAACAAAAACTGCATCATTTTACATGGAAAAAGACAAAGAAAATATGGCAAGTTGTCAAATGTCACAAGAAGATAACAAACCACAAGGTAATATTATTGAAGAAAATGAAAGATCCTACTCTGACTAATAGGTTGAAAACTTCTATAGTAAATAAAGCACAATCAAAATCTTACATATGTCTACATTTATCTACTCTCTTATGAGCTCACTGGTGAACTCACTTCTCATGCTAGTGGTCTGGGTTCAATTCTACAGTGGGCGCTGCATTTTTTCTGACCGTAACGGCTCTCATGTCAACTCAGTCTCAACTGGGTACCAGGAAAAGCACTGGGAAGTAAAGACGGCCAGTGTGATGTTGATCCCATCACCACTTGTGTGCCGGTGGTCAATGAAAAATACAGGTCTAACACTGAATGACCCTATATACCACATGGTATAAAAAGGGTTTCTTTACTTACTTACACTTGCTTACATTCATTTACACATTAACTTATAATGCTACAAGGTCAATCAATATATAGTGATCACACATGTTAAAGATTGGATACAAACCCAGGTCCATAGCACACCAGGTTGACTTGGTCATGCCTTCTATTATCAGATGAGCATCTTTCTTTGATTTTTTTCTTTTATGCTGAAAAGTACATAGATTAAGTTCTTACAAAACATTTGTTTCTACAAACAATAATATTAACAATAGCAAATACTATGCACAACTATTTTACTAAATATACAAGTCATCAAAAAATCAAACAAAATATGAAATTACAAGTTGTTATATCTGTAACCAAAGGGAGTATAAAATCGTATAAAATATATATATATCAAGTAGTAGCATGTCCCTTGCGGAACGTCACATTCATCAAAGCCCGCCTGAAAAGCTCTCTGTCTCTTGCAAGTTCTCCTGTCTCTTCCAGCATCATGTTTAAGATTTCTTTGATGTCCTGCTGCCATCTTTGTCTTGGTCGTCCCCTGCCTCATTTTCCAGGAACCATGCCTTTCATTACCTTTCTCTCCAGACCACTGTGGTGTTTAATGTGGCCAAAATATTTCATCTTCCGGGACATGTTATTTATGAGCCAATGCTCCTTGATATTCAGGTCTTTGTTTCAGATCTTTGTTTAAGATATGTTTTTTTCAGAATATGTTTAAGATATTCAGATCTTTGTTTCTTCTCTTCTCTGTCCAGGATGTTCTAAGCACTTTTCTATAGCACCTTGTTTCAAAAGCTTCAATTTTGTTTTTTTAATGTTTGTGTTATGGTCCACGATTCGCATCCATATGTTGCCACATGGAATAAGTCCTGTTCTCAGAAGTCTTACTTTTGTTTCTTTGCTTGTGTCGTGCCATAGTTTCTTCATGCTGGCCACCCTCTGGAAAGCCATGGCTAGCCTTCTTCTAACTTCTTTCGTACAATCTCCATTGTTGGTAATTATAGAGCCAAGATATTCAAAATCTGTGATGTTCTCAATGTCTTCCTTATTGATGGTAATTTTGGGTTGAGATTTTGCTTTGTTGGTGGACATAATTTTAGTTTTCTTTATATTCAGCAAAAGGTTATGATCTTCGCAGTGCTTCTTGACAGACCAAACTAGATGTTCCAAGCTGGTGGCACTATTTGAGAGTAGTACTGTATCGTCTGCATACCTTAGTTCTAGAATCAAATTTCCCTGATTATAAATGGGTAACAAAATTTAAGTTATCACTCTTAACATTTCACATTGTATGTTCTGCATAGATTTTGAAAAAATATGGGAGAGTATGCATCCTTGTTCTATTCCCTTTTACACTTCGAACCATTCTGATGTTTCTCCTGCTATTCTGACTGCTGATTGTTGTCTCTATTAGATGTATTGAGTGTCTCTATTAGATGTATCAAATGTGATGGGAACCTCATGTCTTTCATATTGTTCCATAATTTCTGATGTTGCACATAGTCAAACGCTTTAGTCAAACGCTTTGGTGTAATCTTCGAAACAGGTATGGAGATTCACATTATATTCTCTACAATTTTCAATGATGTATCTCATGTTAAAAATGTGGTCTCTGGTGTCTCTGCCATGTCTGAAGCCTGCCTGAACTTCATGGATTTCGTGTTCCAACGTTCTTTACATATATATTGTAATTGAATATAATTGTATTGATTGATTGTATTGTATTCTTATCTTATCCACATTTGCCGTGAAGCGGCGTGGGGAGATTTAGTTTTCTCTCTTGTACCAGGTGTGTTGCACTTGACGTTGTAAGTCCATGCTTTCGCAGGGACTCTGAGATGTTATCTATCCATCGTGTTCTTGGCCTGCCTCGTGCTCTGCACCCTGTTGAGTGTTGATTATTGTAGGCACATGATGGTTCCATTCTCATTAGATGGCCGAACCACTTGATTCTTTGCTTCTCGATGTACTGTATGCATGGTAAAGTACCAACGATGCTTCTGATATTCTCGTTTCTCACACTATCTCTCCTTGTAACGTTGACAGCTTTTCGTAGACATCTAATTTGTATTCATCTCAGATGTATTGTATTGATGACTATAATTGATATATATATATATATATTGTGAGAGCTATAATAGCAGTGGTTAGTGCAAAAAATCTGCAAGCAAAACATGGGGTAAAAGCAGAACTATATATATTTGTAAATCTACATTTTGTCTATGCTTACCACCCACAGCATCTCATCATTGATAGCTTGTAGATGCCTGCTGGATTTGGCTGATACAACCACCATATGGTCACAATAATTTACCTCCGGTGGTATTGGAAATGTTACAATGTTCTCAGCACCAAGATGTGTCAGAAGGGTGACCAATTCATCCAGATCAAACACACCATTCTTTCCTCCTGTTGTATGTCAAAAAACAAAGATACATATTATTTGAAATCTCATTACAGTAGAACCCACTTATCTCGACCTCGGTTAACTCGCCAACCCTATTAAGTCGACGCTTTTGAAGTGGAGCCGCCAAATTCTCTCTTTGTCTTAGCATTTTCTCATTGGATATCTCGATTCTTTTATGTCGCCGAACCCTAATATCTCGAGCACAAAAGAGGGCCAAATTTGCCACTTAACGTTGGTTATCTCGATCCCCATGACCATGGGTGTTAACTTATGCTACAGTAATATATACAGTCCAATATTGGCAGGTGTTGACTCATGTAAGTTTCTTTCGTGGGAATGGAGATCCCATTTTGCAAGAACACGGTATTTTGATTTTTAATTTACCGTACTTGGTTCACTGCGCATGTGCTGAGTTCACGTGAGTTCCTTGTCTGAAGGATAATATGCTGTAGCTATTCTGTTTATTTTTTCCATTCTAAAAATGTCTGGAGGTGTTAAGAGAAAACTGGAGAATCAGTCAATAGAGAAAAAAGTATGAAATCATACTGCAGCTAGAAAAAGGAACAAAACCAGCAGACCTCAGTCGTCAGCATGGCATTCCAGCAAACACCATTTCGGGATGGAAAAAGAAGGCAGACGTGATAAAGCAAATGTACGAGAAGTCTGTCTTTGATAGACAGCATAAATAATATTGAAGCATTTGTTTTCAAGCAGACTGTTAAAGGCAAAAAGCAACAAAGCATTTTAGACTTTGTAAAGAAACCATAGTAACCGCGTGTACGATACTTTTCAGAGCTGTGTCAGTTTGTATAAATAAAGGTTTGTATCGAGAATCGACGGTGGTTTTTATTTTATATTGGTAAATTTCTGCTGTTAGTTGGTGCACATATGCCTTTTGTTGTTAGCAAACATGTATGTACATTTTTATAGCATGCCGATCGCTTCATCAAACAAATAACACGTCCATGTACATTCTCATTTATTAACGTACATCATGTACATAAAGAAATTTCAAGCACACGTTAATATTTTGCCGCCATATTGGTTTTCATTTATCTCGATCATCGGTTATCCCGACGCTTTTGGCAAACCCTAGGCGCGACATAACCGGTTCTACTGTAATTTAACATAAAAAACAAACAAAACCCACAATCCCCCGTACCAACTGGCACAACTGATTGATTGATATGACCATCATGATTGCACTTCAGTGAATAAACATGTGTGCTTCTATCTCTGTATTACACAGGAAGATCTAAGCGGCATTGGACAAACTCTGAAGCACTGGCTAGGGTCCCTGATGTAATTTTGAATATTGGGAAATTTTGTCTGAATTTTATTTGAATCTGTTCTTATCGATTTTCAACTGCTAATGGGTTTTTTTAAGTGTTCAATTTTCAAGAAATAACTTCTCAGACTAGTGATATAGACCACTTCTACAAAAAAAAATAGAAATACTGCTCTGTAGTCAGTGTGGAGAATATCAAGGGCCAGAGATGGATAATCTGAACAAAAGCCTTGCAGAAAAAGGATGTGTTAGGTCAAAATCACAGCTTTGCTGTTAATAAGCAGATCATACTTATGCTCATTGGCCTAAATCCCAGTGGTTTATAAAGGATTATTTTAGAACAAACACAGAAGATGAAAAGAATAAAGAATATAACTTATTATAACTTACTTTCTAAGCCGATAGGAAGAACTTTTTCAGGTCGGATTTGCTGCTCTGTCAGTACATTATTATCATCAATATAATCATATTCCTCTATATCTTCAGCCACTTGATAATCATATTCAAAGTCTGCATCCTTGTTGTTCACTTGTGTGCTATCTAAATAGTTTTCTAATTTACTAGAGTCTGAAACTTCCAATGTTTGTTTGTGACTGTCTTCATTTTTTATCTCCTCTGTAATTTCATTGTCAAAATCATTTGAAAGATCTTTTAAAATTGACTTTAATTCTGGATCATCTATTTTCGTTTCTGAATCAGCATGATTGATGTGTTCTTTCGCATCGAGTTTACCGCCACAGTCATCAGCATTGTTAATGTGTGATAATTGTCTATAGCATGAAAAACTCAGCAGACGACAATTTCTAATGGACAAAAACACAGGAAAGTCACATCTGCCGAGATAGTTAGGTTTCCGACACAATGTTTGATCTACTTTGGTAAAAGATTTTATTGATCTTTTCAAAATGTACTCTGTTAATTTCTTAGTGCCATTTTGGAAATGTCTTAAATCTGTTGCCTTTACTGAACAACCAATTTTTCCTGTAAGCAAAAATGATGCCCTTGGACATAAAGTTAGTTGTACATACAATGCTCCAGCCATTTTTTTTAGCTGCTTTCGGTTTTGAACGTCCTTCCAACTTCCGACATAAACCGGAAATTCAAATGCAACAAGAAAAAATGAATTGAGTTTCCAAATACTTTGGGAAACAATGGTTTTTCAAATGTCAAACCCGGGAGTGAAAACTGTGGCTCTGGATAAACTCGCAGCTTCAGCTAAATGCTCACAATTGGTGTCTTTCGCGTTTTTAAGACAAACTACTGGCCGTCTCATGGCTGAATTTCAAACTAACAGAAGAATGACGGGTCTCTTTTTTTTTTCTCCAGTCCAGTTTTGTCTCACATCGTCAGGATAAGAGATTTATAGAACGGGCTTTTGTGTGCGCTAAAATACAGTGTTTTTCGTTACCTCTGTTAACTCTAAAGTCCACCTTTTGCTTTGTATCCACTGTATTGGTGTAACATTGCTCTTTGATTAAATCTCAATGTAGATGACTTAAGAATTGTGACTGATAATTAAATCTCTGACACCACGAAATCAGATGTTTCGGTTAATGTGGCTAGGGATTTATCGTTTTACTATGAAGGAGTTGGAAGTAAATCCCGCAAACACAACCCGAGCAGAAAGTACTAAGGCAGATTGTTATTGTATTTTGGGATATTCTGGTAAATTCAAGAGACGCCGCTGGGACCAAATTGTACTCCCTCTGATTTCTAATCTGCTCGTAGAATGGGAAACTTGATGTATAGTCAGCAGCGATCAACCGTGGCCTCCGAGATGGACGAAGTGATTTACGATTCAATATTTGTAGCCACGAATGTTTATATGTGGAGGTTCTACAGCCTGGACCATCGCCGTAGTTTTGTTGAGACTGAGTGTGAAACAAATATCTTCACAGACCACCATCGCAAATCTGGACATAATGCGTCATAAGGGTCTGAAGCTCGGCGTCTGCATGTGTGACAACAACGGCAACATCTGCAAACAACATACCCCTGATTATTCCTTTCACGATTTTGTTACCTGCTTTCAATCTTTCAAAATTAACAATCTTTCGTCCGATCATGAGTGTAGATCTAAACCTTCTATAATTGATCAGAATGCGTGATTTAAAAGATTGATCAGAAAAGAAAAGTAAGAATAGTGTTGGAGTGAGGACACATCCTACAAAATGTCATGCATGTCGCTATAAGAAAGACGGAGAAAATATGACCAACTAAAACGTGGTTCTTCCAAACATGAGAGGTTCTATGGATGAGATGAAGCGAATAAGACAGTTCATTGAAACTATTGGTGCTGTGATCCGATGACGGACAGAAGAAAGAAGACACTCGGTTCGTTGGCAACTTTAGCACATGAAAGGAAGTCTAGAACATGTGCATCTCCACCTCTACTGCTCTCCGTCATATCCATCATGTTGATTTTGGTGTGTCTCGCATTTATCTTCATTCATAAGTTCACCGAAGGGCAGGTTTTGTGATGGTTATACATAACTGTGCAAACGATCAATTTTTCCTACGTCAGCTTATTATAATAAAAATTACCGCACGCGGCTAATTTTCGATCAGATATTTCCTCCATGTCATATGTTGCTATTTTTTTAAAAGGGTTTAATTTTTATTCTTTCCGTTCCACTGTCTTTAGATAATTTTATGACATACTTTCTAAGTATACTACATGTATGTGTTAAGACTCACAGTCATTCTGTAACTTAAAATTGATTTTTATTAGCTTTCGTGTAATACTTCATACAGTAATTTCTTCGCTGGTTTGTATGTGAGCATAATGGTTACTGAATTGACGTTGTAGCACTGCGGGCAGACCCATATGAGTCAACGATTTTTTAAAAATCCCATTCCTAATTGGATGGTGGTACATTTACAACAGAAGCAAGTATAAGAGCATGAAAATGCAGAAAACAATAGAGATTTATGTCAGACTTTTTTAATTGGTACGGTCGCACTCGCCGCCTTCTGAAATTATTATCAACCTTCACCTTTGCGTAAGTAAACCACGTAGACAGATTGAGATGCTACTTGCACTAAACAATCGTTCGCCACTCTGTAATCCGCGCGTTCTAAGCATCAATCACTTGCATTGTTTAATGGCTGATATTTGGAACGGAATATAATCATTGAAAATTAGTGAAAGTTCATTGAATACTAGCGAAGAAAACTGCAGTAAAAATAGCCTGGTTGAAACCGCCGATAATACGAAAGATAAGGCTAAATTAGTAAAGTTAAAGCTTTCCCCGGATGTAATATGGCGTCAAACTCTATAAATGAAATGTAATCATATTGTTGAATGAAAAGTCTCAATAAGTTATTGCAGCTGCTTCCTTTGCATTGCATTTTGCTATTTCGCTATAGCGTTAATGGTAATGCATGCAAGGAAACAGCCCAAACTCAATGATGGGTAAGTTTTATTATCTTGTTTTATTATGATTGGGCAGCCATATTTGTTGTGTTTTCATTTCAACTAATGAATGGATGACAGCATTCCAAGTTCATAGTATCAACGATAATGTGATGTATTTAAGATAGTAGCCCTATTTAGCGTTTTGCACATGGTAGAACTAGGTAAAAAGTGTATGAGTGTGCCGAATAAGAAGTGCAGATGTTCAATAATTTGTCTTGTAACATTTTTCATTTACATGTAACTAACAGTTACTCACTGAGTTAGTTGAATTGCATAATAATAATGAATTGAATGCATGTTTCAGTGACCGAACATCTTACACATCGTATCAGACGTATCGTCTTTATTAATTCAGCGAGTTTGTGATGATTATGTTGGAAGCATTGTTTTTTCTCCTTGATTAGTAAAATATAACAATACCACCAATTTCCTCTGCATCATCTTATGAGCCGTTTAAATACATGTCATGTTTTTTAGGAAAACATTCTATTTGCACTTTAAAAAAACCTCAGCAGACTATATCAGAGAATCCCGAATCCTAAAGTGAATGACGATTGCAGAAGAATACTTTGTTACTTGTTTTGTTAATAGCAACCTCAATAAGACAATAGGACAAAAGTAAACAAAACAACAATAGCAATTTTGATGTAGCTAAAACATCCGTAGAGAGAACCTCAAGACTGTGCCAGTCTCTCTCTGTCTAGGAAAAAGAAGAATTAGAAAACAATCAGTTCAGTAACACAAGACTTCTTTAACAGGTCTATGAGTTCAAAGATGTGAGAATGACAAGAAAAAAAGATGCACAACATACTGATTGATTAATTCAACTCTAGCTCAATGGAAAGAGTGCTACTGGATATCTCTACATTGTTAAATTATTAATAATTAAGTAAAGAAAGAAGTAACTACTGTGGAATCAAATACTAATCATTTATTCCTCTTCATCCACAGGTATTCCAATAGAAAAGAGTCCCACCTGCATCTGGTAATATATACTTTTACAGTTCTTGAAATCAAATTAGTGTATTTTCTTTCACATGTTTTTGTCTGCTATTGTGGGAAGTTAAATCATTGTGTGCCATCTTGCATGTTTTTTGTATGAAGTACTTCTTCTTCTTTTGTCATAACACTGCTACCGGGTTGTTGCCCAGTGTTGTGGTTTTCTGTTTTGTCTTGCGCTGTTCTGGTGGCTTGTGTGATTGTTATTTTTGTTCGTTCACAGGATTCTGCTACGCCATCTAACCATCTTTTCCGTGGTCTTCCTCTTGCCTTCTTTCCCGATGTCCTGTTGTAGAAGACTCTGTATACTGTGGAGTTTGGGTGCATTCTTATTAAGTGGCCAAACCACTTCATTCTTTGTTTCTCAATGTAATTCAATGTGTTGTTCAGTTGATGAATAAGTTTTAGTGAAATGTTGCTTAAAATATGAACATATGAAAAGTCAATGAACAACAATGCCAACAAATAGCTACAAATAACAGTTAGATTTAGTTCAACAGTTAATTGTTCCTCAACATCATATAATATATATAATTTCCTGCTATAACATCATATAATATAACAACTTCCTGCGTGACCAAATTTACACATTCATAAGTAAACAACTCATTGAAAACTCATCATCATCCAGTAGCTTGTTCTGAGCAGAAATTTACAATCCCAACAGTTATTTAGAATTTCTCTCTCTATTAGACTAGATGTCCTGCCTCTGCAATCGTAATACTGAAGTCATCAGTCAGATCATAAATTCATCTTCTCTATGATCTTCCTAAATACAACCAATTTGTCTGTAAATCTACATCTCAAAGACAATAATTATGTCTTCCAAATGGTTGTTAACGGTTCAAATGGCATGAGAAGGATAAAGAGGAGTAATTTCTCAACAAGATGAAAGAAGCCAACACAGAAAAACCAAGTACTGGCACATGGAAAACCAAGACCCATACTTGTTTCTTCTTTGGTTTTTATAATGATACATACAATATAAGAATAGTAACACTGCAACCTACAAGGCATATGGCAAGAGGCGACTGAGGTAGGGGCCTAGGGATACTGCCCTAGTAAATAAAAATCATCGCAGAAATTGGATGTGCTGGCCTACTTGTAGGTGCATAACTGGCACAATGTACAATTGCTCTTAGGCTCAGATCACACACAGATCACAAAGAATGGTTTAACAAGTGGTCGATATGGTACGTTCAAATAAGAAGTTAATACATACTATTGCAATGTAAGAAATCTGCCTCTGTACACTTTGTATGCTTTAAGAGGTCATTTATGTAACAGTTTGTTTTATACATAATGAGGTTGCTAGCCTCTTGCATAGCATAATTATTTTACATGTTACATGATTTTGGTATGGCTTGAGATGAGGTTATTTTCTCTTCCACATCAGGCTCAGAAATATATGGTAGACAGTAGTCTTCTTCTTCTCTTCCACCATTTACTTCTTTATAGAAGGGGTTGGGGGAAACATAGTAATCTTGTGTGTGCTTGTTTTAAGACACTTTGTTAGATAATATTCATTTTTGTAAGGCTGTTCTTGATGCCGTCGCTCCATATTTTGCATGGTCTACCGCTTGCCTTGTACTCATTATACTTTTTCTGTGTGGCTCTCTGTGGTAGGCGATACCAGGGCATTTTGTCATGTGTCCAAACCATTTAATCTGTTGTTCTTTTATGAATTGCATGACTGGTTTCACATCCAGTCTTTGTCTGATTTCTAATTTTGTCTCTTATTGTCACACCTGCAGCTCTTCTAAGACACTTCATCTCTGTCGTATGATTTTCCGCTCATTAGCTGCTGTTATTGGCCATGTTTGACACTGGTATCATAGTGTTGGCCAGAAAATCGTTCTTATGAGATTTGTTTTAGTTGTTAGCGGTATCTCTTTATGTGACAGCAGTGGTGTTAATTGTCCCAGTACTCGGTTAGCTTTTGTGCAACGATTGCTGATTTGCTTATCGATACTTCCATCTGCTGGAAAAATTGCTCCTAAGTATTTGGCATCAATTGTTTGTTTTATTTCTACATTCACCAGTGGTTACCGGGCCCAAATTTGGGATGTAAAGAATAGAACCACTGTTACATGCCATGCATGCCGTAAGAGGTGACTGAGGAGGTTTGGCTGAAATCGGATGCATGTGTCCTAAACGTGTAGAAGTCTATGCGTTTAGGGGCCTACCAAACCAATGTGCAACATATACACGTTCTTGGCAAATATCAAACATATCACAAAGAGTGATTAAAATTGGCCGTAAAGAACGAACGCAAAGAAGAAGAAGAAGATTTCTACATTTTGGAGTTTTATTGTAAGGTTTTCTGGTTGTCTACTTATTGCCATTGTCTCTGTCTTTATTATATTTATTTTCATGTTTTACTCCTCACCCTTGATGTTAACTAAAGCTCAAATAGTTCTGGAGAGATTCCTCATTTTCTGCAATCAGTACTTGGTCATCTGCAAATGAAAGTTCTGAAATATTATTTTCTTCCTCTATTCCTGCTTCTCTACTTATGTTGTCCATGTATGTTATAAATAGCAGGGGTGAGACCTGAGTTTACTGTGAATATTTTTGATGTTCCGGCTTTTGTTCTTATGTAGTTTTTATTTGAAATGTATAAACTCTTGCAGACCTTGATGAGAGGTTTGCTGATTCCATTGTTCTTAGACAATCCCATAGTTTGTTTGTAGACAGTAGTGTGTACCTAAAACTTAACCTGTGTTCATTACTTGACGCGATGTAAAAATAGATCTTCTCACACATTCATACTGTCTTGTCTGACCATCCATAATACTTTCTCTCTTATCATCCAGGATAAAGTTGTATAAAAACAATAACAATATTCTTTTTGTAATTTCTTTATTGTTCAGGACATGCAACATCACAATAGCATATTTACCAATGACGATGATGATGGCCCCTCCTTTGACAGCCATGTTAGTGCCCGCTATCAAAACAAGCCCTCTCATATTGAGAGAAATAAAGAAATGCCTGGTAAACTTATTTAATAAGTAATTACATGTTATAACTATGTTTATGGTTGACTTCTAGCTTTTGATTGATAGGACCATTATCATTACACTTCAGGGAATAACCATGTGTGCTCTGATCTTTCTTACACTGGCAGATCTCAGGCAGTGTGCAAACTCCATATATTCTTCTTCTTCTTTGCGTTCGTTCTTTACGATCAATTATAATCACTCTTTTTGATATGTTTGATCTTTGCCAAGAACGTGTATACGTTGCACATTGGTTTGGTAGGCCCCTAAACACATAGACTTCTACACGTTTAGGATACATGCAGCCGATTTCAGCCAGGCCTCCTTAGTTGGCCTCTTACGACATGCATGGCAGGTAACAGTGGTTCTATTCTTTACACTCCAAATTTGGGCAAAGGTAACCACTCAGGCGACTCCATACATTAAGACTAGGTTCTTCTCAGTAAATACAAAATGTGCAAAAACTGATATTTTCATGTTCCTTTCTTCTTCTTCAATGATCCAGAACTGGTCTGACATTTGCTATCAAACACAAAGCCTTGTAGGGCAAACATTCTTGTTACATTTTGTTTTATGTTATGTAATGTGAAACATTTATCTGATCTTCATGGAAGAAGCATTATTCTCTCTCACTCTATTGTTCTTTTTCGGCCATGTTTATCATTCTAATTGTGATAAATGCACAGCCTTTGCCAAGAACGCAATTTTACGTCACAACATTCAGTACCAATTGGAGCTCTAGTTCATATCCTTCGGTGAAGTGTCCGATTTCAATCAGCGTTTACTGGGTTCGCTCTCCGTTAGCCTTTTGCTGTCCCTAACCAAACCCACAAGACAGCAGATTGCTATTTTCTTTCAGGGCAGCGACCTGTAGATGACCTACCCTCCCGGGTTGATCAGCTAACCCGCCTTTTTATGGATAACTTGGTTTGTTCCTTCCGTCCAGTTTTTTTGTATGGTTTGCTCCGCTAGCCTTTGATTGTCTCCAATCAAACTACAAGACATCAGTAGTTCCTTGCAAGCGGAAACGCACACTGGCTTCAACCTCTGCTGGGCTTTCCAGTTTTTTGCACGTTTGGGTGGTCCTCGCGCCTACCACGCCATCGGTACTGTGCACGTCTGCCCTGGTGCCTACTCACCATCTCTATCAGTTCTCACCATTCTCACATTTGCTTCGGCTGTCCGAACCTTGGGCGTAAACTGGGGACCCAAGTTTTGCTCTATGTGGGCTAACGTCTCCTCGCCTGATGCACCTCTCATCCTGTGTTTATTTGTTTTGGGTCCCTCTCAAGGCTCGGAGTTTCGCTGCGTGCAACTCAACTCGGTGCCTACCTTCGGACTCAAGAGTTTCGCCCCATGTGGGCCGATGACTCTTCTCGGGATGCACCTCTCATCCCTTGATGTTTATCCGTCCAGCTTTTCCATCGGCTGGGAGAGACGAGCATTAATAGCCACTCTGGAATTCTACTCGTCTGTTTAGCGAGCGGATCCAATCTAGCGTGATCTGCATCTCTACCTACACCAGAGTAGCTCTCACTCGATCACTGCCTCCTTAGTCAGACCGGAACCAAAGTCTGTTACCAGGATCACCGCATGGAGGTGGGGCACAGGGTCATGATTAGTGCCAGCTCCACTAATCCTGGCGCGGCGTTGTCTCCGTGCGCCTCTGACCCCGAGCATTATACAGATATAATCCAGTGTGGGACATTCAGGTAGGTGATGATTGATAATTTCTGAAGGCTGTATGCTGAAGTGCACTGAAGTATTTAGGGGCTTGGTTTTATTCTTATGATTATTGAGTGTTCTCTGCGTAGTCCCAAAAACAAAAGGGGTGCTTTGATTTCTTGTCTTGAAAGGTTGTTGGTGTTGGGAAAGAATAGACCATATGTCTGTACACTCTCTCTCTTCCTGTGCCTCCCACAACCCATCCGTTCAGTTACGTTTATTTGTTTTTTTCTGTTAGGATTTGTTTGGACGAGTTATTGCTCTACATGGATGTGCTGTTCTTTCTGTTTTAATTCTGGCTTTTTGTTTGAATTGGTTAATTTCACTGTAAAAATATTTTGTTTTCTTTAAACAAGCAATATGCCATAAATACCACTAATATTGTGCCCACTTCTCCAGCTGAAGAAACAGTAGTGCCTCTTTTTGTTCCATGAGCGGTTGCTAGTGTGACAGATACTGAGCTGTTACCTCTGGGAAAGTGCTCCAGATTAATGTATCACCACCACAGCTGTTCAAGACATTGCTTGAATCAACGGACAAATCTTATTTTTCTTCAGACTAAAGCTGGCAGTTATCAATCGTTCGATACTTTTCCTGTGTTATTGCCTTTCTTTGCCACTGTCTTGTCAATTATGTCATCCTTTGGTGTCTCTGTTTTGAGAATGTTAGTAAATCAAGAAATAATATATTCTTATAATTTTATTGTTCCCATAACACTGCAGCAAAACATTCTCTTATCTATTTGTTTGATACCTGTTGGAGGACACTTTCTGGAAATTGTTCTTGTTTTGTGTAAGAGATTAACTTTGCCTTTAAAAAAAATATTATTTGATGTTTTCCTTAATGTTGTCCAGATTGCTAATCACCTCCACTACCATTCCCTACTTACAGGTTCCTTCAACCTTGCAGAGAATAAAGTTAACCACTACTTGGCCACTGGTAGTCTTGGTCGTCCAGTATCTCTGGACAACAGCTTCACCGGAGAACATATCAATGTCATTGGAATTCCAGATCTACAGCAACCATCATCAGAATCAAACAGAGAGCAATCAGGAAACCAAGGTGAGATGGGAGCCAGAGACAATAATATTCACCAAGGTTCTAAACCTGAATTCAAAAGCTCGACTTCCTCCTCTTCACACTACCATCATGATGCCTCCAAATCTACCAGCAGGAGTTTTTCATATTTCCAACAAACAGGTGGTGATACCAGCAACCATTCAGAGAAAGACAATAAAATTTTGCCTTCCGTGTTGGTCAACAACGGAAAACAAATGGCCTCCGCAACCAAGGAAAAAGACGTGAGTTTTACCATATCCATTATTAAATAACATTTAAACTAGCATAAATTGACCCGATAGTAACCACTGAAAGGAAATGCACTATAATGCAGCTTCTGTTTTTGATAACCAGGACCTAGAATGTCTTACGCTCTGTTTGATATGGTATTTACTACACTTTCATAGTTTTGTATTTTGTTGTTAAACTTGACAGTCAATTGCTCATCCATTTTTTAAGTTTTGCACTATTAAAATTATATTCTTATTTTTTAACTACTTTGCTGTAAACACAATTAATCGCCCGAGTGGTTACCGGGTCCCAAATTTGGGGTGTAAAGAATAGAACCACTGTTACCTACCACGCATGTCGTAAAATGCGACTAAGGAGGTTTGGCTGAAATCGGATGCACATGTCCTAAACATGTAGAAGTCTATGCATTTAGGGGCCTACCAAACCAATGTGCAACTTATACACGTTCTTGGCAAAGATCAAACGTATCACAAAGAGTGATTAAAATTGGTCAAAGAACGAAGCAAAGAAGAAGAACACAATTAATCATCTACTTTACATCTATATTCTCATTCTTATCAGTTCAACTCTTTTTACCAATCCTATACATTCAGCCATATTGTTTTTTCATTTGTTAGTACCACCTTTTTTCAGTATATTTGTGAGTGAGATATACCACTATCTAGTGCTGTTATTTTTTCAGTTTAAATATTCTTGCAGCGTTACAATTGAGTTTCTTTAAGTACTGAACCTTTGTATACATGTGGAATTCTTAAATGCTGAGAGTGGGATGTTTATTATGGTGTAATCTATGCATTTTATGCTGAGTGTGAGCGGTTTAATAGGGTGCAATTTGTTTTATGCTGCAGGTAGAATATTCAAAATGGCGTCATTTATGTGTTTTATGCTGAAGTTAGTCTGTTCAATATAGTGTCATCTATGTGGTTGGCTAAGTGTAGACAGTATATTGTAATCGATGTGTTTTAGGCTGAGGGTAGATTGTTCCATATAGTGTAATCTATGTGTTTTAGGCTGAGGGCTATATTGAACAGGGTAGACCAATATCTACAATTTGTTTAAGTTTGATTGCTTGCAATTAATATCATAAAATGTACTATAGACCGGATGTGTAGAAAAGCTACTTTATATGAATATAAAGTGGAGAGAATTGATGTTAAAATATGTCCAAAAAGACCTTTGCTTCAGTGGTGTTTTTGGGAATTTATTGAACGATAGGAATGGCAAGGGCAGAGATGACTAGAAATATCTATCACTAGATGTAAATTACCATGTACAAAAATTGTTAAAACCCTTTAGGATGTTTAAAAAATAAAGCCCTTGAGAAAGTATCCCTTTTGGTTTGTGAACCGTAGGCAGTTTTAATTTATATAGATAACACTTGTTAGATATGACTGGTCATAACGGAGGCCATCAGATGCATGTCTACCTTCCTCAACACTGTTTGGTAAATAAAACTCTGCCCCCTCTTGCTAAGCTTATAATTGTAATCCATCAGTACATAACTTGTTGAGGCTCTGTGTAAAGTGGATTAACAGTGGTAATAACGAAAAAGACAGTAGCAATAGAACTATTACTGCTGAACATTTCAATTTCCCATAGCCGTTTCAGATCTAAGGGTATGAAGAGCCGGTCCCTTCATATTTCTAACCCTTAGTGTGCACAAAGTAGGAGTGTCAATTCCTTTCCTCACATGTGGAATGTCTAGTGTGGGATTGAACCCACAACCCTGTTGAGTTCAGATCGATAGGTGAACTTTTATGCATTACACTAATCCGTCCCACCTACTGCTGAACATTACTGGAATGAAATAATGTCTAATCTCAACATTACATCTCTCAGGTCACCTAAAAGGTCCTCTTCAGTTTATTCTAACTACGATCATCAGTGTACTTATGCGGCAATTCCAGTGGTGATTCCAATCTTAGCTATTTCTATGTTAAGAACAGGACATGTTGGACTGAATTACCACCTACACAGAATAAACCCCACACACCTACCACACTGTAGAAAGTGCAGTCGCTCATGTGAGACAGTACAGCATATCTTGCTTGAATGTCCTGGACTACATAAAGCTAGACAAGAACTCCTCCCACCACACCCATCTGTTCATAATACCCTTTACACTAGTCTTCCACAATTACAGAACACATGCAGATTCTACAAACTGGCATTTGCTGCCCAAGAGGGAAAACGCGCAGCCCTGGTTAGAAGAAGAAGAAGAAAGAAGAAGCTATTTCTATTATTCTACAGATCAATACTTGAGGATCTAAACTACAAGTACCTCTGAAGTCGGAGAAAGCATGCCTGTATGGTGGAGGACACTTTTTTTTTTTTTTTTTCGTCCGCTTTCAACTCAGACGAAGTTTCATCTCTGAAACTGATTTTGCGTGAAAATCCGTTTTTCCAATTTCTTACAATGGCAGCAGCGTGCACATTGTAAATTACTTTACACTGGCAGCCGTGTGCTCAATGTACTCGTAATTAGTATTCCTCGCCATACAGGCAGATTTTCTCCGACTTCAGAGGTACTCACGTTATCGTCCTGAGTAAGACCAGGGACTCGAACAAATGCCGGACAGTAGGTTCGAACCCGAGCTATGAGGCGTCTCACAGCTAGCAGGCCGAGCTACTATCAACTACTCTAGGCAGTCCCCGGTGGAGGACACTGATAAAAACAGAAAGCAGGCAAAAATCAGTCTGAAGCGCCATACCATGATCCCTGACTGCATCTGAATTCATAGTGGGTAAACGCAAGAAACAAGTTGGAGACATTTCAGAATAAATGTTTAAGAAGAATCCTGCAGATTTTCTGGCCAAATACAATAACAAATGAGGAGCTTTTGAAATGAACAGACTTTGCATCCTTGGAGACCATCATTAAGAGAAGAAGATGGAGGTGGTTTGGACATGTATGTCGTATGCCAGTGGGAGCATTGGCTAGGACAGTTCTCAGATGGACAGCGGATTGGAAGATAAGGCCTGGGCGTCCAAAGGAAACATGGAGAAGAGCGGTGGAGAGAGAGTTGAAGGAGTGTGGAAGACGGTTGGTAGAAAGGCAGCAGAACGACAACAGTGGAAGTCTCTTTTGGAAGCCTTATGTATCAATCGGGACAAGAAGAGGATATAGAGATAGATAGAACGCAAGAAGAAGAAGAATAGTTATTCTAGATTTTAATTGTTCTTTTTATTTTGTTAGTATCATTGTCAAAGTTAATTGAATAAATAGTAATTGAGTATATTTCCCTGCTTCCACAAGCAGGTTCAGAAGTCAGCCATTAGAGTGTGTGGTGACTGGTCAGAGCATATCAGTAGCTCCGGAAAGCGGTATTACTATAATTGTAAGACAGAAGTTTCCCAATGGGAGAAACCAAAGGAGTGGAACAGTGAAATGTAAGCTTATTCACCTCTATCTGTGTATCTGGATTTTGTCCATACTGTATATCTATGTGAAAACCTCTTGTTCATAAACTTTGATAAATAAATATTTTTTATTTTTCTTCTAATTTCTTTCGTCATATCACATCTCTAGACATATATCTCAAATTACTTTATGTGCTTTCTCTGTTTTTTTCCCAAGCTGAAATAAATCAGTTGCAATCATATTCCCTTTATCTTTATTGTTTAGAAAGTCTTATAGGATCAGTGTTAACTTATTTGTTTGTCGTCTGCTTCTGAGGAAAGTGATTGGTTTAAAAAAAAAATTTAAAACATCACATTCTGCTAAATCTGTCTGTCTCTCTCCTCTTCATGTCTCATTTAACACATAAATCTTCAACAAGAGATTTCCATTGTTGCCGTTCTGTTGCCTTTCTACTAATTTGTTCCCATGTCAGGCCACAATCTTTCAACTTTCTTTCCATGGTTGCTCTCCAGATTTCCTTTGGGCGTCCAAGCCTTCTTTTCCCATCCGCTGTCCATTAAAGAACTAAGAACTGTTCTAGTGAATGCTCCTACTGGCGTACGACATACATGTCCAATTCGCCTCTATCTTCATCTTTTAATTATGGTCTCCAATGATGCACAGCTTGTTATTCTACTACATACTTTATGTGTATATTTTTTCTTTAACTGAACAAAAGAAGTGAAAAGGACTTGGTGATTGTTTTTAGATTTGGATCTATTGTAAAATTGGAAAAGTGATCTTGGCAGATAATAAATGAGGAAATTTCTAAATACTTATGGACACATAGCAACTGTTGAAATGGATGTTCAAATGTAAAAAAATTGGCTATCAAATCTGGTGTTACTATGACTTATTGGCATATGCCTCATGGAGCATACAGCCTCAACAGTTTTGCCACTTTTAAGGTCTCTGGCTGTTTTCTTTATGGCCTCCTAGGATAGTCCAGCACCCCTCAGTTCCACAAGAAGACTTAGTCTCCAATTCTGTTTAGGACGTTCCATTTTCCTTGCGGGTTTCGCTCAAATGGTTGTCTAGTGACACTCAATTGTGCCTTGCGTAGGGTATGCTACTGAAATATAATGTAGATATATATGCTGCTGCTAGCTCTTGGTTATCTGTTTAATTTGTAGTAGGTAAGCATCAGTAAATCACAGTAATAAGTAAATCTTTACTATTATTTAAATATAAATATTTATGATATTAGCATAATTACTTTTGATTTAACAGGTGCAAGACTCCAGAACACAGATCAAAAGATGGCAGACCAAGATTGCTCTCTCAGAGTAACGTAATCAAAAGTAAGTAGTTGAAAGTAAGCAGTAACAGAAACTGGATGTTAGGGCTTATAGTTCTAGCACAACGAACACATGAGCTATGTTGCAAAACACATACCAATCACATAGAGTGGTTTGACAAGTGGTTGGTGCAGAGCAAATGAGGAAGAAGGAATAAAAATGCAATAAAATCAATTTTAGCTGTGGCTAAGTTATTAAGCCGTATACTTGAGTTCTGAAGGTTCTGGGTTCAAATTCATTCAGACCTGTTCCCGGGTTATATTCTATTTAAAAGTGCATTTTTTCCAGAGATCTCTAGAATTGTTGCCAGAGCTACAGAGTTTGTGCTTTGAGCAATACTCTCGACAAGTGACATGCCATTTTTGCAGAGAAGGGCCGAGCAACATGGGGTAAAACCTGGTGCAATGGATTCAATCCTTTGTCTTTAGACCCTAGATCTTTTAGAGTTTTTCATGATTTATAAGATGGTCTGGTCTATGAAAGTGCTATGATTTTTGTTTATTTTATTTGCAGTCACTGCAGACACCAGAGCTTCACGACATTCCACTGAACAACAACAACAACATTTGCATGCTAGTAGAAGTAGCTGCACAAATAATGGGGACACTGTATCAGAGTCTTATCTCTGGAAGGACACATCCTTTTCAAACACACATCGATATTATAGGGATAGTAGAGAATCTCAGAACAGTCAACAGTTCTCTAGGGACCATAGTCAAGACATTAACATACAAGAAATTAAAGAGGTACACAAATATGGTGTAGACAACTCTCGATTATCAGAGTCCACAACCACCAATTCACACCCTCATTACCACCCCCAGGTGGGATCACATCACTTGGGATTCACACCTCGAGATAACAATAGTTTGTCAGACTCAAAGTTCATAATTAATCAACCTTTCCAGCATGATGGACAGCATATGGATTACAAAAGATTCAGTGGTGAAGTACAGAGGAGAAGACGGAGTGATAGTCAAGGTTCACAAAGATATCATGGTTTGTATGTTTTTTAAAATATATTTTTCCCCATTTTTTAAATCCCTCGCTGTATGGTTTCCGGTGTAGTTAAAGATTGAAACAAGAATCCTCTTGTGCCACAAGGCATAATAAGAACTAATTAGCGTGACTATAACGAGTAAAATGAAATATTTCTTATGAATAAAAAAACAAAAGTAGGTAAAGTTGAAACTGCATTCAAAAAGTTGAAAAGACGAATATTTGTTAGGATAAGAAATGATAACTGTTCATTATTGCATATAGTTCAACCTGTAAAATGAAAGTAAATTATGAATAAATGATCAGTTGTTTGTTTGCATCCAATTTTATCAACCAAGTTAACCACTGGTTGTGATCTGTGTAGTTTCACAGAGAACATGAGCATGTTGCACCCTTTTTATGTCCCTACAACATATAGAACAGGCACATCCAAATTTCGACCAATGTTTATGCATATTATCCAAGACACAAATTTGTACGGATGGGTAACTAAGAGTTTACAAATAGAATATTTCCCCTTTAAAGTATCACATCTGGAGTTATACTGTAGCATAAGCCCCCTGTGAGTGCGGCTCAATTTCGTGGACTGGCAGAAAAGTCTTCTTCGAACACTTCATATCAACTACTTGTTAACCACTCTGTGTGATTTATATGTGATCTGAGCCTAAGAATAATTGTACGCTGTGCCAGTTATGCGTCTACAAGTAGGCCAGCACATCGATTTCTGTGATGCTTTTTATTTACTAGGGTAGCTTCCTAGGTCCTACATCAGTCGTCTCTTACGACATGCCTTGTAAGTCGCAGTGTTACTATTCTTTGTTTCCCTTGCAGGCCCCGGCACCACACAGGCATTATGGAAGGTTATTAAGCTCTCTCTCTTTAGCCTGTTACGCCCTTGGCGTTTAGGGCAGCAACAAACGTACACTATTCTTCCCTGTTCATGGCCTTCCTCTGTATTGTGTTCCAGCTATGATTCATTTCCTTCAGCTCATGAAAGTAGCTTCCTTTCGGCTTTCACCACTTCCAGTCATGTGAGTCAATGACTCTGGTAGCCCTTCATGCCCGTGAATAGGTTGTATGTTTGTTGTTGTTTCCGTAACTTTAATTTTTTTAAAGGATGGGATCGTTAGTCCCAAGCCCAACCTGGAGGACCAGGAGACCATGCTTCGTCTGTCCCTCTTCAGTGACCTTTCCGCCTTGGTAACCCTTCCGGGAACATAAGTTCCCGCCGTCCTAGCTCACTGTATCATTGGAGGACGCAAGCCTCCCACCACTACAAGGTAATGGCCTCATGGGGAGGAAGGTTATTAAGCACATCAAACAAAAGCAGTTAAATTTGTTTAGTAATTTGTTATAAAAGGGTTTAAAGAGTTTAATTTGTTATATAGTTGTCAAACATGAGAACCAGAGAAAGCTTACATAACTGTTACCAGTGTAATTCATATCAAATGTTTTTTAATTCAAACTATACACAAACTTATGGGGCCGTCATCAATGCCATTCTGGGTGTAGCTCTTTGTTGATGCTGTTTCAGGAGGATCATTGCTATATTTGAATACAGTGTTGGCATCTGAGAGCGTGTGCAAAAAAAGAGGGAGAAATAACCCACTGTGCGTGAGGGGCACCAGTCAAATGGTAAAGCAGGCTTTCAAGCAAAAATCAGTCAGTAGTGCCATTCCAGGCATCATGGCTAACGCCCGAATTCACATCTTGCAAAGGCAGAAGAAGAAGAAGAACCCACTGTGCCTTATGGCAGAAGTGATCAAGAAAAAGACTTTGAGAGTTGTACACAAATCATATAGTAGAGATTAACATGTCATTATATCCTTTATTTGTGTCTAGGTATTGGTTACAATCCACATTTTTATCCTTGTTTTGTTCAAATATCGGTCATGCACTACATGTATTTTTTTATGTCTTATTGTCCAGATATCGGCCAGGGACCTGTAGATGACAGAGACATCTCACCTTCACCGTCTCCTTCATCGCTTTACTCATCTGCCACAAGTACCCCTCAGCTGCCTCCAACAAGCACACCAATTGCCAACTCTTCAACTCCATCAAGTAACTCCATCAGTACAGTTAGTGGGAGCCATTACACCTCATCCCTGATAGGCAATCCCATCCCAACCCTTGTTAACAGACAACCTGTCCTTGAAGGAGGAAACTATGATAGAAGTAAAGATGTATGATGTGTGCATAGAACATTTTTTTATCATCATCAAGTTAGACAGCCCAAAGACTGATTTAGTCATCTGATATCATATCTGTCTACTACACTGTCATCATCATTATGTTAGACAGTCTCAAGACTGGTGTTAAAGTCATCTGATCATGTCTCTTTAACTCTTAGTGGACCAGGGCAAAAGCCATGTTTCACAAGTCATATGTTTTTAGAATAAAAACACCCTTTAGTGGGGCTCCTGGTAAAAGGGCGCCCAACCCTAAGCTACATATTGTGGCGTTTGGTCCACAAGGCGTTAAAGCCATAGGTTAGACAGTCTGAAGACTGGTGCTAAATTCATCTGATCATGTCTCTTTAAAGTCAGCTGACCTTCATGTACTTCACATCTCTCTTTAGCTCATTGTTTGAACCACTATGTCCCTCCATGTCTGTGCAATTCCTTCCTTCCTTTTTGTTTAAAATATATTGTCTATATTTGCAATTTTTTGAACCAAAGCTCTTATAATGCTGATATTTCATCTGTCAGAAATAAACAAGTGAGTTTGTGATATGAAATATTGACAAAACCTACATTGCTCTTTAATATTTATTATCTTTCTGCTCAAATCCAAAAAAGAGGATGCTTCAATAAATTTTAAACCACAGAACTAAACTGTCACCATTAAATCATCTTCAGAAATTGAAACATTCTTTTCCTCTCTGTATTAGTTATCATTGGGAGTTTGTATATTTGACAATGTTTTCATCATCATCCAGTCTTGTCCCGCCCAAAAGCAAATAAGGAGGAAACAAAACATTTTCACTCAATTCAATCTTGTGCCTTTCTCTCTACCTCAAACCTAGTTTTATGCATGTCTCTGAGCTCTGCTTCAAAAGTTCTTCTCCATGTGTCCCTAGGCCTCCCCTTTTCCACTTTTCTGCTGTGTCCACAGCATTGTATGTCTTTTCTCATCCTGAGGACCTGTCCAATCCACTGTCATTGTCTCCCTTGTATTTCTTTATGTCTTCCAGGCCAGTTAGTTCTTGAAGTCTAGTATTACTAATCCTACCCTCCCATGTATACCCAAGTATTCTTTTAACAAGTCTTCCCTCAAATTCTTTTAACATACTTTATATTTTTATATCTGTTTTCTAAGTCTCAAAAGACTGTCCTAGCGCATGTTTTGTATATCTGGAGCTTTGTCTTAGTGCCATAAACGCTAGATCTCCAGATGTTGTTAAGCCTGCTGCTTTAGGCTTCATTTGCTCTTTCAGATTTTTGTTTAATTTTGACCTTGATGTTCCCATGACAATGTTTTCACAGAAACATAATCACTGATTTATTTTTCTTTACAGCAATACAAACACTTCAAGAATTACAAAAGGTGTTGAGTATACATATTAGAGCACAACAAAATACTGTAAATACAAGTAAGTTGTCATTATTCATTTATAAATATCAGGATATTTGTTCCTTCTTATTTCCTCTACTCAAGATTAATATTTGCTAATATATATATGACCTTTGTAATGGAAACATTTCTGTGTAACTGTTATTATATGAAGAATATTCTTGTGTGGTAAAAATACTTAAACAAAATATTGTAGACTTGATGTTTCTCTACTTCTGCAGGTTGCCTGTTTATACCAATCTCACTTTACTCTATATTGTATTTTAACATAGTTTCAGTTTGGATATCTTCATTGCACTCTGGACATGTTCGTAGGTGCTGCGTTCTCTTTCACAATTTCTCCAACAGAATCCAGCGACTAACCGTATCAGTTAAATGTTGATTGATGAACCTACTCATACGCTTGTTATGCTGCTCTTTTCTGGCCACTTCAATCCAAGCTCTTGCAATCTAGCAGTTGATGTGGATTGGTTTAGATGAAAATCCTATTTGCGGCAATACTCTTGAGTTGTATACTAACACAGTTATGATGCATATGAAATGAAAATCATGTCATCTCCTTTAAAGAATGTCGCCATCAACCACAGTAAACTAGTAGTAGATTTTCTAGGCACCACTTATACATTCAGTAGTTTGTCATTGCTTTCTGAACAGTGTGGTCTATTTTTACTGTTTGTAAAAATCCATGCAGAACAAATTTTGCTTCCAAACTGCCGGCCGCAGAATTTGAACCTGGTACCCCTGGGTTGTGATCGAGCTCACCACAGCTTAAGCTGCAGACGCCCCCTGATGCATATACACTTATTAATTATATTTAATAAAAAGGTTGCATGTTCTGTTAGATCTTGGATGTAGATGTTTGTTTTACGGTCAAGTATAACATGCTAACTCAAGACTTTGCTTTACCAACTTGTGGAGCTTACTTGAAACAGACATGTCTGGCTAACATAGACAGGCCAGTTGCAATATCAAATAAAGAATTAAACATTACCAAAGTATGATGAACAGCTGGGATATGGAATAAGGAATGAAAATGTCGCTGGAGTTTGATATGCAGTTGTGATATTAAATAAAAAATTAATAATTGCAGGAATATAATGCAATTCCTGCTGTATCAAATAAATGGTTTGTATAAAAAAAAGTTAGTCACTGGAACCGTTAGAGTGCATGTCTTTATTATTTATTATGTTCTTTGAGAGAAGGAGGACAAATAAATCTGCACTTCATACAGTGAGATCAATTCTATTAACTGTGCATGGAGCAACAATTTTTACATTGCAAAATATTATTTGTTAAATGGGTTTTTTTGTGTGGTAACATTTTGTAATGAGTCTTAAAGAAACTGCAAAGTCATTTATAAACATATTTTGTTGTTTTAACATGTCAGTAATTTCTTTTGTGTACTAGGGCCATCTATGGCACGGCCACAGGTGCGATATCCATCAGTTTCTTCATCTTCTCAACAAGTAACACCGTCCCAGAATCTCATCTACCCTGCAGGTCAGGGCACTTCTATGGTGTCTGGGTCAACACCTATTGTATTCCAACACCAATCTTGTTCAGAAATCCAGGGGTCAGTATTGACAGGTTTGGTGCCCGGCACACAGGAGAATGATGAATCAGGGGGTAGAACCAGTCCAGTGTCTGCCACAAGTTCAAGAAGTTCCTGGTGAGATAGTAATAAGTTGTTACGTTATAAAAAATAAATTTATGACATAGTTTTTATTTAAACCATGGACAGACAAGAGAATAAAAAGATCTATCCAGAAGAATCAAAGAAAACAGCTGATACTGCAAATTCAGGTATTGTGGAAATATATTTTGGATAACCTGGATTGGAGAAGACCATTATGGAAGGGGATATCCCGGCAAAGACAAGAAAAGAAAGACCATGGAGTAGATGGATTCAAGATGTTACTGATGACTAGAAAATGACGGATGTAGTGGCGGAAATATAACCTATGAAATAGAAATTCGAAGGACTGTTAAGGTGTCAAAGTTCTGCTCAAAAACAAGCTATTGAATTATGAAATTGAAACATTAACAGAACTAGCAAAGAGAATCACCAAGTTCTTCTATGCATTCTCTACTTAGCTTACAGTGATTTTACAATTGTATTCAATTTTCTTAATGTCAACAATGATTCAAACAAGACAGACCTGAATCAGAAACATTTTTTTACTTCTTGATATTGAACAAATTGTAATCAGAACTGATTTTTGATAATAATATCCTTGGGCTGCTATTGTTTCAGTGACAGTCCAACACCTAGTGATTCAAGCTCACAGAATACACAACTTAGTTCACAAGCTCTTACATCTGTGACCATAAAAAGAGAAGAAACTGCCAAGTTAACAGCATCATTGAGTAACTACTATAATGAGAAGCTTATTGGACATGTCTTAGGCTGGCAGGCAGACATGGTGGAAAAGCAGGTAAAAACAGTCATATCAAACTGTGGTGATCTAAGAGATATGTGATCTTCTCGTTCGCTATTGTTCTTCTTCTGTGCGTTCAGTTTTATATGCTTGTCTAAACCATGAGATGGGTTGCCTCTATGAAGCTGCATGTCAGTTGGAGTTCTTCAAGAGTTCCCTATAGCTTGCTCTGTAAGCTTTGTTCATGAGGCCATGTTTTGTTTCGTTGGTGTATGATGGGCAGGATGTGCTCTAGAATCCGTGTTTCTGTCTGGCATGCACACAGCGAAGTCCGCTGTTGTTCAGTGTCTATCAAATGAGTCCAGTTCTCTGGATGTATATTGTATTTGTTAGTTCATCAAGGCTTCCAAACAGCTTTGTATGGATGTTTTGTCTCTTTTGGCCAGTGTTCTTTCTGCAGTAGATTCATCAGGTGACAATCTTGCAGGATGTGTTCGGCTGTCTGTCTACATGCACATGTGGGTGGTGGAACCAGTCTTATGAGATATGTGATAAAAAACATTCCATCACATTGCAACATCCCTGAAGATGGAAGATTAGCAAAGCTGAATAGATAACTTACGAGCAAGAGATATAATGACGTTTGTCAAGAGGAGATATTCAAAGAAAATATAAACAAAGCATCAAAGTTATCTGAAAGATTATGCATATTTCTAACTCATTAGAGAGAGCCTCAAATCCGTAGTGGTTAGTATTGTAGGTGCGAAGTTTCAGGGTGAAATTCCATAGCGGAAGGAAGGTTTTTCTGACCATAGACTCTCATTAGAGCTGAAGTAGCATAGTTGTTAGTGAACTCGCTTCTTAGGCTAGTGGTCAGAGTTCAAATCCACAGTGGCAGTGGCATATTATTCTGACCTTAATGTCTCTCAGGTCAACCCAGCCTCAAATGGGTACCAGAAAAAGCACTGGGAAGCAAAAGGCGGCTGTCGTGATGTTCACCACATCAGGCGTGACGCTCACCACATCACGCATTGTGTGCTGGCGATCAATAAAAAATATGGGCCTAGCCCGTATATTACCCAATATACCTTGAGGTATGCAAAAGGGTTCCTTTACCTTACTTACTTTATAGACTCACAGGCCGACTCAGCCTCTATTGAGTACCAGAGAAGCACTGGAAAGTAAAGATAACCGTAATGTTGACCACATCATCTGTCATGCGCCATTGGTAAAGAAAAATACAGACAATATACCACATGGTATGAAAATGGAATTTTACTTTCCAACTCTCTAGAAAAGAAGAGTTCAAATCTTTGGATAGTCCAGGTCACAATCTGATTGAGCTTCAATCTGTTCCAACATATAAATCTGTATATACAACAATATCATATGCGATCAGCTGCTTAATTTTGTACTATGTTTTCGCATTGCCTCAATCTCTTCATTCTCTTTCAAGAATGGAGTAATTATTACATTTAGGAGGTTTTACCTGTTCCCCTTTTTGTAGGATCGCTATTGTGATCATCTGGTCTATCATCCATTCAGCTTGTGCCATCCATGAAATGCTGCACTTGATTCTCATGCCCCTCATATAATTAAAATTTGCGTGCAGTGGGTGTCTCTAGTTTGCGGTAACACACAAACAGGCTTCGATTACCTTTCTTTATTAATATTATTTGTGTGACTATTTGTTGGTTATGTGTTATTATTTCTATTCTCCAGTTACTGTATGTAGTCTTTGACAATTTACTCATTATTCTTGACTTTTAAGGGAGTGAAACTTGTTATTTAAATATTAGGATAGAGAATTGCTCAGTACCTTCTCTGGCGAAAGCCACACAAAGGTAACATAGAGTGGTCAATGTGTGGTTTTTCTAGAGCAATCACAGAAGTAGCCCTTGGACTGTGATCACATGCAGATTAACCAACTTGGTCAATGATTGATGTTTCTAGAGCAACTTCCACGCTAGAAATGAGAGAGTACTGATAGACTCTACCTGTGTAGAAGTTTCTGCAACACTAAGCATAGCACTGCACACCTAGAGTTGTTGAAGGCTTCTGGTGGGTCTTCAAGAAAGCCAGGTACTCCTCCCCCATTCAAATATAGGAAAAAGGGTGAAATAAGCCCATAATTCTTGGGGGGGGTTGAAAACAAAACAAAATATTACAACACGTTGCTAATCTGTTTGTACAGTGTTTGCTACAAAATGTTTGTGAAATATATCATGTTAAAATCTTAGTAGCAAAACCAGTTGACATATATTTCCATCTTAATGAATGACAGACAACAACATTTTACTATGAAATGATTATAACTGAACTGAAGTGTTTGCATCTCTTCTTACAAGGCAATTAAGCTGTGGGAGGAGTCAATGATTATTGGAAGTGAACAGTGCAATAGAATTTCTGTGCAATTGAAGAAGGCTCGCTCTCTTGTCAGGATAGCAGAAATCCAGTCTACATTACATGAACAAAGGTGGTCAGATGATGTCTTTGTGGCCGTTTAGTATGTTGCACATAGAATAATATCTCAATGTGGCTGCTTAGTATGTTGCACATAATATCTCTATATGACTGTTTAGTATTTGCACATAGAATAATAATGGCTGTTTAGTATTTTGCACAAAAAGTAATATCTCTATATGACTTCAATTTGTTTTCCAGAGAACTATATCTCTGGTGACTGTTCAGTTTGTTGTCCAGACAATAATGTCTCATAAGGTTGTGCAGTTTGTTGTCCAGACAATAATGTCTCATAAGGTTGCTCAGTTTGTTGTCCAAAGAATATTTTTGATGTGACTGTTAAGTTTGTTATCCAGATAATAATATCTTTATGTGGCTGATCAGATTATTATCCAGATAATAATATCTTTATGTGCTGGAGGGAGCTGCAGGAGATAGCTAGAGATAGGACGACTTGGCATGAGTTGGTTGAGGGCCTATGTCCCAATCCGGGGTAAAAAGGCAAAGAGAGAGAGAGAATAATATCTTTATGTGGCTGTTCGGCTTATTATCCAGAGAATAATATCTTTATATGGCTGCTCAGCTCATTATCCAGAGAATAATATCTTTATGTGGCTGCTCAGCTTATTATCCAGAGAATAATATCTTTATGTGGCTGTTCAACTTATTATTCAGAGAATAATATCTTTATATGGCTGCTCAGCTTATTATCCAGAGAATAATATCTTTATGTTGCTGCTCAGCTTGTTATCCAGAGAATATCTTTATGTGGCTTCTCAGCTTATTATCCAGGCTCAGCTTATTATTCAGAGAATAATATCTTTATGTGGCTGCTCAGTTCATTGTCCAGAGAATAACATTATTAACTCTTTCTATCAATTTCTTTCCCTTACTTCCTCCAAAACTTAATATAGATAGTTTCTCTAATTTCCTGTTTTTCACTCTATGAATATATTGTAAACTTGTCTCTATGTGTTATTCAACAGAATAATGTCATCAGACCAGCAACATCAAGAAATAGAGAATCTGAAAATTTCTTATTCCTTCCTACCTTCATGACAGCCAGCCCCATGAGTCTTGTTGGGGCAACACACAGAAATGGACTTCTTGAGTGGGCACACAAGCCTGTACAAAGATATTGGGAACAGACTGAATGCTGCCATTGTGTCAAAGAAGATTGTTCTGACGAACGTATCATATGTGATAATGAAGGTGGAATGAATGACAGCTGGAAAGAGAGAGAGAGCGTGCAAAAGTTTACTTAAATTATTTTTGTGTGAGAGATAGTGTAATTTATTTTGCTACATTAGTGAGTGAAGAAACAATATGAAGAAATGTGAGTGTCGAACATGCATTTAAAAAAGGAAATGTTAATGATATAAAAAAATACATAATGATCTCATGTACATAAATTAGTAGTTGATCAAAAATGTTGGTGTTGGAGAAGGGTTCTCATGTCTGGAAGAAATGAATCTCTTAATATTGGTTGTTTTTTATAACATTTTATCTAATTATCACAGACAACTTGAAAGTTAACAAGTTTGGTTTTTAGAATCTCTGTTCTGTATACGCACTTGTTTTGATTCATTCTTGTTCTTAGAAACTCTGATATTCCTTTCATACATGCCAACCATTAGAAATTTAAAAAAAAGAAACTGTACAAAGGCAGAAAATCATGTGTAAATACAGGATAAACACATTTTTAATTTGTGTTAAAATATGTTTTTAAATAGTGTATTTTAATGCAAATATTCACTTTTTTTTACTCACAGCCAGAGTTATCTGTAGTATTGGTCAAACTGTTTGCTTGCTGCTCTGAAGTTAGTGGGGTTTGAATTCAGACTGCATCGTTCAGTTTATGGGTGCATTTTTCCATAGATCCCTAAGGTTATAGCTAGAGCTTTGAAGTTTGTACTTTGTGCAATAATCTTGGTGAGGGCTTGTCATTTCTGTGAAGAGGGATTGAACCATATGGGGGCAATTTAGTCAATCTTTCAAACCTTGCCTTTTTTAAACAAACGAGTCATCTTTTTAAGTCTGGCTGCCATAATTACTCATTTGTAGAAACAAATAAATGTCCACCTCATTGTTTCACTATCACTATATGGCATATATATGAGCACCAACTTCCGAACACGACGATGGAGATGAATCGGGCATGTGATGCGCTTGGAGACTGGCTCACACGAAAACTGCACTGATATGGACTCCAGAGGGTAAATGAAAATGTGGAAGACCCAAGACAACCTGGAGGAGAATGATAGAGCAAGAACTGAAAGAAATGAATCATGGCTGGAACACAATACAGAGGAAGGCCATGAATAGCGAAGAATGATGTGTGTTTGTTGCTGCCCTAAACACCAAGGGCGTAACAGGCTAAAGAGAGATATGGCATAGTTCATGGACGCAGTCATTTTGAAATTATTTTAATGACCAGAAGAGGGTTAGGTTAATAAAACTATCTGTGCGACTACACTTGCTTTTTTTAAATTTGTTAACAATTATTGAATATTGTCAACAAGGTGTTAGGTGAATCTTCAACTTGTTAAAACTAAAACGCAGAGGTTGAGATAACAGAAGCCTGGATCTGCTAACCAGAACAGACCAAGAATCTATTCCACCTCCAAGTGTTTGTCTTTATAACATTCTGCATGGAGAAAGAGTAGGGGCTTGGTCATCTCTCATTTGTTTATCTTATTAACTGTATCTTAGACCGCAAAAGATTTGGGTTTTATTTGGTTCACCTGCTATGATTTCAAGCATAGTTGTGGCGCCTCCAACTTATTTTTGCATGAAGACTTGCTTTCCTTGTCACCAATGTCTTTCACCATTCAGGTGAACCTTACTCTGACTTCAGAGGTACTTGTAATTTAGATCCTCAAGTAAAGGATCAGGCTATTATGTAGTCCAATCACATACCATGTGCACACCAAGAATTTTAGCGCGCTGGCTTCGAACCCTGGAATTTCTACGGCAGGTAGTCACTAGCGCAGAGTGTTATCAACTTCACTATTGACTACCCCACAAGTAGGTTTAACTTGTACTTCAATAGCAACCACAGACATTGACTATTTCTTCTTGTATTTGGTGTGAGAATGAGGTCAGGAGAATAAGTCTTGGTGCTTTGTGTTAATCAATGCACCTCATGCAGAAGTGTAAGAGATATGTGATGATGGATTTGTTTTACTGCTAAGTTGAAATTGTATACAACATTAATCAGGTAGGGATGTTGACACTTTTGACTAGCACCAATATTGGCACACAACAAAAGTAGCAAGTTTTATTAATGTTTCTTTTGCTGTTGAACTTCATACCTCAGTATAAATATTATTTATTTATTTATTTATATTGTCATTGTGACAGTGTACGAATTGGTCATGTTAGATGTGTGTGTGTGTGTATATATACATATGTGAGTGTGTGTGCATTCACACAACAGTTTGATTCTGCTTTGTTGTGACCACCTGTTTGGTGTTTAATTACTGACTAATTGGGTATTTATTTTGCTCTTGGTTTCATGATATTCACAAAAAGAAGTATGGCACATTAGTTGGCCAGCAGAAGGAACTGACTCTGTACACAATGATGTTAAAATGTACATTTATGGATACAGATTTGTGCATTTAGCAGTGCAAAATGTGAGGAGCTGTCATTTAAAACAATGTTCAAATAATTGTGAATAATATGATTGCTGGAGTTACATCACTAGATAATAAGTAACTGGTTAGAATGAATATCACTGCACTCAGGCTACCTCATATATGATTCGTATTTTTCAGAACGATCTGAATATTTTTCTAGAGATCCCTGATCTCAATGTAGATGAGATCTAGTTCCTAGTCTTATCATAGACGGATGATAAGATGTAAGTCCCGTGTTTAAGATGAGCACGTAAAAGAACTCTTGGCAGTTGAAAATCGCTAAGAGTATGTCATTAAGAGTAATCAGTAAAAAGATGAACCCTTTAGCTGCTACGGACGTATATATACATTTTTCCCATTCACTTCTAATGACGCATTAACACATCTGTTATTATCTCTCCTCTGTGGGCTAGAGACGTGTTAACACGCTATACATTGCTACTGTCACTGCTATAGGCTTACATTCACGTTTGTGACCTAGAAACAAGGAATAGCTATTTTTAGCTCTGCCTTCGGAAAGTATGTAGCAGCGAAAGTGTTAAAATAAAATTCCTACAAAAAATTATTTTGCCATCTTCACAATTGCATTGCCCACCCTCGTAGGCATTACAGAGTTTATACACTGTCGCTGAGATCTTTCTGGATAAGAGAACTTCTTCTTCTTCAGCGATCTCTGGTCATGCGCTAATTTACTGTGGACCACAAACTGGGCAGTCAGCTTCAGGTCTGTCAGGTTTCCCCAAAGCTTAGTTTTCAGGTTGACTGGGTGTGGCCACATGTTGTTTCTCAGCTCCCCTAGGAGAGGACAGTCTTGCAGGACATGCTCTGGAGAAATAGATCAGAGCACACATGGTTATTCACTGAAGTGCAATAATGATGATCAAATCAATCAAGTCTAGTATCTTTCAGTTTACTGAAAGTGTCATTATCATAACAGTTACACAGTTATGCTGGAAGATATAAAGAATAATAAACATCTTGTGGGGTGCAATCAGGCTGTTTTCCCACTGATCTCAATGTGAGTGAGATTGAGTGCCCAGTTCTATCGGAGACAGACAATAAAACATAGGTCCTATGTTCAAGTTGAGCACATTAAAAAAAACGTGAGAGTTGAAAATCAATAAGAATAAGCTGGAAATCCACTGCTTAGGCAAAATTATAATAATGACAAATTTTGAAAAAAATTTCTACAAATATTCACCATTCTCCAAAATTACATCAGGGACTCTCTCTGTCGCTTTAAAGTTTGTGCACTGCCACTTAGATCTTCCTGTGTTAGAAACAGTTCGGAACAGTTATTAACCAAAGTGCATTGATGATGGTCCTATCAATTCTTCTTCAAACGCTCCATATCAACCACTTGTTAAACCACTCTTTGTGATTTGTATGTGATCTGAGCCTAAGAGTGATTGTATACTGTGCCAGTTATGCGTCTACAAGTAGGCCAGCACATTATATTTCTGCGACACTTTTTATTTACTAGGGTAGATTCCCTAGACCCCTACCTCAGTCGCCTCTTAGGACATGTCTTGTAGGTCACAGTGTTACTATTCTGTGCTCCCCTTATGAGCCCTGACAACACATGGGTGGTCCTATCAATAATTTATAAGGCATGTGATGGAACCCACATAGAATTAGGACTCTAGGAGAAGACTAGTCAATACATTTATTAGAGAAGTATAAAAGATATGAAGTATAGAGGACATAGCTGGGAAAAGTAGCAATGAGGTTATAAAAAATGTTGGGTGTCCCACCTCTGACTTGATTACTTAAAATGAGACACAATCATTGATTTATTGGTACATTTTGCCACTTAACAAGCATAAATATCTGGGCAGGTAGGTGATGTATCGTGTGTGTGAAATGACTAAATATAATACTACCTATTCTCATCTTGTTCCTCTTGTGGTGTTGAGGTGAAGCATTGGAAGAGGATCCTCTTATGTGCTTCATATATAGAGGTATTCAGAGACTCTGCTATTCATCAGCTCAGCATGCCTGCATGTCCGTTTTCTCCCCTTATTTCTGTTCACTTTGTGTATCACCGTTTGTTATGGTACACTATTTGGTGGCAATCGTGTTGTATAGCTCAACCATTTGATGAATTCTGGATGAGTTCTGTTGCTGCTTTTACACCCACTTTCTGGTTGTATCTTTTCTGATTTTCTCTTTCCTTGAAACATTGAGTATTTTCCTCTAGAATCTCATTTGAGCATTGTAATTTGTCTTTTGCTGTCATCGTCCATGTCTGACATTGGTAGCACAGGGTTGAGAGAAATATTGTGTTGTATAGTGCTCTTTTTATGTCTATTGACATGTAATTCATCAGTATTGATGCCATCTGCCCAATAAGTTGGTTTTCTTTGTTACATCTGTTTTTGATTTCCACTTTTTATTTGCTATGTGATGATATTATACTTTCTAGATACAACTTTCAAATTATACACTTGTTTTAGGGTTTGTTCTCCAATTTGGGTCTTTTTTTGGTTTTTATCTTCTATGTCTATTCTCATGATTTCTGTTTTCTTTATGTTGATTTTCATATTATGATTATTAATACTACCAACTTACTTAATTCTACCTGTCCGTTAAGAATGCAAAATTTAATATGGACATACTGTGATAATTTTAAGTATGTAGTTTGGTCTCTCTAATTATATTCTGTGAATGTGCCAGTACTTGAGTCCATATTTCTAACTGTCTTTATCATGTATAGTTTTATGATAGAGCAAAAATGATCTTCAGTGAGAGTTGTTCAGTTTGAATTTCAGTTACTTATCCAGACTACTTTTCTGTGTTTGTTCTTTGTATATTCCATATAAAACTGACTGTCGTGACTTCATGTTCAGTAGAGGAATGTGAAGAGAAAAGAAATAAGATGCATGATAGAATGAAAGATGAATAAGATTGCAAGAGATCACGACTGAAGTTAGAAATGATTTCGGAAAGAGAAACCTAACTAGCATAACCATCTGTTCAGTACAATCAGACAAAATTATACTAAATGCTTCAGACAACAGTGTAATGGCTTATATAAATGCTGTCCGTCTACTGGACAGCAAATGTCTGTTACTATAATGTATCTACTTTCATGTTTTTTTGTTTGTATGTAGCAATTTGTTACTAGAAGATATCATCTCATCAAACAAATGGTAAATTGCCATTCATTGCTTACGTTCATCATAATGATATGTAGTTAAGAAATATAGTAACAGAACTGATATCATGAATGTTTAGTTGAAAAGATTTTAATAGAACTTGTATAAAAAATGTGTGGTTAGGGGATTTAACAAAGCTGGTATCATGATGCATACATAGTTAATGACATGTTAACAGAACTGCTATCATAATGTTACGGCTAAATACGTAAAAACAAAATAATATAGTTTTAAAAAATTAAAATAAAGACACAGCGATGGTTTGACCAGAAGGCCTTTATCAAGCAAAGGATACAAAATAAGCAAAGTAATTCAGACTTCCTATATGCCAGACAAAACATAAATGTGTAGCAAAGATGAGAGTAACGACTAATAGTGGTTGATTTCTAACTATACAATTTGCAAACTCAAAGTTATTTTGATTAAGAGTAAATTCATAAATATTGACTATGGGGGTATATTGTGTATCAATGTTGAGAATTGAATTTTATGGATTTATGGGTTTTTTAAATTTGTGTTTGTTTACACTTATTTATTTGCTGGTGCTAGATTGTAAATGTCAGATATTCTTTCCTGTATGTTGAACTTTTTTTGATGTCTTCAGGAAAATGTTTTGTATTAAATATCAGTTGCTCATATTCCAAAATGAATTTGAGTTCAAGAATTTGTATCAAAAAATGACATTGTCTATACAAACCACAAGTTGATTTTACATTTTGGGACACTTCATGCAGCATTATTTTAAGCTGAGGATATTGACAGCTGCGATTTCATTTTAGTTTGTCTTAACTGTTGCAGATGTTCTGGTATCAGACAGGTATACATTGTGAATTAAATTACCTTTGATCAGACAACATATTTATGTTCTTTCTAGATTATATGTGTGTGAGCGTCTGTGACTTAGCGATAGTAAGCTCGATCAAAACCCACAAGAGTACCTGGTTCAAACTCCACAGCAGACAGCTTGGAATCAAATTTGTCCCCGTGGATTTTTGCGAACAGTAAAAATATACTTCACCTTTCAGAAAGCAATAGCAAACTACTAAACGTAAAAGTGATGCCTAGAAAATCAACTACTTGTTTACTGTGGTTGATAGTGACGTCCTGTAAAGGATATGCCATGATTTTCCATTTTCCGAATATATGTTCTATTTTTTTTGTCCCTATCTTCCGACTTCAGCTCCTTTATTCTCCACACTTCATCTCCTCACATCTACAAAGAACAGTTGCAGTACCCAAATAGAACCAAACATATTTTTTTTTTTTTTTCGATCCAGAAGCACTTGAGCTTTCAGCTCAGTGCCATGGACATCATAACCCTTCGGTTCGGTGCCACGAGCACCGTGAATCTGGGGAACCTGTGGCTTTCCTGCCAGCCGGCGGAATTGAACCCGTACGCACAGAGGACTAGGAACCCGCACGCACAGAGGGCTAGTCACCCGCAGTCCAACGCGCTACGAACACGTTGGGCAGGCGGGCAACCAAACATAAACACATAATTTCATGCTATACGTCTACTTAAAGTTGTGATTTGAGAAAATATAAGTATGCTGTAGACAATAAACTTTGGCCAAGATAACTATACAATTATCTGTAAGTGATATACTATAGAAAAGTTACCAACAACACAAGAAAAGACAGAATCACCAACATCAGCATAAGAAAGAAAGTTGGCACAAAACCGTGCTTGAATTATATAGATAAACAAAGAATGAAGTGGTTTGGCCACTTAATAAGAATGCATCCAAACTCCACAGTATACAGAGTCTTCTACAACAGAACATCGGGAAAGAAGGCAAGAGGAAGACCACGGAAAAGATGGTTAGATGGCGTGGCAGCATCCTGTGAAAGAGCAAAGATAACAATCACACAAGCCACCAGAACAGCGCAAGACAAAAACAGAAAACCACGACACTGGGCAACAACCCGGTAGCAGTGTGACGACAAAAGAAGAAGAAGAAGAAGAAGATATACTATACATGATGAAGATAGAAGTATGGATTCAAGTACTGGCACATTCACAGAACATAATTATAGAGACCAAACTACATACTTAAAATTATTTGTCTCTATGGCGTAGAGGTTAGGCACTCATGTCTCGTGCTAAATGTACCAGGTTCGCTCCCTCATGGAGCCATCTAGATATTTTTCCAGAGATTCCTGATCTCAGCGTAGGTGAGATTGAGTTCCAGTCCTATCGGAGACGGACGGTAAAATTTAGGTCCCGTTTTCAATTTGAGCATTTAAACTAACCCTGGCAGTTCAAAATCGAGAAGAGCAGGCTGGAAAGCCGCAGCCCGAGGAAAAATTCATTAGTAAAGATTAACAATAAAATTCCTACATCAATTTCTTCACCATCTTCAAAATTACCTCGGGGACCCTAGCGGTGTGCTACAGAGTTCTTGCAATGCAGCTGAGATCTTTCTGTGTAAGAAAGGAATCGGAGCACACATGGTTACTCACCAAAGTGCAATGATGATGGTCCTATTAATCAATCACATGTCCATATTAAATTTAGCATTCTTAACGGATAGTACAAATAATCATAATATGAAAATCAACATAAAGATAACAGAAGTCATGACATTAGACAGAGAAGATAACAACTAACAAAGATTCAAATTGGAGACTAAATCGTAAAACAAGTGTATAACTTTAAGCATATAGGAAGTTTAATATCATCAGAAAGCAAATCAAAAGTGGAAATCGAAATGCTACATGAATGGACTTCTCATGTGGATGTGGAAGGCAAGGGGAAACCACCACATTATTTCCCCCACAAAAATAAATGGATCAACAAAAATCGAATAAAGCGAAAGACGATGTAGGGAGTCCCATTGTGACTGTCACGACCGGTAGGGATTATCATGAGCTACATATGATACCAAATTGTCATCCTGCTACTGATAGCAAAAATCATGATTAGAAACAAACTAGAAGGGGAGGTTTATAATACATTGTCATCATCATAATTGGCCTCTTTGTCTCAGGAGACAATAGGTGTCGAGTCACGTAGTATGTTCTGCGCTGAATCACAACGTTTCGTGTGGCTGTAATGGCCTATTCTGGAGTGGCAATCTTTGCCACAGTTGCTGCAGGTAAAACTGGAGCTGATACATAGGATGTTCTCTGTGCTCTCTTTTGCCTCCACGTGTTTTTTTCTTTTTGAGCAGCCGCTCTGCCATGCTTGCCTGTCTTTGGCCAGCCGCTCCCAGTGTTCTTTGTCTATGCTGCATAAAGTTAGATCACGCTTGCAGGTGTCAATGAAGCGTAATAATGGGCGTCCATGCTGTCTAGCACCAGATGCGAGTTGACCATATAGAATGTTCTTTGGGATTCTATCATCGCTCAAACGGCACACGTGTCCCAGCCATCTCAGACGCTGCTGACTCAACAAGGTGTACATGGTTGGAATGCCAGCACTGTCCAGGACTTCTATATTGGATATGTGGTCTTGCCATCGGATGTTGTATATTCGCCTGAGACAGCGCATGTGGAAGGTGTTGAGGCGATGTTCTTGTCTAGCATATGTGGTCCATGTCTCACTACCATACAGCAGAGTGCTGAGAACACAAGCCTTATATACTTGTGTACTCTCTGTGACGCATGCCTGGGAGATTTTTATGGAATAGCTGAATTGCCCAAGCGTCAACTATCCCCTCTCGACTTCGCTGATAGAATCCAGAGGAGTGCAAGCACGACATCTGGTATCAGTTCGGTTGCAGGAGCTGCCGGTAGGACATCACTTGATTCCTGTCCGCTTTAGGGGCTCCTCTCCGGATTTTCTGTTTGGGTTTACTCCCATAGCCTTTGCCTCTCCCGAGGCTCCCACAAGGCAGTGGGGCTATTTGCCCATAGCTGGGGGTCTGGATCTTGGATATCAGGGTAAATCCACTGATATCACAAGTCTGGGGGACCAGGCCTCCACCGAGATTTTTTGTCGGATTAACTCCCCAAGGACATTTTTTTAAAATACATTGTAACAACCGGTAAAATCGAGGGAAGACAGAGGGAGAACATTTTGGATAGCTTGAATTCATGGCACGAAAAAAGCGTTAACAGCTGAGATGATAGCAAACACCAGAGACAGAGATTGTGGAGATCGATGAACGCCTACGCCAGCCGGCACGGCAACTGATGATGATGACATGAATGGGGTAAACGCATGTATGGTCATCAATTATGTCTGGTTTAAGTAGCAACCTTAAAGTCCATGACTATGAAAACCACAAATAAAAACATAAGAATCATTTATTTCTTACCATTCGCCCGCTATAATTTCAGGCGTAGTCAGCGCGCGCCTAATATGGCACCTCTTACTGATTTTTGCGGGAAGGCTTGCTTTCTTATCATCAGTGCCCGTCACCATTCAGGCAAGCCTTACTCCGACCTTTAAGGTACTTGTAATTTAGATCCAAAAGTAAGTTAAACGGAAACATGTAGTCCAACCTCGTACTTTGTGCACACAGACAATTTATAAATTGCGACAACATTTCATAGAAAACTAGCATACAGAGAAAACTAACATGCAGAGAGAAGTTAAAGTCTACAATTCTCTTCTTCCTCCAAGAAAGCAATAATAAAGATGATTTCATACCGCAAAAATCGTTGGTACCATCTACAACCAGCCTCCTCACTGCTGTAGCCGTCTGTCCAAACCTTCGACTGTCCGAGTCGCTGTTCAAAACCTTCGAATCCGAACGTCAACTGTCTCATGCCCTATTCAAACCTTAACTGTCCGAGACGCTGTTCTTCTCTGGACTGGATGCGTCTCTGTTCTACCTGACTCCCAGATCGTCAGTACCTTTCAACCACACGCGAATTTCGCCCATGACTTCAAATCCCCACATCGTGAATTTCGCTCAGGACCGCTTGTATTTGTTATTTGTCACCTTTTAAGTTTAGTTGTTCTTAACTCTTATTTCCTACTGCCCCACGTAAAGAACCATTGGTAGTTAAAAATCGATAAGTTTCCGAGAAAGCCGCTGCCTGTGCAAAATCCACTCTTTATTGCCTTCATTAACTTTACTAAAGCATTTTATATCGACAGAGACGAACTATTTACGATACTGGAGAAGGTCCACTGCATCTGTTGAGTTTGATCCAGTATGATCAATATATAAAAGGCACAATGCAACTTGATGGTTTGGCATCAGGAGGCTGCAATATCAACAGGAGTCAAGCAAGCACGTGTCTTCGCTTCAATATGGCCGACTGTACGGCATTTTCTTTGCTGCATGCAGCAGTAATAAATCACGCATATGAACTATCTACAGAAGGTAGAATCAACACTTCCATCTTTGCAAAGACGTAAGCAAGCGGGCTTAAAGTAGGCGTTAAACATGAATAGACAAGACTGGGAGGAACTCGTCAGGAACATATCTAGCTGTAGACAGGCCATTGAGAACCACAACTTGGATAGTCAGCTTCAGGCCTGTCAGGTTTCCCAAAGGTTAGAGGGTCGACTTGGTGTGTTCTTATGTTGCTTCTCAGCTCATACATGGGAGGACAGTCTTGCAGGATATATTTCAACAAGTTCTTCAATAACTAAGAGTGAAAAGAGAACTGCTCAATGAAATATAAATTATACAAACGAGATATTTTTCTCACATTAGGGGACACGACATGCCGTTAAAACGATATTGGAAGGTCGAAGGCATGTGAGCAAGGAAAATGCAGAGATAAAATTGGGAGGGAGATATCAGGAGATGGACAGGAAAAGGTCTGGCAGAATGTACGGTCAGGGCAAAGAACATAACTTTGGATGGAGAGCCATTACAGCCAACATTAAATGCGGAGACGGTGCAGCACTGACGAGTTAAATTATCTTTGACGTCATCAATAGACGTGTACGTGTTACAGATAAAATTACTTCCTACAAAACTTCAACTAAACTACATCTCGTAAAATCTCGCGCATTGTTGTGTGGTTGCCCTGAGGAAAGAAAATGTCAGATACGGATATGGTTAACGAAGATGTCAATTTAGATAGTGAAATGACTGAAGAGAAAATCGATCCTGATTTAGATGAAGAACAGTTGAGTGTTTTTTTTAAATTTTGTATTCATGTTTCTGTTTGCCTCGTAGAATAAAACCACAGATTGGTGAAGAACAGTAGTATGAGCTGGTCGAATGAGTGATACTGATAGTGATAGTTTGATCGTCGTAGTATTCAGTATTCGTTGTACCGTACGTACGGTACTGAACCAGTTATGTGTTGACTCGACTGAACTGTAGTGTTACACCGAGGCCGAGAGTATTCAGTGAGGGTTGTTTGTACGACTACATCATTTACAGTACAGTAAAAAAATACAGTAGTATATAATGAGTTTTCATTAATGATGGTCTTGACTTGTGCAGTCACGGGATTCCTTTCTGAGAGAGATTCCTTCTCAGCACTAAACTTTAAAAGGCGTTCTCGAATATTCAGTTCAAGGCACCGGTATACATTCCTAACCAGGGTCAATATTCGTAAGCCTGCATACCAGATGAACAGCGATAGGATAAATATAGCATTTGTCAAGTCTTATCTTTTGTGTATTTGTTAAGAATATACAGCCTAAACATCCAGTGTCACTACCAGAGATCAATGCACATAATCATATCAGTATGAATGATATCAAAGAAAAATGCAGTAGTGGAGGCAACAAACCAACAGCAAACACCCACAAGATCTCATCAACAGTGTTGTGATCTACATGAATGAATCGATAGTTCACCACCAGAATTCCACATGGGTCTTCTCTGCAAGCTTATGTGACAGAAGGATAAATGAAGCCAGTGATGTATTTAGTATGTGACAACAAGTAGCGTGACAATGTAAGTACTGGCGGTAACTAATGCACTACTCTAGCTTGAGTCACAAAACTACACTCATGTGTGCAATCTGAGTGATTCACTCATCACTGAGTATGATCCGAAAATAGAAGTTGGTTTTGTGCACAGACAATGAACTGAATCAGTACAAGCATCAACAGTTTGCAAAATCACATTCATCTTTGTTTCGGGGTATATGGATGTCGATGGCAATGAGAGAGCAGACTGACTGGCTCTGCCATCAGGTCAGAGCCAATAGATAACTCTGACTTTCTGAATGCCCTCATAGAGTGTGATAGCTTTTTCTTCCTCTAAGGCTCCATATCGACCACTTGTTAACTAACCACTATGTGTGATTTGTATGTGATCTGAGCCTAAGAGCGATTGTAGATTGTGTCAGTTATGCGCTTACAAGTAGGCCAGCACATCCAATTTCTTTGAAGCTTTTTATTTACTAGGTTAGCTTCCCTAGGCTCCTTCATCAGTTGCCTCTTACGACATGCCTTGTAGGTTGCAGTCGTACTATTCTTTGCTTCCTTGCGGTCCGTCACCACCAGTCAGAGTGTGACAACAAAGAAGACTTTATTTAAACTAATCTACGTCAACAGCTAGTTTGCAAGAGTTTGGATTTGAAGATTGGAGTAGCCAGAAAACAGCAGCGATAATATTTTTCTGTCCATATTGTTGTTAAGCAACTTTTTCTACCTTTGAATCTACATAATCATTTTTTTGTTCTAACATAATTAATATACTTTTGTGCTTTTACTCTACAGGGGACAGGAGTTGGCTGAGCAGAAGAAAGAACAAGGCAATGAGTTTTACAAAGAACACAAATATAGTGAAGCTCTGGAATGTTACTCAGAGGCCATTAGTGAGTACATATTAAGTTAATTTAGCAACATCTTCTATTACGTTTTGGTAACTGTCCTACAGCAATAGTAAATATTGTTTGGTTAAATCTGTATATACATATATATAAATATATATTAGCTACAGTTGTTTATTGTACTGCAAAAAAATGTTTTGCAATAAAAGTATCCATATTATATTATCAATCTTTCAATGGAAAATTCTGGAAAGAGCAAGTAGGAAAATGTACTGATTATATTTTTGCAGCAAATATAAATGATCATTCTCTCTCTCTCCCCCTCATTCTCTCTCTCTCTCTCTCTCCCTCATTCTAGCCTGTATTGCCCTTGGTGCTTAGGGTAGCAACTAATACATGCTATTCTTATCTGTTCTTGGCCATCCACTTTATTGTGTTCCATCTGTGATTCATTCTTTCAGTTTCTGCTCTATTGTTATCCTTCAGGTGGTTTGTAAATGATCATAATACATGCATACATTCATAGCACCCCTGTTTGTGTACTTGGTAGATTTTGCTAAAGGATTAAAAAAATTTATGTTCATCTGTTATGACTCAGGCTTAGTCATGGTGCCTAATTTGGCACCTCTGACTGATTTTGCGCAAAGTCTTCCTTTCTTTATTACCAGTGTCCCTCACCATTCAGGTGAGCTTTACTCCGACTTCAGAAGCGCTTAAGGATTTGATAGTACTTGTCATATAAGTGAATACCTCTCTGCCAGCCATGCAGACTTTGAAAGGGTATTTGATAGTCCATATTAGACATGTAGCAATTCATCTGTCAGTCACATTTGATAAATCAAGTCCTTATCAGATACTAACAATTTATCTAGATCAGATGTTTCCTGTTCAGTTCCGCATCCATTGGTTTAGTTGGTGTTTAGACCCGAAGCAAAACAAAATTAGGGCAGGACTGGCATAGAATGCACATCTATAAAGAAAATACCGAGACATGGAATACCAAGGGATTACCAAGTGGAAGGGATTATGCAAGAAACAAAGGCAGGTTATGCAATTAATATGTGATGGGAAGTACTTCAATTTGAAGATGACATGTTAGTTTGCTTCAAAAACTACCAGAAATTACGGATTGAAGAAAGAAACCAATGGACTTATTCCTCTCTGCTCCTTGTGTAGCATAGGACCTGAACAGTTGTTTGCCACTTTTCTCAGTCTCTGGCTGTTTTCTTTATTGGATAGTCCAGCATCCTTTAGCTCCTCAAAAAGACTCCAGCTCTGTTTATTAGTCCCCTTTCCTTTGCGGTTTCACTCAAGTGCTTGTCTTGTGATACTTGACTGTCTTCTGCAGGGTATGCCCAACCCATCATCATTTTCTCCTCTTAACTTCGGTCATTATGGGTTCCTGCGCTATTCAACTAGCTACTAAATAATTGACATCCTTTTTATTCCTGACTTCTCAGAATTTTTGCTTGATTAAAAACGTGATGTCAATTTACATATAACATATGTTCTTTTTCTTACGCTCCATATCGACCACTTGTTGACCACTCTGTGTGATTTGTATGTGATCTGAGCCTAAGGGCGATTGTACATTGTGCCAGTTATGCGCCTACAAGGAGGCCAGCTCATCCGATTTCTGCGATGCTTTTTATTTACTAGGGTAGTTCCCTAGGTCCTACATCAGTTGCCTCTTACGACATGCCATGTAAGTCGCAGTGGTACTATTCTTTGCTTCCCTTGCGGGCCCCGGCACTGCACGGGCATAATATGTCCAAATATATCATTGGTCAAATATTTTTCTCCAGATTTATGTCCAAACTGTGCAGCATACTATGGAAACAGATCAGCAACATACATAATGCTACAGAAATATAAAAATGGATTGGCAGATGCACAGTATTCTATACAGCTTGACACAGGATTTTTAAAGGTAAAACAGTACAACAACAATTTGTTTTAAACTAACGTAACCGGAGACATTTTTAAAGAGAATTTTAATATAGCAATGAAGAACAGAGATTCAAAACTGCAGAGAATGTAAATGATAATAGGGATAAGCATTGAATTTACACTACATTTGCTCTAGTATAAACACTTATTAAACCACTATTTGTGAATTTTGTGTGATCTGAAATATTTTGATCATTTTAAGAAGTTGTGCTATATTTGCAGTAATGCTCCTTTATTTTTGCTATTTGCTCCAGCACATTTGACACTGAACTTGAAACCCAATGTTCTCAGAGTTTGAGAGATTGACACAGAACTTTGAATGAACTTGATGTTCTCAGAGTTTGACACTGAACTTGAAATCAGATATTCTCTAAGTTTGATACTGAATGAGTTGATAGGCTTGTGGGCATTACTTATGTGGAAAGCGGATGATCAATGGACCAGGATGATATTCTGAATGCCCTAAGGAAGGTAGTGCATGTACACAATTCAAAGAATGAGGTCAAATCTATGATTAAACCAGACTGCAAGAATATCAAATCAAACAGGGTGTAACTAGACAAGGGTGTCACGCTGAAAGTCAAAGAACAATAATAAAGCAACACATAACTGATGTCATTAGTCGCCACAGGCTGAGGGACATACCGAGAAAGAAAAGAGAGCACTTTTGGGCTAAATTGTACAATGTACGGTGATGATGATCTGTTGACTAAACTAAGACAGTTGTTGAATGAGAAGTAAAGTACATGTATGCGGGTGCTATGCAGACTCTATGAGAAACTGCATGTTTTGAATTTGCATTCTTCTATTATAATATGTGTTTATTTTTACAGGGTTATTTACGAGAAGGAAAATGTCATCTAGCACTAGGCAGTCCAGTAGCAGCACTTAGTAGCTATAGACATGTATTAGAATTAGAACCCAATAACTCTATAGCTCAGAGAGAGGTAAGTTGTCTTGCTGAAATACATAATAGTTTGTTTTGTTTGTTAATAAATAAACTGAAATAAAATAAGAATAATTGCATTTTTTATTAACAAATTTTTTTATAATGACCTCTGTTACATATTTAATTTTTCAGTCCTTTTAAGAGTTAGATCTATTCTATTTCCTCTTAATATTTGTTGAAAGTTACTTTACTTATATTTGGAATTGTAGAACAAATGGTAGGATGTAAAAGCATACTTAAATAACAGAAGATCTCAAATACATCTAGATTCGTCTCAAGAGTAAGAAATTTCTACTATATCATGGCGTCTCTCAAGGAGGAATTCTGTTCCCCTCACTTTTATTGATTTACACTAAGGATCTGGTTGCTGAACTACCACATGGAGTTTAAAAAATGACTATGTAGGCTGATAATCTGGTAATATGGTGCACACACAAGTGTGCAGCAGTGGCCACCCCACCAAACTGAAACAAAGAGCTATAGATGCTTTAACCTCATGGGCAATACAGATGGTGTGTCAGCATCAACACAGATAAGTACATAACTACGCTTTCCACTCTCCTAAACAAAAGAAACCAGTATAATTAAAATAAATGGAGAACTGATAAGTGAAGACAACCTACCTATCTTAGAGTTACATTCGATGATAGACTGACATGGAAGCAGCACATCAACAAAAGAGCAGTATAGGCCAGGAGGAAATTAACCATCATGAGAAAACTAACTGGAACCACATGGGGAGTCAGCCAGAAAATACTTTAAAATGTTTACCAGCAGTGCATACAACCACACCTGGAATATTGGTCAGTATGGATGAGCTGCATAGTGCCCAGCTTCAAATACCACATTAGATGAACTAGATACAGTGCAACACCAGGTGTTTTGGATCATCATAATGAAATCAACACCGATAGTAAAGTTGAAAAAAATGGGGGGTGGGGTACAAGCACTTAGAGAATGCGGAGACATGAACTTACTGACACAGGAACTTACTGACACAGGCAGAAAAGTTCCTATGTATGCCGAGCCAATTAAGGGAAGACAGATTCCAAAATCTAGCAATGGGACGATTGAAAAGAAGCAGTTTTATTTAACAGACCAAATGACTCCTTAGACAAACCCCAGACCTACCTAAAGTTGATATCCCCCTAAAGTCTTTACTAGAACAAACCCCTTGGAGAGAGGAGACTGGACCATAAGTGTATATCCAGGCAGGAATGAAAGGAATATTCAACAAGGATGAACAGAACAACATGTAAAGTATTACAGTCACTCTCTGTTTTCTCAATGAAGAATACCTACAAGATCTCTTGGTCCAGGTATACACCAATTGGTCACCAGAAAACAGTCTAGAATTGAGAAGGAATGTTAGAGATACAATTAAAGTACCATTGGGGAAATTCTGTCATAACTATGATGCAGAAATACAGGCAATCAAGATGGCAACTGAGAACTGTTGAACACCAAGCTTGATCTACAGCATGTTGTGTTGTTGACAGATGCAAAATGTAGCACTCCAAGTACTTTAGTTCAGAAAATTGCCAGGTTTATAGGCCATACCGTCTGAACTGTGCAACTATCACAAGGTCATCATGCAGTGGTTTCTGCCTCTCTGTGGAATACAAGGAAATAAATAGCCGATTGGCCCAAAAAAATGGTGCTGGAGAGCAACCTGATGTACCATTTACCTGTCACCAAAAGGAAAGGATGATTAAATCAATCAGAAAGCCACCAATACTAACAGGACAAATTTTTTTATAAATTTTAATTAGAACAGCACTGTTTTTCATACCACATGTTCAGTTTGTAAGTATTTTATTTTAATGGACTTTATTTTTCAGTCTAGCATAGCATCACTAGTCCAGGATCATATAGCCAGGGCAGAAGCTAGCTTTGAAAAAAGTGATTACAGAACTGTAAGTTCTCCAATTTTTGATTCAGATAATTTGTGTATGTTTTTATATATTTTTAATTATGTTTTCATATGTTTGTGGGCATACATGTTTATTTGTTATTTCGACATTGAGATCCTCTACTGGAGACAGTTGTGCTCTATTTCAAAATCTGGCGCATCATCATCGCTCATGGTACCCACATTACTGGGCAGCGCAGAATTGTAGAGGTGCATATAAAACATGCAATCGGAGGGATGCGTAAGGTAACTCCCTCGCTTCTTGCATAGAACATGTCTTACATGTGTCAGATGATGATGTGTCAAAATCTAATTGATTAGTCTCATCAGATCACACAGATATGCAGCAAAACAAACCTGAAGATTGATAGGACCATCATCATTGCACTTAGGTGAGTAACCACATGCTCCCTGATCTCTTTCTTACACCGGAAGATCTCAGTGGCAGTGCGCAAACTCCGTATCCCCAGCGAGTGTCCCCATCATCAATGATATTGCTAGACGGCATTTTTTTCCCCAGATTTATTCTGATAATTTAAAGTAAAATGGTTTGATAGTTTGTTATACCATTATAAGTTTGTTTTGTTCACTTTATTTTCTACTTTGTTGTAAAATGACTATTTCTTGCTCTTTAGGATTTTTTGTCTTTGAGGTTTCTTACCTGGTATTATTTCTCAGTTCTTCATCTTGGTCACTTCTCTCAACTCATTTTATATAGCATCTGAACTTTTTTTCCCTTTAAAATAAACATAATTCTATTAGGTTTAGCCATCATGTAATGATCCATTTTTTTACATTTCATACCACCACTTAAAATTTTTTTATGTGATTTGCATAAGTTACATGGGTTTTACAGGGTTCAATTTCTATATTTGCTTGGGTCATAATCTTCTATAGATTGAGTGTTTTTAATATTTCTTTTTTTTTTTTAAAACTTAAGAAAAATATTAATTACTTATAATATAAATGTTTCCCCACTTCATATTTTGTTTGTTTATTTCAGGCAATATTTTATCTGGACCAGTGCATAGGACATTGTTGTGCAGCTCTTCATTTTAAGGTTAAAAAGCAGAGATGTTGGCTCTATTGGGCAAATATCAGGAAGCCCAGGAAAATGCCAAGTAAATATTTTTCCCACCGCTTATCTCACCAACATGACATTGTTGCCATGTTCTACTCTAGATGTAGCTCAAGTCAGAAATATAATTAGAATATGAATCTTCCCATATATACTCAAGTAGTAGCATGTCCCTTGCAAAACATCGCTTTCATCACAGCCTTCCTGACAAACTCTCTGTCTCTACCAAGTTCTCACGCCTCCTCCAGCGTTATGTTCAAGGTTTCTTTGATGTCCTACTGCCACCTTCATCTTGGTCGTCCCCTGCCTCATACTCTAGGAATCATGCCTTCCATTACCATTCTCTCGAAACCACTGTGACGGTTAACATGGCCAAAATATTTCATCTTCCGGGACATGATGTTATTTATTAGCCTATGCTCCTCAATATGCAGGTCTTGTAAGATGTCTTTGTATTTTCTCTTCTCTGTCCAGGATGTTTTATGAACTTTACTGCAATGCCTTGTTTCAAAAGCTTCAATTTTGTTCTTTAATGTTAGTGTTATGGTCACCTCCATATGTATGGTTCACATCCATATGTTGCCACATGTAAAATGCATGTTCTCAGAAGTCTTACTTCTGTTTCTTTTCTTGTGTCTTGCCACAGTTTCTTCATATTCATGTATATATGCAATATTAATGGGGGAAGGTAACATAATAGAAAGATGAAAGGAATTCAAGGGTGAGATTTAAGTTGCTCGATGATCAGAACTAAATATACCATAGAATGTGAGAAACCACCCATACTTGCAGCTGAGGTTGGTGATGCTATCAAGCACACTAAAAGAGAAACGAATCCAGATAATATAACAGTGGAATAAATCCAGACTCTGTGTTATCTTGGAATAGAAGTGGTAACAAAACCATGGAATTACATGACAATTGTGACAACAGACACATACTGAAGGACATGCTCAAATTTCTATTCATTACTTTCTCAAAGAAACTAAAAGCTGTTGAACATGAAGGTCACCGCATTATTAGTCTTATGAGCCACATGACAAAGATTCTTCTAAGAATAATGTTTAGAAGAGTAAGAAGCAAAATAAGACTAGCGATGCCATACATATAATGATATATATATATATTAAGAACAGTAATAGAGAGAACTTTGGGAATAAAGACAGATATAAGAGTCATTGACAGCGTATATTAGCAACGAATAGCAGTTATAAGAGTACACAAGAGCTAGATAAGGTGCAAAACCAGGTGCTTTGGATCAGGTCAAGAAAATCAACACACACTAGAGATGGAGAGAATTGGGGGATACAAGCATTGAGAGAACCAGAGCATTGGACAGCCCTGATCTGGTGTTTGTGAGTTGCCGTGGCTTCAATTTTCGATATGTATGAAATTCTGAATTAGAACAGTTAACTTTCAAATAATGGAGTCTATTTAAACAAATTAATATGGGAAATATAACTAGTTTCGTTAACAACAAAATGTTTGACTTGTTTTCCTTTATAGTGATATTCTGCAGAGAGAAGGAATGAATGCAGATGCTCTTTATGTGAGAGGGATGTGCCTGTACTATACCGATAACACAGAAAAAGCCTTTCAACACTTTCAGGAAGTGCTACGACGAGCTCCTGACCATAAAGCCAAGGATATTTACAGAGTATGTAGTAGTTTAAATGCCGTAAAGACTATTAAAGAAATAATTTGTTGTTTATCTCTTTTTTGGATTGCTAGACTTATATTAAATTTTTGTTTCCACTATGAAACTTTGCTAGTAAGACTTCATTGTATATGTCCAGTTGTGAAATATTTATGTTTAAATTATGTTCATTCTTTTATGTCAATAAAGGATGGCACTTTAGAGATAAACAAAACTAGAAAAGCTGCATATTTCAAAACAAAATGGGTTATATTCTGTCTGTATTAGTAGAAACTGAAGGGCAAGAGGAGTAGCTGTCGCCAAGCTTGACAAAACTAGAGACTTGGCGGAAGTAAATTCAACATGTCCTAGAATATATAAATTTACAGACCCTTGTAGCTCTAGAGAGGTGAACATCTTTAATGATGATGATGAATCAATTAAAACATAGATTACAGCTTATAATTTGATCTAATTATTCTCAGTGCATTGACGGAGGAAACTAGATCAGGATGTTTCTTCTTCGAACGCTCCATATCTACCACTTGAAAAAACCACTCTCCGTGATTTGTATATGATCTGAGCCTAAGAGCAATTGTATGTTGTGCCAGTTATGCATCTACAAGTAGGCCAGCACATCCGATTTCTGCACTGCTTTTTATTTACTAGGTAGCATCCCTAGGGCCTACATTAGTCGCCCCTTACGACATGCCTTGTAGGTCACAGTGGTGCTATTCTTTGCTTCCTTGCGGCCCGCACCACACAAGCGTAGGATGTTTCAATTTTTCCATCTTTCTTTCTGTTCATATTTCATAGTAAAATATCGTAGTTTGATGGTTTCTGTAGTCTTCTTCTTCGAACTCTCCACAACGACCACCTGTTAACTACTCTGTGTGATCTGAGCCTAAGAGCGATTGTATGTTGTGCCAGTAATGCGCCTAAAAGTAGGCTAGAACATCCGATTTCTGCGATGTTTTTTATTTAGTATGGTAGCTTCTTTAGGTCCTACATCAGTTGCCTCTTATGACATGCCTTGTAGGTCGCAGTGGTGCTATTCTTTGCTTCCCTTGCTGGCCCCGACACCACATGGGCGGGTTTCTATAGTGCTGAGGTATGGTGCTCACCTGACACTTCTAAAGTATTATGTTCATATTCTTTGTAGATAGGTCCGACTTTTTTTCCCAATGATCCCAGATCTCAGGATAGGTGAGATCAACAGTAAAATGTAGGCCCTGTGTTTCAAGTTGAAGTAGTAAAAGAACCCATGGCAGTTAAAAATCGATAACATTAGGCTGGAAACAACTATCTATTCTCTATCCTTGTTTTGTCTTTTGATATCATGCCGAAAAAAAGGCATCTGGAGCATGCCTCTTTATGTGCTTTATACAAGGTGGAATTTAGTGTCTCTGATATTCCATCAATCCATCATTTACGAGGTTATCCTCTGGGTCTGTTACAATTGTATCTGAGTGCTAGTGCTCTTTGTGAGATGCTGTAGTGTTTGAACCTTGATGTGTGTCTGGACCATTTGACCTTTTGTTTCTTAATATATTGTAGCACCAACAAGGATCCCACTTATTTTTCTGATTTCGTTTCTTATTTTGTCTTTTCATGTTACATTTAGAATTCGTTGTAAACACTTCATCTCTGTCGTTTGGATTCTTCTTTTCTCATTTGTTGTCAGTGTCCAGGTCTGACACTGATAGCACAGGGTTGGTTAAAAAAAAATGTTTTGAATATTGCTCTCTTGGCGTCTATCAGCACATACTTATTTTTCTGAAAGTAGCTGCCAGGTCAAAAATAAATAATTAAACCCAGTTAAAATAATTCAAAAAAATGTGTACCATTCTCAAAATTACATGCTCCGACACTGAGATCTTTCTGTTTAATTAAGAAAGAGATAGAAGCACACATGGTAATACACCAAAGTGCAGTGATGATGTATTAATCAATTATAGTGAAATCTTCCTGGAATGTTATCCTTTGTCAATGTTTATTTGTATGCAGAAGGCTAAAGCTTTGGCAGCTAAAAAAGAAGAAGGTAATACAGCGTTTCGTGGTGCTAAATACCAAGATGCCTTTGACTTGTATTCAGAAGCTTTGAGTATTGACCCTAACAACAAGTCAACAAATTCTAAACTTTACTGTAACAGAGCAACAGTTTGTTCAAAGGTAAGCAAGTAGACATCAGCTGTCAATTTTGTTTCTACTTTCTAAATTATTTGAGTTTCACCCGTGTGGTGCTGGGGCCTGCAAGGGAAGCAAAGAATAGTACTACTGTGACCTACAAGGCGTGTTGTAAGAGGCGACTGATGTAGGATCTAGGGAAGCTGCTCAAGTAAATAAAAAACATTGCAGAAATCGGATGTGCTGGCCTACTTGTAGGCGCATAACTGGAACAATATGAAATCTCCCTTAGGCTCAGATCACATGCAAATCACACAGAGTGGTTAACAAGTTGTCGATATGGAGCGGTCAAAGAAGAAGAAGATTTGAGTTTCTTACCACATCACAATCATCCTTCTTTGTTTTCCAGCACATTTTCATATTTGTGTGTGTATGATATGTTCATAATCAGTGTTGTATTCACTATTTCTTATTCCTGTTTTGTGCATCATTCTTATTATTGAAAAAATTAAAATTGTGGCATGTCATTTACAGGACTTGGCCATTAACCACAGTGAACAAGTTGCCGATTCTCTAGGCAGACTTATATGTTCATTAGTTTGCCATGTCTTTTATTGGCTAACTGTTAATGAAGTTGTACTTTTTCCTTTGAGGTTTACAGTTTCCACCATCTTAAAAAAAAATTTCCATCTGTCCGTTTGCTGCATAAAATACTTAGTACATTACTATTATTTTTTTTAAACTTCCGTTTACTCCTTTCCTCATTATTTTTTCCTACTCATTTCTGTATTCTGCACATTTCTGTATTTCTGTTTTTTTTGTGTCTGACATATTTTAACTACACATTTAAATTGATAAAAAAGTAAGTGTGTTTACATGTTGTTGCTTTTCTTTATTTCAATAACAGCTAAACAAGTTAGTAGAGGCCATTAAAGATTGTACAAAAGCAATTGAGTTGGACGAGTCATACCTCAAAGCCTACATGAGAAGAGCCAAATGGTAGGAGTCATCTTTCCTAGTGTTGTTATTTTTTCTGTATTTACTTTAATTTCTACTGTTTTTTTGTCTTTCGTTCTACCACTGTGAATTCATGCGTAGTCATGGTGCCTAATACAGCACCTCTGACTGATTTTTGCAAGATGGCTTGCTTTCCTTATCAACAATATTCAAGCGAGCCATAGGCCAACTTCATCTGTACTTGTAATTTAGATCCCTAAGTAAAGGATCACATAATACACTAAACATCAACATCAATGGCAGTACAATAGAGCAAGTACAGGAATTCAAGTACCTAGGAAGCATATTTACAGAGGATGGAAGACTCGACAGAGACATAGAAACTAGAGTCCAGAAAGCAAATGCAATAACCTACCAATTAGCGCCACTACTTAGACATCCAAACATCTCACTGACGGCTAAACAACAGTTGATCAATAGCATCTTCATACCCACTCTATGTTACCAAAACCAAACATGGACAATGAATAAGAAACAAACACAGAAAATAGCAACATGCGAAATGGGATGTCTCCAAAAATCACCAACAACACAAGAATCGAAAGAGTAACGAATACCAGCATCAGAGAAAGGGTTGGAACAAGACCGTGCTTGAATTATATAGCGAAACAGAGAATGAAGTGGTTTGGCCACCTAGTAAGAATGCGAACAGATCAAACTGCCTTTGAAGCTTTCTACAACAGAATATCAGGAAGGAAGGCGAGAGGAAGACAGAGGAAAAGGTGGATAGATAACATAGTTGAATTCTGCCATGGGGACTAAAAAAACCATCACACAAGTCACCAGAGAAGTGCAAGACAAATACATAAAACCATGACACTGGGTTAACAACCCGGTAACAGTGTGCTGACAAAAGAAAAAGAAGTAAAGGATCAGGGAACCTGGAGTCCTACCGCATACTGTGTGCACACTGACAATTTTGGACCCAAGCTTGCAGTGAACCCTGAAATTTCCATGACACATGGTCACTAGCACAGTGTGTTATCAACTTTTCTCTAGACGCCCCACTCATTTCAACTGTCTCCATAGCTGTAAGGGTCTTACAGTAACTGAGAGTTTGAGGTTAGAATTGAAGATAACAGTTGCCTCTAGATCAATGCTTCATAGTCAGAAACATTAAAATCCTACTAGTTCTTTGAATATTGTTATGTGTTCTACAAGAAAATATTATCACTGTGTCAACATATGGATGTGAATCATGTACCATAACACATACTTTAATGAACAAAATTGAAGCTTTTGAAACAAGGTGTTACAGAAAACTTCTTAGGACATCCTGAACAGGGAAGAGAAAAAACAGACATCCTACAAGATTGAATATCGAGGAGCATTTGCTCATAAAAACATCATGCCGGAAGATTAAATATTTTGGCTGCGTTAAACGCCAAGTGGTTTGGAGAGAATGGTAATGGAAGGCATGGATCCTGGAGTATGAGGCAGGTGATGACCAAGATGAAGGTGGCAACAGGACATCAAAGAAACTTGAACATGACGCTGGAGGAGGCGGGAAAAATTTATAGAGACAGTTTTTCAGGCAGGCTGTGATGAAAGTGACGTTCCACAAGGACCATGCTACTGCTTGAGGGCTGAGTCATCTGTATAGATATATGTCCATTGGATAATGGATATCTGTGTACCGTTCTGTAATATTCCTTCTTCCCTGAGTTCCTTTTTGTTTCTACTGCATCATCTATCTCATGTAGGGGTTCAGATTGTGTGAATGCCCATGGATAGGTGGTATTGGCGAGTTTTAAGGATCTTAGTATTTACAACTTACATTTTCTGTCGTTTAGTAAGAAACTGTCTTATGAACCCTTACTCTCAATTTGCTTTATAACAAATATATAGTTTAATATAGACTGACTGACACTAGCTCATCAATAATTGGTCTCTAAGTTTGTTATGTATTATGTTCTTGTGTCTGACCAGTTACAAAGACACAGAACTGTCAAGAGGCTGTTCGAGATTATGAACATATATACAAAATGGCTAAGACTAGGGGTAAGTTTGTGCAAGTTGCTGGGTTTAAGTTGTGATAATTTTGAATGTAAAATCCATATTATTTTGAAAGTTGGGACAGACCTTTGCTTGAATTATATTGAGAGACAAAGAATGAAGTGGTTGGGCCACTTGATAAGAATGCAACCAAACTTCTCTGTATACAGAGTCTTCTACAACAGAACATCATGAAAGAAGGCAAGAAGAAGACCATTAAAAAGATGGTTAGATGGCATAGTAGAATCCTGTCTAAAAGCAAAAATAAGAATAGCAGGGCAGCATCCTGTAGTCACTGTGGGGACTGTCACAGATTAGGGAGACATACCCTATCACACTAATGCTGAATAGGATATGCACGGTCTAATGGCACAAAATACTACAACTTAAGGTATCAGTATCAGCAGAGAATGGGTGCCATTAGTAAATAAATCATAAAAATTCAATTTTAAAGATTTAGATCCCACATTTTCACACGTACTAAACAAATGATAAAGCTATCTAAAACAGTGATTGGCTATGGAGTTCAGTGTAGACAAGTATAGAAAGTGAAACTTTTGATAAGGAAAAAATATTTTAGTCATGTGCAAAATATAGTTGTCACTTATTACACAATTTTACGACTAATTTTGCATGCATGTTAACATTAGGACTGCCTATTGCGTATACTAGGATAATTCCAATATCTTGATTATAATTTTTTAATGATTTTTCAAAGACGACAATTTTTTAAACCCAAAAAGACAATTTTCAGGTGGCAACAAAATAAAATCTATTCAGTGTATACTATTTATCCTATTACTTGCCAAAATCACACAATCTGTGTATATGCTGTTTAATTTTGAATGAATTTGACTGTACCATTTCATTAAAATTGTGTAATAAGTGACACCTATATTTTGCACATGACTAAAATAATTTTTCTTGTCAAAAGTCTCACTTACCTACCTGTCTACACTGAACTCCATAGTCAATCACTGTTTTAGATTGCTTTATCATTTGTTTAGTACGTGTGAAAATGTGGGATCTAAATCTTTAAAATTGAATTTTTATGATTTATTTACTAATGGCACCCATTCTCTGCTGATACTGATACCGTAATCAGTTATAAACCGTGGCACAATATACTTACACTCTTTTTCACAAATCATGTACGGATCATAAAAAATCAAAGAAAACTGGCCGATGCTACAAATAGGAATGAGAAAATTGAAGTATTTTGAACTTTTAAAGAGACAGAGAGGGTTGGAGATGACCATTATGGAAAATAGAAGAGGAAGACTACAGAGAAGATGAATTCAGGTTGTAACTGATCATTTGAGCATGTCGGCTGCAAAGACAGGACATCTGGCCTATGATAGAGAGAAATTCAGAAGGACTGTTAGGGTGGCAAAGTTATGCTCAGGACTAGCTATTTGATGACCTGAAAATTTATGCAGAAGGAAAAGGTAAACATTACTTATAACTCTCTGTTGCCTATCTACCCATATAAACATGCATATGTTAGCTATTATGTTCTTACTTTCCTGTTCTCAGAAAACAAGCAGCTTCTACAGCAGGCTAAGATGGAGTTTAAAAAAAGCAAAAGAACAGACTATTACAAGGTCTTGGGTATACATAAAGCAGCGACTGATGAAGAAATTAAAAGAGCATACAAGAAACGTGCATTAATTCACCATCCAGGTATGTAAAGTTTCAGATTCTACCTCTCAACTCATAAGTAGATGTACTTTCATTCATTCTTATTATATATTATTCTTGATATTTGTGATGCATGTAAAAATATTACTGACTTGTTTCTGTAGATTAATCTTAAACCATCAAGTTTTACTGCAGATCCTACATATTTCATTTTTTAGTGTTTTATTTGTTGTTTCATCTGCTTTATCTGATTATTTATCTTACAAAAGCCTAGTCTAAAAGGGTCTAAAGGCAAAGGATTGACTTAATTGCACCGGGTTTTCCCCATATGGCTTCGTCCCTGTCGACAGAAATTGCACATAATCTACCGAGAGTGTTGCACAAACTCCATAGCTCCAACAACAATCCTAGGGATCTCAGGAAAAATTTGTGATTGTTCAGATTTTAACCCTTAATATTCAGAAAGGCAACCGTCTTAACCACTTTGCCATAGAGACTTCCGCCCAGTGTTTGTTAGTGATTAGAATAATGCTGTCAGCGAGGAAGAGTTTACACATGTTCTTATGATAATTCAGGAAAACCTTTGAGGTATCAAATGGGTCACAATTTCAAATTCTGTTGCAAACATTGAGAAATATTATTTAATGTCACTACTTCTTCACAAGTCTCAGCCTTTGAGAATTTTAGAATATTCCTCGAGGAATTAAAACCATCTTGCATGCATGGAGTTTTCTTATAGCAGACACTGACTCCCAACAGTATCTGATTGGGCTTGATTCTCACCAGTAGCCAGAGCCAATTTTTGTGTGTCTCTACTTAACTCATCACAATTTTTTGGCAGTCGATAGAGAAGTTTATAACACTCTGCACTAGTGACCATGTGCCGTGGAACTACCTGGGTTCGATGCCTACTTGACCCAAAAAGAAAATTCTTGGTGTGCACACATGATGCTTTTGAAGTACAGGAAACCCTGATCTTTTACTTGAAGATCTACTGTACAAGTTGGAGTAATATTTGCCTGGACGGGGAGAGACATTTGTGATATGGAATGCAAGCCTTCACGCAAAAATCAGTCAACTGCCATATTAAGTGCCGTTACTACAAGCAAGTAGAATATTTAATAAAAAATTCTTTTGTCTCACTGTATTAATTAAATATTTAACATCTGCAAAATCTACTTTTCCTAATTCTAGACCGTCACTCTCATGACACCTTGGACAAACAAAAAGAAGAGGAAAAGAAATTTAAAGAGCTTGGTGAAGCCTACAGTATATTATCAGATGACAAAAAGAAAGCTCGTTATGATAGTGGTCAGGACTTGGAAGATGGAGACAATTTTGGATTTGGTAAGTTTGTTGTTCTAGTAGTTTTGTTAACACTTCTTTAGTGATTCTGTTCATTTCTTGACTTTGAAGGATGACAACAGTGTACTTCATATCATTAAATTAGGGAAAGCTACCCTAGTAAATAAAATTCTAGCACTAAATCGTATGTGCTGGCCTAGTCACCATAGGTGCATAACTTGACACAACGTAAAATCGTTCAGGCTCAGATCACGTACAAACCACAAAGAGTGGTTTAAAAAGTGGTTGTATGGAGCATTTGTGGAAGAAGAAGAAATATCATTAAATTATTTATCTCATTCTGTTCTCTTACAAATTTCTTTTATTTCTTGTAGGATCAGTGTTTATGATTTTGTTATCTCTTAATCAAAATTTAAAAAAATGACCCTGGGGTTTAAGAAAAACCGATTCAAAAGTGTGCCGTTTTTAGAGACATGTATATGGGATACAAAATGTTTATTTATTTTGTGCATCATGGAATTGAAGTAGTACAGTAATTCTTATATTCATTATGGTTAACTCATAGTTGTTGTTTTGTGTACAACTTTGTGCGCATTTAACAATCACCTACGCCCGTGTAGTGCCGGGGTCCGGAAGGGAAGCAAAGAATAGTACCACTGCGACCTACAAGGCATGTCGTAAGAGGTGACTGAGTTAGGGACCTAGGAAGCTACCTAGTAAATAAAAATTGTCGAAAAATTTGGATGTGCTGGCCTACCTGTAGGTGCATAACTGGCACAGTGTGTGATCACTCTTAGGCTCAGATCACATACAAATCACACAGAGTAGTTAACAAGTGATCGATATGGAGTGTTCGAAGAACAGTCACCAACTATTGTTTTATTGACAGTTTCTTCCTGACACTAGAAAAAAATATACACTTTATGCAACAATATTCTCATATTATTGAACAAGTATATAATTGTATAAATTTATAGTGTAACATCTTGTTAAATTGTAAAATGTATTACATGTTATTGACATTACTGATTGCAAGCTCATACTTTTCAACGAATCTTTCAGATACAATGGACCCCAATCAGATATTTCAAGCCTTTTTTGGGAGTGGAGGCAATGTGGGGGGTTTCAGCTTTGGGGGTCATTCAGGAGCTACACATTTTAGTCACGGTGGTCATTCCCAACATGGAGGCTTTCCAGGATTCTCTTTCCAGTTTGGTTGATATTGTTAGTGATTATCTTGTTTTTATATTTCGTTGATGTCAGTTTCAGCTTGACTGTAATATCTAGTTTCTGTTATGACACTAACGATCTTGCTGATGTTTAGATCTTGAATACTAGTTTTAACAAAGCAACTTTTTTTTGTGTGGTGTGGTATGCAAACATATTTTTAACAAGAACATGTTAAGAGATCAGCTAAAGCGCCATCTTCACATTTCTATCGCTAGCTTTGGTATTATCCTTTTCAACAGTTCTACTCATTTAGATTGTGCAGTTACTGTCGACCTCTTGCCAGTTAGCCATTAATTTTTACCACTATTATGGTCTTTAGTGTTTTATCTTTTTTTTTTTTATTTCCAGAATAGTTAATTTGTCAGATTCTGTTGTCTTTATATATTTATATTTTCAATTCTAATGTTGCCAGCCTACAAGTTTTTTTAATTTCTAAATGATATACTACCAGTCTCCACATTTCAAGGATTCAAACTCTTTCTTATAATTACTTGTAATGAAACTGTTTGGTCCAAAATGAATAGTTAACAGCTTGAGTGAATATCCTACATAGAAGCCTGAAACCTCCATGGTTTTAAGTAGATCCAACTGTTCTGAGAACATATACAGAAGTTTGCAGTAAGATAATAAGTAGCAGACTAGCTTCAAAGGCAGCAATAGCAGGTACAATTGATATGGACAGGGAAAAAATATACCAAATTCCCTCAACAACCAGCTGTAGGTTAATGAGACAGTAATCGATGAAACAGCCACTATAAGACTGCAGAAGCTTGAAATCAAACATGACACAGGTAGGAAGAGAATGGATGATAAGAATGTAATCAATGTGTCACTGAACCTATCGGCATGTATACTTTTTTCCACCTACTGAAAGAGATAGTGATGTCAGATTACTTAACTATTAACCAGTGAAACTAGGTGGAGGTATTGTTACAGACAGGGATCAGAGAAATCACCTTCATTTTTGTCCCTGGACATGCAGGAGTCTGGGATAATGAACGAGCTGATAGATTGGCTGGCATGGCTATGATATCAAAGGAGCTGCAATGGACCGAATTTACATTATTAACGCATTGAGAGAGTCTTTCCGAACAGAGAAGTTTCAGGGTTGTGAATCGCAGCCGCTGACCAGATTAAGAGAGATGGGTGTAGATATTGGTACAACCTGAAAAGAACAACATATGAAACATGGAAAAAGATTAATTCTTTCCACGCTTTAAGCCGCACACTGCACCATAGAGTTGCTTTCCTTATAAGAAGTCTTTCTAGTTTTACTTCTTCTGTTTTACTTATACTACTTTTTAACCTTGTTATTCTATTGGGTTGTCCAGTTTTCTTCAATTTAGTATATAATAATATATATATGTTTATTTATTGACAAGTAGTTGCGATCGTTTATTTTTTTGTTTTTAATTCCCTTGAATTAACTGCTTAAAAATTGAGGAAATAATTCCGGTTTGGAAAGAGTTAATCAACATCGAACTGGCGTATTGGGCTGCTCGATTTGTTGAGCAGGAGATCGGAGCACTTATGGACATGTCGGAGTGCTATGATGATAGTCCTCATATAACTGATAACCAATGTTTTGTTCCCATATAATAATAAAGAGTATTGAATTTTATGTGACCAATGATTATCTCGTACTCATTATTGTATATTAAGTAGACTATTTGTTAATATCAAGTCATGTTGCACATACTACATTTTTTGTTTCATGATAAATTTGTGAACTGTGTTCAAGATATGAATGTCTGCGGTGAATCATGTCCTGTAAATAATATGAGAACTTGTTGAGAATGTGAGAAATAAAGAATTTGAGTATTATATATATGTTATGAAATCTTACATAGTATGTTTATTTTTAAGGTGCATACCTTATGTTGTGGGCAGCACATACATAGAAATCATGTTGATAGTTACAGATGTATAGACTTAAAGCAATGCAAAATGTGAGCACAAGTTTCTTGGGGTGAATACTTAGAAACTGCTTCTTGAAGATTTGAAAGAAATATGAACACATCCCAGCCATGAATGTCATCAAGCCTTGAATGTTATCAAGGCACAGATTGAATTGAACTTTCAGTTGTGTATACCTTCCGGATATATTTATTTAAAAATGTCACATTCTCTTCAAACAACAGATCAGCTTCTTTGTTTTCTTACAATCCCAAAGATCTTTCATTCTTTCTTCTTCTCATTTTTTAAAGAGGAGTGTCTTGAACTTTCTTATAAGTCTAAAAGACTCCAAATCTCATTAAAGTGTGCATCAACATGAAGTGGAGACTTTTGCTTAGAAGGAAAATGTGTATCAACCTGTCATCAATAGAATTGCATGAGTCAATGCCTAGTAGTCATGTCTCTTAGTATCATCTTGTTTTTACTGGAAGTATCCTCCAGGTACTAGCATCTCTTGTTATTGAGTACCCAGAAATAGATCTGATATTAAAAAGTTAGTAAGTCTTGTAATAAACTAACTTCACTCACTTTCAACATAGTTTATCTGTAACCTGTACATTTTGGTCTTGAATTTCTTAAGGTGATTCCAGTTTTATTCATGTGACTATATTCGATTTCTTATCCTCATCATCAGGTGCCAAGCTTTCTGGTGTGACGTGGCATTATAGATCGGCACAACTCTCTGACCTCAGCTTTGATGATATACTCAGTTGTTGACATGGACATTCTTTCATAACATGCTTTCAGTCTGTTTAGTATCTTCTCTTTCTATCGTCTTCTATCTCTCTTTGCAACAATTTTTTCCATTGTCACAATGTGTTCTTTAGCTATAAGTTCTGATACTGTTTTCACGCAGTGTAAAAGTGTGAAAAATACTTAGCAGGAGACACAGAATTAAACATGACAACTTCACAATGAAATTTGTAAGACCTACACCTTGCTGAGGCGTCGAGGTCTCTGTAGCTAAGTTATTAAGTCATTTGCATTGTGTTTCGAAGGTCGTGTGTTCAAATCCGGACTGCGCCGCATTTTCCAGAGGTCTAGGATTGTTGCAGGAGCTACGCATTTTGCGCTTTGTGCAATACTCTCAGCAGGTGGCATGCCATTTCTGCGGAGAGGGACTGAGCCAGCTGGGGAAACTCAGTGCAATGAAGTCAATCCTCCCTCAATCCTTTGTCATTAGACCCGTTTTAGACATAAAGTAAATTGGGCATCTCATGAGAGTGAATCTCAATTAGTTGGTTACAATCAGGTTTTATAGCAGCAGAAAAAAATGTAGACAGAAAACATTGCAGAAATCTTATATAACAACATCTAGTAGCAGCAACCAATGCAGCAAAAATGAGCAGGAAACAAAAGTTTCCCACTATGCCTTGTGACAGAAGTTAACATTTAAAGTCATGTAATTAATGAACTACTGAAGTACTCAAGTGTTCTGATTTGTACAGTTAATTTATATTCCAATCTTGAATGTGTTTGCCTGTAATGTTATTGTATGTTCAAATTTTACTTCTATGAAACATTATATCTTCATAAATGTTTTATTGAAATTCTCAGAGATAGAGACGTACTGTTATGTTGTTTTTTTTGGTATTAAATGGTATGTGCAAAAAAAAGCACAGGTGTTTGTAGCGTTTGCTGGTTTCGTTTGTATGTTTCTGAAACCAGTTTTTACATGCTATATAGTAGATATTTAATGTACATAAATGAGGCTTAACTGGAGAGGAAGATTAACATGGTGCATTTGTGTTTTATGAAAATTGAATAGATAAATGGTTGTGAATTAACAGAGAATATAATTATTGGTCAAGTGTGGTATGTTATGCGATCTACGTCATGGAACATTGGGCATTTCCATTTGTTCTCTGTCCTTCGCTGCAGCAGCCATCCCAAAGTCCAATTGATCATCATACCCATGAGAAGTTGATTACTATATCTTCTCTCTCTACCACGAAGACGACACTGTCTGGCATGTCCAAACTTAACGCATAATTCTCGAACTCGTTCCAGTGTCTGAGACTTACCTAAATCTTTTATATTACTTTTGCTGAAAACTGCTCATACATTTTGAATTAAAGTTGCAGCATCTAGACTTTGCATTCTCAATAAGTTTTTCAGGAACAGGACAGTCAAAAGCGTATAGTTTTGTCCTCAAACAATTTTTTTTTTAAATGCTTGTAGTTTTGTTACTAAATCGTCAAATCTGACCATGTTTGTCTATGTAGTTAATTTGAGAGTTTACATTTTAAGGGGGGACTCTGGTCTGGAAACTTTTTCGTTGCTTTCATATTAATGTAGAGTTTGTATTACAATTTTGAGATATTATGACCTAAAGAGTAGAAAAAATTAGTAAAAAAAAATGTCAAGCGTTGCCATGGAAACAATACAAAATGGCAGCCAAACACAAAATTTCAAATCCCTAAGGCTCTGAATGTAATGAGTATAAATGAATTCTGTTTTCACTCTAAGGTGAGCAATTGTAATATCTAAAATATTACACATGCATATTAGGATATAATAAATATTACATTTTTAATGAATTTTTGAGCCCCAAAACAGCTTTTTTGAACCAAATTTTGAGGGCATTTTTATCCAAAAATTTATAAAAAATTTAATATCTAATATATCCTAAAATGCATGTGTAATATTTTAGATATTAAAATTGCACACCTTAGAGTGAAAACAGAATTCATTTACATTCATTAGATTCAGAGCCTTAGGATTTGAAATTTTGTTTTTGGTGGCCATTTTGTATTGTTTCCATGGCAACGCTTTGACATTTTTTTTTTAACTAATTTTTTCTACTCCTCTAAGTCATAATCTTTCAAAATGGTTATACAAATATTACATTAATATGAAAACAACGAAAATAGCTTCTTGATCCCCATACTACCGAATCCCCCGGGGCTTGCATAGTCAATAGTTTGAGCACATGCTTCACAACAGAAAGAGACTGGGATTGTTTACAGATTTAGATACGCTAACCAACTTTGTTGAAAATGAGTATCTGGTTTATTTTGGTTAGGAAATAGAAATAATTCTTCTTTTGTTGTCACACTGTTACCTGGTTGTTGTCGTCCAGTGTCATGGATTTTCACTTTTGTCTAGTGCTGCTCTAGTGGCTTGGGTGTTAGTTATTTTGCTTTTTGACAGGATTCTGCTATGTCAGCTATCCATCTTTTTTGTGGTCTTCCTCTCACCGTCTTTCCTGATGTTCTATTGTAGAAGACTGTTTACAGTGGAGTTTGGTTGCATTCTTATTAAGTGGCCGAACCACTTCATTCTTTGTTCTTTTATAGGAAATGAAAATGACACCTCAAATACTAATGCCTAGTATTGTTTCTCATCAGTCCAAATAAGACCAAAATAATGGTCCATGGTGCAGAACTATCACATATATGTGTGGCTGCTACTCTCCAGAATTTTAACATCTGACCTAGATGTCAGTGGATTCCTATCTTGAACTTTTTAGGAACTTTGACCGTAGTATATTGTTTACCTACATGTGTTATTAAACATTTTTAGAAGGTTCATTGGTATTCTCAAGCTGTCGTGGATGAAATGCAATCATCATCAGGTGATAGAGCTACTAATAATAGTGATCATGAATCTCAACAACTCTCTGTCTCTAACATTGATGATCAACTATGTTGTTAACATTCTTCCAGGGCATGATGTTAGACTGTACAGTATCTTCTCTCCCTGTCATCCTACATCTCCCTTCTAAAAATAATTCATGTTATCAAAATGTGCTCTAAGTCATCTTCACATATTTACATGCTCAAAAAATGGCTACTTCCTTCAGATGTTTGTCAGAAGCTTCTTCTTCTTTTTATAGATCTCTGTCAGCACATCTTCATTAGTGGTTATCAGTTATCAGAGGACTATCATCATAGCACTCCGGATATGTCCATTGGTACTCTGATCACCACCTCAACAAATCCAGCAGCAGCCCAACACACCAGTTCATTGTTGATTAATCAATCTCTTTGCATATTTAGTATGTCATTCTTTTTGGGCTGCACCAATATTGACACCCATCTCTCTCAATCTGGTCAACGAGTGAGATTCACAACCCTGAAAAATGATTTCAGCATTAATGGTTTTATTGGCTTTAGCATTAGTGGTTTTAGCAGTGAATAAAATCTCTTCTTTTATGTGTAATCATAACTGTTTCATCTTTTTCTATTTTTCATACAGATCCTATTTTATGCTTATCTTGAATATATGACCTCCGATTGGTGTGTGTTTACCTCTTTTCTTGTGTATTTGAAACATTAGTCATTATTTTTGGTGTATACTCCATATTTGGTATAGTTGACACATTTTCTTGTATGTATTTTCTAGTATGTTAATAAAACATTTTATTTTACATACATATTAGTGTACATATTGATTCATGCTAAAAAATTATCTAGGTTACCATCCAAGCACATATACACAGACAAACAAAAGCAACTGTTTGGGAATTAAAATAGAAAAAAGATAAAATCTTAAGACAGTTGATCAAAATGTATATACAGTATAACTATATAATGACTTAATAATAACTATGCTTGTTCAGTTCTGTCAGTGTATCTTCAACACATGACTATGTTCACTCCTCTCTGTACTTCTGCAATACATACCTTGGTTATTGGTTACTGAAATGACGCCATTGCACTCCAGGCAGACCAATAGGTGCTCAGTTTCCTCCAACAGATGTCAAAGGATTACTAATGGTTCCTGTGGATCAATGGTTAAACACACTATTCACTCTGCCCCTCTAGTGCAATCAAGGGCTGTACGCATGCCTTCATTCTGAATATGCTAGTGTCGATCCCATTGTGATCTTGATATAGTAAGAATGCAGAGTTCGTAATCTACCACAGACATAACCACTTGACAGAACAGAAGGACAAGTAATCTCTGCTCAAGGCTGCCATAAGCTTGAGAGCAGCAAGACCACACTTGCAACATTGTATCGTTTGTTCAACATGATTTTTGAAAGATAGACTACGATCAAAGGTTATTCCAAGATAGCACAGCCTGTCATGAGGCTCGATGGCCTGTCCATCAAAGGTAACTCTGGGTAGGTCAGCCCTGACTATGGAATTATTCAAAGAGCACCACAACATACACACCTTTTCAGGATTGACCTGAGAACGAGACTTTCTACACCAAAGCTGTGGTATGCAGTGCTTTCTGAATGTCTTCAACCATCACTCTTCTATCTGATCCAGTCCTATATATTAAGATGTCATCTGCAAAAGTCAATGTTTGATTCAACCCGGTTGGCTGAATTTGGCAACATTTGCTTTATAAATATTAAAATACACAAGTGATAGAGGAGAACCTTGGAGTAATCCCTGACCTGACATATGCATGTAGAATCTGAAGTCCATGTACCTAAATGTAGTGCGATGGTTCTCTTCATCAAAGAAGCAGCTAAGGATTAACCCCAGCCAAAGATTAACCCCATATTTTAGTAAAGAGAGTATCATGATTAAAAATGCACTTTGTTATATGCATCATCCAGTCAATGACCACAGCAACAGTCTCTTGCTTGGATTGGAAGACCTCATAAACATCATAAGCAAACACGCCAGCATTGTTCCATGTCCCTTTCATTGGCCGGTAGCTACCCAAACTGTCAGGGAGGATGTGGTCTGTCTCTAAGTAACACATTACCTTTCTGGCCACTATCCTCTCCAGTAATTTGCCATATACATTTTGCAAGGTGAGCATGTGGTAGCTGCAGAGCAGTTTAGGATTCTTCCCATGTTTATTGAGTGGTCGTAAATACTGTCGTAAATAGCTATGGAGCTATTCCTCGGATACCACAGCATTCTGTATAGTGTTGTTGAAATCCATCACAACTACATTAAACAGTCTCTTCTAGCTGTTTGTTGTGATGATATTGGACACCATCTAGCCCTGGAGTAGTGCTGTCTCTTGCTTTGACTGCATATACAACATCCTCCTTTGTAATGAAATCAGTGTATGGCTCTCCAGTGTTAGTAATATCACGAAAAGCATTCATAATATTGTGGTGGTCATACTTCTCACCCTTTTCTGTCTGTTCTACAGATCACTGAAGGAACCCCTTATCTGCATCTGTTGTTAATATGGCTCCTGACGAGTCATGTAAATTAGGAAAAGACTGGCAGGTAGTCATCCTGTTCATTTTGCGATGAAACTGCCAGAATTGATGTAGAGACTTATCACCACATCCGTATGAAAGTATCCCATAACTCCCTCTTTGCCTCACTAGCCAATTCTTTGAAATCACCACTGACTTTGTGTTGGACAGCAGACTTTTCAGCCACATCACACATATTTCTAGGTCGTTTCTTTTGGGCTCTCTATCATGACTTTGTAGCAGTCTTTTTTGCCAACCATGCTTTTTCAACATTTTAATTCCACCAGGGTGGTTGCAGGAAGTGAGTCATATCACTCTTCTTTCTGGCATTCTGCAGCAATATACGCAATGGGTTTACATGATCAACATTAAATATCATGTACTGAAATAGAGATTTTGGCCTCCTGTGTCAACTTGTTAAGATAACAACACAGGGGACATGATCATTTTCCTGCGCTCCGAGAACATTCCATTGAGCAAAAGTAGGGCTGTGAGTGAAGATGAGTGCCAAATTGATGACACCATCTGTGTCCTCAGGTCTATTAGATGCTAATCGAGTTGGGCGGCCGTCATTCAAAATAGACAGGTTAGAGCATGACTCAAAGTGATGGCTCATCTATTCTCATTAGCGTTGTCCCAATTTTTTGATAGAGCACTGAAGTCTCCTGCTATAAAAAATGTTGTGCCTAGTACATCTGAGAGTTTCTTAAGAAAATCCCAGTTATCTACAATATTTAGTTTGTCAACAGTGCATGAACTCCATAGCATTGGCTGGAGCTCATTAGAGATATTATAAATTAGACAATGTAAACCTATAAACAAAGATCATTTAAGATTATAATTGATGAAAAAGTATAAAAAACAAAATTTGTAAACAATGTCTATTGTTCAGCTTCTTGCCTATGATGTTGGATAACAAAATAATGTTAAGAATAATTTGTTACCATTATTAAATGACTATAGCAGGTTAAACACAGCTCAAAAATAACCAACTGTAGTAAATACTAACATTTCTATGAATAAAAGTAATTATAAAGAACATAAAAAGAAAATTTTCAATATAAATTAAACACAAGAGCACAATATGAATTACTGGAACTTTCACATTTCGCAGAGGATGGAAAACTCGATAGAGAAATAGAGACAAGATGTCAAAAAGCAAATGCAGTGACCTATCAGCTGGCACCATTACTACAACACCCAAAGATCAAGATGGAAAGGAAAAGACAGATGATAAAAAGTATTTTTCTACCAACACTTTGTTACCAGTGCCAAACTTGGTCTCTGACAGCAACACACCACAGAAAGCTCACTACATGTGAAATGAAATGTTTGAGGAAGGCAGTGGGCGTAACCAGAAAAGATAGACTGAAACGAGGACATCAGAAGCAGAGTGGGCATAACTTAATGCACTGAATGAATTGAAAGACAACAAATGCAGAGGTTTAATGCAGACATTTAGTGAGAATGGAATATAACCAACCATCAATAACAGCATACAATAAAAAGAGATCAGGTACTATAGCCAAGGGAAGACCAAGAAAAAGATTGATAGACAATATCAAGACCACCCTAAATAAACAACGATATAACACAAGGGCGACTCTTCTGATCCTGGAACGCAAATTAAAGCTCCCAACCCTACGCTTAACAGCAAGAGTGGACAACCAATTTCATTATCCATCTGGGAAAAGACAATAGACCCTAGCTTTTGACATTCCTTCAAGGCAGCAGTTACGTGTCATCAAATTTTGCTCTCCTGAAAAAAACTGTCTTTCCTACTCACATTTGCATGAAGATTTCCTTCTTTAGAATGAATTGATACTCAAGACCTGTTCTTATAGCAGCTTGGTAAATTAACTCTTAGAAAGGATAATGTTTATGTGTGTAACTTTGTATTTATGGTTTGCTTGTGAGAAATTGTGTTAGCAATGCTTATGTCTGCGAAACTTATTTGTTGATTGGATTCGCATATCTTATTTAGTCAGTTGATATGTAGATATTTATATGTGATAAAGTTGTATAAGAAATACCTGTAGGTGTACATACAAGTAGTGAGGTGTTTGCATATAACTTATATGTTTAAGTAAAAATGTTCATATGTGAAAATTATGTGAAATCTTTACAGTGGAAACATTTATATATTTTACATCTATACAATTTTAAAGTGCAAACATGTCATTATGAACACAAAAAGAGCAATGCTCAACACAATCTTTCTCCCCCCATTATTCTACCAGTGCCAAACCTGGACGCTGACATCAAATGATAGAAGAAAACTAGTCACGACAGAGATGAAGTGTCTACGTAGAATGCGGGGTGGGGGTGGGGGTAACAAGAAGAAACCGGTTGAGAAATGAAGACATCAGGGCAAAAGTGGGTACAACATCAGTACTAAACTTCATCAAGAAACAACAAATTAAGTGGTTCGGCCACATAAGCAGTTTACCAACAGACAGTGCACCTGGAGGTTGCTGTGATACAATGGATACAAAGCAAAAGGCTGGCCACGCAAAAGATGAACCTCAGAGATAACAGAGGCAACGAAAGACACTATTATGAAGCGGACACAAAAGCCCGTTCTAGAAATCTCTTCTTATCCTGACGCTGTGAGGCAAAACAGGATTGGAGAAAAGAAAGAAAGACATTTATATAATCAGAGATTTATGTAAGAAATATGTGCATATGAGATTTACATTTTTACAGTTGTGTGAGAAAAATGTGAGGTTTATATGAGAAATACTTATAGTTTACTTTTGGCCCGAGTGGTTACCGGGCCCAAATTTGGGGTGTAAAGAATAGAACCACTGTTACCTGCCACGCATGTCGTAAGAGGCACTAAGGAGGTTTGGCTGAAATCGGATGCATGTGTCCTAAACGTGTAGAAGTCTATGCGTTAGGGGCCTACCAAACCTATGTGCAACGTATACACGTTCTTGGCAAAGATCAAACATATCACAAAGAGTGATTATAATTGGTCGTAAAGAACAAACGCAAAGAAGAAGAAGTTTACTTTTGTCTTGTTTGTTTTGTAGGCAGAGTTAATTTTAGACGTGACTCTCTCTCTCTCTCTTTGCCTTTTTTTACCCGGGTTGGGGCATAGGCCCTCAACCAACTCATGCCAAGTCTTCCTATCTCTAGCTATCTCCTGCAGCTCCCTCCAGCTCTTCTTTATATTGTTGATCTCCGCCTCCAAATCTCGTCTCCATGTATTTCTCGGCCTCTCCTTCTTTCGCTGTCCCTGCGGGTTCCAGGCAAGGACCCTTCTTGTTATATTCCCCTCCGGTTTCGCAAAGTGTGTCCTATCCAGCGCCAGCGTCTTTTTTTTAACCTGTTCGCTCACTGGAATCTGTCTTGTTCTCTCCATAAGTTCCTCATTTGTGACCCTATCATACCATCTTATTCCTCTATTCTGCGCAGACACCAGTTGATGAATGTTTGCAATTTATGCGCTATTGTTTTAGTTGTTCTCCATGTTTCTGACCCATACAGTAGAACTGCTTTAACATTAGAGTTAAATATCAGAATTTTTGTTCTAGATTTGATTTCTTTGAACTTCCAAATGTTTCCCAGTGCAATGAAAGCTCCTCTTGCCTTCTGTATTCTTATTTTAATATCTCTATCTGTTCCACCCTCTTTGTCTACGTTGCTGCCCAAATATGTGTATGATTCTACCTCTTGAAGTGGGATTTCCCACAGGGAGATCGAGTTGTCGCTTGCTTGGTTAATTCTCAATATCTTTGTCTTTCCCTTATGAATGTTCAGCCCTAGTTGCTGGGACCTTTGATTCAATGTGTTAAGCTTATCCTGCATCTGATTTCGTGTATGTGACAGAAGGGCTATATCATCAGCGAAGTCCAGATCATCTAGTTGCTCTGTCAGAGTCCATTGGATTCCATTTCTGGTGTTAGTTACTGTGGTCTTCATAATCCAGTCTATTGTCAGTAAGAACAACAAAGGTGATAGAAGACATCCCTGACGCACTCCTGTTTCTATTTCGAAAGTATCTGTTAGTTTACCTTCATGAAGAACTCTACATTTCATATCTGTATATGTTGCTTTTATTAGGTTAATAATTTTCTGTGGGATTCCATAATGCCTCATTAATTTCCAAAGGGTTTTCCTATCAATACTGTCAAAAGCCTTCTCATAATCAACAAATCCGATATAAAGTGGGGATTTCCATTCAATACTTTGCTCTATTATTATACGTAATGTGGCTATCTGGTCAGCACAGGATCTATTTGGTCGGAAGCCTGCCTGTTCATCTCTTAGCTTTATATCGATGGCATCTCTCAGTCTCTCCAGGATGACTCTGCTTAGTATTTATTTTTATCTACCAATTTTAGAAAATGTGCTTGTCAAAAATGAATATTTTTATATGACATATATTTACTATAAAATGTATTATTTGTGAGAAGTTTATACTGCTTCTTGTGATTGCTAAAAATGTTTAAACAGCTAAAGATGAATTCTCATTATGGTCTCATTTATTGTTTAACTCTTAATTTCTGCATAGTCGTGTATTATCATCATCAAAATAGCTTGTTCTGAGCAAAACTTTGCTATCATAAAAGTTCTTCAGAATTTCTCTCTCTTATGGGCCAGATGAGACCAGAATTTCTCTCTCTCATGGGCCTCTGCAGCTGTCATACTCAAATCACCAGTTACATCATGAATCTATCTTCTCCAAGGTCTTCCTCTTTACCGGATGCCCTCTTCCATGATGGTCTTCTCCAACCCTTCGTGTCTCTTTATATCTCCAAAATTGTCTCTTTATATGTCCAAAATACTATATAGTTGTGTATATGGTGTTGTATTGTTGGGCCAGCATTCCTTTCTATACTGTCTACACAATGGACAGTCTTATAGAACATGATCTGCAGTTTCTCTTGTGTCCCCAAGTAAACTGTAGAGAAGCGGAAAGATGAAGTCTGTGCATGTGTTTGTTAAATCTGTTGTGCCCTGTTCTGAGTTGACGAATGACGATTTTCCTGTATCAATTTGACTGTTGCTGTCCTTTGTAGATCTGCCAGACTTCATGGGTGGTTTATCTTTTACTGTTCTGTTTAGCAAATATTTATCATTAAATGAATCTAACTGTTGCTCTTTATAGTTCACAATTTTCAACTTCTTCTTCGAACTCTCCATATCGACTCACTCTTTGTGATTTGTATGTGATCTGAGCCTAAGAGCGATTGTGTGTTGTGCCAGTTATGCGCCTACGAGTAGTCCAGCACATCTGATTTATGCGGCACTATTTATTTACTATGGTAGCTTTCCTAGGCCCCTACCTCAGTTGCCTCTTACGACATGCCTTGTAGGTCTCAGTCCTATTATTCTTTGCTCCCCTTGTTTGCCCCGGCAACATACAGACGGTTACTTCAACAATTTCTCTTGTAATACTTTGAACGCAGATTATTGCTGTATCTTATAACAGCAACATCCCTTTGAAAGGTTAGTAAACAACATTGTTTCAGTCCATGTTACTTGTACCGTGCTTTTTCTTATGTGTCTTTTTTATGTCCTGGATTATATTTTACATGAATCTAATTGTTCTATCTACTTCTATATTTATTTGAGAGCTGACGATCATTGTTTCTGAGAAATTACAAGTACCTGTGAGTAAAGCTTACCTGAATGGCGAGGGACACTGATGATAAGGAAAGCAAGATTCCATGCAAAAATAAGCCAGAGGTGTCATATTAGGCACACTGAATACGCCTAAATTCGTAGCTAGTCAACTAGTTTTATTAAAAACAATTTGAAAGTCTATTATAGATTCTTCCTGGAATGTTAAAGTAGTGGTTTAGTTGATGTAGTGATCTTGTGTGTGCTTGCTTTAAAGCACTTTGTAAGCTAGTATTCATTTTTGTAAGGCTGTTCTTGATGCCGTCGCTCAATCTTTTATGTGGTCTTCCTCTTGCTTTGTACTTGTTATACTTTTTTCTGTGTGCCTCTCTGTGGTAGAATGGATAGAAAAAAATACACATAAGAAAAAGCATGATACAAGTAACATGGGCTGAAATAATGGTGTTTACTAACCTTTCAAAACTTTACTTTATTAACGTTTGTAAATGGTTTATTTGTTTTGATAGACATCACAAACGTACATCACTCTATTCAGAGTTGAACCAATCATTGCTTAGCTTCTTTCAGCAGACTAGAAGGTGGTAGTATAAGCTTTTAGTTACCAGACAAATGGCTGCTTTGTTGTTTGATTAAATTTGTTATGTTAAATGAAAAAGGAATAGTGCCAGTTCTTAACTTAGGAATCACTGATCTGTGCAGACATTGTTGTTTGCTTATAATAGCCGTCCATCGCAAGCGATGATGACAACAATCTCAGACGTGTGCTGTTGCACCTCTCTGGTGTGTGCGGAGGTGGCTGTAGAATCCAATCCTAGAACAGAATCCCCGACCACAGGTGGGGCTCATACATGATCAAGGTTAGACATGTGCGTGTTGTGTGCTCTGTCTTTTCGCGCTGCTCGTTTTCTCTGTGACTCAACAATACGATGATTCTCAGTTATTCGGGTTCCTCTTTTGTTGTTACAGCGCCACATTTGGCGATCTTGCGCAAGGGATTCCCAGCACGTATTGTCTATATCGAAGCATTTCAGAGACACTTTAAGGGTGTCTTTAAAGCGTTTTTTCTGTCCACCAGCTAAACGTCTGCCCCTTCAAGCTCGCCATACATCAACTGTTTTGGGATGCGTTTATCAGGCATTCGAGCAACGTGACCGACCCATCTCAGCTGGGCCTTCTGCAACAGGGTGTTGACGCTTGGGATCTTTGCTCTTGTGAGGACTTCGCTGTCTGGAATTTTGTCCTGTCAGTTTATTTTTAGTATTCTGCGTAGACAGCTTGTGTGGAAATGGTTTAATTTTCTTGCGTGTCTGTTATACACTGTCCATGTCTTGCTTGCGTACAGCAGCGTGGTTAGCACTATGTCCTGGTAAACTTTCAGCTTTGTGACTATGCTTATCCCCTTCCGTTCCCACACAGTGACACGTAACCTTCCGAACGCAGCACTGGCTTTGGGTATCTTATTGTTGACCTCAGAATCTGTGTTTGCCGATCTGGATAGGAGGCTGCCAAGATAAGCAAAGTTGTCCGTTGACTGGAGACGCTGGTGTTTAATGTTGATGACTGGATCGTAATACTGTTCTCTAGGGGCGGGCTGACCTCTGTTTTTTTGGTGTTAACGGTGAGGCCAAACCTATCACAGGCCATTAAGAACTTGTCCATGTAAGTCTGCATTTCTTCCACAGAGTTGGTAGCGAGGGCGCAGTCATCAGCAAACAACAGGTTTGAGATAGTTGATTCTTTTACCTTGGTGGAGGATTTTAACCTCCGAAGATTGAATAGATTACCGTCTGTCCTGTATCTAACTTTACCCCATGTTCGTCGCCTTCCCAAAGACATCCGTGAGCATGGCAGCAAACATCATGCTGAAGAGTGTTGGGGCCAGTACACAGCCCTGTTTGACGCCGTTGGTGACATGGAAGGCTTCCGACAGCTCCCTTCGTCAAGTACACGTGCCATCATGCCCTCGTGAAACTGTTGGACGATCTTGATGAATTTCACTGGGCATCCAAATTTTTCCATGATCTTCCATAGACCCTCTCTGTTGACTGTGTCGAAAGCCTTCGTCAGATCGACAAAGACCATGTAAAGGTTACGGTGCTGCTCTTGGCATTTTTCCTGTAATTGGCGAGCAGCAAATATCATGTCTGCTGTTCCACGACCTGCTCTGAAGCCACATTGGGTCTCAGGGAGTAAGTCCTGTTCCAGGTGATCGATTAATCGATTGAGGGGGACTCTGGCCAGTATTTTGCCAGTAATTGACAGGAGGGAGATCCCCCTTTGATTATCGCAGGCCTGGCGGTTTCCTTTCCGCTTGTACAGGTGGTGTAGTTGTTCGAAACTGTAGCTTGCGCTGTATTTGGATTATAGTGAGGAAAAGTTGCGCTATTCGTCAACCTCCTCTCTCCTCCAGGACTATCTGTATCCAGGGCAAGACAAGTCAAGACGACTGGAGATAGTGCCAGATGCAGTGGATGACCAGGGCTTTCTAAAGTGCCTCGCCGTGCTCTATGCGGTCCACACTGCTCTGCTGTGATCCGCCTTTCTAACCGTTGAGCCAACTAGTGGCCTCATCCGCGAAGTCAGCCGGATCCAGTCTTTGCATGCTTATACTTGTACGCTGGCAAACCATATGTTTGTTAGATCAATTAACAAAATAGTCCTTTGTACTGAGTTTTTTATTTGTGTCATGGGTTCTTCTACTCTTTCTTTCCTTTTCTCTCTCTCTGTCGCAGCATCAAATATCTGCACTTATCTCTTGTTGTAGAACATTGTTTCTTTTGGTCTCGTCTTATCCACATGTGCCGTGAAGCGTCTTACACACATGTGCCGTGAAGCATCCTATCCACATGTGCAGTGAAGCGTCATGGGGAGTTTGTTTTTCTTTTTCCTGTGCCAGGTGTGTTGCATCTGTAGTTGTTAGTCTTTGATGTCACAGGATATCATGAATATTATCTATCCATCTGGTTCTTGATCTTCCTCGGGCTCTGCGTCGTAGTTGCCGGTTATAAGCACGAGATGGTAATAGATAATTGTTTCTTTTTACTGCTAGTAAAATATTGAGAGGGATACTGTAGTCTCTAGCTATTTCATTTTAAGGAGAAATGCTAAACTACTTTTTTTCTGCATTGATCTTCTTTTGAACATATTCTCAACCAATTTCCGTTCACCTTATTAAGTTATTCTTATGATGAAGAGGGGAACAGGTGGTCATTACTAGGAGTCAGTGTGTGTGTGTGTGTGCATTCATGCTTTTTTCTCTTCTTTTTCCTCTCTTCTTTCTCCCAGTTGGTAGTTGAGGTATATACTAATTGTTGTTAAATTAATTTGTACCTTAGTGGTTTATAAAAACTACTTCCATTCCATCAAATGAAACAAAGATAAAGATATAAAAAATACACTATTCAAGAACATACTATTATTTCTCTTCAGAGAACTGCCATGTAAGGTATCATTGCTGTGTCGTGTGTACATATTTTAAAGTCACATTAAAATTGAGTAGATTTTCATATATGATATGATTTGACTAATTAATTGAAACTGATTATTAAATGTCTTCTAAGGTCATTTATTTCTTGTTCAGTTTTTTTTCTTTTATCTTTGTGTGTATATCTTCCATCAAGTTGTTATTCTCTGATTGCCACAGTGTATATGTTGAATAATACTTGTGAAAGAGGAGTGCCTAGTGGAAAACCTGAATACAAAGTCACCGGCTCAGATAACAAATCATCACATCACAGCCTCCGGTTTGAACAGCGCAGCAGCTTAAAAGGGCTATCTCGCCCGAGTGGTTACCGGGGCCCAAATTTGGGGTGCAAAGAATAGAACCACTGTTACCGCCACGCATGTCGTAAGAGGCGACTAAGGAGATTTGGCTGAAATCGGATGCATGTGTCTGCTAGGGAATGCTAACACGAAGTAAATGCTTGCAGAAAACGGATGCACCAGGCTGTAAGGCGCATAACATGGTGCAACGACCCTTCACAATGAGGAATGGGATAACGGATTCTACGGTCGCCAATTTGCCTCGGAGATTTAGCCACGCGGTAAGAATGTCAGACCTACCATCTACGGGAAGAGGTCAGCACAAACAGGGAAGCAGAAATCATAGGAATTATATCTTTCAGAACTGCCCCAATATGCAGACTTGAGAAGAAATAAGTGGTCCACTTACACTAGCGTCCAAGACAAACTATAAGGCTTGGCTGATAATCTGAGGCAGACGACTGTTTTTATTAGAGAATCCGAAACCTCAATCTAGTGAGAACGCAGAAGAAGAAGAAGAAAAGGGTCATCTTAAAATCCATCTTATGAAGAGAGGGTACACTTGGAGTTCGAAAATCTGTTGCATGAGATATTCGTAGGGTACTCTGTTGTATGCATCTTCCAAGTCTACCAGCACTGCACATATATTGTTATCTGCATGGAAGCCCCCGAAGACATCATAGGCGAAGACCGCAGCATTACAACGTGTTTTCTTCCCAGATCTGTAATCACCAATGGCTCTGTCAGACGCGGAACCAGATCATCATGGACTTATTCTGCACAACGAAACTGTAGCACACTTCACGAGGACTGCGGCGCTTTCGAAACAACGACATTGAGCAAGACTATGGATATCACCACTGCATCCAGGGCTCTGTCATGGGTGGCTGAGCAACAGGTAACCCATACGATTATCATATCAGACTCGATGAATATGCTTCAAAGGATTGAATATGGAAGTCTGCACTTGGAATGGGTGGACATCATTTGGAGATCACATCTCAAGAAAATTACTTGGCTGTACACGTGGACATGCTGGAGTTCAGGGTAACGAACGTGCCGACTTTCAGTTATCAGTTATATGAGGACTATCATTATAGCACTCCGGGCATGTCCATAGGTACTCCGATCTCCGCCTCAGCAAATCTAGCAGCGTCCAGCGACCTAACACGCCAGTTCGATGTTGATTAATCAATCTCTTTGCATATTTAGTATGTCGTTCTTTTCGGGCTGCACCAATATTGACACCTATCTCCTTCAATCTGGTCAGCGAGTGGGATTCACAGCCCTGAAACTCCTCTGTTCGGAAAGACTCTCTCAATGTGTGAAGAATGTCATTTCGATCCATGGCAGCTTCCTCTGATATTGTAGCCAAGTCAGCCAATCAATCAGCTCGTGTCGACTCAAGCGGGCAGAAGCATGGACAGAGCAGACATCATTAATACGTTGCACTCTCATTTATGTGACATGGGCAAATCTCAGACACTGGAACGAGTTCAATAATTAGGCGTTACGTTTGGACATGCCAGACAGTGTCGTCTTCGTGGTAGAGAGAGAAGATATAGTAATCAACTTCTCATGGGTACGGTGAGCAAATAGACTTTGGGATGGTTGCTGCAGCGGAGGACAGAGCACAAATGGGAATGTCCAATGTGCTATGACGTCGATCGTATAACATAATACACGTATATCCTTCTTGGAACAAGTTCAACAAGTAAATTACAAAGTTAATAAAATGCTCGTTGTCGTTCGCGATCTTCAAACAATGAGCACTCAACGTGCATATTCGTGATAATCTATTATTACTCATACTTGAACCAATCCATGTTTGTAGAAAAATAATAAACATTGATTTTTTCTGTTATTTTGGATAGATTTGATGAAATTTAGTTGTTTGAACCTAGAGCGGATGGTTTTTCTTCTATTCTTTTCGGATGCCTTTTATTCTAAAATATACATATTCTAAATGTCTATACTTGTAGCTGTCTGGTTGATGTATGTGTGATATTCGAGCCCCCTCCTTTCCTTTCCCTTTCATCTAAACTCTAGATAGTGAGCTTGAAAAAGAGGTGGAAGATGGAGGTAAAGGATTCACTTTCGGTCTTGTGCATATCAGATACAATCGAATTTCGCATTCCTTTTGTAATGTCATCGACTTTCAAGAAAGCCAAGTTATGAACATCTCATTTCAACAAAGTCTAATTTGACCTCGATTTGTATATGTCTTATTCTATTTATAAATTGTATATTCCATTGGCAAGACCACATCTCCAATATAGAAGTCCTGGACAGTGTTGGCATTCCAAGCATATAAACCTTGCTGAGTCAGCGACGTCTGAGATGGCTGGGACACGTGTGCCGTATGAGCGATGATAGAATCCCAAAGAACATTTTATATGGTCAACTCGCAACTGGTGCTAGACAGCATGGGCGCCCATTATTACGCTTCATTGACACCTGCAAGCGTGATATAACTTCACGCGGCATAGACAAAGAACACTGGGAGTGGCTGGTCAAAGACAGACAAGCATGGCGAGCGGCAGTGATGGGCGGCTCAAAAAAAGAAAAACAACATCACACGAGGAGGCAAAAGAGAGCGCAGAGAGAACATCCTATGTATCAGCTCCAGTTTTACCTGCAGCAACTGTGGCAAGGATTGCCACTCCAGAATAAACCATTACAGCCACAAGAAACGTTGCGATTCAGCACAGAACAACCTGTTGTATTTTGACTGATGCAAAATCAGCACTCCAAGCACTTCAGTCCAGAAAATTGCCAGGTCTACAGACCCTACTGTCTAAATTGTCCAAGCATCGCAGGGTCGTCTTGCAGTGGATACCTCTCACTGTGGAATACCAGGAAATGAAACAGCAGACCGATTGACTAAGGAAGGTGCTGCAGGAGAGCAGCCGGATGTGCCAGTTACCTACCACCAAAAGGAAAGGATGATTAAATCAATGAGAAAGCCACAAATACCAACACAAGATGATTACTATAATATGAGCAGATTTGAACAAGTTGTTATTCTGCGCCTTAGAACAGGACACAATCGGCTCCGCAGCCACATATATACAAAATTCAAGATTGGCAATTCAGCCATGTGTACACGTGGACAGGCAAACCAGACTGCAGAGCACATACTTCAAGACTGCCCTGAATATGATACACTGAGGCAAACTCACTGGCCTAACGAAACAACACTCGACAGAAAACTACACGGACCTCTGTGTGAGCTACAAAAGACAGTGAAGTTCATACAAGAGACAACATTGAATATATAGACATATTTCAAGCGAACGAAAGGAAGGAAGGAAGCACAGAACATACTACTTGACGCAAGACCTATTGTCTCCTGAGACATAGAGGCCAATGATATTCCATAATATTTTACAGGAAAAAATATATCTGACAGAAAAAAGCAGAAAAAATTAAATTTTTCTTATGTTTTTTTAAAGCAACGAAATTTAGATCTGATTTTTATTGACACTTTACGTTCACAAAGTGAGCGTCTGTAGCTTAAGCGGTAGTGAGCTCGATCACAACCCAAGCGTAGCTTGTTCAAACTCGGCGGCGGGCAAGTTTGGAGGCAAATTAGTTCCCTTGGATTGTTACGAGCTGTAAAAATAGACCTCACCGTCCAGAAAGCAATGCAAACTACTGAACGTATAAGTGGAGCCTAGAAAATCGACCACTCGTTTACTGTTGTTGACGGCTACGTCCTGTAAAAAGGATATGCCACGATTTCATTTTCATGCTCACAAATGGGGTAACTACGATTTTCATCGTTTACCGCTGCACATGTTAAATGACCTTGTATAATGACTACCTTAACACGCTGTGGAATGCATGCATTTTAAACCAACTTAACTAACTAAAGAAAGCACATAAGGAGTTGAAAATGGTTGCGTTAATCTACACATTTCTCCACGTATAAACTGTCAACATTTCATGATTTCAGATTAGGCGTTCTCAAGCTTTTTCTTTGACACACAAACAATTTGTTTTATAATTTAGATTATATATATATATATGTATAAGTGTGGGAACGGATTAGCGTAATGCGTGAGCGTTCACCTATCTACTCGAACTCAAGAGAGTTGTGGGTTTAATCTCACACTCGACGTTCCACACGCGAAGAAAGGAATTTGCTACTTTCCCGCTAGGGCTTAGAAATAGGAAGTGACAAGCACTTTATTTTATTCTTTTATATATAAACAATGGTTCTTACGCATATCGTCTGATAATCTTTACTGATCTACATGCTATTATGGACAGTGTATAGCAGACACGCAAGAAAACTAATCCATTTCTAAACAAGTTATCTTCGCAGACTACTAAAAATAAACTTAGTTAGTCTTTCCTCTTGGGCCTGTGGGCGGCGCATAGGGCAGAGGTCATAGTTCTCCATGTCTCGCGGTTCGTTGCTATCTGTTTTAGGTCTTTAATGTTTACTAGGCCCATCGTTGAGCCTTCTCTGGTGATGGTTCTACGCAGAGTCTCTCTTGGTCTTCCTCGTTTTCTTTTCCCTCTGGTGTCCATATGAGGGATTGGTAAGGAGTCTTTCTCATCCATTCTAAGTGTGTGGCCGATGTAGTTCCAGCGGCGCTTTCTTATAAAATTTGATACATTTTCTTGCTTGGTCTCTTGTCTTATTTGTGTATTGGGTCTGAAATCTGACCATTTGAGGTTCAATATTCTTCTAAGACATTTATTCTCAAAGTTAAATTTTCTTTCTAGAGCTTTTGTTGCTTTCCAACTCTCGCATCCATAAGTTAATACTGGAATCACACAAGAGTTAAAGATCTTTAATTTTAAGTGCTTGCTGAGTGAATTGGACTTCCGTATATTTGACAATTTGTTAAAAGCACTTGATGCCAATGCGATTCTGCGTGGAATTTCTGGCGCTGTATCCCCGTAGATGTCATCATACTTCCTAGGTATGTAAAACTTTTGACTTTTTCAAGAGTGTAGTTTTTAGTTGAATATTTTCTGGACTGCTGGTAAGGTCAACAATTTTTGTTTTTGTGGTGTTTATTTGGAGACCAATTTGTCCTGAGATATTTTGGAGAAGGTTTGTTTTCATTTGAATATCTTGATGTGATGAACTCAAAAGGGCTATATCGTCGGCAAAATCAAGGTCTTCTAAAATTTTATCAACCCACTTGATGCCCATATTTGCGTTATTGGTGCATTTTCGCATGACCCAGTCAATTGCTATTCCAAAGAGCATTGGCGATAAGACGCAGCCTTGTTTCACTCCTGTTTCCACTGGGAACCAGTCAGAGTTACCGAAATCTGTTCTTACACTGCCGCGATTCACTGTAGAAGGATTTTATGATGTTGATGAATTTAGCAGGAAACCATAGTTTTTGAGTAGTTTCCAAAGCGTAGGACGGTGAATACTGTCAAACGCTTTCTGAAAATCAACAAAGTTGATGATTAAATTCGATTGAAATTCTACGAACTCTTCAATGATTACTCTTAGTGTGAAGATGTGATCTATGCATGCTCGTTTTGGTCTAAACCCTGCTTGTTCTTCTCTTAGCCTTTCATCTATAGACTTTTTCAGTCTCTCGAGTAACATGCTACAAAAAGTTTTCCTGGCACTGACAGTAGGGAAAAATAAACTGACAGGGCACAATTTCAGATACAGAAGTCTTCATAAGCGCCGAGATCCTAAACGTCAACGCCTCTGTTGCAGAAGACCCAACTGAGAAGGGCCGGTCACGTTGCTCGGATGCCTGATAAACGAATCCCAAAACAATTGATGTACGGGAAACTTGAAGGTGGCAGACGAACAATTGGTGGACTGAAAAAACGCTTTTTTCCCGATCCAGAAGCACTTGAGCTTTTCAGATCTTCGGCTCGGTGCCATGGACATCGTAACCCTTCTGTTCGGTGCCACGAACACCGTAAATCTGGGGAATCTGTGGCTTTTTCTGCCATCCCGCGGAATTGAACCCGCACACGCAGAGGTATAATCACCCGTAGTCCAGTGCGCTACGAACACGCTGGGCAGACGGGCAAAAAAGAAACGCTTTAAAGACAGCCGTAAAGTGTCTCTAAAATGCTTCGATGTAGACACCACGTGCTGTGAATCTCTTGCGCAAACTCGTTAAATGTGGCACAATAACAGCACGAGAGAAACTCGGATAGCTGAGAATCGTCGTACTGTTAAGGCACAAAGAAAACGAGCTGCGCGAAGAAGCAGAACACATAACACACACATGTCTAACATCGATCATGTATGTTCCATCTGTTGCATGGGATTGTGTTCGAGGATTTGACTTTATAGTCACCCCCGCACACACCAGAAAGGTGCAGCAACACACGTCTGAGGCTATTATCGTCATCGCTTGTAATATATATGTTACATTACATATTATTACTATAGCTCATGATAGAAATAAATATTCTCAAGCCTGAACAAGAAGTCTTTGTGAGCAGCGATTCACGTTTACAATACAACATTAGCTGTGGTCTAAATTGTGCATACATTAACTAGGCTACTGTTTTCTTATTTGTTTTTATTTGGCCATTCATTTTGTAGCGGGCGTGAAAATTATCACGATACTCGCTTGCGCGTCATTAAACTCACCCATTCCCCGCTCTTTTTCCCAATTCCAAGCAATCCTCGTTTGATAAAAAGAACTGATAGCAAGTGCCTTTTGCATTTCCGCTCCCAATTAGAAAGCGATCTCTCTGCAGTGTGCTGTGCTGGTGAAGTGAGTAGGGCAACATTACTATAAGTACGTGTAGAATCTATGTTTTTAGACAACTCGGGAAATAACGGTGTTAGGGCGGGAAAAAGACTGCGTTTGTACACTTTTTATTGCGTATTTTAAATGTATTAACAACACGCTCACTATTCAGTAAAACTGAACAAAGAACATAGTCGGATCAAGCGATCATACAAAGTGAATGCAAGCTCGTACAATATTTTGTACAACTGCAAGCAGGGCCGTGCGATATATTTCCCTCAGTATGATGCAAGTCTTCAAAATGACGCCCTTAAATGTGTTTTTCTTTAAAATAACTTTCAATTGTGATTTTGATTTCGCTGCTTATGCCGCCCCCCTTACGGTGCCGCCTGATGCGACCGCATCTCTGTATCATAGCACGGCACGGCTCAGACTGCAAGAAAGAAATTAGAGATACTAGTTGCCCAGTAAGTGATTATAAGCACCTTGATAATCACTTCATCATCAAGGATACGCCCTTTGATCAGTGGCGGCTCATGATCATTTTTGTTGGTGGGGCCAGACATTTTTTCCGGATAAATCATGGTTTTTCGTTAGGGTATATTTTAATTTATTAAATAATAAATACACTTTACACATTATTTTTGGTGGGGCTCGTCCCCACTGGCCCTTAATGACGAGCCGCCACTGCCTTTGATGATGCAGTGATTATATTCCCATCCTACGGGTATACATTACATAGAACCTGCAAGCAATTTCTCCCTACCGCTCTATTCTGGGCAACTCTTTCAATTTGAGTCCAATATGTTTCGCCTCTCTCAAGTAATTATGTGATTGCTTATTCGTTATTTGCTACTAAACCGATGTTATATCACTTCGTCAGATCCATAGACGCTTAGTTTTCCTTAGCGGTCGTTGAAGGGTTTGTTTACTGATTGTTCCGGTGGTTCGCTACGTAAACACAACCCTCTTGCTATCCATTAAGTGCTCAGTCCTGCTTGTACATCGTCTTGCTACAATTTAAAAAACAAAACCGCTGTATCGTCATAAATTACTGACTGGACCATCCACATCAAACAGGAGATCGCTTAGCAACAGAAGAACTCTCTTATATGTCTTGAACTACCCGACGGTCGGTGCTTGTAATTCAAACCTGTCTGTTTTCTCATTACTGTGTACACTCATAAGTTCAGGACAGTACTGTATATATACGTCAGTTTCTGTAGGTTGGAGGCAGGGCCGTGCCGTGCTTTGATACAGAGAGGCGGCCGCACCAGGCGAACCGTAAGAGGGCGGTATAAGCAACGAAATCAAAATACAATATTGAACCATTCAATAATTAAAAATCTTTACCTGACACTTTTCTATATTGGTCTACATCAGCGTTTCCCAAAGTGGGCGGTATGCCCCCTGTGAGCTGAAGCGTTCTAGGGGTGGTAGCGGGCTCGGAAGCATTTGGGGGGCGTTCAGGCGATCTAGGGGTCGGTGGCTCCTTATAGAAACAATTAATAGTATATATTTAAAAATTAATTATTTTTGTTCTTTTGCGATTGAATGATAATTTAAACTTTTAATTCTGCATTAATTTATATTGTGCCCGTTTTACACGATCCATTTTCCAGTGTCAGAAAAATGTATATACAGTAATCGTCCACCAGCTAAATATAATCACATCAACGATATTGTCTGTCTTTGATCAAGTTACAGTAGCAGTGTGTTGCATGATGTTATTAAAATAACAAGCTGTATAAATGTTACTACATTTATTCGCACACGAAGATAATAAGTACAGGTTACTGTTCATTAAACAGTTACTAGAGGTGCTCAAAGTGATTTCCTTTAAACGTAAACAGTAAACAGAGTTTAAAGAGTCAATAATAACAGCCTCAACCTTCTTCCTCAAACTTGAAGTAACTGTCTGTGCCCGCGTGCCCAGCGTGTTTGTAGCGTGTTGGACTACGGGTGACTAGTCCTCTGTAAGTGCGGGTTCAACTACGCGGACTGGCAGAAAAGCTACAGGTTCCCAGATTTACGGTGTTCGTGGCATCGAGCCGAAGGGTTACGATGTCCATGACACCGAGCCGAAGAGCTATCAGCTCAAGTGCTTCTGGATCGGAAAAAAAAAAAAAAGAAGTAACTGTCACATATTCTTAAATTCGCCCGGCAACAACTCTACAGCGCGCACTTGTTAGAAAACTCAATTCAAATTTGTCATTATGATGCACGGGGTCAAAGGCGGATGGGGACAACGCTGCGTCAGGATTAGTGAGCTGGCACTAATCAAGATCCTACTCTACCTCCACGTGGTGACCCTGGTAACAGACATTGGTTACTGTCTGGCTAAGCAGGTAGGGATCAAGGGAGAGCTACCTTGGTGGTGGTAGAGATGCAGACGTAGCCACGTTGGATGGGATCCGCTCACAAGACAGACGAGTGGAATCCCAGACTGACTATTAATGCTCGTCTCTCCCGGCCGATGGAAGAAAAGCTGAACGGAAAACCATAGAGGGATGAGGCGTGCATCCAGAGAAGATACGTAGGCCCGCGTGGAGCAAAGCTTGGGCTCGAGATGAGTTGCACGTGGGCCCACATAGGGCAAAACTCGGAACCCTGAGGTGGGGGGCCCGAGTTAAGCCCCGGACAATCTAGATGTAAATATGAGCACGGTAAGAACTGAGGGAGATGGGGAGGCAGGCACCAGGGCAGAGCGAGCACGCATGAGGACGATGGACGGGTGGGCCCACCGCTGGGCAGACGGGCACGGCACTGATGGTGTAGCGAAAAGAGGGCGTGGCAGTCGCGAGGGTGAGCGGCCCACCCAAATATGCAGAAAAACTGGAAAGCCCAGCAGAGGTTGAAACCAGTGCGCGTTCCCGCTAGCAGGGGGAACTACTGCTGTCTTGTAGTTTGGTTGGGAACAATCAAAGGTTAGTGGAGTAAACCATACACAAAACTGGACGGTAAAAAAAAAGAAATCCAAAAAAGAGAGGCTTTCTGGGCAGATGACGCTCAACAGCCCGGGAGGGTAGGTCGTCTAAGGGTTGCTCCCCTAAAAGAAAACAGCAACTTGCTGCCTTGCAGGTTTGGCTGGGGACAGTCAAAGGCTAACGGAGAGCGAACCCAGTAAACGCTGGTTGAAACCGAACACACCACCAAAGGATAAGCACCAGAGCTCCAAATGGGACTGAAGGTTGTGAACGTATACCAGTTCTTGGTGTTAGGCTGTTTATATATCACAATTAGAATGATACAAACGGCCGTAAAAGAACGCTCGCGAGAGAGAGAGAGAGAGAGATTATGATGCACAGATGAAGTTATGTCCACTCTGCTTCTTATGTCCTCGTTTCGTAGTCGATCTTTTCTGGTGATCCCCACAGCCTTCCTCAAGCATTTCATTTCACCCGTGGTGAGCTTTCTGTGGTGTGTTTCTGTCAGAGGTCAAACTTGGTCTTTGGTTGACCAGTTACTTTTCCCTTCTGCCTCCTTGCTTCACTAGGCAGAAAAAGGGACCGCCAGTAGCTAGGGGTAGATTCTGTCGAGACTCAGAATCCGGCATTGCTCATGCCTGGTGGAACTTCGCATGACGAGCACCATGACGATTTTTTAAATTATATATTGTGTAGATATTTAACTCATGCGGTTTGCATGGTACCTTGGTTGCTTGTGCGTCTTCTGGCCTTGTACCTCCGTCTTTAGCAATTGTTCTTTAGGCAGAGTATGCTCATGCATCGATCTCCTTCTGTCCGTGGATTCGACTGCGCTTTTATCTCTCTGAAAAATATATAGAGTATATGTAGATTTAAACTCATGCTTTATTGACTACTCAAAGACATTTGATTGTGTATAACATCTTGAATTGGGGAAAATAATGGAAGAAATGAAATTTCTATTACATTTAATTAATATAGATCGTAAGAAAACTTTATAGTGTTCAAATGGTGGCTGTAAGAAAATGGGATGATACATCAGACTGGTTTGCCATAAGACAGGGAGTCAGACAAGGCTGCATACTGTCGCCTTGTCTGTTTAACATAAATGCTAAAAGCATCATGAGGAATGTTACAGAAAACGAAAAAGAACAATACGACCCTTTTATAATCGGAAGAAGAGAAATATCTGAACTAAGATATGCTGACGATACAGTATTACTGCCAACATCGGTAAAATGGATAGAAAAATTAGTAATGGAAGTGCAAGAGAAAAACGAAAAGCAAAATATATATCTCAATGTGGTAAAAACAAAATAATGACAACGTATAAAACAAGCAAGACAAATGATATTTTAATCAACGGAGAGAAAATAGATCATGTGAACAGTTTTCAATATCTCGGTTCACTGCTAACCAAAGATGGAAATGCGATAAAGGAAATTAAAAGAACAAACATGGCCTAATAAATAATTAAAAACTAAAATTAATATGGAATGGAACTGATATTGGTTATTGGTTATTAAACTGACGTCATTCACTCCGGGCAGACCCATATGTGCTCAGTCTCCCCAACAGATATCGAAGAGTATGCATACTGATGGTTCCTGTGGCTCGCTGATTAAACACACCTCTCACTCTGCCTCTCATGCATCCAGTTCGACTTGAGCAACGGGTAACTCCAAACTGTCTAAATCGCTTGATCGATTCAACATCGATTTTAGTGTCCTCATCCAACAGTCGCGAAGGGACCGAAGAATATTCTCCTTATCCATCTTCAACTTCCAACAATTGATGCTGTTGATGCAAGCCTGGTCGCCTCTCTCATTACCGTAAACACCCGCATGCCCAGGACAGTATATCCACGTAAGCCTCTGAGGTTAGAAACTTCTATAGACGACATCCACTCATACCGAAACCTGCCCTTCCGGATCTTGTGAAGCATCGACTGAGAGTCAGATACAACAACTGCCCCAGTAAATGAAGTCCCAGAGATCAAATGGAGGGCAGCAGTAACGGCCTCAACCTCCATCCTCATACTAGAAGTAGTTGTCCTGTATGCCAAACTTCGCTCTGCAACAATCCTATCATGCGCATTAGCCAAGAAACCCCAGCCGGACTTCTTACCACGTTGAACCGACCCACCGGTATATACAACATCATCACCCCTTGCATTATCTTCTATCAGTTGCTTAACTGTGAGATCAGCCTTCATGTTGCCCCAATCTCTACATTCTCTTCCAAGAGTAAAGATAACGTTGAGATAGTTGGTCATGCTACCATCTGTTGGGATCCATTCTTCCCCTTTTGGTAGGAAATGCGATAAAGGAAATTAAAAGAAGAAACATGGCCTAATAAATAATTAAAAACTAAAATTAATATGGAATGGAACTAATAGAAAAACAAAGATCAGAATAATAAGAGCATGCATATTCCATGTGGCAACGCATGGGTGTGAAGCACGGACATTAAGGCAATGGGGAAAACATTTATGTGCTTTTGAATATAAGTGTTACAGAAGAGTCAAACATACATTATGGACAGGGAAGAAAACAAATATATCTATCAAGAAAGAACTGAAAATCAAAGAAAACTGGCTGATGCAGCAAAAAAAAAAAGATAATTGAAGTATTTTGGACATACATAGAGACTCGAAGGGTTGAAGAAGACCACTATGGAAGGAGGCACCCCGGCAAAGAGGAGAAGAGAAAGACCACGGAGAAGAAGGATTCAGGACGTAACTGATGATTTGAACATGACGGTTCTGCAGAGCGGGACATGTAGCCTATGAAAGAGAAAGAGATAGAGAGAAATTCAGAAGGACTGTTGGGGTGACAAAGTTCTGCTCAGAACATGCTATTTGATGATGATGACATATGTTGCGTGCTTTTGTAGATATATACTAATAATTTTGTCTAATACCTTATTGTGCTTAGATTAGACATTGCATGAATCTGATAATTGTCAAAAATATCTTATGCCCCCTCCCCATATATATAGAGTACATCTTCATTTTAAAAAGTGAGCGCTATCCTTATTAAAGAACGAAGACCGTTTTGTAATAAAGTTGGTTTTACAATACTTAATTTACACGTTATAAAATTCGCTATATTTAAGAACAGTATTTTAATTCAACACACACTTCATTTTTGAAAGTTTTATAGTTTTAAAGAATGGCGTCGTCTAGTATAATTTTAATGAGTAAAAAATGTAGTTAAATTAGCATACAAAGCATGTGCAGTGTGTTTGTTAAAACCACTTTAGTCGATTACGCGCATAACGATCCGTGTTCGTAGTGGACGCTCCTGCATGAATAAAAACTCCCCCTAGCGGGCTGACTCACCATGTACTACTTACGCGATTTAAACCGATAACAAGTAGTTGACTAAGTATAAGGCCCTAGTAAAATAAGAGAACGAAGATTTGTTATTGCTACATGGTTTACTGTCCGCAAAGATAAGAAAAACACTTAATTTTGATAGAAAAGACACTTTTTCGGTGAGGGATGCTCGCTACTCATCCGGTAGCAGACAGCATAATCAACATCCGGTAGCACCGGAGTTTGCCGAACACAAACGAAGCGTTGTTATTACAATGGCCGACAGACTGCTTTTCAGATGAGGATACATTTGCAGATCGGTTACTGTGATTGTGTTGTAGATATGAAAATATTCAAAAGATGAACTCCGGAGATCAAGGAGCAGAAGGTGGGACTGAGAAAGATGTCGAGTATTATTACGCACCAGGTAATTTTAAATTTAACAGTTCAAAAACCTTGATACGCCCGGCAGTGAGAGTGAGCAATCTCTCACTGAGTCTCAGACGATTCCAGCCTCGGCAGTGGTCTGGTCTTCGGACAGCAAAACGATGCCATGCGTATAAAATAGTTCCAGACCTGTTCGTCTTATGCAGTCACTTATTCGTGAACTATAGCAACATGTACATACACTTTTAATATAATGTACGTGTGTTTCATTATGTTGAGAACAAGCAATAGCTGAAATTCTTTTGACAAATTAATCAGCCGAGCAACAAATTTATTTCAAGTTATTTCCCTTTGGCATGATTACCTAACGATAAGTGAGCAATCTCTTCGTAATAATCGAATTGTAAAAACCTAAGTTTAATAATGATATATCAAATCTTTTGTGCCATAGTTCAAATTATCTGTGTATAATATATGCAGGTTTCTGTTAGCAATAGCGATCGTGTATCTCCACAACTGTCTTGTCTCCAGCGTTGATAAAACTCTTATTGATGCTTTTGCTATTTATTAGTTTGCTATTTGTTAGTCTGTTGACTATATTCAGTATCTTTTTTTTCTGTTGCCTTCCATCTCGCTTTCAAGTAATTTTTATAGTTGTCATACTGTGCTATAGCCTCTGCATTTGCATTACATGCCACCCAAAAATAATGTTCAGAAGGCTCTTATTTTTCATTGACCTATCTTAACATGTATTCCAAAGAAGGGAAACCTGAGGCTGAAACTATGCACCAACTACAGAACTATTGCCCTTATAAGTCATGCCAGCAAAATCCTACTAAGAATCATCATGAAGAGAATGGAACAAAAATTAGAAGACGAAATACAAGAATCACAAGCAGGTTTAAGAAGAGGTAGAGGCACTAGAGTCCATATTTGTAGCATGAGGCTCATGATCGAGAAATGCAGAGCATACAACATAGACCTGCATGCATGTTTCATACTATAGCAAGGCTTTTGACCATATACAACACAAGAAAATGTGGAAAATCATGAAAGACATGCATTTTCCAACACACATAATACAACTCATAGAATCTCTATACCATGAACAACAGGCAACCATTAAAATAGGAGATGAAATAGCTGAATGGTTCGAGATTCAAAAGGGGGTAAGACAGGGATGTATTTTGTCCCCATACTTATTCAACATATATACGGAGAACATTATGAGGAATGTAAAAGACGATGCCAACTATGTGAATTACGAATCTTTCACTATAGGCGGCAAATTTATACCAGAACTTAGATACGCAGATTACTTACTTACTTAATCCCGTCATGCCTAGTGACACATGGGGCTTCACAGATACGCAGATGATACAGTATTATTATCCACCAGCAAAGAGGGTTTGGAAAACCTAATCATGACGACCAAAAAACATAGTGAAGACCAACATCTATATTTGAATACACAAAAACAAAAATAATGTCAACTGACAAAGCAAAAGGCTCACCTAACATCCAAATAAACAATGAAGAACTCCAATTTGTAGAGAACTACAAATACCTGGGCTCAATAGTTAACAATAATGGTGACTGCTCCAAAGAGATCTCAAGAAGATTGGCAATAGCAATCAAGAAGTTAAACACTATGAAGAACATGTGACAAAGCACCTGCAAAATATTAAAAATATTGAGAACATGCATTTTTCCAGTGGCTACTTATGGTTGTGAATCATGGACCATTACACAAAACACAAAAACTTCTTCTTCTTCTTCAGCGATCTCTGGTCATCGCTTAATTTACTGTGGACCACAAACTGGGCAGACAGCTTCAGGTCTGTCAGGTTTCCCCAAAGCTTAGTTTTCAGGTCGACTGGGTGTGGCCACATGTTGCTTCTCAGCTCACACAGAAGAGGACAGTCTTGCAGGATATGCTCTGGTGTCTGTTCTGCCTGCTGACACTGGCAGAGAGCTGTTTGACTTATTCCTAGTCTGTATAAGTGTTTGTTGAGTCTGCAGTGTCCGGGTCGTAGTCGAAATATAATGACCTGGTCTGTTCTGCTTAGGTCTTTGAGGGAGTCTTTTCCATAATCATATCCAGTGTTTGTCTTCCAGTCTACTGCAGATTTTCTCTGTATGAGGGTTTTGACCTCTTGAAAAGACAAGGGTTGGTAAATTTGCTCTTTGGCACTGCCCTCCTTAGCTAAGACATCAGCACTCTCATTGCCTGCAATGCCACAGTGAGATGGAATCCACTGCAAGTGAATTTCTGCCTTTTCTGAAAGCTGAGCAAGTTCTCTTTGTAGTTTAAACACAAAAACGAAAATCCAGTCCTTCAAAACTAAATGCTACAGAAAGATCTTAGGAATACCTTGGACAGAAAAAAGAAAGAACACTGATGTCCTGAAAGAATTGAATGTTAAAGACAACTGGTTGATAAACAATATACTATACAGAAAAATTAGATAGTCACATCAAGCGTCATGATGGCCTGGAGAGAACAATATTAGAGGGCAGAGTCCCAGGACGCAAAGGCAGACCAAGAAGAAGATGGCTGCAAGATATTAAAGAAACCATCGACGAAGTGGGTGAACTGGCTAGAGACAGAGTGAATTTCCGATACGCTGCAAAGAGAGCAACTTCCTATAAAGGATACACACCTTAATGATGATGAACTTAACACATCTTATTCTCCATGAAATTCTTGGAAATTCCCAGATCCAGACACACACTATAGATTGGATACTGTTTGAACAAGGTGTTTCCTATTCTCATAATATATCTTCTAATATATCCAAGTATTCAATGCAGTGTTATCAATGATATCACTAATATTTTCCTATAAACTTTCACATTGAAATCTTAGAGAATGATAGATGTCTTTTGACTCTTGCACTGGGCCATAACCATGTTGAGTGATCTACCATACAACTAAACTAGTAGTTCTTTATCTGTTACTGCCCAGAATCCCTATAAGGCCGTAGCTGTTTTGGGGTTAATATTATACTGATTACTCTTTAGAGTTAAAAGTCCTCAATAGTCTTCTTCTTTCGTTCGTTCTTTACGATCAATTTTAATCACTCTTTGTGACATATTTGATCTTTGTCAAGAACGTGTATACGTGCACATTGGTTTGGTAGGTCCCTAAACGCATAGACTGCTACACGTTTAGGACATGTGCATCCGATTTCAGCCAAACCTCCTTAGTTGCCTCTTACAACAAGCATGGCAGGTAACAGTGATTCTATTCTTTACACCCCAAATTTGGGCCCGGTAACCACTCGGGCAGTCCTCAATAGTAAATTATTTTGTATAGATCTGACACCATCTCTCCTGCCCTGTTCTACCTCATCTCACCAACTTGTAGTATGCATAAATGAATTAGATTTATTATCTGATTGTGTCTGTAATGTCTAGTGTTTAGGACCATAGTCTCCATTCCATTTGATCTGTATACTTTGTTTCATTAAGGTCTTTTGGTTGAAATGTTGCTGTATCTTGTTTTTGAACTTTGTAAAACTACCTTACTTTGTTTTTATACGTTGCCCTTTGGCACATAGTTTTACTGCAGCCTTCTATTGTATCAGTAATAAATTAATTCTATACATTTCTTTTCAATGTTGTCCACTTTCATTCCTATTCTTAGTTATGCATGCTCTTTGGTTTTTTTTCTGTGATCAGTTTCTCATGCCCATTAACCAAGTGATGATCAGCAGTGACAGCCCCATTCCAATAAAAAGTTTATGTGCATAGTCATTAACTGTACGATATGTACATGTCTCATTTCCATTGCTAAGTATTCACACCTGTTGTGACTGACATGTTTCTCTCTGGTTGAGGCAGTTATGAAGTCTTCCTGTCCCATTTCGTGCACCTCTTATCACTCACTACCCTCAAGACATGAAATGTTTGAAGATTATCCATCTCTGTTTTTCATACTCTAGCTGAATACCAGTCGGTTATAATTGGTAGTTCATGACTGTTCCTACTGGACCATTCGGATCCAGAGATTCCTAATCTCATTGTGAGTGAGATTAAGTTCCTATAGTCTGTCCATTAATTTGTGAGCACGTTTGAAATTGATTTTCTCGAAAGCTACCTGTTGGATCTCAGTGATTTTTGCATGCAGCCTTAGAATATCCATGACGCTAAAATAAAGCTAACCAGTAGTTCATAGATGCTACGGATTTTGCACATTGGCGAATTCCTTTGATCTTTTATGACAATTGCAAATACGGGGCTCAAATTTTAGATGTTACAGTAATCCCTAGAATTTGTCCATGTCAATTCTATTCATAGGTGTATCTCCATATTAACTTGATAGGTCAAGTAATTAAGTGTGTTGCCCTTTATGTGCAATCGTTAACTTGGATACAATATGCAACAGTTAGTCCTCCCTTCGGTCACCATTAGACCCCAGGGTGTCTTAACTTCACCACAAATTGTATGATGGTAGACGCATTTGGATATGGAAATGTATACATTGCTATATCTCAGTCTGTAATCAAAATATGATTTGTATCATCCCGAATCTGACGATTCCATGAGGTTGATAATTGTTACTGGCTGGACAAATTGTAATCCATCTCGGTGCCAGTACTCGTCTTCCTCTCGGAGCACATGTTCAACACACTTCTTCCAGAACTGCATGTCTATCATTGAGAGGGACTCACGTGTCAGAACTTCAACATCACACATTTTAAACGTCCTGTTCTGTTCGGCAACTTGCCCTTTTACTTTAGCCCAGAAAAGCTCTATCGGATTGAGGTGAGCATGATATGGAGGTAGTCGCAAAGACGTGTGGCCGTATTCGCAATGATTTTGTCAATATGAAACACCTTTGTCTTATTTGTCATCCTCACCAGGTGCAACAACTCGGGTTTCAAATATGTATCATCGAAGCTGACATTTTCCTTAGCAAGCCAAGTCCTAATTTGATCTTTTGTATTTGATGCAGTTGGTACTTTGTCTTCCGCTGATACTCACGGATCTGCCTCAGGTATTTACTTCGGGCAGCAATTAAATGTGGCTTTTCACAAATAATATTCCTGCCGCCTATAGTTTTTCTGAAGGTGAAGCCGGCAGCTCTTACAATTTTCCATAGAGTACTTTTAGAAATGTCTATGCTGCAATCTGATTGCAGTTTTAATTTCAGTTTCCTGAGAGTAACAAGTTGATTTGTCGTCGCAAACATTTTCAAGAGCTCCCGTCTTATGACATCTATGTCAAAGTCGTCAATTGTTCTTTTCCTTCCTTGCTTGACATTAGTGCACTTTGTGTCCTGTTTAATCCATCGGGAAAAGGATTCTCTATTCAGACCAAGCGCCAGTTGCGTTCGTTCTCAGGGTTATGAATATCGCAATATAGATGACCTCTCTTAGATTCCCTACGGAAGTGTTGGTATAGTAAAACTGTAACCTTCTGCATTGTTATAAATGTGCACTTCAGACTCATTATGAATGTGATATCAATGTCAGTTTTGATAAGCCAACAAATATGATACAATAGCTTCATACAAATAGCGAGATACACCTATAACTATACAACGGTATCCCAATTATAACGTCATATGCTTTCCGCTTTCAAAGACGACTGGGTTAGGTGCACGGAAATTTGTGAAATTGTTGTTTACTCACGATATTTCAATGTTACCATAATGTATTTTTAGAACAACGCGTCTGTGTACCGTAGATCTGTTACTATTGTGTACAATCCGGTGAGGTTGATTTTAATATAACCTGAAGAAGAAATATTTCAAACTACATCAAATTTTCTTGGAAAAAATATTTCTCTAGCATCATGGATATTCTATATTTTTGCTGCTTGCAAAAATCACTGAGATCCAACAGGTAGTTTTCGAGAAAATCAATTTCAAACGTGCTCACGAATTAATGGACAGACTATAGTCCTATTGGAGACAGACGATAAAATTTAGGTCCTGTGTTTAATTTGAACATGTAAAAGAACCAGTGTCAGGCAAAATTTATTAGAAAAGATTAAAAATAAAATTCCTACAAAATATCTTCACCATCTTCAAAATTACATCAGGGACTCTCACCGGTGCTACAGAGTTCATGTACTGCAGCTGAGATATTCCTCTGTAAGAAAGAGATCGAAGCACACATGGTTACTCTCCGAAGTGCAAGGATGATGGTCCCATCAATCTATCAATGCTACCAAATGAGGTAGTTCCGAGGGAACACCCATTAGTGAGACAATATTTGTTGGGATTATCCATAATTTTTGTTGGGAACAGTGCAAAAGTGGTTAATTATTGCCTCACACCCATCTGTTTACATTGTGTTTCACTAGCCTTTGACTCTGAAGCCTTAACCCACAAGACAGCGGTATTTCTTTAAATCATTTCATAACATTTTAACTATAAAATTAAAACTAAGTTTTGAATCTAAATCTTGACTGTGGTAAGGATATGGATTTGAAATGAATATCTTTGCGCAGATCCTGACATTGTGAGCAATGTTGTATTATGCGCTGAAACATTTTCAATGCAAATCCTATCACTGTATGATCTAAGAATATTACAGTAATAATTCAACTGCATGCTGCTTTTTATTATTTGTTTCTATGTGAGGGAGATTGCAGTAAAGCTAAATACCAGTAGATGAATAAATAATAACAAAATATGAAGAAATACCAAAACATAAAGTAAAGTAGTTTAACAAGTTACAACAACAGACTAAATCGGTTATACAAATAAGTCCAAATACAATGGCACAGTTTGAAAACCACATACAAAAACTGATGTGAAGCCTATCTGATTAAAAAAAGCATGACTCAAAACAATAAAATGAATATAAAAAGTGCAAAACAAAAACTTGCATGACATTGACAAGGTCAAAGGTAGTACTGAGTTTATCAAACACAAGAATGTAGTTTACTGTAGTGTGTGATTAGAACAAGTTGTTATTCTATTTCTTAGAACAGAACACAGTGAACTCCTGTCACATGTATACAAAATTGACAATTCAACCCTGTGTACATATGGACATGTACCCCAGACTGCAGAGCACATACTTCAAGATTGTCATAAATATGATATACTGGGATAGTGTTGTGGTCCAGTGAACAAAACTGGAAAGAAAATTATTTAGACCTTTGTTTGAACTACAAAAGACTGAAATTTGTATAGGAGTCAACATTGCAGATTTATACACTGTATTTTAAACAAAGGCAGGATGTAGCGCATTTAGTTCAAAAGACCTTTGTTATGTAGTTTAACCGCAATCTTTCTGTCCATGTGATTATCATCATCATGCCATCAAAAGTTGTCTGGACCTCCACATCCCCTGTCTTTTGCCTTGATGTTGTACTACGCTAGACTGTAATTTGTCCATCTCATGATGTTTTCCTTCCACTTGTGTCTCAGTATTCTTATTGCTTGCCCCAATGTTTACCTCTAATAAGGTTTTGATTAAGGTGTCATATGTCTCTTTATGTGTTCTAAAAATTTATTTGTTTGATTACATTTTTCTGTAGTGATTTTTCTGAATTCCTGTTTTTTTTAAAAACTTCTTTATCTGTCAATCTTTCTTTCAAGGAAATGTGGCCTATTCTTTTTTACATCTATATCTCAAATATAGCATCTGATAATTCTCATCTTTAGCTTATTTGGAGTTTGTGCTTTTCATATTGTCATGTTGTAGTCTCTTGTCTTACTAAGTTTCTCACAATTGTCCTAACAATAATCTGCTTCTTCTCTTAACTCCACTTGCAGCGTAAGACATTGACAAATTTCCCCCAAACGGATCTATATTGAGCAAGCCAACTTAGTTCTTTCCAGGTCAATTTTGATTCTTCTCTTTCTCTGTAGTTCATCTTCATGTCTCACTAGACCTTTCCCTATCCCTCTTGCCACCGGGATTCCATTTCAAAACCACATGTGGGTGTCTGGTCTTCTGCATTCTTAATCTATGTCATGACCATTTCCATCTTTTTATTTACCTGTCGATATTGTTGATCCTAACAATAATGGTGAACATTTATTCTTCTTGTCTAGCCACTAATGCCATGAAGTAATGTTGGAAACTTAAGTTCTCTTATTTGGGCCAAGTGTGATGCAAAGGTTGTGTTTAGACCATGTTGTAGTATTTTTTGGCTGTTGTATATCCATTTGTCTCTTGCTCATCACTGTGATCTCAGAGTAGATCTTCAACTGTTGTAGGCACGCACTGATAGTTGACTGGGGTCAAAGATGGCCAAACCATTATATATATATTTTTTTGACCTTTCCACATATTTTATTGCAGCTGTAGTTAGTGTCCTTTTTTCTTATGTCTGTGCTTCTCATTCTGTCTCTTCTGGTAATTTTGATGGATTTCTCAAACATCTCACCTCACACTATGATCTTACATTTCTCCATCCTCAACATACTGACTCTCTGTACTTTTGAAGCAAACCTGTCTACTCTATCATTACCATGAGCATCTGCATGTTCAGGACATTAGATCTCTGTAAGGCCCTGAAGGTTTAAAGCATCTATAAATGCCATTAACTCATACAGACATTTCCTGTTTAGGATCTCTGAAGTGATTCTCAATACTTGCATGAACTTGTATGATGTGCTGTGAGCGCACTGAGTGCAGCTTCTCAAGTGATTCTAATGATAAAAAACGGCAAAATCAGAGACTTCAATTTGAAGCATTTAAATAATATTTTATTTTGCTGTCTTTGTGACAAGAAAGTAATTAAAAAAAATACATTTTATCAATACATTTTAAGAGATATCAAATATAAAAAATAGAGAACTCTAATTACACTCAAAGCAATTGCGTACCAAGGAATGTATATTTCTTAACATTCTGCTTACACATCATGTATCAATAGGATACAACATATTATTCAGGTTTAACAGCTTTTCCTACACAATTTTGATACATGATATTTATCTGCAATTATTTAGTTGCAAGTCCTGCCTGCAGTTTTGTCTGTAAAATTTCATGTATAGTATTAGTTATAAATCTCTTCTTATCCTGACACTGTGAGGCAAAACAGGATTAGAGAAAAGAAAAAGAAGATGCAGAAGTATTAGTTAATAGAACACAAATATACATAATTTAAGAACTCTGAAGGAAATTGAGTGAGTTCAAATATAACATTCTAATAAAAAAAATCTCTATATCATTTTTTTGTAGTTCATGTTTTAAATATAAGTTGATTACAAAATTGTTTTTTTACTTTGGAAGGTGGAAGAAGAAATGATGGGTTGAAGGCAGCTGACATTGTCCATGTATTACGAGAGCGAGTTGCCTACCTCTCAGGTAGGTAATGAAAGGTCACACCATTCCAGCTGGTGTATTTTATCAAAGCATGTCTTATTAGAAGATTAATGCAACCATTTATTTATCATATGTTTGTAAATAATTATGTAGCTAATTAGATAGATACTGGCGATGAACGCATACATTTCTGGTTGCATGAGACAGTTAATAGTAGGTTTAAAGATGTTTATAATCATTATTATCATTTATAATCATTTCATCCAACACCGTCTCAATCCCCACACACACACACACACACACACACACACACATCATCATATGTCGGTTGACATATGAATCTCATGGGAACAATATGTCAAGAAGTATGTAAAGAAATATCACTTAAGAAGTTTTGATCTCTACACAGGTCCATGAACGGTACAGTTAGAAGCAGAGGCATTAGAGACTTTCAAAATGAAGACATGATCTACAAAAGGTCAGATGAAGAGAAAGGAAAAGTGCTTCTTGTAAGAAATATCAAACAAACGTGTGCACATATAAACATGCTCTCTGAACTGCATACTGGAACAGAAATAGGCAATTATCTGTTGATCACTATTGATGAGATAAAGAGCATAGTTATGAGTTCTAACAAATCTGCACCTTTCCCTGATGGAATTAGGTGTGAAGACATTGTCAAACTGCAGGAAGCTGTATCTAAGAAAGACCTTTGCAATGATTACAACAACAGCATCCGCAATGGTTCCATTCCTGATAATTGGTGACACAGTTACCTGACTACGCTAATCAAATCTGGGAAAAATGCCTCTCACATCAGTGGTTACATAATCATTGCATTGCAGAATACAGTTGACAAAATTATGGAGAAAATAATTTAAAGGAAGGTAGCATTTAAACTTTAAAAGAACAACCTAATGCCGAACACGCTTTGATCAGATAGGATGCAGAGACCTGGCACACCGCTATAGTTTTTGCATGTCACACATATGAGGGTTTCAGGCAGGCTTTGCAAGTGACACATATGAGAAGTTTCAGTCAGACCTTGCATCTGATACATATGAGAAGTTTCAGGCAGGTTTTGCATGTGACACATATGTGAAGTTTCAGGCAGGTTTTTGCATGTGACATATATGAGCAGTTTCAGTCAGATCTTGCATGTGATACATATGAGAAGTTTCAGGCAGGTTTTGCATGTGACACAAATGAGAGGTTTCAGGCAGGTTTTGCATGTGACACATATGAGAGGTTTCAGGCAGGCTTTGCAAGTGACACATATGAGAAGTTTCAGGCAGACTTTGCATATGATACATATGAGAAGTTTCAGGCAGGTTTTTGCATGTGACACATATGAGCAGTTTCAGTCAGACCTTGCATGTGATACATATGAGAAGTTTCAGGCAGGTTTTGCATGTGACACATATGAGAGGTTTCAGGCAGGTTTTACATGTGACACAAATGAGAAGTTTCAGGCAGGTTTTGCATGTGTCACATATGAGAAGTTTCAGGCAGGTTTTGCATGTGACCCATATGATGCAGGTTTTGCATGTGACACATATGAGAAGTTTCAGGCAGGTTTTGCATGTGACACATATGAGAAGTTTCAGGCAGGTTTTGAAACATGTGCAATTGCTATAGACTTGTAAGATGCATATAACATTTCCTTCCAACTACTTATGAACCAATTGCTTGAACTTTACTATCACCCAATCCTCATCACTGTTTGAAAGGAAAGTGCTGCTCTGACATGGCAGTTGATCAATGGAGCCACCAGCAGTCAACTCCAAATTGCTACAGACTCTTGTCACCAATCTTTTTCAATTGTCTACACAATTAAAGTAACAGAGAGTTAACTAAAGGGCAATGGCATAGTCCTCTCATATGCAGATGACATCCTCGTGTACAGACAGCCAGTATCATTCAGGAGCTACTGAGAGAATGATATCATCATGGTGTAATATCTTAGGTCCAAAAGACAATCCATCTAAAGCTACCCTGACTTGGTTCTCACTGAACAGTTGACTTGTCAACACATCTATCTGAACAATGGATCTCTATGGACGACCATTGAAAAGACTAGCCCCATGATGTGTCGGGGTGGAAGATTGGACCGAAGCCTAGCATTGCGAGGGCTTGAACTGGAAATTGGAGTGGCCAGAGATGAGCAGCACAGCAGGCATGTGAATATGTTCATTAGTTGACATCAAACTTATGCAGTTAGTCGCTGGACTCTGTTGGAGATATTATGAAGGACATTGGAGCACCTGTAGACATGGTCGAAGTGCAATGAAGATATTCCAAACTGAAACTGAAAAACAGATTTACCAAATTGTAGCATGTCCTTATTATGATCATTTACTTTTGAAAAGTTAATAATTTAGGGTATCACATCTATCTTTCTCACTCTTTCTTGCTCTCTCTCTTCTCTCTCTCTCTCTCTCTCTCTCTCTCTCTTTCTTCCTCTCTCTCTCTTTCTTCCTTTCTGTCTATTTAATATGTTTAGCAAAATTGTTATTGTATAGTGCTATCCATTTTTATATAATGTTCAACATTGTTTTTTTCTCTTCAGGCGTATTGTTTTCCCTCTTCAGACGTATTGTTTTTTACTCTTCAGGCTTAAATTTTCTTATCTGATTATGGTTACCTTAATATACATCTACAAAATATCCAAAAATATTGTTTTTTGTGATTGTTGTCTTTAAAATCTATAATTATCCAGATTAAAAAAAATTTATCAAATGTGTAGGTGGGCGAGACAAACGAGGTGGCCCTATCCTGACATTTCCTTCTCACACACACCCAGACAGATTAAAATATGAAGACTTAAGACGACTCATGACTTACTTAGCCAGTGTACCAAGGTAAGGTTGTGTATACGTCTTCTTTCTCTAATCCTATTTTACCTCACTGCTTCAGAATAATAAGAGATTTTAAAAACTGGCTTTTTGTACATGGTGTCTTTCACTGCTTCTGTTATTTCTGTGGTCCACCTTGCTGGGTAACCTTTGCTTTGTGACCACTGTATCTGAATAACGTTGCCCTGAGAGGTAGTTGGTAATCTGCTTATGTGGCCAAACCGCTCAATTTATTGTTTCTTGATGAAGTTCAGTTCTGATGTACCCACTTTTTTCCTGATATCTTCATTCCTAAATAGACAATTTTCTTGATACTCTTACAGTTGGATGATGTCCAAAGTCCTCTCTCGTACCTGAAGCGTCCCAAAATTGTCCACATCGATTTTCCATCTATGCCGTCAAATTTCTTTTTGAAATCCACAAAACACATGTAGAGTAGAGTTCGCCACTCAATTGTTTGTTCTACGATGATTCTCAGTTTAAAGTCTTTAACTAATTTTAATTGATGCATGCTGATAGAGATTGGTAATGCTTTCCATTCCAGGGAATGTTAAGAAAATGAAATTGCTAAACAACTATATTATGTTTCCCTTATCCACCTACAGCATTCAAACTATTGGCGCTCTAGATACAAACCTGTCTGCTCCCTCATTTCTGAGAAGACCTGCATGTCTAGGATAGTAGATCCATACGTGCCTTGCAGGTTGGAAGCATCTATAGATGCCACCCACTATACCCACTCCATTTGTCGTGAACAAGCTCTGACAGCCTCCCTATAACCAACCTGATCATATATCATTCTACACTATAACTCCAGATGGGGTACTTTAAAGTATGATTTTCTGTTTGTAAAATCTTACACTTACCCATCTGTACAAATTTCTGTCTTGTTGGATAATATGCTTACACTTTGTCAGAAATTCAGATATGCTTGTGCCTGTAAGGGTCTAATGAGGGTGTAATGTACTCATGTTTTCAGCGCAAACCACACAGATCACAAAGTGGTTAACTTGATTGATAAAAAGGCAAACAAACAATATATCCACAACATTTTGAATCTTATGAAGCTTAGACTAAGAGTAAGGTTTGATGATTGCTCTAGTAAATTAAGTCTCAAAAAGCTGTTGGAGAGTAACAATAAGGGTGTCAACCTCCATTCTCATACTGGAGGTAGTTGTCCTGAATGCTCCATTCCACTTACTATCATGTTTTGTAGATATAGATAAATTTCCATTAAACTTGAGTTGAGCCCCATCTTCACATTCAGGAAATAACTCCAATGTGATGATATATAATAATTCAGACTGTTATTTACGCTAATGGGCTTGTAAAATTAAACTGATCTTTTAAAATAAATAATGGAGACTATGGAAGTTAGTCACGGTAAATTAATTTGTAATTCTTTGCAGAGGTTAATGATACTAAAATGTATTAATGATAGCTATATTGGCAGTATTTTTTTTTATTTGAGCACACGTAAAAAAAGGTGATTTATAAAATTTAAAATAAAATTTACCATTGACATTGAATCCCCTTCATTATATTTTCAGTGATGAAGTTCGTGATAGGGGGTTTACTATGATCCTCGACATGAGAGGGACCAAGTGGGAAACAGTCAAACCAATACTCAAAGCCTTGCAGGTAAGAAATTACCAAAAGGAAAATTAGAAGAACAACCTCAGTCGGTTGTGTTGGCAAATTGTGAAATGATTTCCAGATTTGATATGTCAAATGTTATTTACAACAGTTTTTTTACTTTATAAATAAACAGTTATAGACACAAATTTATGCAAAAAGATAATTCAAGGCAAAGTCCTAACCATGATGAGTCATATAAAGATACCAACCTTGGTGCCTCCTTAAATGAACTGCTTTTTGCAGATGATTAAGTAATTATTGCCATGACAGAACACTTACAGAAGCACATCAACAAACTAAAAAACACATGTAAAGATCACAAAATGAAAGTTAGTGTTGAAAAGACAGTGTTTATGACAATATCAAAAGAAGAAAAGAAAACAAATATCTTCATAGCAAACCAACAACTGGGAAGTTAAAAACCTTACATATTTGAGAATCTCAATAACATCAGATAGAAGAATAAGTACCGAAATACAGCAAAGAGGCAACAAAGTAAGCCAAATCAGTGACCAAATGACACTGATACTCAATTGCGCTCATTTAATGGGAATGATATACAATTTAAGAAAAGATGGGTTGATGGAGTTACAGACATCTTAAAACTCCTCAATACCACACCATATCAAGCGACCGAGCGTGCATTATCTTAGAAACCGATCATCAGTTAAACCTGCTACACCTAGCAGCAAAAAAGCAGAGAAGGACAAAATAAAAAAAAAGAAAGATATACAATGAACCACCAATAACAGCATACAATAAAAGAGATCAGGTACTAGAGCCAAGGGAAGAACAAGAAAAAGATGAATAGACAATATAAAGACCACAGTAAATAAACACGGATATAACACAAGGACTACTCATCTGGCCCTGGAACGCAAATTAAAGCTCCAACCCTACGCTAACGACAAGAGTGGACCACCAATTCCATCATCCACATGGGGAAAAACAATAGACAATAGATTCAATTGCAAAAATGTATTTTGACACACAAAACAATCCATATACAATACAATCTTCATCCCAACTTTGTGCTGTCAACATTGGACACTTACAGCAAATGTAAAAAGCAAAATGACAATAGAGATGAAATGTCTGAAAAATGGAGGAGTTTCATAAAGTACAGCAGTTGACTAAATTGATATTTTGACCTAAGGTCCTAATTAGGCACTGTATAACTTGTGTTTGATCATTTTTGTATGTATGTGCGATCAGTTTAGCACTTGAAACTCCCCTAATTTCAGGAATGTTTTCCTGGTAACATCAATATGGCCTTCATCATCAAGCCCGAGAAATTCTGGGAGAAACAGAGGACAAGTCTTGGTAGTTCTAAATATAACTTTGAGGTAAGTGTTCTTCAGTATTCTTCTATGATAGAAATACCAAAAGACTAAATATCCAAACTTGAAGTTATGTTACGTTATGTTATGTTATGCGATCGATGTCATGGTACATTGGGCATTCCCATTCGTGCTCTGTCCTCCGTTGCAGCAGCCATCCCAAAGTCCATTTGCTCACAGTACCCATGAGAAGTTGATTACTATATCTTCTCTCTCTACCACGAAGACGACACTGTCTGGCATGTCCAAACTTAACGCCTAATTCTCGAACTCGCTCCAGTGTCTGAGACCCGCCCGTGTCACACAATTGAAGTAGTGTTGCCCTTGTGTTGCTGGGGCTGCAAGGGAGCAAAGAATTGTAACACTGCTACCTACAAGGCATGTTGTAAGAATAAACTATGGTAGGGTCTTTTCGAAGCTACCCTAGTAAATAAAAAGCGTAGCAGAAATAGGATGTTCTGGCCTACTTGTAGGCGCATAACTGGCACAACGTATAATCGCTCTTAGGCTCAGATCACATAAAATCTCAAAGAGTGGTTTAATAAGTTGTTGATATGGAGCGTTCAAGGAAGAAGTAATGTAGTTTTGAAAAGTACAAAAACATACCAAATTGATATTTTGACCAAACAGTCTTTATGAAGTAAAAATACAAGACATCATATGGGCTAAAAATGATAGTTTTCATATATGACCATCATCTTTTGGTTCATAGTGTGCCTAGTATAATTTGCATGATGAAGGTTTGTCTGTCAAAATGTTGATATAGTATCTGTACTTTGTAATATTATGGAAGGCATGGTCCCTGGAGAATGAGCCAGGGGACGACCAAGACTAAGGTGGCAGCAGGACATCAAGGAAACATTGAAGATGACGCTGGAGGAGGCGGGATAACTTGTTAAAGACAGCGAGTGTTTCAGGCAGGCTGTGATGAAAGGGATGTTCCGCAAGGGATATGCTACTGCTTGAACTTTGTATAACTACTTAACTTTGTGTTTTAATATGCTCTACTTTGATATATAATTTTACTGCAGTCTTCTGTGTTGTAAATACTAAACAACTGTCAGCAATGTGACAGGGACTGATCACTTGTAGGTATATCCTAAGTGTACAGACATAGATTCTTTGTTATATTTGTTATTAGTTCAGATCAATGTTGAAATCATATTTTGTGCCAGATTTCATGCTATTTGTAAATGTAGCAGAAATCATGGCTTGAAACTTCGAAAAACTAAGTTAGATCAGGACATATTTATGGTCCAGTAAAAACACAAAAATAATCTAATATTTTATCAGAGGAGTTGCAAAGAAGTTATATTATTTAATAATGAATTCATTTCTTCTTGTTCAGACCAATATGATATCATTAGACAGCCTGAACAGAGCGATAGAACCATGTCAGTTGACCAGGGAATTTGATGGAACCTTGGATTATGATCATGAACAGTGGATTCAGCTTCGACTGGTCAGTTGCATATATTGATTCAAACATGCTACCCATCATAAGAAAGTTCTTAATCATTTTATTATTATTACTCAGTGTGTACAGTGTGTTCTAAATTGTGTTAGCTTCATATTTCCATATTCTAAGATAATTTGTGTCTCTCTTTTTGCTATGAGCATTCATGTCTCCTCCATCTTCTATGAGCATTCATGTCTCCTCCATCTTCTATGAGCATTCATGTCTTCTCCATCTTCTATGAGCATTCATGTCTCCTCCATCTTCTATGAGCATTCATGTCTCCTCCATGTTCTCTAAGCATTCCTGTCTCCTCCATGTTCTCTGAGCATTCCTGTCTCCTCCATGTTCTCTGAGCATTCATATCTTCTCCATCTTCTATGAGCATTCCTGTTTCCTCCATGTTCTCTGAGCATTCATATCTTCTCCATCTTCTATGAGCATTCCTGTTTCCTCCATGTTCTCTGAGCATTCATATCTTCTCCATCTTCTATGAGCATTCCTGTCTCCTCCATGTTCTCTGAGCATTCATATCTTCTCCATCTTCTATGAGCATTCCTGTCTCCTCTATCTCCTATGAGCATTCCTGTCTCGTCCATGTTCTCTGAGCATTCCTGTCTCCTCCATGTTCTCTGAGCATTCATATCTTCTCCATCTTCTATGAGCATTCCTGTTTCCTCCATGTTCTCTGAGCATTCATATCTCCTCCATCTCCTATGAGCATTCCTGTCTTCATCTTCTTTGAATATTCATGTCTCCATCTTCTTTAAGCATTAAGGTTCTGATTGATGGAAAGAAATATCCTATTGAACCAGGTACTCTTGGGTTGTGATTGAGCTCACTACCGCTAAGCCAAAGATGCCCACAAGAATTTAATATCCAATCTTTATATCACCTATAGATGTTTCTGTCACATGTTTTGTATGAGATGTCTGCAAGCATTAAAAGGGAAAAAAAGCGAATGTGGAAGAGAAGCAGACAATCCATCTGGAGACTGCAGAGAGAAAGTAGTGTTGATTAGTACACATTCTAATGAAACAACTTATTAATATAGCTAAAACTCTTCATGACTGGAACCCACAGGAAAGAGAATTGCTGGAAAGTAAAAGAGTACAGGAAGGAGAACTGTCCCGACCAGTTTCTTGTGAGTAGAACTAATGAAGAGTTCTCAAATAAATCCATTGGTGACTTAACAGTTGCAGAACATCTTTCATCAAGAAGTATTTATTTGTAATGATAATATATAGCAAGTTTTTTTACTCATATTTTTCAAAATGTTAGTTAACAGAACAAATCAATAGACCAATCAAGTGCCATTCCTGTTGGCGTAGGCGATCATGTCTCTCCAAACTCTCTCTCCCTGGTGCAGTTAATCTGTTCCGAAGACGATCTTATGTCGAACTGCAATGTAAGACCTTCCAACATCTTCTCCCTCTGTCTTCCACGATCTGCGCTTCCCTGAAATCATAGAAGCCAAATGGATAGGATTAGACCAATAGGTACTCAGTCTTTATCAACTGATGGTGAATTGTATACATGTTGATGATTTCTATATTTTTTAATAGGTTGGCTTTGTATGAGAAATCTGAGAACAGTTTGAATTCCTGGTTATATTATTTCCTTCCAGATGTTGGAAGAATTTATTTGGAAAGCCTTGGATCTGTTAGACAAACTTGATGAGCTTGGGGAGATCCTGACTAACCCTGAGTTACCTGATGATCTGAATGGTGCTCAGATGGTCTTAGAGGAGCACAACCACTTAAAGAAAAGAGTTACAATGGCACCTGTAGAGCAGCTAGCAATGGAGGGTCATCAGATCCTGCAAAGGATAACTGGGGAATATAGTGGTGAGATTGTTATGTTTTAATTTTTCTTGTTCTCTTGTTAATTGTATGTTATATGGGGAGAGATAGAAAATGAAAAGGCTCGGCCATCGTGTGCGAGTGAAGCCAAACCAACTACCACTTTGCACCTATAACAGGAGACGATCTAGTCTGAGCACCATAGAGATCAAGAGATGGAGGGATAAACAACATAAAAGAAATGCTACAAGAACATTGGCTCACATCGACTGCTACGACACACTTTGTTTAACAAACAAGATTTAAATTGCCTATGATACTTCACAACTTTTGTGGCTAGATAAAAAGAGAAGAGTTGTATAAGATTACTACAGATGCCTACCTCTTTGTAGGAAATTTTTGCTAAATATTAGTCATGGGATGTAATAGTAGTGAGCAATGTAGCAGTTTGTTTCATATAGATTTTTGTAACCAAATCCTTTTTTTAGTAACATTTTTATCATACAGTGAAACTCGCATTTGGATTTTTGAAATAAAATACACGGAAAATTTGCTAATTGCAGCATAGAAATAAATTTACTCATTGAGTCAAAAAAAATGTAATATTGATTACCACCAGACAAGAAAATTGAAAAATAAAAACATTTCATTTAGTTTGAAATGTCATTTTTTTCCTTCTGTTGAAGTTCTCTACATAAGTTTTTATTTGATAAATAAAATGCTACGAGTTAGTAATTAATTGCATAATCAGAATTGTTTGAACATAAATTATTTGAATAATGAATCATCATGTTTGTTACATCAGCTTGTCATTCATTTCAGGGTCTAGTGGCAGGAGATATGTAATATCCGGCAATGCTGATTTTCAATCTGCTGTTCCCCAAATATCTCAGCTTCTTGATAACCTTCAGTCCACAAAACAGCACCTGAACCAGCTATGGACTGTGAAAAAAATGAGGCTTGAGCAGTGCTTACAACTAAGAATATTTGAGGAGGATGTAGAAAAGGTTTGTGCTCAGAATATATACACTGAATGTTATTTGCTTCTTTTAGTAATGGGTCTAAAAACGAAGTATTTACTTCATTACACTGGTTTTATCACATATGGCTCGGTCCCTCTCTAAGCAGAAATGATAAGCTACCTGCTGATAGTATTGCACAAAGCACAAACTCTGTAGCTTTGGCAACAATCCCAGGGATCTGCAAAAAAAAATGCACTTGTGAACAGAACGGCACAGTCCGGATTTGAACGCATGACCTGAAGAATATGAGGCAATGGCTTGATCACTTAGTCACAAAGACCCCATTAGTAATGAGTATTACTGCAATTGTTCAACAACATAAGCAAGTTTTAAGAAAACAGAAGCAAGACAAACAATAATGGACAAAATGATTTCATAAAGATCTTATAATTTCAGTAGTCATTTACCTATTTGGGAAGTAACATCATAAAAGATAAAGGAAGAAAGGGTAGGATTATTACAGTCAGATTTCCTTTTGGCTATCTCTCATATGGTAGAAACTCTCCTTTATTTCTGTTAAAGGTTAAATAGGTATACTTAAGCTCATAGCATATAGTACCACTTTAGGGCGGTGTAGGACAGGGGAGGACATGCACCTGCTGAATCTAATGGCGGACGCATGGCTAGTGCAGCCGCAGCGAAACTATTCAGGTTATAATTTTCTTTATGCCACAGAGAAAAAACTCAATGGCCTTACCAGAGATTGAACCGGGTCTCCCACATGGGAGCTTGTGTTCTAATCCATTCGGCAGATGCTCCATGCAGTTTCTATAACAAAGTAACTTTGATAGTTTTTGGGTTATGCTAAGTCATATGATCAACATCATGACATATAGAACATTCTCGCCCGTCTGCCCAGCGTGTTCGTGGCGCGTTGGACTACGGGTGACTATCCCTCTGTGTGTGCGGGTTCGATTCTGCGGGATGGCAGAAAAAGCCACAGATTCCCCAGATTTACGGTGTTCGTGGTACCAAACCGAAGGGTTGCGATGTCCATGGCACCGAGCCAAAGAGCTGAATAGCTCAAGTGCTTCTGGATCGGAAAAATTTAAAAAAAAAAAATAGAACATTCTCGCGCATACTCCATCCTCCACTTCAATAGCGATCCAAAATTTCACCTGCTCACTGACCCCATGAGAAGCTAATCATATCCCATAACTTGGTGTGCACTGCATTAAGAACATCAACTCTGTACATACTTCTAGCTATTTGAATAGAGACATTATTTGCAAACGTTCATTGTCCCAAACACCAGCATATCTAGGTCTGTACAGCAAAATAAGGATCTTGAGATGTGACCAATGTGTCAACTTTCAGTGGTTCCATTATGTTAATCACTTGTGATTGTCATTTTACAAGTGCCAGAGTTTCACATACCAGAAGTTTTATCATTGTCTAGTTAGCAATTTTTCTTTTGTTTGCTGTTAGAGCATGCATATTCCCAGTGGCAACATACAGTTGCAAGTCTCAGAAATGTTGCAAATCAATGGAAAACCAGCTCTTATAGAAGAATTGCCAAAATGTCATGGACAGAGAAAAGAGCAAACAAATGTAGTAAAAAAAAACCAAGAATTGAAACACAATTTGTTGATTTGTGAAAAAAGAGTATTGAGATGAAGTATTAATACTGAAATAGTTTGGACACATATAGAGATATGAAGGATTTGAACACTCATGTAGGGAGATATTTTGGAAAAGCGGAGAAGAGAAAAACCAAGTTCAAGATGCATACAAGATGTGATAGATGACTTAAACATAACAGTAATAGAGACATATGGCCTATGATAGATAGTAATTCTAAAAGACTGTTATGGTGGTAAAGTTCTTCACAGGACAAGCTTACGTATGATGATGTTATTTGCTTCACTTTTATCTCTTTCTCTCTAGCCTGTGATGCTACTGGTGTTTAGGGCAGCAACAAATGAACACCATTCTTCTCTATTCTTTGCTGTATTCTGTATTATGTTTATCCTATGATTCATTTCTTTCAATTCTTGTTCTACAGTTCTCCTCTGGGTCATTTTGGGTCTTTCACACTTTCATTTGCCCTCTGGTGTCCATCTCAGTGCAGTTTTTGGGACAGAGTTAGCTTTTGTTTATAAAACACATTAGAATTCCATTCCATCTTAGAATATAAAGCAAGTTCACTAACCACCATGTTATTGCAGCACTCACTTGAAATCTATACAGATTGCAAAAACATTACAGTATTCTTTGAAGACACTTGGAAAGAATTTCTCAGAATTACAACACTTTCTGTCATCTGTACTTTGATAATTAACTCGCCGAGTGGTTACCGGGCCCAAATTTGGGGTGTAAAGAATAGAACCACTGTTACCTGCCACGCATGTCGTAAGAGGCGACTAAGGAGGTTTGGCTGAAATCGGATGCATGTGTCCTAAACATGTAGAAGTCTGTGTTTAGGGCCTACCAAACCAATGTGCAACGTATACACGTTCTTGGCAAAGATCAAACATATCACAAGGAGTGATTATCATTTGTCGTAAAGAACGAACGCAAAGAAGAAGAAGATAATTAACTGTCATGAGTGTAGACATAAATTTAGATGCCATTCTTTGCCATCTTTTTAATCATTTTGCCTTAATCTTCTTAGATGTTTGAATGGATAAGTCACAACAGAGATCTTTTTCTAGTCAACTACACAGAGATTGGAACATGTCACCAAATGTCAGTAGAACTTGAATCAGAACATTGTCAATTTGCAACCAGTGCTGAGGTTTGTCTACTTTACAACTAGCTTTTCTTTTGTCCAGCCAGCAGCTATATTTCAGTTAATATTAAAACAATATTGAAGTGGATGCCATGCTACTAAGCATTATAGAAATAAAAAGGTCAACCTTCTTGTGAAGGAGAATGAAGTACTTGAAGACATTGAAAATGATACCTCATCTCATGAATTGAAAAATATGATACAATCAAAGTTGAGCAGATTGCAAGGCCCCTACCACCACCTGTTGTTCCACAAAGTCGTCATTATCATCAAATAGCTTGTCCTGAACAGAACTTTTGCCACCCTAACAGTTCTTTGGAATCTCTCTCTCTCATAGGCCAGATGTCCCGCCTCTGCAGCCGTCATGCTCAAATCATCATGTGATGCCGAGGCTCACAAGGAAGAAAAGAATAGTACCACTGTGACCTACAAGGCATGTCATAAGAAGCGACTGATGTAGGACCTAGGAAGCTACCCTAGTAAATAAAAAGCATTGCAGAAATTGGATGTGCTGGCCTACTTATAGGCTCATAACTGGCACAATGTACAATTGATTTAGGCTCAAATCGCATACAAATCCCACAGAGTGGTTAACAAGTGGTCGATATGGGGGCGTTCGAAGAAGAAGAAGGTCTTCTCAAACCCTTCATCTCTCTTTATATGTCCCGAAGACTTCAATTTTCTCATTCTTATTTGCTTCATCAGCCAATTTTTTTATACAGTAGTAGAATTTATAAAATATAGCTTTGATGTAGCAATATAGAAATGAAGAAATTCAAAAGAAGACTGAATGTGAAACCAGTCATACAATTCATAAAAGAACAACAGATTAAATGGTTTGGACACCTGACAAGAATGCCCTAGTATCGCATACAACAGAGAGCCACACAGAAAAAGTATAACAAGTACAAAGCAAGAGGAAGACCACGTAAAAGATGGAGCGACGGCATCAAGAACAACCTTGCAAAAATGAATATCAGCATACAAAGTGCTCTAAAACAAGCGCACAAAAGATCACTATGCCCTCCTCCTCCAACACTTCTATAAAGAAGTAAATGGTGAAAGAGAAGATAGAAGATAGCTTTGATTTCTGAACATTTTCTTACATGAAATAGTGCTTTGTGTCTTAATAGATTTTGTTGGAGCCCTAAATTTTATTCTGAAAAGAAGCATGTAAAAACCATGATTTTAGTATGCATATGCTCAGAGTTAATTTTATGAAATGGAAGTAAGTCAACAACAGAACTAGTTAACAGCACCAAGGATTTGCAATTGTGAAGTTACATTATGCCTAAACGATTTCTTAGATGGTCATTGAGAAAAAGAGTGCTTCAGTGCTTAAAACTCTTAGTGGACCAGGGAGATATGTTTTTAGAGTAAAAATGCCACATAGTGTGGCGTTTGGTCCACAAGGAGTTAAAACCGGACATTATATCACTTATTATCTCCGTCTTTTTTTTTTTAGAAGATATATTTTTTCCTCATTTCCACCATATTTTCTAAGTGTTTTTTGTTGACATGTTTTCTTCCTCAAGAATGTATACGTGAATATCACAAGAATTCTTGGTATGGCCCAGCGTATGTGTGACTCTGGTCATTATGCTTCAAACACCATACGAATGGAAGGTGGCAGGCTGGAGAGAGAGTGGAAAAGTTTGGCAGCAGCACTTGAAGACAGAAGCACTGTATTGCGCATGTCAGTTGTGTTTCATAAAAAAGCTGAACAGGTAAATACTTGAAAATATGTCATGAATAAATTAATTTGAAAGTAACCTCTTATGTTTGTTGATAACCTGTGCTCTAGAAGGAGCTGAGGCTGAAAGTTTATTATTTTATATGCACATTGTACATGTAGAAATGTACAGAAATACCTGAGTTCAATTCCTGGTAAGACCAAGGAGTTTTTTTTCTTTCTGGACATAAATAAAACATCATAACCTGTGCAGTTTCGCAGCGACTGCACTAACCATGCGGCCATTAAATTCCTCAGGCTCATGTTCCCCCATGCACTACACCACTGTAAAAAGTGGTAACACAGGCAGTAAAGAATATGTTTGTTGAAGACCTGTGCTCTAGATGGAGTTAAGGCTGAAAGTTTTTTTAAATTATATATGCATATTGTACATGTAGAAATGTACAGAAAAATTCTGTCTGTGATAAGTGTGTAGAGACAGGTAGAAGAATGGAAACATTAATTAAATAACTTTTCAGAGCAGTTAAAATTTAGTTAAAATAAGAATTGAAAAACATGAACAGTAAAGAGTTTCTGTGACTGTTTTCAGTATCTAGCCCAAGTCATTGTATGGCAGAATACTTGTGAAAGCTTGAAAATACCATCCGGTATAGAGGACCTTGAAGATGCACTTCAGCAACATCAGAATCTTATTGAGACAATTAGTCAGACTTATGCAGAGGTGAGGAACATATGTCTGTTGCATGTAGTGTAGTGTTCAAATCTTCTTCTTCTCTTCCACCATTTACTTCTTTATAGAGGTGTTGCCTTCCAACATTTCTATAAATGTATAAGTAAATGTATTGATCTTGTGTGTGAGCATTGATGACAAATACTATATATGAACTTTGAAAAACAGAATATTGCGGAATATATGTACAGAAATTATGTTTTGTCAATCAGTGGCAAAACAGTAAGCATTTGGTAGAAAATATGAGAAAGTGTACAAGTTGACAGATATGGCCAACTGTGTGGTGCCTAGGCCTACAAGGGAAGCAAAGAATAGTACTACTGCAACCTACAAGGCATGTCGTAAGAGGCAACAGATGTAGGACCCAGGAAGCTACCTAGTAAATAAAAAACATTGCAGAAATCGGATGTGCTGGCCTACTTGTTGGCGCATAACTGGCACAACGTACAATCGCTCTTAGGGTGAGATCACATACAAATCACACAGAGTGATTAACAAGTGGTCGATATGGAACGATTGAAGAAGAAGAAGACAGATATGCGTTTTGGTCAACTAGTTTGTTTATACTACCAGTAGCACAAACACAAATATCACACATTTTGCACTTTTATAACATGCAGTATACAAATGTTGTAGTAGTAAATATTGAATGAACATAGGAAGGGACCCTTACATTGTAAGATTGCATAAAATAGATATTACAGTTTATTAAAATTTGATTGAAAAAGATCTAATCTTTGAAATGTCCTGTGGTGTGGTGGGCAGAAGAATTGGTTTTAACAATACAATTCATCAGGTGAGACATGTCAGATTAATTTTCCTTTATGGAAATCTTTTTAACATGTTTTGTTATTCTATTATCTGATCTTGCAGGTTTGTGGTGATGGAAAAGCCCTTCTTGACACACTTCAAACACCAGTGACCTCCAGCAGTGCAAATTCTATCACTGCTAAGGCAGATTATTCAGAGGCAGCAGGACACGTTCTGGATGTAGTACATGAGGTGAGCTGATTCTCATAGAATAGGATGGATAGTTTTCATTGTTAAATGTTATAGTTAAAAAATATATATACATAGAGACAAGACAACATGAATCTTAAAAATATAAGAAGTAATGTGAAGAGCTTCTATAGACTTGAACACATACAAGAAAATCTCATCAATTTTTAAATAAAAATTATGTGTAAACATTCTTCTTCCATCCCTGGCCAGTATGTGGGGCAGTCATTGATCATTATGTCTAGTGGTATTTTGTAGGACAGTAATAACAAACTAGTTACCGATGATCTAGCTTATGTAGTAATGCCTGTGCAGACTGCTGTATTTTGTCATGACGGCTGTGTTTTGTCATGACAACTGTTTTCCTTTGATGTATTTTGCAAATTCAAGTGGCATACAGTGGTGTTGGCAGTCTGTTAACTGGAGTCTGTTAATGTGTTGTTGTACTGTTCTTCTACTGATGATATGATTGCCTGATCATTAACGAAAAGCAGCTCATTTTGAAGTTCACCAAGACTGTCCTTTTCACTGCTGCTAGCTATTTTACAGAATTTATTAGCAAATGGGATGAATAACTGCAGTGATAGTATGCATTATTGTCTTCTTCGCTTCGTTTTTACGACCAATTTTAATCACTCTTTGTGATATGTTTGATCTTTGCCAAGAACGTGTATACGTTGCACATTGGTTTGGTAGGCCCCTAAACGCATAGACTTCTACACGTTTAGGACATGTGCATCCAATTTCAGCCAAACCTCCTTAGTCGCCTCTTACGACATGTGTAGCAGGTAACTGGTTCTATTCTTTACACCCCAAATTTGGGCCCGGTAACCACTCGGGTGATTATTGTCTTATTTCAGACCTAATATGGAACCTTTCTAAAACTTGTGGAACTTCTTTTTATTTTGAGTCTTTTACATAGATTAAGTGTTCAGTAACTCCATATAGTTTGACAACCTTTTCCTACCTACGCGGTTAAACACTTTTTTCCTGATCTACAAACGCAACATGTTGGTGTTGATCTAATTTTACAGTCCTCCTCACTAACTGTTTGAGAGCAAATATCGTGTCAGTACAGCTTCTGTTCTTCTGAAATCCCATTTGTGAGTCATGAAAGGGCACAGCATCGATATTCTTCTATATTTCATTCAATCCCTTTTACTACAATTATCCTTCCAGATGGGAACTATTATTGCATTTTTCCAGTCTTCTGGTTTCACCTTGTCATTGAAAGAAACAAATTCATTTGATAAGTTTGTAAATTAAACATCTGTTTCAGTTTCAGTTTGGAATATCTTCATTGCTCTCCGGACATGTCCATAGGTGCTCCGATCTCCTTCGCAATATCTCCAACAGCGACTGACCGAACTAGTTCTATTTTGATTGATGAGCCTACTCGTATACCTGTTGTACCGTTCTTTTCTTGCCACACCAATCTTCAAACCCAGTTCTCGCAATCTAGTAGTTGACGTGGATTGGTTTAGATGAAGGTATTCTCCGCGGCCACGCTCTATGAGGGCGTTCACGATGTCAGCTCTGTCCATTCTGTGTTTAAGTGAATGTATATTATTATTGATATTTAGCACATATCCCAAGGTAATACTGAACTAAACTAAGATTTGTTGGTTTTCAGGTTCTAGCCCACCAGAGACATTTGGAGCAGATTTGGCATGGCAAGAAGGTCAAGCTGCACCAGAGGTTAGGTCTCAGATTGTTTCAGCAAGATGTGAAACAGGTGAGCACTGATAAGTACATCTACAAGTACTTTTAGTCATCATCATATTCTGGGCTGGTTGGAGTAGATGTTTATGGATCCCCACACATATTTGCCTTTACTCTTGGCTATCAGTTATGATGTTGACTTATATTTCTGTGTCAAGGAGTTAAGTTGGCTAGTAGCTTCTCTCCCTGTCATCTTCTGTTTCATTTCCTCTCTTCTCTTTCTATCTTCTTTTTTTCTTTGGTAAGGACCGACTAGTCGGTAGACAACACATCTTGTGACATCTTGTAGGAGAACAACAAAATCTGTGCTCGGTCTGTGGTCATCCTTCGTAGGGAGTCCTTATTTTAACACACACTGTGCATTTTTTGCCTGCACAGTTCTCTGCCATGTTACCGTTAGTCTGCCAAAATTGGCAATAGCATTTCTCACTTTGTTCTTTTGTTTTGTTGATATCCTTGGTTGAGTGCCACATCCTCCACCCCACCAAACTTTGTTCATCTTTTTTTCTTGCATATGTTGGTTGGAATAAGCCAGTAGTGCAATGTCAGCTGCATATTTTAAGTTTTTCAGTGTGGAAAACATTATCTGTTGTATTCCTATATGAATATATTCTTCATTTTCTTGCATTTTCCTGCGATGAATTCAGGCATAGTCAGGATGCCTAGAACCTGTTGCCTTGTAGGTTGGGCTGGGGACAGCAAAAGGCTAACGGAGAGCGAACCCAGTAAACGCTGGTTGAAATCGAATACACTACTGAAGGATAAGCACCAGAGCTCCAAATGGTACTGAAGGTTGTTAACATACACCCGTTCTTGGTTTTGGCGCAGTGGTTAAAACGATACCGTGCGCCCAGAAGGTTGTGAGTTCGAATTCGGGTCACTTCGCTCAGTTCACATGTGTATATTTTCAGTAGATCCCTAGGATTGTTGCTGTAGCTACAGAGTTCATGTTTTGTGCAACACCCTCGGCAGAGAGACTTACACAGGATGATACTGCTTGGCAATAGCTGGTTTTATGACATGTGTACTCTTAGTAATAATGACAGATGAGAAATTGAATTAAATATAAATTTTTATGCATACATCAAAATCTTCTAATGTTTCTGTACAAAAATTTTGTTGTAAAGTGATTGCTTTGATTACGAAAATGTATAGAAAGGAAGAAAAGGATTTATAATTTATATTCAATTTTGAGATGATGAAAATAGATCTGACATGTGATATGCATGGAGACTAACTCTGTCACAAAAACTGCACTGAGATGGACTCCAGAGGATAAACAAAAATGTAAAAGACCCAAAATGACCTGGAGGAGAACAGTAGAACAGAAACTGAAAGACATGAACCACAGCTGGAACACAATACGGATGCCATTAATTAGAACAGAGTTGAGAATGACAGTTACCATCCTCCCTATCTTCCATCAGGATAAAGAAGGACTAACATGTTAAAAGGATAAATTTAATTATAAATTTGCAGTGTTATTGAAAAAGTACAAATTCTTGGTGTCAGTTTCTTTTTTTGTAGCTGTTACAGTTGGTGTTTTTATTGTCTATAACACTGTTTTAACTCTCATGTTTTCTCCGGGCTTTCTCCAGGTTATTGATTGGTTAAACAACCATGGTGATGTTTTCCTCAAGAAAAATACCTCCATTGGAAAATCCTTACAGAGGGCTAAGGCATTACAAAAGAGTCATGAGCACTTTGAGTCAGTAGCTAGAGTAAGTATATTCACTCATGAAATATTGTGTTGCTTTCAGTTCATCTTTTTACACTGTAATAGAGCTGTTCAACTGTTATGTTCACTAATATTTCTAAACTTTGCTGTATACAGAAAAGATAAGCAAATACATTAAAAAAATTACTTTGAGTTGATCAATTTGGTTCAGAAATTATAACGTTTTACTTGAACTCTATTTCAATCTTAACATTTCTGTGTGACATCCCAAGTCGAGCTCCGGGACGCCCTTGGGAGCAGCGACATGCAGTTTGAAAACCACTAACCTAAACAATAGAGGGAGACAATAACATAAAAAAAATTAATAAATAGATAACAATGGAATAGTAATTGAATTGAAGCACAGAAATGCAGTGACTTTTGATACTAAAGATAAAAATGAACTAACAATGTTTTTTCTTATGTTATTTTTTTGTTGTTAACTGCTCAATTCTTCCGGAATATTTATATTTTAATACAAACTAATAAGTCAGATTATTTTGTATAAAATTCAAGTTAACCTTTCTGAAAAATTTAATAATAACATTTATACTTTACTTGATATACGCAAAGGCTCTGTAACCCATGTAGCCACTGATTTCAATGGAACTGACCATTTGGAAGTTCACGATATCCAGGTCACAGCCATTCGATCATGTTCGTTTTATGATCAAAGCCGATTTGCTCTAGAAAATCGTTTTATATCTTTATATGGTACCTTGCATGGACTAACGCACTACGTTCTTATGCTTCTCAATACTGTCTCTTCTCATGCTCCATAATATATGTGTGTATATATGCTATGTATATATTTGATCATTATTGTTTATCTTATTTTTTTCCATCTCGTTTTTCACATTTATTTCGTTTTTTTGTTTTTAGTCACATATTTTCTTTTCAGGACCATTAGGGATTTATTATCTGACTATATATGTTCTGGTGTGTAGGAAGTCTGAATTTCTTTGCTTCTTTTGTATCTTTTGCTTGATAAAGGTTTTTTGGTCAAAATTTCGCTGTATATTGTTTTTTTGTACTTTGTAAAACTGTATTACTTTGTTTTTACTTGTTTCTACTTTACTTTACTAGAATGTAATATGAAAAAAAATGAATTCATGTCAAAGTGAATGTGATGAACAAAGATTTACCTTTTTGTGATAGTTTAACATAGAAAAAACATGTAGCTTATATAATCTAATCTGTCATCACTTTTAGTGTATCTTTCTTCTTTGTTGGATCTAGCATAACCACTTATAAACCACTTTTGTGGTAATGTTTTATGATTTGATCTTTTTGAGCATAAGTACATTAAGATATGTTTACAGAAATCTATGATATCTGCATCTTTTTTTTGGCATCCAATTTTCTCATATGCTTTTGCTTTGTTTGAGTTTGCTCTCGCTGTTGTTTTCTGATGATAGATTTTGTAAGAATATATATTTTTTAAATTTCAAAGCTTGTCAGAACATCGACTTTACAGCCTGTTCTTTTCAATTGTCAACTGTTAATGGTTCTTCAATATGTTCAACTTGAACAATGAACATATTAATTATCATCCATCTCTGATAAGACCAAGCACTTGATCTCATTTACCCTGAGGTCAATGGAAAATAGCCTGATAGCTCCACATTGGATACCAATCGAACTTTTTTGGAGTACATGATGAGCACTGTACTTAATGCCAATACAACCTCAATTGTATTGATATTTCTAACATTCTTCTGTTGAACCACATCTTAGTATCTTGTAGTCATTCTTTCTTTTCCCTAATCCTGTTTTGCCTCACAGCATCAAGATAAGAAGGGATTTATAGAACATCTTTTGTGTAAGCTTCATAAACAGTGTTTTTCTGTTATATCTGAGGTTCAGCTTTTGTGCGGACAGTCTTTTGCTTTGTATACGCTGTATTTTAGTAATATTGCTCTTTGATGTGCACTGCCTATTGGTAATCAGCTTATTTGGTCAAAACCATTTAATTTGTGGTTTAGTGATGAAGTTCAGTACTGATGTTGTACCCACTTTTTTCTGATGTCTTCATTTATCAACCGGTCTCTTCTTGATACTCCTAGCATTCTGCATAGACACTTCAGCTTTGGTGTGACTAGTTTTCTTCTATCATTTGATGTCAATGTGCAGGTGTGGCACACTGATTGCATAATGTTGAAAGACTGTTGAACAATGCTCTATTAGTGTTTATGGTGACATGCTTGCATTTCAAAATTGGTGCCATTTGCCCTATGATGTGATTTGCTTTATTGCATTTATATTGGATTTTATTAGTTATTATTCTATTTATTGAAAAAAAGACTCCTTAGGTATAGAAAGTCTATGACTTGCTTTAATGAATGTTCATTGTGTAGCTTGTAGCAATCACCTTATATGTTTGTTATTATCCTGCGTTCTCTGTGGCATAGAGGTTAGATGCTCGTCTCTCATGCCAAAGGTATCAGGTTCACTCCCTCGTGGAGCCATCTGGATATTTTTCCAGAGAACCCTGATCTCAGTGTAGCTGAGATCGAGTTCCTAGTTCTATAGGAAACGGACGATAAAACTTAGGTCTCGTGTTCAATATGGGCACGTAAAAGAACCTTGAAAGTTCAAAATCACGAAGACCAGGCTGGAAAGCCACTGCCCGGGCAAAATTCATAAGAAAATATTAAAATAAAAAATTCCTGCAAAAATATCTTCACCATCTTCAAAATTATATTGGGGACCCTCGTGCACTGCCGCTGAGATCTTCCAGTGTAAGAAAGAGATTGGAGCATGCATGGTTACTCACCGAAGTGCAATGATGAAGGTCCTATCATCAATCAGTTAATCAATCCTGGGTTCACTTTAGTAAATCTTAATGACTTATATAGCACTGATGAACTTTATTGTTTTTGTTACCATTAACAAGTACTTATTGCATGTTTTCCATTTTCAAAATTGCTTAATTTTTGAATTACATCTCCCATAAAATGTTATCAGAGTTCCTATATACTGAAATCTTCACCTGTGTAATTGTGTTTTATTTGATTTCAAGCTGCATACAGTAGACTTATGTTTCCTAGTAGATGGATTATCTCAGAAAATTGTTATATTTACCTGTTTAATTAATGATACTTTTCAACGCATTGAACTTGAGCATATTACATCACATTGCTCTCTCTCTCTCTTATTCCTTTACATTCTCAATGGAACATGTCATCAATAACAAATTGCTTGTCCTGAGTAGAACCTTGCCACTCTAACAGTCCTTCAGAATTTTCTCTTCCAAAACCAAATGTCTCACCTCTGCTCTTATCATGCTAATATCATTAGTCACATCCCATCCTGGATCCATCTTCTCCATGGTCTTCCTCTTCTCTTATTTGCCAGGATGCCTCCTTTCATAATAGTCTGTTCCAACCATTCATGTCTTTATATGTCCAAAATACTTTAATTTTATCATTCTTTTTGTAGCATCAGCCAGTTTTCATGGTTTTCTTTGATTTTGAGTTCTTTCTGTATATATCTATTTGTTTCCTTCTCTGTTCGAGATATATGGTGAACTTTTCTGTAATTGTTTGTTTGTTTATTAAGGGATTAAAGCCTCTTTAAGCCGAGGCATGCCCCTTTCAACCTAAGGCGAACCTTTTATTGGTTATATCAGAGCGTGTAGGCCAACAAACATGAAAAATAAGAATTAACTCCTTTCGGAGAATCATAATTGTTTTCTGTAATACCTATATTCAAAAGTACATATATGTTTTTCCACTGCCTTGTTAAATGTCCATGGTTCGCACTCAAACATTGCCACTGGAAGTATGTATGCTATTAGTAATCTGATCTTTGTTTTTCTATCACTTCAATTCCATACTATTATTGGTGATAAAAGTTTCTGTAAGGATATTTTTTTTCTTTTGATTTCTTTTATCCATATTTCTCTTATTAGCACTGAACCTAGATATTCAAAACCGTTCACATTTTCTAATTTCTCTCCCTTTGTGATGATCTTTTTATATAAAATGTGAGCAACCACATGTTTTTACAATTTTCTTTAAAATTTAGAATCTTCATTAAAAAAACTCACTTACTGGTTAATGTTTCCCAAAGTGGTAAAGAGAAAAAGTAGACATCAATGTGACCCTAAAAAAATAAATGAAATTATCTGAAACTTAGTTATCTGTAATCTGATAAGAAAATTAACTACTTAACTTTATAATGAACCTCTTACTCAGCAAGCAAATGTTAAAAATATGGTATTTGCATATTTGTTGGTTTTTGAGGGTTTTGCGTGGTAATGCATTCTCTCAAGTAGTAGCATGTCCCCTGTGGAACATCATTTTCATCGTCCGAAAAACTCTGTCTCTAGCAAGTTCTCTCACCTCTTCCAGTGTCATGTTCAAGGTTATTTTGATGTCCTGCTGCCACCTTTGTCTTGGTCGTTCCCCTGCCTCATACTTCAGGAACCAGGTATTGCATCCAAGTAATGCATAGATTTCTTTTTAAAAGCTGAAACCACATCTCACTGCTTCTTACTTATATCGTTGCCTTCCTCTTTTCATCTTCTTTCTAGTAGATGATATTCCTTTCGCTCTAGTATGGTATTCCTTTCTCTCTGGTATGGTATTCATTTCCTCCAGTATGGTATTTTATTTCTCTCTAGTATAGTATTAATTTCCTCCAGTATGGTATTTTATTTCTCTCTAGTATAGTATTAATTTCCTCCAGTATGGTATTTTATTTCTCTCTAGTATAGTATTAATTTCCTCCAGTATGGTATTTTATTTCTCTCTAGTATGGTATTCATTTCCTCCAGTATGGTATTTTATTTCTCTCTAGTATAGTATTAATTTCCTCCAGTATGGTATTTTATTTCTCTCTGGTATGGTATTCCTTTCTTTCTAGTATTGTATTTCTTTTCTCTAGTATGGCATTTCAGATACTATAGTATTGTATTCATTTCCTCCAGTATGGTACTCAAAATGATCGTTTGTAAAGACGAAAAGGCTATACATATATTTGTATAATCTTTGTAAACTTTCATATTAGTGTAGTCAAGTTTTAACTTTTCATCCATTTTTTCAAAATGTCATAAAATACTGACAAGTTATGTGATACACAAATAAAAAGAAAGATAAATTGTAAATAGATTCCCCCCACCAAAAATCAGAACAGACAATTTCTTCAGCACACACATTTTTTGTCCTCTTCATTAGTAACAAAATATAGGTAGTCTAACACTGAACCCTAATGCAGTTAAAGTCTGTGACAGCTCCAATATATGTGAACTGTTCGACTTGTTCCAGAACTTATTTCTTAATATAATCTGGGGTTTCTTCTACTTTCTCTCCCTCCCTCCCTCACTCTTTCTCTCCCTCTCACCCTCCATTTATTCCTCTCTCCTCCCTCTTTCTCCCTCTCTCCAACCCTCTCCTCTCTCCCTCAATCTCACCCTCCATCCATCCCTCCCCTCTCCCTCTCTCCCTCTCCCCCACCCTCACTCCTTCCTCCTCTCTCCCACCCTCCCTCTCCCTCCCTCCCACTCTCTTTTTCCCTACCTCTCTCCCTCCCTCTCTCCCTCTCTGTCTCCATCCCTCACTTTCTCCCTCCCTCCCACTCTCTCTTTCCCTACATCTCTCCCTCCCTCCCTCTCTGTCTCCATCCCTCTTTGTCTCCATCCCTCTCTCTCTCTCTCTCTAAATACAGTTTTTGTTTTTGATCTACTGATAATCCCTCTCATTTTTCAGCTCCATCTCCGACTGTCAGATTGAATGTGGTATTTGTCATTTTTGTGTGGTTTTGTTTAAAATATTATTCTTTGTGCTCTTAAAGGCACAAGTAAAAAAATATGTTTTGTTTGCTAGAGCAATTGTGAAACATAAGACAAAAAAGAACTCTACTCATAATTTAGAACAGTTGATATATTTAGTAAGATATCTAAATACAGATAGTAATAGAGCAGTAGGAAAACTCAGCTTGAATCTATATTGCATTCTTGCCAGTGATATAACTAATCTCAGGCAGGCGGAACACATGCTAGGGACACTAGTTATACAAATATATTAGCAAAAATTGTACCCTATCTCTCTGAATTTTGTACATGCTGGCTTTTGTCATCTTAAAAACACTGCGAGCCAGTATATCTGCTCAGAAGAGTGAATGGGTTAAGTTTCATTGCTTTAAATGATACCTCTGAAGTTGGAGAAGGCTCGCCTGAATGACGAGGGAAACTGATGAAAAGGAAAGCAAGCCTTCACTAAAAAATCAGTCAGAAGTGCAATACTGGACGCCTTAACTACACCTGAATTCATAGCGGCTGAATGAGAAGAAGAAGAATTGCTTTAAATATTTGAAATATATTTTGTTTATATAAGAAAATAATTGAAGAACAGTTTTTTTTAATGCTCAATGTTTGCTTTGAAACTCTGATAGTCTAGCCACACATAAATTTATTTCCTTCTTACACCCATCTCATCAGAGTATTTTCTGATATAAAACAGCTGTGTTAGAAATAGAAAGTGTACAACTATCTTGTATGTATACCCTGTTTAAATTACACAGTAGCTGTAAGACAGCATGCTATTCTCATGTGCTGAGTTTTCAAATATTTGCTTTCTCAACCTACAACAGGTTGGATGTGGAAAACAGATAAACATTTCAGCATTCATGCAGGGCAGTGAAATATGATACTCTTGTTTCTGCCACCCTGTCCATATGTTTTGTGCTGGCACTGGAAAGAGTTTCTCCAAGTGTTTTTTATTTTATGTATAAACTTGAAGCTAGGAGAGTTCATGGAGCTCCGTGCTTTTACTCTAGTTTGCAGAGGACAGATTTTTTTCCAGGAATGTCTGGTGGTTCATACTTTGTTTTGTTATCCCACAAGTGCCTAGCTTCTCTGTGAAATAAGAACCACCCAACAAATTACCTCCCTCTTAACCCCATTTTGGCTGTGGTTTGTTCCTTTGCATTGCATAATTAAAGACCACAACAATGATATCTTCATGAATAATTATATTTTCTGTACATGGTTACTATACACTGTAGTTGCAAGCAAGCAGATTAAAATAATTTTAATGATACACATAAATACATTTATCTGCCATCTACTGATGTACAGGCAACTGTTAACTACTGATACACATGCAACTTTCATTTACTGATGTTTATGCAACTTTCATCTACTGATATACATGCAACTCACATCTACTGATACACAGGCAACTGTTATCTACTGGTATACAGGCAACTGTCAACTACTGATATACATGCAACTATAATCTACTGGTATACATGCAAATATCATCTGCTAACATACATGCAACTTCCATCTGCTAACACACATGCAACTTCCATCTGCTAACATACATGCAACTTCCATCTGAAACATACATGCAACTTCCATCTGCTAACATACATGCAACTACCATTTGCTGACATACCTGCAACTTTTCTCTACCGACACACATGCAGCTGTGCCATCTATGCACATATATGCAATTACCGCTGGTTTTGGAATCCAATCTTTGCTCACCCTCTTCCTTTCTCCTGACAGCTGTCTATTGCTGCCTGCATATTCTCTCTTCTCTTTATTTCACTCGACACCTGTCTTCAAATGCTCAATATTTTGTCTTCCAGTTTTTCATGTCAATAACTTAAAATTTTCCCTGCAACCTGAGATATGAAATATGGCAGTGAGAAGCTAGATGGATCTATCATGGCTGGTTCTTATTGTTGTGGAACATTTTTTCTGTTTTTTTATACAGTTGTTATCTCTTTATGAGAGAACTGGCCAAGTAGATTAGAGCGCTGGCTCCCATTTGGGAGACCTGGGTTCAATCCACAGTTCAATCCAAGGTAAGGTCAAGGAGTTTTTTCTGTTGGGGCAAAAAGAAAAAAATCCTAACCTGAGCAGTTTCATAGTTACTGCACTAGCCATGCGACCATTAAATTCATCAGGCTCATATCCCCCTCTCGTCCCACACCACCCTAAAATAGCAGTATTGAAATGACAATCGTGGCATATCCTTTACAGGATGTAGCCATCAACCACAGTAAATGAGTCAATGATTTTTTTAGGCACCACTTATACGTTCAGTAGTTTACCATAGTAGTTTCTGAATGGTGAGGTCTATTTTTACCTTTTGTAAAATCCTACGGAAACGAATTTGCTTCCAAACTTGCCCACCATGGGGTTTGAACCAAGTACGCTTGGGTTTGTGATCGAGCTCACTACCGCTTGAGACGCTCACTTATTACACAGGTCATAAAGACCGTTTAAAAAAAAAATATATATATTTATGCTTCTTTACTGTTATGTTTATACTTGTATGTGCTCTCCCTTCTATTTTCCCCTATGCATGCATAACATACCTACCTAAATACTTTTATGCACATACACCCACACATGTGCAAGACACATCATGTGCTTAAAATGCCATATTGCCTAACCAGAAACCCAGTCCTTGAAAATTAATAACAACAGTGTGAGAAAGCACTGGTATTTATGAATGAGCTAAAAATGAAATGGCATAGGGCATGAGAAAGATCATTTTAAAATGTAGAAAGTACAACTTTTCTACCCACCATTCTGGTCAAGAATATTTTAAGCTAGATTTAAGTGGGGATTTTCTTTGCTCTGCTCTTTTTCTTTCTCCCCATCCACCCCGCCACCTCAACCCACCAACCCATCTTACCCCCACACAGCCAACTTTGAAACAGCAACATGCCATTTTGCTTTGTTGAGATTTCCTCCACCTTCTATCAGTCTAAGAGCAGAGCAGGGTTATGCAGTCCAGATAGAAGAAATGGAAAAAAAAATCTTGAGTATACATAACATGCCCTGGATAGTTTAAAAAAAAACATGTATGTGTGTGTGTGTTTTCATGAGCACATGGGAGATAAGCATATGCCAGCATAAGTGGCTACAATTGGAAAATGAAGAGTTGTTTCTCTAATGCAGTGTATGTTCATTCATTTGATTTATCTTCTCAAGTTATGTAAAAGTGACATATCTCTTCAATAATTAGCCCTACTGTGTAATAAGTTCAAGGATTTATATGAACTGGTTATTTGTTTATTTTGAAAGGTCAGTGCTACTGTTTCCAAGAACCAGGCTACTGCCTGCTAACTATATTGTATTGTCATTCAATATTGTATTCTTCTTCTTCTTCATCCCTTCCACCATTAACTTCTTTATAGAAGTGTTGGAGGAGGCGGGGAATGTTGCATATGCTTGTTCTAAGGCACTTTGTAAGCTGCTATTCATTTTCTGTTCTTGATGCCGTTCTTGATGACGTTCTTGATGACGTTCTTTTGCATGGTCTTCCTCTTGCTCTGTACTCATTATGCTTTTTCATTGTTGCTCTCTGGTAGTTGATACCAGGGCATTCTTGTCAGGTGTTCAAACCATTTAATCTGTTGTTCTTTTATGAATTGTATGATCGGTTTAATGTCCAGTATGCTTCTAATTTCTTTTTACCAACAAAATTATCACAATTTGTATAATTATGGAACAAACTAGCCTTTTTAGCTGTTACATTAGTTATGAATGTTCTCCTGCCTCTATTGATGTTATGTTCAAGTAATGTATCACATCTTGTGTTCGTCTTTGCGTTTGTCATGATCTTAGTTTTATAATTTTTGTTTCCCTGTCTTGCTTTTTGTCTTTGCAAATGAACAAGAATTTAGAAAACTGGATTAATGCCTTTGAAATGTAGATTTACAGAAGAATATGGTGTATTCCATGGAAAGAAAAACACGAAAAGTTATAGAAAAACAAAAAATGAAGAAAGAAGAAAATAAAAGCCAAACAAATAAAATATTTTGGACACATAAAGAGTCACATACAGATGAAGCGACTCACTCCCTTTTTGCATATGTTGTGATTACGTGTTCCGAGTCACATAATTTTGGAAAAGGCTGACTTGTAATCATTCTGTTTGTTCTCTGATGTAGCTACCAGATTTGTTGTTGTGTTAGACCACCACTGATGTGAGTTATAAATATCTCACATAGATCATCCTCTTCTTCACTAAACAATACTGGTTATTCATCTGACTAGACATCTCAGTCACCTCACACACATTTCTTGATCACTTATTTGGGCTGTCTGCTATGACTTTGTAGTCGCTTCTTTTGCCAGCCACCCTTATCCCACCCATTCATTCCACCGGGGTGGTTGTAGGGATGCTGTTCTGTCAGTCTAGCACCAAAAAAAAACATTACAGTATGTCATTGTGACATGTTATGTAATGAAAGACATGGTTTGGTTTTTTTCTGTATGGTATGGTTCCTCCCCTGACAAGCAGGACAACACAGGACAGATGACCACTGTTCTGTGTGTTCAAGACATTCCAGCAAACAAAGAAAGCATTCAGCATTAGACATAATACCACATTTAATTATGTCTGTGTCCTCAGGTTGCCATGCCAATAAAAAAAAAAAAAAAATATGTTGACCATTAATAGGGCCTGGCTCAAAGTGACGAGAAAGTCTATTTTCAGTACCATTTTCTACCTCTGAAGTCGGAGAAGGATTCACACAAAAATCAGTCAGAAGCACCATAGCAGGCGGGCTACTCCTGACTTCATAGCAAGTGGATGCAAGAAGTAGAAGTAGTACTCTTTCCCCACTCATCAAGCATTTAAATCATCTGCTATGAGACACTTTGTGCCGGGAACATCTGAAATACTAATTAATAGGCAATATTTATATAATAGATGTATCAGATAGGCTAACTTTTTGACAATTGGCTTCTCAATCTAAATTTACAGAGTGTGACAAGTGTTTCAGTTAACTATGATTTGGAAAAAGTTATTCCAAACTATCACGGAAGCTACTGAAAGTGTGCTCTGTTGTTGGTACTTTGGCAAAATTTTTCAGAAAGATATTGGTCATCATAAAATTAACTTTTAATTCAGTGTTGCCAGTCATAGTGATTTCTAACCATTATAATATTTTTATGATATTTATTTTGTACAGAACACAATAACCAATGCAGAAAAGTTGCTGGCAGCAGCAGATGAGCTAGCGCAGACTGGCGAGTGTGATGCCACTGAGATTTACAGTGAAGCTCATGAGCTGGAGCAGCGTATGCATGGGTTTCTTACAGGACTACAGAGACGCAGAGCGGTACTCGATTTGACTGTGATTTTCTATTCACATATACATGAGGTATGTATGTAAGTCAGTCAATGTCAAAATTATTTGGATTCATTTTCACACCTGTACATTGGGAGGTCAGGTATAAGGGCAAAGATGTGGTTATAGCTTGTTGAAAAACAGGTGGATTCATAAATTTTTTTACATCTGCAGAAACTAAACAAATATAAGATTATCAGTGGCAAATACAAATGTACATGAAGCTTTAGGACAGGCAACAGTTACTCGCAAGACTTCACACTAAAGTTAGTTCACAGACCACCATATTTAGGTTCCACACAGGAAACTCTAGACTGTTAGTTTGACTCCATAAAATTAAAAGCTGCCAAAACTGAACATTAAGATGGAGATATGATGTGTACACCCTGAGAAGATATGATCAAAGAATTATAAAGCAAGCATTGAAGGGGAAGGCAAATGGTTAAAGAATGAAAAGACGTTCTTGGAAATATCTGAAACAAACTTCTGAGAGATGCAAGTAACACCGGACTCTTCCATAAAAGAGATTGAACAAGTTGCCAGTCTAGAACGGTATTGAGAAATTGCTTATAGTATGAAAGGCAAACAATAAACTGACCATACTAAAGTGCTCTGAGACTCTGGAATACATTCAGCAAATATACCGCCCTTTCAATGACTTGATAGCTTAAACATGGTTTTGAGATACTAAATTCAAGAGGAAATTATGGGACACCTGCAAGGACCACCCGGTGTTATTCTGTTGCTCTATTGTTATCCTTTTAGATGGTAGTTTCAAGAAGTTTCAGTGCATCTTTTCATCATTAAATCACTTTAAAATCTCTTTAAAGATTAAAAACTTTCCCCAAACACATGTCCACCATCTTGCTAACCCAAATGGTAACATCTGTGTTTGACATCTCATTTCAACACAATTTGCATCGGCCGACTAAACTGAGGGTAAGGGGGAGTTCACTGACATAAAACCGGGGCTTGAAACGTGATATGTTTACATTTCAGACCCATGTATCAGAAAGGTGAGTTCAAAGGGTTAAACAATGGACAATAAATCTTGCTTGTAGATTCTTAACATAATTACTTTATAGAAATTCGGGCAGACCAAAAGGTGCTGTCTTCTCCAGGAAATTTTAAATCATGTATGGTCTCATGATTCATGTAACCTGCTGGTTAAAACACTTCCTATGTGACCCCCATAAGTGCTCAGTCCTACTCATGCAATGTTTGATTCCAAAGTCTTTCAACTGTGGTATAGATGCATCATTAATTGCAGTGTCATAATCAAACAGATGGTTGCTAAATAACTGCAGTATGTCCTTCCTATCTATCACCAATATCCTCAAATTTCATGCATTCAAATTTAGCTTGTCAGATCTTTCATTATTGCGAACACCTGTATTCCCACCAGGACAGTATATCCACTAAGACATTTAAGGCTGATGAGATCTATTTATGCAATTTCAATTTAGAACACAGTCATTTTTATCATTCAAAGCAGGAACTGAGAGTTGTACAACATAACAACCGTAGAAAAGGGAGTTTCAGAACCATTTGAGTGAGGCAGTCACAAACTAAATTTTCATTCTAATTCTGGAAGTATTTGTAGTGTATGCTCTATTTCCTTTCGGTAATGACTGTAATGACTGACATAAAAATGAGACTCAAATGGTTTGGTCACTTTGTGAGAATGAACCTGAATACACCAGTTGCAAGAGCGTATAACCTGAAAATGGAATCATCAAGAGGAAGGGTAGACCAAGAAAAAGATGGATTGATGGAGTTACAGACATCTTAAAACTCTACAATACCATATCAAGCGACAGAGCATGCATTATCTTGGAAACCAATCAGTTAAACCTGCTACGCTTAATGACAAAAAAGGGGACAAAAGAAAGAAAAAAGAATGACTGTAATGTGGGGCAGATTAGCATAATACACAAGCGTTTGCATATCGGCTCGGATACAAGAGGGTTGCAGGTTCAATTCCACTCCCAATGTTCTACCCGTGAGGAAAGGAATTGTTCCTCCTACCACCTGCACAGTAGAGTCTAGGAATGTGAAGTGACTTCATACCTTAAGGTCTGAAAAGGCTATGGAAAATTTTGTTTTATTAATAATGACTCTACTACATGTGCAAGGTTTAAAACCACAGCCAGATTTCTAATCATACTGCACAGAACCATTGGTATTATATATCATTTCCTGTCTTATGTTTTGTTGGCTGAATAATTTGGAGTTCTGCTTTCCCATTGTTTTAATCTCTACATTTCCTTCTAAGAGTAATGATAGTGTTTTGGAAGTTTGTGATGGGAATCTGTATATTTACATTTGTTAAGTTTAAGATTATCTAGGATTGTCTTTCTTCTTTTTTTCTTCTCAAATCCTGTTTTGCGTCACAGCACCACGGTACGAAGAGATTTTTAGACATGGTTCTTATGGTACTATGTAAATGGTGTCCTTCACTGACTCTGCTTTTTCTGTGGTCCACCTTTTGCGTGGACGACATTTTGCTTTCTATCCACAGTATCTAGGATTGTAATAGCTATAAAATGTGCTTTTGAATATAAGTGATACAGATGGGTCCTCTGTATAACATGAACAGAGAAGAGAAGAAATAGATCTGACCAGAAATAACTTAAAATCAAATTAAACTGGCTGATGCTACAAATAGGAATGAGAAAATTGAAGTATTTTGGAGCTATAAAAATACACGAAGGGTTGGAGAAGACTGTTATATAAAGAGGCATCCTAGGAGAAGAGGAAAAACTTAAAGAAGATGGATTCAGGATGTGACTGATGATTTGAGCATGCCGGCTGCAGAGGCCAGCATCTGACCTATGCAAGAGAGAAATTCTAAAGGACTATGTGGGTGGCAAAGTTCTGTTCAGGGCAAGATTTTTTAAGATGAATGGCTATAAAAAGAATTTTCAAAGAAATGAACTTTTCTACGCATAACAAATGTTCACATATCTGGTCAGTTGCATTGTGTTTACTCAGAAACATGGGTTCAGAACAAGAAAGATGAAAATAACTCATGAGGTTTTCTTCTTTGTTCATTGTTAGTTTGAGAATTATCTTCATTGCATATCGAACATATACATAATTTCTGTTCTCCTTCTAAGCACGTCTTTCAGTGTGTTGAGACTAGCCACTCCTGTTCAGTGCTGGTTGATGTTTTTACTGAGGTTTCACGCATGATCTTCCTGTTTTGCAGCTCCTATCGGTATGCATAGATTGTGCAACTGAGATAGATAATACCCTTTATCTTCTTCGTTGAAATATTCAGAGCGTTTGTTTTCTCTTAGAGCATTGATGATGTCACTTTTGTCCTTAGAGGCATTCTATTGCAATGCAAGCTTACTCAAGCATTACTAACAGCTACAGTATAGTTTAAATCTCTATATAAAAGTCTGTGTTAAACATTTTCATACATTCTGTTCTCATTTTTTATATTCAACATGCAGAAATGTTTAATATTTGCAGTTTTAAATTGTTTATATTTCTGTTTGTGATTTCCAGCTAACAAACTGGCTAGAGGACTTGTATACAGAACTTCAGAGTACAGAACTTGCTGATAGTGTAGAAGGAGCTGAACAATTAATAGCACAATTCAACCAGCAGCGAGAAACAACTGTTGAAGCAGCTATAAACACTGTTGGGGAGGGTGAAACACTCCTTGAACAACTGAGGTTAGTTTTGTTTTATTAACTCAACTTTTGGAGTTATTGTTTAGGTTATTCCTTCTGGTTCCCTTTATAACATATGGCTTCAACTTCCTCCCCCCTCTATCTCTCTCCCTCTCACTCTCTCTCTCTCTCCCTCTCTCTCTCTAGGTTGTGATGCCCATAGTGCTTAGGGCAGAAACAAATGTTCACTATTCTTCTCTATTCTTGGCTGTTCTCTGTATTGTGTTCCAGCTGTGATTCATTTCTTTCAGTTCTTGTTCTACTATTGAAGCCCTATGTGATCCATTAGTAATAATACTAATAAGAATATATATTTATTAAAATTGTAAGTATGATATCTTGGCTGATTAAGTCTCACATATGTATGCTTATGAAAGTCAATGATGTTTGCAGTGAAGCATTATAATAAGACGTTAAACAAGAAACATTTCGCATACCATAAGGTATATTGATAAAATACAGGGTTAAGCCTATATTTCATATTTTCTTACACAGACTCATCTCTATGGAGACTGAAAAAACAGGACACAGTGCAGACTATAAGCATATAGAAAGTAGGTCATGTTCATGTGTCTTTGTTTACTTAGCATAATCATTTTCAGAAGCACATGTTATCAGTTAGTTTACCAAACATGTCTCATTCTGAACAACCTTCTTTAAATTACTTTGTAGCCCGTCTTCCAGCGTGTTCGTAGCGCGTTGACTACGGGTGACTATCCCTCTGTGTGTGCGGGTTCAATTCCGCCGGATGGCAGAAAAAGCCACAGATTCCCAGATTTACGGTGTTCGTGGCACCGAACCAAAGGGTTACGATGTCCATGGCACCGAGCAAGAGCTGAAAAGCTCAAGTGCTTCTGGATCGGAAAAAAAAAATAAAAAAAATAACTTTGTAATTCATCTGCGCATTCTAATGGTTTCTTTGTGTCTGCAACTCATGTGTTAATGAGACTATATATTTTCTTCTTCTTCATTCAAACTGATCAAACATTTGTCACTGATCATAGTTTACAGCAAACTGTGATATCTAACCTTGTGGCACAACACATTTGTTTTTAGCACAGCATTGATTGATTGATAGGACCATCATCATTGTACTTCGGTGAGTAACCATGTGTGCTCCAATCTCTTTTTTTTACACAGGGAGATCTAGACGGCAGTGCACAAACTCTGCAGCATTGGTGAGGTTTCCCGATGTAATTTAGAAGATGATGAAAATATTTTGTGGGAATTTTATCGTTTCAAATCTTTCTCAAGAATGTTTGTGACCGAGTCACTTTCCCTCTTTGATCGCTACTTGTTTATCCAGACTAGTGATGCAGACAGTTATTATGTTCACCACTTGGAGGGGAGTAGGGTCTTGGTCAGTACTGGTTCATTTACCCTGATGCTATCTGTCATCCTATTTATTGCATCTTTGGCCTCAATCGATTGTCAGGGTCAGCAGTTAAAGGTGGATTGGAATAGAGCCTTGGTTTGTTGATACTGACACCTGTCATCTCATTGACTGCATCTTACTCCTTTGTTTGTTGCCAGGTACACCATTTGGAGGTGGAATAGAGTTTTTTTAAATCAGTTTTATCATTGACCCTGATGCTGGCATCTATTATCTAATTCATCCACTTCTGAGGACTCAAGATTATATTTTGTGTTATAATTGTTTCATGGTCACTTTTTGGATAATGATGCAGCAGTTGATCAATCACTATCTGAGTAGGATAGGACAATCACTAGATAAGTAGGAGAGAGCTATCACAACATAAGTAGTAAATAGGGCAATTCCTACATGAGTAGTAAGTAGGGCAATTCCTACATGAGTAGTAAATAGGGTAATTCTTACATGAGTAGTAAATAGGGCAATTCCTACATGAGTAGTAACATGAGTAGTAAGTAAGTAAGGCAATCCCTAAATGAGTAGTAAGTAGAGCAGTTACCACATGAGTAGTGTAGCACAACATAAGTAGTAAGTAGGATACGGCAATCACTACATGGTTTAGTAAGTAGGGTAGGGCAATCACTACATGGTTTAGTAAGTAAGGTACGGCAATCACTACATGATTAATAAGTAGGGTAGGGCAATCACTACATGATTAGTAATTAGAGTACGGCAATCACTACATGATTAGTAATTAGAGTACGGCAATCACTACATGGTTTAGTAAGTAAGGTATGGCAATCACTACATGATTAGTAAGTAGAGTAGGGCAATCACTACATGATTAGTAAGTAGGGTAGAGCAGTTACTACATGGTTTAGTAATTAGAGTAGAGCAATCACTACATGGTTTAGTAATTAGAGTAGAGCAATCACTGCATGATTAGTAAGTAGGGTAGAGCAGTTACTACATGGTTTAGTAATTAGAGTAGAGCAATCACTACATGGTTTAGTAATTAGAGTAGAGCAATCACTGCATGTTTAGTAAGTAGGGTAAGGCAATCACTACATGGTTTAGTAAGTAGGGTAAGGCAATCACTACATGGTTTAGTAAGTAAGATACGGCAATCACTACATGATTAGTAAGTAGGGTAGGGCAGTCACTTCATGATTAGTAAGTAGGGTAAGGAAATCAGTACATGGTTTAGTAATTAGAGTAGAGCAGTCACTTCATGATTAGTAAGTAGGCTTCCCAAAGATGTATCTTATTTTCAAGTATTTTGTAATCATAATTTGACCTTTCTTACAGGTGTGTTGAGTCAGTTAAATGACAGCCGCAGTCAACTTGAAGATCTGTGGGCAGCCAGGAAAATGAAGCTGGATCTTTGTTTACAGCTGCAAGTCTTTGAAAGGGATGCTATGGAAGTAAGGAGTAGTAATAAATGCTGGGCTATTTTTTTCAGCAGCATTTTTTGGGTTTTCCACAGAGAGGCATTAACTCTTAGTATACGCACTGAGAAACCATGTTTTTACATGCTGCATTTTCACAATATACTTTGAGGTATGACTACCGTTAATAATTTACTCATATTTTCTTTATTTGTAGTACAAATATAATGTTTTATATATCAAAATGTGCAAAAATAAAAGCTTTAGTCTATACATTTAGCTGTAAAATTTATGTAGTTATGAAATAGTCACAGCATATTAAAAAATGCATACAAACAATTCGGAAAAAAAAAATTATTGTGCACTCACCATAACAGTAACAATAAACCACAGAACTGAAGTTCATCGCACAAGTTTCATTTAAGAGTATCCAATTATAAATAATCTAAGAATGTTTCAATTACTTATGATCACAATTAAAGTTCTTATGTCCATCTGAAGAGATTTATCACATTGTGCGGAAAAGAAAAGAATGAATATGTAAACTTGGGGAAACACCCCCACATTCTCAAATTCTTCAACATCAGTGTCTTCACTAGACACCAGTATTCTTAGAATCAGAATTTATCACTGCTCGAAAACATTATCGTTTTGGTTACCTTTCTCTGAAGCAATCCATGTCTGAATAAGCAGCACTTCTTGCTCAGCCGATAGATACTCTTTATGAATGAGAGAAGAAGCCATGTTTAGTTTTAAAAATAGGGTATTACAAAAAATGCTTGGTACGCGCTGTAAGAATTTTAAATTACAAATGCTTGTTTGTCTCACACGTTTGTTGTGATATCAACACAAGGAAGACAGGAAGTTAGTCCAGATTTTTAAGCAACCTAAACATTATAAATTTTTATAAACAATGAAACATACTGAATCTAACATGAGGATCTTCTCAGTAGATCTCCCATAATAATACGTCAAGCATAAGACCTATTTAGTTGATCTGCTGTAAAAAAGGAGTTAAAACAACCTTTCAGCTTTATCTGGATCACAGGTCCTCAACATTTGCTGTTCATCTCTGTCATTCAAAATATTTTTTCTGGTCTTTCCATGTTTTCATAATCACACCAATATTTCGATATTGACACCACATGGTGGGAATCCCTTGCGCAAGATCGCCAAATGTGGCGCTGTAACAGCACAAGAGGAACCCGCATATATGAGAATCGATCATGCCGCTAAGGCACAGAGAAAACGAGCTCCGCAAAAAGACAGAACACACAATACGCACATGTCTAACCTTGGTCATCTATGCCCCACCTGTGGTAGGGGATTGTGTTCTATGATTGGACTCTACAGTCACCTCCGCACATACCAGAGAGGTGCAGCAGCACACGTGAGACTGTTGTCATCATTGCTTGTGATGGACAGCTATTATTATTATTAATCACTCCAATATGTATTTCCACCCTCTTTTTTCCTCATGTGTTTTTTTGTGTTCATTTCTCTGTTTATTTCACTCTTGGAACAGGTGATTCTGTGTTTCTAGTAAACTTTTTTCATCCAGCATTTTTTAATGATTTGTTGTCATCAATGAATTAATTTATCTCATGATGTATTTGTGTTAAGAATTTCATTGCTGCTGATGTTAGTTCTCTAATTTTGCTTTTGATATATTTGTATGGTACATGTTAATTTTTAATGATATCTTATCATCATCTTGTGCCATGTCAGCTGGCATATTCAATCACGAATCACCACAACCTTCTGTCCAGAGCACCAACTATGTTCGGATATTTTTCCATGTCTTAGCTCTTAGTGGACTAAGGCAAAGCCACATTTTTACAAGCCATTTGCTTTTAGAATAAAAATGTCCTTGTAAAAGGTGTCCAACCCAAAGCCATGTAGTGTGGCGTTTGGTCCAAAAGGAGTTAATGTTAAGTCTGTTAGAATTTTCATCCTGTTTTTGTCCATGATAATTTTTTTTGAAATTGTCAGATTCCATGTAAAGACGTAATGCTTTTAATATTTCTTTACTTAATTGCAGGTGTCCTCCCAGCTTGAACTTCTTTCAGAAGAGTTGCAACATATGGAGATGGTCACTGATGGAACTAAGGCAGAGCAATTATTACAGATACACAATGAGAGTGTGATGCATGTGCAGAATTGTACCTATGAAGTTATACAGAGAGGCCAGGAGCTAGCTCAGGTAAGCATATTTATTTGATTTTAAAAATTTTAATTGCTTCTTTTTTTGAGTTTGTCTTCTTCTTAAACTCATTTTTTTCTGTACTTTTTCATTTTTTTCTATCACACATCATATATACTTTGCAGAGATTTATCTGTGGGTCATAATCACCATGTCTCTTGTATCTTGTTGACTAATTATTGTTAATTCTAACCCATACTGCATTTGAAGATGATATCTGTCAGAACATATGCATAGAGGTTCTGATGTCCAGGACCGTAGGCAGTTTGCAACTTTTCTTTCTATCATCTCAGTAGCTATCCAGTTCAACAGCCAAGGGTTAAGATCCCAGTCCACCTTGTTCTATATATCCTCTAAATCAATCACTATTCCAGTCATTTCTTGCTGGACTGAAATCCTAATAAACATTGACCTGTAGCTACAATGATATCAGGAAGGATTAGGACCAAAATATGTTTTTTTAGTGATAAATAACTATTTATTATTGTAGCAAGCTAATATAGTGATATTCTTTCATATTCTTTCATCTTTTTTATTTTCTCGAATCCTGTTTTGCCTCACAGCATCAGGATAAGAAAATATTTATAGAACTGGCTTTTGTGTGCGTTTCATAAACAGTGTTTTTCACAGCCTCTGTTATCTCTGAGGTCCACATTTTGCGTTGACAGCCTATATTGATATAAACAGATGTAATTACAAAGTTTGAATATCTTGGCTCTGTAATTAGCAACACTGGAAATCCAGGCTAGCCATGCAATTCAGAGGATAATTAGCATGAAGAACATAAGACATAACACAAGCAAAGAAATAAAGTAAAACTTCTTAGGATATGTATTTTTCCTTTTGCAACATGCGGATGTGAATCTAATCTTTAAAACAAATTTTGCTACCAAACAAAATGTTGAAAAACGCTAAACCTGAACATCAAGGAACATTGGCTCATAAAAATATCATGTCTTGGAAACTGTGTATTTTGGACATAGTGGTTTTTTTTATAGAGCAGTAATGGAGGGCATCGTCATGAAAGATAAGGTGGGACAACCAAGGCATTGGTGACAACATGATATTAAAGTTCATTAGTGTCAACATGACATTAAAGTTGAACTTTGAAGGCACAGCTACAACTTTTTGTTGTATAATGTCAGTAGACATCAGAAACTTCAAACACAAACACTGAGTTAGGCTTTACTCATCAGATAATAATTCAACAAGCTGAAGGCAGATTTTCACTAGGCTACTTAGTTGCATTCACATATAAAACAAAATTTGTGCACACAGAGACACTTGTATATATATATATATATATATGCAGCCACCATTTGTTTACTAGATTTAAAGATCCCGCCTGTGACATCACATATAAAACAGTAGACCTTATGGAGAAGGCTGTAACTAAGTCTTCTTGTTACCAGTGAAACATGGCTGTATCTGTCGCTTTTCACCAAATTATATTCTGGGCCATCTCGTTCAACTCTTCACATAAAGTTCTGATCTCTAAATTCTAAATTTTTCTACAGTTCTTTGCCAGTTATTATTTGACACCTTTCTTCACCTCTTTCTTTGTTGATTCTATTCAAATACATGTTTTAATGTGTTATGTGTTTTATGAGAATGTGTCCCTTTTCTCTGTCTCTTTAGATTCAGACCTAGGTTATTTTATTTTGTCCATTAGTTTTCATGTTTTCTTGAAGTTTTCTACCTTACATTTGTTCTACTTGATTTGTGATATCTCCCAGTTTCTGTAATTTTGTATGACGTACATGACTATATGTGTATTTTAAATTTGACGATGATAATAAGTGCCTTGATTTTATTTTGGTAAATATATATATTTAAAAAATCTACATTTCAATACCAGGTGACAAGTGAAAGTGATACAGATGCAACCAATCGTATAAGTGTTTTATTAGAATATCTAAATGAGAGACAAGTAGATTTGGAAGGATTAGCTGAACAGAAGAGAGTGAGACTACAACAGTGTGTGCTTCTACGCAACTTTGAGATAGAAGCCAGACAGGTAAAATATATAGCTTGTGGTCATGAAGTGCACCTTATGAAGAGAGTGAAAGAGAGAGAAGGACTGTTGTTATCACTGTTTAACGTTGATAGATGTAAATAAATAAATGAGGGAAAATTGTAAATTATCACCAGGACAATGTAACAATTTATGAATAAAGTGGGAGACTGCAATCCAATTTTATAAGTGCTAACCATAAGAGTGATAGAGGACTAGACTGTAAAATATCTATTAATCAAGCTACAACTATAACTATTATAACTATATATATATAACTAAACATGACTACTTTTTTCTGATGGTTAAAACTTTATTTTTTAAAATGAAAACTACATTGTAGTCTGTAAGCATTCAGTGTTGACCATGACGTCTGGGAGGTTGCTGTGTAGGATCGTTCTGCTTGATGTACATCTGTGTGTAAAGATAGAGCAGCTTTGCAAGACTGTGAGAAAAATAGTAGAGGAGACAGACTAGCCAAGCTCTCTTTCGCACAAAAATTATGTGCCCAAAATACCCACTGAGTTTCCATGTCAAAATCGGGTTCGCAGTCATCTGCGACACGTTAACAATGATAACTTTTCGCTGGAGAACTGATCAAAAAATCTGATGTGGTGCATGATCAATTGTTATGGACACATAATAATAAATATTATGCATAATTATAGTTGGTCTAAGCAAGTGATGATGGATCACAGTAGCTTAATGTTTCTGTTGTAATAACTTTAAAGTGCATTTGAAGGTTCTACTCTGACAGAGAAACTTCTATGACATGTGTCATGCACATCATCAGATCTGACAGCATAGATGTTGATCTCATCATCTGTTTCTAATGAGACAGCTCATTTCTTTTCTTTTTTTATCTCAAAGCAATTCTTTAATGTCAAATGTTTTGAGTGAGAACCATGATAGCTCAGTGGTTAGTGCACTTGCTTCATAGACTCATGGTTCCAGGTTTTAAATCCCCAGTATGAATGGAATTTTTATCCAATCGCAATGATTCCCAGGACTACCTAGCTTCAACTGAGTACCAGAGAAGCACTAAGAAGAGAAGAGGCTGGCATGATGTTGACCACACCATCTACTGTGTGCCGTTGATTAAAAAAAAAAAAAGGGACCTAACATCGTATTCGCATATATACCTCATGGTATTAAAACAGTTTATTTATTTTTACAACGGTCTACCCAGCCTCAGTAGGGTACCAGAGAAACACTGGAGATAGAGATGGCTGGGTAATGTTGACCATATTGTGTTTGTTCAGTAAAACAAAAATGGGACCTAACAAAATACTCCCCAATATACCACATGGTATGAAAACAAAATCTTCAATGCTTTTTAACTGTACATGTTCTGGACATCTTTAAGAATGTTGTGATGTCAGATGAAACGGTCAGAGCAAGAATCTTTCTGGAGGCGATGTCAGTATTAAAGTTTTGAAATCTTTTTCTTTTCTCCAACTGTTCATTTCTTCCGACCAAGGCTCTTCAGTAGCTTTATTAGGATACAGTCATCAAGCGTATAGTCCATCTGACCTGAGCCCTGTGCAGTAATGCATTGACACATTGTATTTTGGCCTTCATGAGGACTTCAGTATAATCTAATTTATTATGCCACTCGATTTTTGTGTGTATAGTATCTATATATATATTTCACATGCATATAGAGGGTGGTGAGCTCTACATCTTGGCGCACTGATTTTTGCTGCAGTGCTGGGATGGTGAATATATCTTTTGTACAATACAGTCTATTCTATGATTAACATTCTATGATTAACGTTCTAACAGGTGATTCTTTGGGTTCGCAATGGAGAATCAATGCTTACAGACAGCTTTATGTGTCCTAATTCTTTAGTAGAAGCAGAGCAGCTGAAAAAGGAGCATGAACAATTTATGATTGCTATAGAGGTAGGATTCAAATTTTTTTTAAATGTTCATTTATATACTTGCCAGGTCATCTCATATATGCGAGTAACTGTAGACAAGCAACACCTACTACACAGAAATGCTACAGATATTAGATTCAAGAGACATATGTCAAGGATGACGCAGGGGAAAAGCATAATTAAAACAGTAACCACATTTCCATGGTGTACTCAGAGGATTGTTCATTTGAAGGTCATCTTCATCAGACATGTCCATAACTGCTCCAATCTCCTCCCAAGCATGTATTTCAGTGTGTTTAGACTAACAACCCCTGTCCTGTGCTGGCTGATGTATCTACTGGATTTTCCCGTCTTGCTGCACATATTGGTATGCATAATTTTGTTTTTAAACCAGACAAGTCTGTTACCGGGTTTCCCCCATGAGAAGGTGAAGCAAAGTCTTTGCTAGTGTGTTTCCTGATGCAAAAATCTCTACCTCTCTTTAATTTTAACCAATAATGTAAAACTTGTACTTGTTTACCAGAATATATTTGATTCTTCCAATATTCAGAAAACACACTTTAGTGTTGTGACAGTGACTCAACGAGCAGAAGTCATGCTTCAACAACAACATTACAACGCTGAGCTGGTGCGGGCGATAGCTGAAAATGTAACATTGGCATGGCAACAGCTCATGTATCATGCAGAAGAGCGGCAAAAACTAGTCATGGCATCTACTAATTGGTACAAAACTGCTGAACAGGTAAATGGATGTGTGACTTCTATACTATCTTTCTTATCTATGTACAGTCAGCTCAAGTATCCAGGAGAGAGTTAATTGTTTGAGGCTTAAAAGAGACTCCTTCTTGTGTCTATGTACAGTATATCCTGATTTATATAATTTGATGTTGAATCAATCCAACAATTTAAAAAGTTGAAATAACACATTGTGCAAGTAGAGCTGGATGCTTGAGTAGCAGAGAGAGGAGTGTATTTAACCCAGCGAGTCACAGAAACCAATAGTATGCATACCCTTCTACATCTGTTGGGGGAGACAGAGCACCTATGGGTCTGCCCGGAGTGCTGTGACTTCAGTTCAGTTACCAATAACCATTTAGTCTTGTACATTGGACTACAAAAGCAACTTTGCATTTTAATCTAGCTTGATTCACACTATGGGAACTATTAAGTGCTCTGAGTACACTCCAATCTTGCATTTTGATAACCATATCCTGGTTAAACTGTCATGTATTAATTTTTTCTCATTTAAAGAAGATTATGATTTATTGTGGGAATTTGTGGCTAAATGGTAGTGAGCTTGATCACAATCCAAGAGTATCTTGTTCAAAGTCTGTGACGGACAGTTTGGCAGCAAATTTGTTCCAGTGAATTTTTACGAACGTTAAAAATAGACCTCACTGTTCAGAAAGCAATAGCAAACTACTGAACATTTGAGTGGTGCCTAGAAAATCAACGACTTGTTCACTGTGGTTGATGGTCACATCCTGTAAAGAATATACCATGATTTTCATTAATTTCAATGATTAAGTAAGCTATTTCCTTCATTCCTTATATGTCCATCCATTTACTTCAGGTATGGTCAGTTCTTGAATCCTTGGACCGAGACTACAAGCGCGATGAAGACTGGTGCAATAGTGAGAAAGCTGGCACAACAAACACACAGGCAAAGGCAACCTATCTAGTCCAACTCATTAACAAACACAATGAGCAGAAAGAGGCTTTCCTCAGGGTAAGTGAAAGTATGATTGTTACATGAGCCAACACCATAATGTTTAAGTCTATTAATCTTCACTCTGTGTGGTTTACAATGTGGGATTTGTTCTGGAGATTATGGATTAGTTTATGGACAACTGTTGTTTTGTGACGAGGTAAATGATAGAATCTATGATAGAATGCTATCGTTATTTGTCAGTGTCATCATCATCCAATATCTTGTCCTGAGCACAACCTACCACCTTAACAGTTCTTCAGAATATCTCTCTCTCATAGTCCATATGTTCCGCCTCTGTCGCCAACATATTCAAATAATCAGTCACATTATGAATCCATCTTTTCCATTGTCTTCCTCTTTGCCGGGATGCCACCTTCCATCTTGATCTTTTCCAACCTTTCTTTTTATACATCTTCTTATATGTTTTCTGATATACCCAAAACACTTCAATTTTTCCATTCTTATTTGTAGCGTTCTTGTTTGTTAGTATAGATGATATACTATAGCTAAATGTAGTTTCTTGTATGTCAGAAAAATGTATATTGGAAATGGAGAAATCTTGTTATTCCTTAATAATCCAATATAAATTTTATTGGGAAGATGTTCATCCTTTGAAATAAATTTAAATCGCCCATGTGTTGTCCGGGTCTGCAAAGAATAGTAACACTGTGACCTACAAGGCATGTCGTAAGAGGCGACAGAGGTAGGGGTCTAGGGAAGCTACCCTAGAAAATAAAAAGCGAAGCTACCCTAGTAAATAAAAAGCGTAGTAGAAATCAGATGTGCTGGCCTACGTGTAGGTGCATAACTGGCACAACATACAATCACTTTTAGGCTAGGATCACATACAAATCACAAAGAGTGGTTAACAGTGGTCAATATGGAGCATTCAAGAAGAAAAGATTAGTGAATGTATTGTGTGATCCTTTAAATACAAGATTCATTATTTCGGGTCTGTTAATAAAAGGTTTAATGTAGTTGCAACACATTAGATGGTATTGTAGTTTGATTTGTACATTGTACTTTTTTTGTATATTATTCTAGGCATGCACTTTAGCCAGAAGAACTGCTGAAACATTCCTTAAGTACGTAACCAGGAACCTACACTTTCTGGGCGTGCAAATGAAATTTGGTAACCCAGAGCAACGGGTGAAAGGTAAATTTTGGGAGATATGACTATAAATTACTTTCTTGTGTTTATCTCAGCAGCATCTTATCAGATCTCCATATTCTTTGAGAACAATTCTTTGCTGTGTACTTGAAGTATCTTATTGTTATTTTAGTCAAACTTCTGTTCTAGATAAATGTTTTTTAAAAGTTGTTGCTTCTTTGATGGAGAAGACCATTACATTACATTTAAGAACATGGACATCAGACCCTATGTTTATATGCCCGGGATTACCACAGGGTTCCCCTTTATCACTCGTGTTATTCAATATCTACACAATTTAGCCAAAATACAGCCAACTGGATTGGGTCAAACATTGACTTTTGCAGATGACATCTTAATATATAGGACTGGATCAGATAGACAAGAAATGGTTGAAGATATTCATTTTTTATGAAGGCTGAGCTCGCAATTAAGCAGCTGATGGTAAGTCATGCTAAACCAATCTGATTGTGATCAGTAGTTTGAAGTGGCACAGTTTCTGTTGTACGAATCCAATGTGATTCTCTGCAGTATTCTAAAAGTGGAAATCTCAGCTGCTGTATGGTACACTTCTCAATTCATTCACAAACCCCTGTATTGTCGACTTCCCAGTTCACCCATGTTCCCTTTATGGTTCATTCCCCAGTCAACCCACAAATCCCTCTATGATAAACTTCCTAGTTCACCCAGATGAAAGTAGGTACCTAGCTTTTTGAGTTTAATGTTAAACAGTCACCAGAGCTACTTGTAATAATGCTCTGATGATAGCACTTTCATCAAGCTGAAACGGACTGAGCACCAATAAGTGTACCCTTAGTGTTCATCTATGTAGACTCTAACCAACCTATTATTTCCTCAGCCACCTTGGCCAAGCTGCTACAGCAGGAGAATCTGGTGTTGGAGTATTGGACCATGAAGAAGAGAAAACTAGAGCAATGTCATCAATTTGTTTTATTTGAACAAAGTGCTAAACAGGTAACTGAGATATCATTGTTTTTTTTTCATTTCAGTCTTCTAAATTAATTATTTTCTTCTGTTCAGAAATTATTTCTTTTCCTTTTTTAAAATGGGGATCTCAATGTCGAAGTGATTAACATTAATTATTAATTTGATACTAATTTTGAAAATGAATAAATATAATGAGTGAACTAATATACATACATCAAAAGAAGCTTCTATATCAATGACTTTTGATCTGGGTTGATTTGACATACTAAGGTCTCTCCAGGGCTGCCCTATCTTCCATGGTAATGTCTTGGCCATTAACAAGAATATGCTCTTGAGACTAGAAAAATGTAGCATCAAGGGCAGCATGAGTCAGCAGGGACCCCAGTGAGAACATATAAGTTGTATGTCTAACTGGCATGTTACAGAAGCTATCAGCATGCATAGACTTTGTAATCTACTAAAAGATTGAGGCTCATATTGGTCTTCCCATAGTGCAGTGACAACAGTTCTGTTTACTAATGAATGTAACTAACATACCTAATACTTGTTCAAATTATTTACATTTTCAGGCATTGGAGTGGATCCATGAATATGGTGAGGCCTATCTAGCATCTCATACAAATCTTGGTGGTGATAAAAATGAAACTGAAGCCTTGCTGAAGGAACATTATGAATTCAGAAATAGAGCTAAGGTAATTAAGAGTGTCTTAGATTACTCATCAGTAGTTGCTAATTGCAAAAGTTTCTTAATATCTTTTGTACAATTTTTTTTCTTCATATTATATAAAATTTCTACATCAAAGATTTGCTGTAATGGATCTCTTTAATATTTTTTATCTCTTGCCATCATGACATTTGTTGCCAAACTGTTGCTTGTCCATCTCTTAATGTTTTATTTCCACATATCATTGCTTTTCACTTGCTCACAATTTTATGTTTATAGTATGGTTTTCAACAGTTTCTTGTCTCTTTATATGTGTCCTAAATATTGAATTTATCAATTTTTCATCTCTTTCAGCCATTAAACAAAAATTCTAGAATGTTCCAGAGCTTTTGCATTTGTTTGCTTATGCGTTAATGATAATACATCCAACTCCTCAGTAGGTTCATATCCGCCCAAGTGGTTACGGGCCCAAATTTGGGGTGTAAAGAATATAACCACTGTTACGTGCCACACATGTCATAAGAGGCGACTAAGGAGGTTTGGCTGAAATCGGATGCATGTGTCCTAAATGTGTGGAGGTCTATGCGTTTAGGAGCCTACCAAACCAATGTGCAACGTATACACGTTCTTGGCAAAGATCAAACATATCACAAAGAGGGATTAAAATTCATCATAAAGAACGAGCGCAAAAAAGAAGAAGAAGGTTCATATCATGAAGGCTTCAACTTTCTCTTCTATCTGCTTGTTTTTGTCAATGCTTATTGTAGTAAATATTTATCTGCTTGTCTCACTATATGTCATCTCTTTGACATTCTTCTGATTCAGCATTGGTCAATCTATCTCTCAATATCTTTTCTTTTGTGTTGTTATATTCTCCTGTTTGTCTCATCATTATACTGTATTCTCTTCCCCCATTTCCCCATACTGTTATACATTACATATGGCTTGAAAGAAATTTATCTACACTGCACTGTCCTTCTTTTGTACTGTTTGTTCTTCACCATGTGTTTTTTAATCTACCCACTGAGCGGGTGGTCGAGTGGTGAAAGGGGGGGGAGGTGTGTTTCTTTGAGTGTCTTGGTGGAAACATCCCATGTGCGACCCTTCGGCCAAAAGCTTCTTTTGTTGGGGAAAGAAGAAAAAAACATGATCTGCACATGCCCCAGGCAATTGAAATTAATTCCTCTGTCCTATTAAACCCACACAGCATACACTCAGAAAATGAGAATTATGTACTGAAAAGAATGGAAATGAAACCCCCTCAATAAACTCTTTATCTTTCTATGAGTTTTTAGTCAAGTGCATGCTTGGTTGTGTTACGAGGTTGTTTCCTAAAGATGTGTCCAACTCATTGCCACTTTCTCTGCTTAATATTTAGCTGTATTGGCTATGTCATGTTCTCTTCCACAAGTGTACTTATATGTGCATGCATTACTTATCTGTTCTGATCAGGAAACAAAGGAGAATGTCAAGCTGCTACTGCAGTTGGCAGATGATTTTGTTACCAAGGGAAACATCCATGCCACAAGTATCATGGAGTGGTGCTCTATGGTGGACAAACGTTATAAACTCTTCTCATCTCGTATGGAAAAATACAGAGTTCAGCTTCAAGGAAAGTTAGGAGTAACACCTCATGAGGTTTGTCCTTCATTGTAATAATCTGTAATGTTTATTTAGTTCATTACAATCCTCAGTTGGAGGGGTATTTCTATTTCTCCAACCTCAAATAGCTCTCAGGTCAATCCAGCCTCAATGGGTAACCAGAGAAACTCTGGAAAGGAAATTGGCTGAGATTATGTTGATTACATCACCATTAAAAAACACCTGTAAAAAAAATAAGCAATGGACTAACTACATATTCTCAAATATACCACTTGGTATGAAAACAGATACTTTTTACTGTTTATTACTGGGAGGATATTTTTTATTAGACATAATTTTCTTTATGAGAGAACACTGAAGGGACACATTTTTTTTCATAATTTTCACCTTTATCATTTTTCATTATTACAGTATTTAGTTTTTGGTAGGTTAACTATTGAAGCCAGTAATTTCTTATATTTCCCCTCCTATTTTTTGAGCATTCTAGAATATTGTTTATGCTTTAGTCTACTTAATTATTATATTAGACTTTTAATCCTTGTTTACCAAAAGTGAAAACATTTGATTGAGACATGAGTGAAGGACAAGTCTCGAGAATCCTGTCTGGACACACTGGGCTAAAATATAGTGGAAACATTTGATTTAGGCAATAATAACATGCTAATGTCTCTTCAGGACAACTTTTTCTTTGATGATGATTTGGCAATTAACAAAGTCAGGAACCTGAGACAGGAGAAAATTATCATCAAGCGTATCATAAATCAGACAATGAGACAGATCAACCAAGAGGTTAAGAAAAGATGGTGGTGCTGGATAGGACACACCTTGAGAATACTTGGGGGGAATATAACTTGAAAGACTATCTTTCTATGTAAGAAAGAAATCAGAGCACACATAGTTATTCATTGAAGTGCAGTGATGATGGTCCTATCAATCAGTAATCAATCTCTTATTCTGTTCTGTCCCAAATGGAACATAGGGCTCATCACTAACATTTATTATTAGTTCTTCAGTTTATTGTTCTGAATAGAACATAGTGCTAAAATTGTTACTAAAACAGTGTCTGTTTTTCATTGCAGTTTCTGTAACAAAGTCATTCTTATAGATTTGGGTTGTTAGCATTAACAGCCTCAGGGAATTCTGTTTTCTAGAACACAAATTTGTACAGATGTGTTACTGATAAGATTTTACAAACATAAAACCCACTTACTAATACCACATCTACTAAGGCAGAATGGAGTCAGATCTGATTAGTCACCGGGTTGTTACCAGATCTAACTCATGCTCCTTATTTGAACTAATGTAACATGTTCTTTGTCATTTACAACTCTGTCAGTCTAATATGATTTTGTTTCATATAACGACAGAATGAAAGAGATGAGCAGAGACAGAGTGATTCATCAATAGAAGAAAAATTGGAGCAAACTGGAACAGCAAAAGAAATAACAGAGGAGAAAAGAAAGTCTGCAAGAAGGAGAGAGTAAGTTATTAAATAGCAGTTGGAAACCTATACTGCCACATGTATATCAGTCATGTAGTTAATTTGTTTTACAGTTTGTACTATATTATCTTAATAGTTAAATCATTAATACATTAATTGTTTTAATTGTTTTTTTCTTATTAATAGTTAAGTTACTTTCACATTGCTTCATTTCATAGTTATGTTACTTTCACTATATGTTATTTACATTTTATGTCATTTTTATATTGTTAAATTTATTTTGTTATTTTGTTACTTTCACATTGTTTCATTTCATTATTATGTTATTTTTACATTGTTAGTTTATTTCACTATTATGTTGTTTTCGCATTGTTTCATTTCACTATTATATTATTTTTACATTGTTGCTTTAATTCACTGTTATGCTAGTTTCGTTCTACTTTTATTGTATTATGTTATTTTCACATTGTTACTTTCATTTGTAATTTTTACAATATGTTTCTTTCAGATTCATCATGGCTGAATTGTTACAAACTGAAAGAACCTACGTGAAGGATTTAGAAATATGTATCAATGTAAGTGAAGCTATTTCCATTTTGTAACCATCAATTCTCATTATTTTTCATAGCATTGTCAACATCCAATGTGAAAATGTCTGTTATGTAGAAATTAACCACTTAACTTTTATGGCTAAGAACTGAACAACAAAAGTATACAAAAAGCTTAGCTTGTGTTTGTACAAACACTGTTTGATCGAATCTGACCTGATTATTCTGTGTTCAACAACCTATGTTGTATATGAGAGACACAAGTTGGTGAAGCTCTATTTTAGGAGAGCTAGCTGGTTGTGTTCTTTAAAACTCTCATCTGTATCGCTAGGCAATAGGTGCTGTAAGAAATAAAGGTTTATGGTTCGAATCTCGTGTTTGATAATATTTTTTTTTGGAAGCCTTTAATAGTTATTCACTGCCTATTTATTGATCATGTTCTTTGGCTCCGTTGCTTCCCCTGGAGTCTTAAAACTCCTTATTCTCAAGTTAGAGATAGATTAAAATGTTAAATATCAAATCAACTTTTAGAGTGGACTGTCAGCTTAAAAATGTCAGTATCTTATGTCAGTATCTAATAATATTTTAATTAGGCTAGTTAGTGGGGATACTTGTGTGTTTATACAATATTTTGAGCTTGACAAAATAATAATGTCTCATGATTAACAATGACTACAGTTAGACATAATGATAAACTGGAAAAAATGTTGCCATCAATAACGTGACTTACTTGACTGACTTACTTGACTGACTTACTTACTTGACTGACTTATTTTCATCTGAGCTCCTCGTGGAGCATAGAGCCGTAACAGTTGCTCGCCACTTTTCCCGGTCTCTGGCTATCTTCTTTGTAGACAGCAAGATATTCCAGAACCCCTCCAATTCCTCAAGAGGACTGCTTCTGCAGGTCTGTTTATGACGTTCCCTTTTCCGTTTTCCTTATGGGTTCCACTCAAGTGCTTATCATAACGTAGTATATTGAAAATATAAAGACTGTGCTTTATAGGTGACCATGTGCATACTTCTTTTTGTTAAATAAAGGGGGGAAGGTTTTGTGTCTTAACCGATGAGAGTACAGAATGTAGGTGTTATAGTTAGATAAGAATTGCTGTGAATTATGCACTTGTATGTGTTGAATAATTTGTATGTTTTGTATGTGTTGAATAACATTATATTTGTATATGGCTATTCTCTTCATTTGATTCATATTTCTTCATCATATTAAATCATTGAAAGTAAATTACATATGAGGAATATAAGTGAAGGCTATTGACAGTTAAACTGACCTCATAGGACAGCGGGCAGACCCATAGGTGCTCAGTTTTCCCCCAGTTGTTGCATTTGTTGAATGGTATTAACTGTCTCTATTACAATAACATTCACTGTCACTATTACAGCAACCTTCCCTTCATTATTACAACCTCATTCACTGTCATTATCACCTGTGTGTAGCTGGGGCTCTCAAGGGCAGCAAATAATAGCAACACTGTGACATACAAGGCATGTTGTAAAATGATACTGAAGTAGGGGCCTAGGGAAGCTACCCTAGTAAATAAAAAGTGTCGCAAAAATTGGATGTGTTAGCTTACTTGTAGGCGCATAACTGGCACAACATACAATCGCTCTTAGGCTCAGATCACATACAAATACAAAGAGTGGTTAACAAGTGGTCGATAAGGAGCATTCCTTTAAGAAGAAGAAGAAGAAGACTCATTATTACAACTACCTTCACTGTCATAATTACAACTACCTTCACTGTCATAATTACAACTACCTTCACTGTCATAATTACAACTACCTTCGCTTGATTATTTCAACTACATTCACTGTCACGATTATAACCTGTCATCTTATTGTGTATTGACTACCTTCACTGTCATAATTACAACTACCTTCACTGTCATAATTACAACTACCTTCACTTGATTATTTCAACTACATTCACTGTCACGATTATAACCTGTCATCTTATTGTGTATTGACTACCTTCACTGTCATAATTACAACTACCTTCACTGTCATAATTACAACTACCTTCGCTTGATTATTTCAACTACATTCACTGTCACGATTATAACCTGTCATCTTATTGTGTTTAACCTCAAACTATATTCCTATTACATTTCTAATTCCCTCAGTGTTACATGAAACCAATGTCAGAGCCCAGTGCTAATGTTCCTGGGGGTATTCTGAGCAAAGAACATGTAGTCTTTAGCAACATGGATGAGATTTATGAGTTCCACAAAGAGTAAGTACATGTATGTCACCGAGATATCTAGACATAATGGAGGCAGTGATCTTTGCTTAATCATAGTCATCAAGTTAGACAGTCTGATTACTTGTGATATGACTGCATGTTTAGCTTGCACTATATCCCCAAAAAATCTTTACACTAATTATATCTTCCAATATTTTCTGTAGCTTACAGTTATTTTTGTAGTGTAGCTAAACTTTTTCCCGAACTATTCTTCTTTTTGTGTTCGCTCGCTATGAATAATTCAGGTGCCTACAAGCATCGATTGTTGGAGAGTTGAAGATGAATAAGGGGGATGTTCTTCAGTCTCTTCGCGACTACCTGTTGGATGAGAACACTAAAATGGATGTTGAATCGATCCAATGATAAAAGCAGTTTGGAGTTAACCGATGTACAAATAAAACTGGATGCCTTAGGGGATAGTGAGGAGTGTGATTAATCAGCGAGCCAAAGGAACCATCAGTTTGCCTTCCCTTTGACATCTGTTGGGGGGAGACTGAGCACCTATGGGTCTGCCCAAAGTGCAATGACGTCAGTTCAGTAACCAAAATAAGCAAATAGGAATCTAGGCTAGATATATAGTCTTATGGTTAGTTGTTTCATTTTTTTATTGTCCACTCAAACATGTTTGTTTCATTTCTTTATTGTCCACTCAAACATGTTTGTTTCATTTCTTTATTGTCCACTCAAACATGTATCTGTCAATTCTTCCATTTAGTGTATTCCTCAAAGAGTTGGAAAAATATGAAACCATACCAGAAGATGTGGGCCACTGTTTTGTCACCTGGGTAAGTATTGACATTATGCATCATTTATTCTTGTTCTAATTTTATTGCTATTGTTGGTACTGTTTCCCCACTTTTTTGTATGTTTTGTTTTAGAAAATTAGGAAGGATCTAAGATGAAGTAAATGAGATAACAGATGTAAGGGGTTAGTGAACCGTAGCTGACCAAAACCTTACTTCACCTCCACCTCAAAGTGGTTGCTTTTGGTGACAAGCTGTATCACAACAGCTGCACTTAGTGAGTAGGGATTGAGGTGGGAAAGCAAACCTGATCCCCCAAAAAACCCAGATGTGTTGGACTCAAAGGTAAAGATATCACAGTCTTGCTGTAAGCTCCCCTTTTCAGCAGGAACAGTGACGAAGATCATCAGCTTAAAAGAAGAAAGACAAAAAGTATCAAAAGCATTATGTTGAAATTATAAACCTTGACTTTTAGTTGTCTCAGTCACATATTTTTTTAAGTATGTCCAGAAGTCATAGCACACACAGACACTTGGTAGGGGGCAACATCCGGTGTAGCTAGAGACTAAAAAGTGGGTATTGATGAGTGAAACCCACTCAAGAAAACAACCAAATAATATAAACAGATATGGGATTGAGGAGTCTATTTGAAAAGAGGGGAAATGCCAAAGAAGTCAAGGAATTGTAGAAGATAAACCCAGAGAAATCAATGCCTCTTGAGTGTAGCTCAAATAGATGGCTTGGTCCAAGAGTACAGCTTCATTTGTTGAGGTCATGTATAGTTCTTTAGCCTCACTTTCACACTCATGAGCTCTAACTTTCTCTGTATATGCTATGAAATTCTTTCTGTAATGCATGTTTCCATTGAATGATTTGATCCATCTTACTTTTGTTGAAGAATACTTTATGGTAGTGTTCTGAGAGTATGTCCTAGTGATCAGCACTCACTTCTTGTTAACAATACCATTAACAATTCTTGTCATTTGATTTAATTGCTTCTTTTTACTATTGATAGTTCCCTGTTTTACATTTGACTACCACTTTTAGAGTTAATGTCTAAATATATATTCTTTGCTACTCTGGAAAACAAATGAGGGAACATTAAATAATTAGAGGTTAATATTTGCTGATATCTTTCACGTGAAGTTATTTAAGAGATGATTGACACAAAAGGTTGGAAGATAAAGACCTATATCACACATATATAAATATATAAAATTAAAAAAATATATAATCATCTGTATTGTATCCTGGAAGAGAAAAAGGATACAAAAATAAAATATAATTGTACAATCTGAAACTGCCATACACAAAAAGTCTTGTATTCTTCGTTTGATGAAGACATTTTTTCCCAACCATTCTGTTGTTGTACTTCATAAAACTAGCTGACGTTGTATTAAATTCAAACTATTACTTATGAATTCTAGTTAAACTACAGTCTCTCCCGCTATCAATAGTTTATTGTTTGATATTCTAATTCCATCACTGACACTGTTCACTTCATTCATATTCTGATCTTTAGCAGTTTCCTTGACCTGCTACTACATGAGTTGGCTCATTTGATCCATAATGTATGTTCTGTACTTTGTATCTACAGGCTGAAAAATTTTCCATCTATGTGACATACTGTAAGAACAAACCAGATTCCAATGCATTGCTTGTAGAACAGGCAGGATCTTTTTTTGAGGTTAGTATTATAACATATAGTGCATAAATTGCAAACATTCATTAACTGGTGTCTGCGCAGAATAGAGGGAATAAGATGGTATGATAGGGTCACAAATGAGGAACTTATGGAGAGAACAAGACAGATTCCAGTGAACGAACAGGTTAAATAAAGACGCTGGCGCTGGATAGGACACACTTTGCGAAACCGGAGGGGAATATAACAAGAAGGGTCCTTGTCTTTAACCTTCAGGGACAGTGAAAGAAGGGGCGGCCGAGAAATACATGGAGACGAGATTTGGAGGCGGAGATCAACAATATAAAGAAGAGCTGGAGGGAGCTGCAGGAGATAGCTAGAGATAGGAAGACTTGGCATGAGTTGGTTGAGGGCCTATGTCCCAAAACGGGGTAAAAAGGCAAAGAGAGAGTATTGTAACATATATTTATATTTATTTGACAGGAATGTAAACATTGTAACATTTTTCATTATTAATAATGTATCTTTATCATCCATTAGATTCCAGTTTCATGTTGTCAGTATTGGTTATTCAAGCTGTCTAAAGGTACTGTGGACAGGCAAATAGGTGCTCAGCCAGCTCCAGCAGATGTCAATCGTGTGCATGCTGATGGCTTCTGTGGTCTACTAGTTAAACACACTCCTCATTTTGCCCCTCAGGTTCCCAGTCTTATTCTTGCAACATTTCATTTCCAATTCTATCACTCATATTATAAATACATCATCAAGTGTCATATCCTCATTCAACAAGTGGTTGCTAAGCAACCATAGAACATCCTCCTTATCTATTTCCATATGGCTGAATAGATTCGAGCGCAAGTTCCCATGCTCGAGACCCAGGTTCAATCCCCGTTAAGACCAAGCCTTGGGGCCATAAAGAAATTCCTAACCTGAACAGTTTCATAGCGACTGCACTAGCCATGCAGCCATTAAATTCCACAGGCACATATCTCCCTGTCCTACACCGCTGTGAAAAGCAGTATTACAGACAGTAGCAACAGTTTAAAATTTTATTTTAGAAATAAGATGAAATTACTGCCACAATATCACTGACATTTTATATGACTCAGTTGTGATCTATACACATTGTAATTTATCAGGAGATGCAACACAAGAGCAAACTGAATGAGCCAATTGCTTCATATTTGATCAAACCAGTACAGAGAGTAACCAAGTACCAACTGCTACTCAAAGATTTGTTGACATATTGTGAAGAACATACAGGTGAAATCAAGGTGAGGCAATAAGGTTGACTTAGACTATGAAGGGTTTCTGGTTTTACAATAACAGATCTTAAAAACTTATGTTTGTGTAATTGGCTGCCAAAATGGAGATCATTTTCGCATATAATTAGTAGATTCTTTTGTCTTTTTTTTCCCCGAAGCCTTTTCAGACCTTACGGTATGAAGTGCCTGTCACTTCACATTTTTAGTTTCTAGTGTGCAGGAAGTAGGAGGGCCAATTCCTTTCCTCATTGTGGAATATCGAGTGTGGAACTGAACGCACAACCCTCTTGTGTCTGAATTGATAGGTGATTGCTTATGCTAATCCTCCCACAAGTAGTAGATTAGGTCAACCAAAAATAGCATTAAAAAATGTAAAGTATCCAATTCAACAATATAATGTAAGTGATCTTTTCTTTAAGCTCATACTTATCAACCAAGTTAATGACTCTTTGTGATCTGTGTGTTGTTTTGCACAGAGAACAAGAGTATGTTGCACCCTGGTTCAAAGGCACCTACGACACCTATAATGTCAGTGACAACAAGATTGTTTTTCAGTGTTATATGTAGTCAGTGGTAATGAACAAGCTGATAGATTAGCTGGCAGGGCTACAATGTCAGAGGGAACTGCAATGGACTGAAATGACATTATGAACGCACCAAGAGAGTCTTTCTGAACAGAAGAGTTTTGGGTTGTGAATCCCATTCACAGACCAGGTTGAGAGAGAGGGATGTCAGTATTGATACAGTCCGAAAAGAAAGACATAACAAATATGAAAAAGATTGATTAATCAACATCGAACTGACATATTGGGCTACTGGACTCTCCTTGATTTGTTGAGGTGGGGATCAGAGCACCTATGGACATGTCCAGTGTGCTATGATGATAGTCCTCATATAACTGATAACTGATGGATCCCATTTTGCTATATAGAAGGGAATCGTGAACAGTAAAAAATGTACAAGGTGATAAATAAAAGCTACTGATATGTGGCCTTACAGAGGTTTACCATGGACAGTTGAAAATATAAATTAATATGTGCTGAATGAGGCTGATGCACAAAGAACACACGTAATTCATACAGTTTAGAAAAAGGCAGTTTTATTTTTACAACAGGTTATAATAAAAGCACATCTCCACGAACAGAAGGAGTGTTTGCGTTCACTCAAGCAATATATTTTTGACTGTTTATTTTGATTTTTGAATGATCTGAGCCAAGGAGCGTTCATGTGCTGTGGACGTCACCCTATACATGTTGTACAGTATAATCCGAAAAGTGTTTACCTTTGGGAACGCTTTGGGTTCGCTCTAAGCTGACAATCCTTTACATTTTCTGCATTACTTTTACTTGCTCCTGTGAGGTTATTCCGAACTAAGAACATTCTCAACCGCTCTGGGACGCGTCTTGGAACTAGGCAATTTGAAATTTTCACTCTATTTTATTCTGTAGAAGGACAGAAAACATTAGGCTGAGGTTGAACACAGGTAAACGAGAAGTGCAGTTTCATTGGGCGCTAGAACACTACTTATGATTTTGCCCTCACCAACATCACCTACCTCAGTATTTCCAGTGAGGGAAGTTTTCACAGGCACAAAAACACAACTTTAGTATTTGTTGTTGGTGCTACTGATTGTTGTATCCTTGTAGGTATAACAAAATAAACTGTACATGGTTTTTTTTTTCCTTTTCCTTTCTTCACTATCACGTATCAGCTTGAATTGTTCAAATATCAGCAGGTGTCATCCCTCAGGTTCTCTAAAGTGTTTCTGTAATGTTACAATTAGTGATTGCCACCTGTCATCATCATATAGCTTGTCCTGCGCATAACTTTGCCACCTTAACAGTCCATTGGAACTTCTCTCTCTCTCTTAGGCCAGATGTCCCGTCTCTGCAGCTGCTCCTATGCTGAAACCATCAGTTACATTCTGAATCCATTTTTTCCGTGGTCCTACTCTTCTCCTCTTTGCTGTGATGCCTCCTTTGATGATGGTCTCCAGCCCTTTATTTCTCTTTACATGTCCAAAATACTTCAATTTTCTTATTTGTAGCATCAACTAGTTTTCTTTGATTTTGAGTTCATTCTGGATAGATCTATTTGTTCTCTTCTCTGTCCATGATATATGGAGGACTCTTCTGTAACACTTATATGTAGCGAATATATGTTTTTTTTCATATACACTCTGCTCATATATACATTTGTTTCCTCTTCACCAGGAAGCTTTAGAAGTCATGATGAATGTTCCCAAAAAAGCTAATGATGCAATGCATCTCAGCATGTTGGAAGGACTAGAAGACAGTCTACAAGCTTATGGTGAAGTCCTCTTGCAAGACAACTTCACTGTCTGGGACCCAAAACAGTTGATTAAAAAAGGGCGAGATCGTCATCTATTCTTGTTTGATGTTTGTCTGGTCTTCTCTAAGGAGGTCAAGGACAGCAGTGGAAAATCTAAATATATTTACAAGTTTAAGCTTATGGTAAGAACATTGCTATGTAGAGAAACAACTATAATTAGAATAAAACGGTTTTACCCCATATGGCTCTGCCCCTCTCCACAGAAAAAATGCACCTTTGAACGGAACGATGTGGTCCGGATTCGAACCCACGACCTCCGGACTCACTACAAGGATATATGTAAACAAGATGTAAAAATATTTTACTTGAATATATCAAACTGGGAAAGACTTGTCAAACAGCTGGAAGCAGACTCTGAACACTAGCACTAGCAATGTACATGCTCAAACAGCTCCCTGTTATAGAGTATGTCTGAAGAAAGCAACAACTTATTAAGGAACATCCTAGTAGATGCTAAATGCATTGTTTCTTTCAAAAACAACAGTATACCACCACCATTGGAACATTTTTTCATATTTGATCTAGAAGAAGAAATAGCTAATAACTGAGTGCGACTGTTTTATTATGGAAATGAATAATTTTTACTAATAGTAGTTAACACGCTGGCGGCCGCTCTTACTTCCTTGTGATTTTCCTGGTACTCAATTAAGCCTGGGTCGACATGAAAGCTGTTACGGTCGAAAAAATATTCCACGCCCACTGTGAAATTGAATCTGGACCACTATTCTAATTTATTTTTTAAAATTTGAACATTTGTAAAATTCAAAGTTGTTGGAGTTGACATTGACACATATGTCAAGACTACCTTTTTTAGGATGATATATTTTAAAACAATGGGATTTTGTAAAGAGAAATGAAGAGTTATGCTAAGGACAGGGGCATAGTAACAGACATTTACACATTTTTTTCATAAAGTAATAAAGGTAGATGTGGTAGAGGTCCAAAGAACATGTAAGGCGCCTTCTTCCCTCCGCTAGTTTATTGGGCACCCTTGGACAAGGTGGGTTACCTGTCGTCTCCCTCTCTCTCTCCCGGTCCCCTCCCAATTCACATCTGGCAGGGTGACATGAAGCCATGGGAACAGACAGGTAATGAGTGCAGAAGCAGTCAACAGAGTGTCTATGGTTATAGTCTCACAACTTACAACGGTGGGCGGATGATCTCTGAAATAGAGACAATGACTATGGTCATGGACCAGTGTGGTCACTTACAGAAAGAAAAGCAATGGCAAACTACCTTCTAATAAGATGCTTAGATAGCCCTAACAGTAACGTATTGTATTTTGGACATATAAAAATACATGAAGGGTTGGAGACATCCCAGCAAAGAGGGGAAGAGGGAGACCGTAGAGAAGATGAATTCAAGATGGGACTGATGATTTTAGTTGACATCAGCAGAGGGAACATCAGGCCTATGAGAGAGAGAAATTTCAAAGGTCTGTTAGGATGGCAGAGTTTTGCTCAGGACAAGCTATTTAATTAATGCATAAAAGTAGATACAGAAGAATACTCATTATTTAGCATATTCAAGTAAGAAGTAAAGATGTATTAATGCTTATTGTCACTATGATTGTTCAGTATTTTCTTCTTCCTCAACTAGATTTCAGAAATCAATGTAACAGAACATATAGAGGGTGATGAGACCAAGTTTGCCTTGTGGACTGGCAGAGCTCCAATCTCAGACTACAGAATAATTCTAAAGGTTTGTCTGCATTTTATTTTGGATTTTAACCTCCAAGCAATGGTTTATTATTTTAATACTATCTCTCTCTATTCTCTGTTCCCAGTGCAACATATAACTGCAACTTATCATTAACATTTAGTTTTTTTCAATTTAGTGTTTTTTATGGACCTGTTATAACACTGTCAGTTTTTGTGCAAGAAAAAGAACCCTTGTCAGTTAAAAATTAATAAGAGTAGGGTTCAAGGCCTCTCCCTGGTATCCCATGCAACAATTTTGGAAGACTTTTTGAGGCCCACATTAACTTTGCTAGTCGCCTGTGTCATTGTCATGGACTGTAGTTATTACCTCTTTAAATCACAAACTTAGACACAATCATCTTCAAAGATGGCAAAGTGCCAATTATATTTTCATAATAAATGTTCTATTTATTCATTGTCTCCCTATGGTGCATGACTTAGGGTTCACCCTGTACAAATGTTTAGAAATTAGTTTTGTTCATCCCTCATGACTGGTAATTTGAATAAGAACAGGGTTGATAACTCAGCTCAGGTATGCTCCAGTCGACTCAGCCGAAATAATTGTTATCTAATTCTCAAGTTAGAGTAGAGAGAAGTTAGTGAGGAAAAAGTTGAACTCTCTTCTTAGGCTAGTGGTCCGGCTCAATTTCACAGTGGGTGTGGAATATTTTTCCGGCCATAACAGCTCTCAGGTCAACCCAGCCTCAATTGGGTACCAGGAAAAGCACTGGGAAGTAAAGGTGGCCGGCGTGATGTTGACCACATCACACATCGTGTGCTGACAGTCAATGAAAAATACAGACCTAACACTGTGTTACCCAATATACCTTGAGGTATGAAAAAAAGGGTTCCTTTACTTTTGTTTTTTACTTTTCTCTTGCCTCTCAGCTCACCCCTAAGTCTTGTTTCAAAAGATTCTGCACCTTTGTATAAAGTTGTTTTTCTATATCTCGGTCATCAGCTCATTCTTTCCATTTGTTGAGACAGATAGAAAAGTTTTTCACACTATGTAATTATACTCTATAGGATAGTCTTTGTTTTTTTACTTTGTAGTAGAAATTATTAGCAGAATAATATGTTTATGATGATCATATGAATGAACTTTCATTGGATGAAGTACTTAATAACTGCATGATCTTCTTGAAGGCCTCTTCACTTGACACAAAGCAACAGTGGGTGAAGAAGATGAGAGAGTTAATTCAAGAAAGAGTCATGTATTTGAATGATGCTTTGAAAGACAAGCAGGCAACAATGTTCAAACCTCCACCAAAGTTCTTCAACAGTAGTCGTGTGAGCAGGTACGTTATTCATTTAATGACAGTATCTTTTCCATGTTACCAACTCTGGGCCTGTCTGCTCTCTTTTCTTTTTATAAATTAACTTTACTGTTTGTTTTGTTTCACAGAACATATCTCTTACTGATTTTCAGTAAATTTTAACTGATTGATTGATGGACCCATCATCATTGCACTACGGTGCCACTGACCAGGCCACTGGCATCAGCTTGATTTTGTACTCAAGCACCTCAACACAGTCAAAGTCACATGCACTTTCAACATCGTAGGCTGTGATACAGATCACATACTAGCTATCAACAAAGTCAAAGCACTACCAAGAAAAAACTCTGAGCAATACAATTTTCATGAAAACATTAGGAAATGTGCAAAGTGAAGTTTAACAGAATCCATTACAAGAAATTGAAAGTGTTTGCACCCATTAGTCTACCATCAATGTGAAGATGACATCCAATCAATCAATCGATTACAAAAGATAATAATTCAATAAATAGTTGAAACAAATTCAATTAGAAAAAACACACTGTAGAATAAAGCATAACAAATATTACCAATTTCAACAGCAGCATGAAATGAATTAGTAAATAAAGAAAGAAAGATAACGAGATTTAATGTAAACCATAAAGTTTTTATTTGTTGCAAAGTACAATTGTCATAAAGTATAATATTTCTATATTTTTGTTGTTCAGGGAAATTGAAGGAGAAGGAATGGATGGTCTTTCAGCATTAGAGAGGAGAGGATCTCTTATGTCCATAACTTCCAATGCTACAACAGGCACCAATGATAGTAGTAGTAGCGGTGGTGGAGTGCAAGCTAACAAGGTAGGTGTCAGTCTTTCTTCTTTCTTTCTTTTCTTTAATCTAGTTTTGCCTCATAGCGTCAGGATACGAAAAGACTTCCAGAACATATTTTGTGTGTGCTTCATAAATAGTGTTTTTCACTGCCTCTGTTATTTCTGAGATTCACCTTTTGCACAGATGGTCTTTTGCTTTATATCCACCATAGGTGTCATTGACAGTGTTTAATCATCATTGGGAACTATGTAATGGTGTTTGTCATGATAGTAAACTATGTAATGGTGTTTGTCATGATAGTAAACTATGTAATGGTGTTTGTCATGATAGTAAACTATGTAATGGTGTTTGTCGTGATAGTAAACTATGTAATGGTGTTTGTCGTGATAGGAAACTATGTAATGGTGTTTGTCATGATAGTAAACTATGTAATGGTGTTTGTCATGATAGTAAACTACGTAATGGTGTTTGTCGTGATAGTAAACTATGTAATGGTGTTTGTCATGATAGTAAACGACATAATGGTGTTTGTCATGATAGTAAACTACGTAATGGTGTTTGTCATGATAGTAAACTACGTAATGGTGTTTGTCGTGATAGGAAACTATGTAATCGTGTTTGTCATGATAGGAAACGACATAATGGTGTTTGTCATGATAGTAAACTACGTAATGGTGTTTGTCGTGATAGGAAACTATGTAATCGTGTTTGTCATGATAGTAAACTATGTAATGGTGTTTGTCATGATAGGAAACGACATAATGGTGTTTGTCATGATAGTAAACTACGTAATGGTGTTTGTCCTGATAGGAAACTATGTAATGGTGTTTGTCATGATAGTAAACTACGTAATGGTGTTTGTCATGATAGGAAACGACATAATGATGTTTGTCAAGATAGTAAAATGTCAGCTTGTACTTATACTCTTACTTGTCCAGGACAAAAGATCCTTATTAGTTCCTGAAGGCCTGAGGTATCAATCAATAGATGTCATTATGGTAGTTAATAAATGATGATAAATTGGACTGTCACATGTCCATATATATTCCTGTATTTTCACATACATCCTAGTTTGTCTCACTTTCCGCACAGATACACTCAGTTGTGTTTTCTGTATGAATTTTTTCCCCATAGTATTCCATCTCTTGTTTGTGGCTGAAAGACAGCAGGTTGAGTTATTTACCGAAGTTTCTTTTCCTGTTGCCAAATATTACAATGTTCTTGCTCATTTTATGGTCCCATCATTTAGAACAGCGGTTCCCAAACTCTCCATTAACGCGGACCCTCTTTTAAATACATTTTGCTGCTGTGGACCCCAAAAGTGTCTATAAATGAAAATGGACAGGAATGAATTATCTTTGTGTTACAATAGTAAACAATGTTCTCAGACTCTGGGAAATTTCAAATGATCTTTCATTTTGTTATGTCAGACATTTAGACCGGTCTGGGTCCTTTGATTTTGCAGCGGAACTAGTTTACCACTGTTTTTGTACAATTTAAAAATGTATTTTTCTGTTTGAAATGTCAAAGATCATAATATTTCTTCAAGTGCTTGAGGACCCCCTGTGAGTACCTCCTGACCTCGGGATCTGTGTACCCTCATGGGTCTACAGACCCCAGTTTGGGAACTCTGATTTAGAATATATGGAATATTTCTTTTGCAGAACTAGTACTATATGTTGCCATATCAAGTGCTGCTGAGAAAATATCACATTCATGTTCTTAACAGACAACTGTATGAATTTCTTTGCACCCATCACCAACAAAAAACTTAACCTTCTTCGCCCTGTACCTTTTACCACTCCTTCCAATTGTCCACTACGATCTTCTCCTCCCACACAGGTGGTTTGTATTCCTCCAGACCTTCCCTTATCGGACAGCGAGAGATGTGTTTTAAGTAAGGGTCTCAAGTTTGTTCCTCTCCGACCCACCATTGACCACTACTCAACTCTTCAAGATGTGATTGCTTTCACCGTGGCTTGCGCTTGAAATTTCACTTTCAGAACCAGGTTGACTCTGACCTATGTCCTGACACGAGTATGTTTTCCAAGTTTTCTACTCTGAAACATGACTGGACACCCAAACCTGGTGCCTCTAACGCTCTTGATCTCTACATCAAGAATACTATACATGATATTGGACTGCTCCACCCAAAACGCCTTTGGCAGTCTAACATGTCACCGTCGGAGTTTCGTGCTCTATCACACCTCCGTCGACGTGATGACATTGTTATCAAACCCGCCGACAAAGGCGGAGCTATAGTCGTCTGGAGTGTCATAGTTCCAAAGATCTTTACCTTCAGGAAGGTCATACCCAGCTGCGTGACACTCAGTTTTATAAAACCAGCCCTACTGATGTCACTCAGTCTAATAATAATAAGGTTCGTGAAGTCATTAAGAACTTAATTGCCACGAACGACCTTCCATCCAGTGCATCATCACTCTGTGTGATCGATAGCTGTTTGGGTAAACCCGCCTTTTATATGCTCCCAAAATTCATAAACTCCACAATCCCGGTAGGCCTATCGTTTCTGCTTGCTCTTGCCCTACGGAACACATCTCCGAATTCCTTGATAGCATCTTTAATCCCATAGTCACCACACTCCCGTCATTTTTGAAGGATACAAACCACGCTTTGTCTGTCTTTTCTACCATTGAGTTGCTACCCGAGAGAACCTACCGTCTCTTCCTCCTTGATGTGTGCTCATTGTACACTTCTATACCTCATCCTGACGGCCTTATAGCTCTCCAGTTCTTTCTCAATAGGAGAACTAATCCACTTGTGTCAACTTCTGCTCTCCTTTGTCTTGCGGAACTAGTTCTCACTCTTAACTCCTTTCAGTTTAATGACCAATTCTTTGAGCAGATCAGTGGGGTTCCCATGGTACTAAAATGGGTCCTAGTTATGCTTGTCTTTTCATGGGTTATCTTGAACACCTAGTATGGACTACATATGATGGCCCCTTCCGTCTGTCTATCACAGATACATTGATGACTGTATTGGCATTACTGATATGCCTGAAGCCGATTTATCACGCTTCATTAATTTCATTAATGTTTTCAACCCTTCTATTCGTTTACTTCTCACATCTCCACTACTTGTGTCAACTTTCTTGACATTACTATCACCTTACGCCTATCCGCTATCACTACATCAGTATATTACAAGCCTACTGATGCACATAGTTTTCTCCTCTATACTTCTTCCCATCCCCGGGCTTGTCGTGACTCTTTGCCATTCTCGCAGCTCTTACGCCTTCGGCGCCTTTGTAGTGAGGACGATGATTTTCTTGAGAGAGCTCGCGAGATGCTTGATTTCTTTCGTAGGCGCCTATACCCGGAGAGGGTGCTTGTCTCAGCTATGCATCGAGTTCAGAAAATCACTCGCCAGCAGGCCCTTACCAGTCATCATAGGACTACTAACTCTGACAGAGTAAAACTTATCTTAACTTACCACCCCATAGTTCCCTGGTGAAAAATGTTTTATTCCGTCATCTGTCTCTCCTTAGATCAGATCCTGAGACCCGTTCTGTCTTCCCCAACTATCCTTTGGTGTCTTACAGACGGGACAGAAGTCTTAAGGATATGTTGGTACACAGTCGCCTTAAGTCCAATATCCAGACTCATTTTGGCACTGTCCAGTGTGGTCGTCGGCGTTGCAACACGTGTGCTTATGTGATACAGACGCGTACTGTATCTTTCCTTTAGGCACGTTTCTTATTGACGATGGGTTCACATGCGAGTGCCGTAATCTTATCTATGCCATTATCTGTAAGCGGTGTAACAAGGCTTATATCGCGAGACAGGCAAGAGGCTCAGTGACCGATTCGCCCAACACTTACGCGACATACGCCAATGCTCTGTGACCCTGTAGCCACCCATTTCAATGATACTGGCCATTTAGGTGCTCACGATGTCCAGGTCACAGCCATCCGATCATGTTCCTCGGATGATCGCAGTCGATTTGCTCTGGAGAATCGGTTGATTTCTTTGTATGGTACCTTGTGACCACGCTGGCTCAACGTATTACATTCTTATGCTTCTTAGTACTTTCTCTTCCCATGCTTTGTAATCTATATGGGTATATGTTGAAATGTATTCAAGTTATATATTTACTAGATGTTTCATTGTTTCTTTTCCTTTCTATTTCTAGTTTTTATGTGTGTTTTTGTGTTACATTTATTTCGTTATTCGTTTTTATTCCAGATTTTCCATAGATACGTTTGTATTTGGTCGTCCATTTGTGTTTCATTTTAATTTGTCACTCCTGTTTGTTCGCTTGCTTGATAAAGGCCTTGTTGGTCGAAACGTTGCTGTATTTTGTCATTGTTTTTGTAATTTGTAAAACTACAGTACTTTGTAATTACGTGTTTTGCCAATCAAATAGTTTTACTGCAGTTCCATATATATATACTGAGAAAATATCACAATTTCATCTGCAACTACTCATTCTTTCAGTACTAAACTGTCTTTGATCACATCTGATACTTCATTTCTGTAAGTCTTCCTACTGTTCACATTCTGTAAAAGCACCTGGTTGTGGGTCATTCACTTCTTCTGTCAGTATATTACCATAGTATTTAGAGTAACAGTACTTACTTACAAATTTGCGTAATCTGACATCCAACTTTCCGAACAAACATTGAGAATGATGTGAGATCATTATTTAAGCAGTAAATTAACAAGTAAAGCCAACATTTCCACCAAAAAAGGTGTTTTTCAAGTAATAAACGTGTGGGTATTTTTTAGAGTCTTGTGCTTCATGAAGGGATTATTATTGTTTTTCATTTCTTAATATCCATTGTACAATTTATCCAAACTAGTCCACACATAAACATGTAATTAAATACCTTCAAGAAACAGGTTTGTTTGAATAAGACATCAAACAAATTAGTCACCTATACTGGAAATAAGTAAGAAATGACAGTTATTATTCACCTTATATTGATTAAGTTGTGTAAGGCAATGGGATGTCAACATGTCTTTTTAATATATAAACTACTGAACAAACTTTGAAACAAACTGAATAGATATCAGGACTACATATCAATGGAAAAATAATAAATAATCTCAGATATAGAGTAACACAGTATTGTTGGCTGAAAATGATGAGGAACTGTGAGAATTGAAGAAAGAAGTAAACAGCAGAAGTAGTGAATATGGATTGAACATTAATATTAAGGAAATAAATCTTATCTTATCTTAACCACATTTGCCGTGAAGCGTCGTGGGGAGAGTTAGTTTCCTATCTTGTGCCAGGTGTGTTGCGCTTGACGTTGTCAGTCCATGCTTTGCAGGGACTCTGAGATGTTATCTATCCATCGTGTTCTTGGCCTGCCTTGTGCTTTGCGCCCTGAGTGTCGATTATTATAGGCACGTAATGGTAGTAAATGTGGTTCCATTCTCATTAGATGGCTGAACCACTTGAATCTTTGCTTCTCGATGTACTGTATGCATGGTATAGTACCAACGATGCTTCTGATATTCTCGTTTCTCAATCTTTCTTGCCTTGTAACGTTGACAGCTTTCGTAGACATCTCATTTCACATGTTGTAATCTTTCTGTGTCTTAGTCAGGGGCCATGTTTGGCACTGATAGCAGAGAGTTGGAATAAATATGCAGTTTATCAGTTGTCGCTTGACTGCCATGTTAATGCTTGGATGTTTTAATAATGGTGACAGTTGGTATGTCACTGCATTTGCCTTCTGGCATCTAATCTCGATTTCGCTGTCCATCTTTCCATCTGCTGTGAATATACTCCGAGATATTTGAATTCTGGAGTCTGTTGTATTTTGACATTATTCACGTGTATATTTAGTTGACCTGTTGACCTACTTATTGTCATGACTTCTGTTTTGGAGGTGTTAATTTTCATGTCATATTTTTCGCATGTCGCTTGCAGTGCATTTATGTGTTGTTGAAGTTTGTGTTCGTTGTTGTAAATTATACTCTGATCATCTGCAAAGAGTAGTTCATTGATTAAATTGTAGTTGTTATCGAGGTTGTTATCTGTCTTGGTTTCTTGTATCCTGTCTATGTATATATTGAAAAGTATAGGCGAAAGCACACATCCCTGCCTTACTCCTGGAAATAAAAACTATGATAATAAACAAAACAAGTGAGAAACCAAAATTGGACATAAGAAATGGAGAGAAACTGGAACAAGTAAATAGTTTCTGATATCCTGGATATACAATACAGGGTTCTAAAGCCGAAGGATTGACTTCATTGCACCATTTTTTTACCCAATATAGCTCGGTCCCTATCCACAGAAATGGCAATCACCCCCTGCTGATTGGTTATTGGAGATTGCACAAAGCATGAACTCCGTAGCTCCTGCAACAATTCTTTGGGTCTGGAAAAAATGCACATGTGAACAGAATGGTGTGGTCCGGATTCGAACCCGCAACCGTCGGAACGCAAAGCAATGGCTTAACCACTTAACCAGAGACCCCCAAACATGGACATACAATAACAAAGTGAAAGATGTGAAACCAAGATCAGGAAAAGAATAGGGGGTGATTCAGTCAATCAGTTGCATTTGACAGTATGACAAAGTCTGACCAATATGAAATAGTCCACAATGTTTTCTTCATGAATCTTCTTCTATCAAATATTTTGATATAACTTTTCACAAATGGTGTTTCCCAATGTTTTGTTTTTATCTTACTAGTTGTGCCAATTTGCATGAATTGTCTTACCAGAAACTATCCAAGTAATATGACACTGAGATACATTTATATATTCCTCTCGCACCACTATATGTTACATAGTATCTGCAAGTAATTTCTCCATACTGCTCTGTTCTGGGCAACTCGCTGAATCTCTTCTATGGAATTGAGTCCGATATTTCTAGCCTCTCTCAGCAAAGTTCGCTTCAGGGTTTCCCAGGGCGTACCGAGATACATATACCTAATAAAATTGTGTGTAAACAGAAGCCAGATGAAATTAGAAATTTAAACCCCCTATGGTTTCAGAAACAGGTTAACTGTAGCTCGACCTAATAATCTAATTTCTTTATTCTTTCTTCTCTTCACCGAAAAGATGCACAAAATAACTAGCAGAAATATAATCAGGTGTGGATGAAAGTTGAGATAAATGTGTGCATATAATGTTATAAAATATGTGCACTTGGGAAACAGTGCCCCAATGACATGCTTATTCTGTGTGGAAGTTAGTGGTGAATACTCCTGCGCACACAATATACAAGTAGAATTAAATACAGAGTAGAGGAGAATCTGAATAGAATCCAAACATTGGTTTTATATTAAGTATATTTATTTTTTTAGTTTTCTGTTTTCTTTCTGCTATTTCCACTGTTGTCACATGTAAGATTGTCATAACTATAAATAGAATTTAAAAAAAATATTAATAAGTATTAATAGAAAGAGTTTTTAATATCTCGGTTCACTGCTAACAGATGGAAATGGAATGAAGAGAACAAGGAGTCCTTTTGCAAGAACCCCAGAGGAAGCAATGGAAGTAACGAATATGATCAACAAATAAACACAGTACAGGTATTAAGAGCTTCCGAAAAACAAATAGACAAACACGGGACTCGAACCACTTACCCTCATTTCTTACGACTCACATTTATTTCGTAAGAACAACTAAAAACAATATGGAATGGAACTGATAGGAAAACAAAGATCAGAATATTAGAGCATGTATATTCCCAGTGGCAACGTATGGGTGTGAAGCATGGACATTAACAAGGGAGGGGATAAACATATGTGCATTTGAATATAAATATGTGTAACAGAAAAGTCATCTGTTTATCATGAAGAGAATAAATAGATCTATCCAGAAAGAACTCAAAATCAAAGAAAACTGGCTGACACTACAAATAAAAAAAATTAAAGTATTTTGGACATATAAAGAGATACGAAGGGTTGGAGAAGACCATTACGGAAGGAGGCGTCCAGACAAAGAAGAGAAGAGGAAGTCCACGGTGAAGAACGATTCAGAATGTACCTGATGATTGGCACATGACGGCTGCAGAGGCAGGACATCTGACATATGAAAAAGAGAAATTCTAACCGGCACATGGTTACTAGCACCAGCGTATTATCAACTTCGCTATTTGCCACCCTACTTTTTCTTCATTAACAACCACCATTAAATACTTACAAACTTAACGTACATGTTTTATTGTTTCATATGACATATTCGTTTTCCACATTCAATTTTTTTTTGCTAACCTTTAAATATACAACGTAACCCTGAATGTATGAATCGCTGAAATTGTTTTTATTATCATGCTAAGTTTGACGAAGAAAATGATAGTAAAAGTTTGCTAGTAAAAGTTTGCGATGCGTGATCTTCATCCAATCGTGTTCGATCTCATGCGTTCGTAGATTTGACTGTTCGTTTTGCAACAGCCAAATGGTTTCTTAAGCAACACTTTAAGATTGCAGTTTGTACTGTGCATTGTCATCTGAAATGTATTTGCTTATAGCAGTTTGAACTGAAATCAAGTAGAAGTTTAGTCAGCATTCTAGATATCGTACCAACAGTTTTATATTGTGTCCAAGTTGTTTATGTTTTGATGTGTTTATATTTATCATGTGTTCATTTTCCCATCTATTCTGTCATCATCCCCTGTTAGGGTGAGAAATCATAGTAGTACTGTGGCAGTGCGCTGCTCTTAGCCACCAACTTTTACAGTTTCAATTACCTTTACGATCGATTCCCTAGCCTATCCAGCTGATAATTTCGACCTGGAGCTGCTAAGTGCTCTGTCGCTGACACTTTCAGATGATTAAAGGGAATGTGCACATATGGTGGCGCGTTGAGTGCAGAAATATTTATTCTAACCATTTTTCCTGTTGTTTTTTTATTCTACTTCTGCCAAAGAAAGCGTTTTGTTTTTGTTTTTTTATTAATGTTTTTTTTTACACTTAACACCTATATTATTTCCTATGTATTTGTTTTTTAACGTTTTCTCTAACCGATTTGAAAAAAGAATTGATATAGACACAAAGAAAGATCGCTTGAAATATGAAAACTTAATATATTCGCTTCTTTCTGTTTACCAAATCACGGATAGGTAAATAGATTATCAGAAAATTAATGGGACGAATAAATATCTGTTGATATTTGTGTGTGTATGTGAATATTTATTTGGTTTAGTTTGGACAATTGAAATACTTTGCATGCAGACCGGAATCATATACGCATCTCACATGTAATTACATACATCGTACACTTGTATAATTATGTATATTTTAAATATTAATACATCACCTGTCTAGATGTAAGGACGGCATGTCGTTTTATCTGATAACATATGTGCACATAGGCACACAAGTTCAACTACAGGTCTTCTCGAAGTGGAATCATTTCTAACTAGCAGGAGAAATGCGGTGTTTTAGGTCGTTGAACCCGTTAAATTTGTAACACAGCTCATCTCATCGTAATTATTCATAAGTTTTGTGTGTGTGCAGAACTGTGCTACCCCATAATGATAACATTCATTCAAAATGTGTTTTTATCATAGGTTAGATGTCACGTCTTTGTTACTGTGATGTTCAAATTATCCAACCCATCCTGTGTCCATCCTTGTCTGGGTCTTCCTCTTCTCCACTTTACTGGAATGCTTCCTTTCATAATCGTCTTTTCCAACCAAACCATCTCGTTTCTTTTTGTTTCCAGTGTAACTTATACAACATTTCCTCAGTCATATTTTATTCATCAATCAATTGTCTACAATTTAAAACTCCTTTTGGGAGATATCTGGGTTGTATTTTCGCTATCCACTTAGTTCCTCTACAACATTTATATTCAAAGGCAATTTACTTGTTAGTCAGCTGATTTGTTAAATGGCAGTCTCTCTCTGTCTCTGTCTGTCTCTCTCTCTCTGTCTCTCTGTCTCTCTCTCTCTCTCTCTCTCTCTCTCTTTCTCTCATATATTACTACTGATGTTCAAGCAAAGGTAAAACTACTTAATTCAAACATCTGTAGCGTTGTGGGTGTACTCCTTCACATGGAAGACTGTTAGTCGCATTTTGGCTGTGATCAAAATATAGTGCCCATTTGATAGCGGCCTAGGGGGTGTAAGCCTTCATAGAGTCAATATGCAATTTGAGACATTAAAAAACATTCTGAGCAGCTCTCATTCGAAAGAATGACGACCCTCAGAGTTTTTATAAACATCGATAACAAATCTGAAGTAGAAATTCCCAAGTCTTGTTGTCATTGTATTACTTAACATACCTGCTATTTGACAGGTGCTAAGCTGTACCGATTTCGCCGTTCTCTTAGGTTCATAACTGCGAGCGCTCGTGTGTTTCCTGGGCTCACAAAGGGAGCAAAGAATAGTAAAACTGTGACCTACAAGACATGTTATAAGAGTCGACTGATGTAGGGATCTAGGGAAGCTACTCTAGTAAATAAAAAGCGTCCCGGAAATCGGATTGCCGGCCTACTTGTAGGCGCATGTCTGGCACAACGTTAAATCGCTTTTATACTGAGATCACATACAAATCACAAAGATTGCTTTAACGAATGGTCGATAGGGTGTGTTCAAAGAAGAAGAAGAGGAAGATAAATGTTTAAGAGTGGGGATCTACTGCAAGAGTGACAACGATCCTTCATATCAACATGATGAAAAAAACACCACGAAAAATCTCCCACTTTTTGTTGAGAAAAAAATTCACAAAGAACATGCAGAATTGTATGTAATAGACACATACTACACCTAGGCAAGGGTGATAATAAGAGACAAAATTAGAAATGAAGAAATCAATAGAAAACTGGATGTGAAACCAGTTACGCAATTCATAAGAGAACAACAATTTAAATGGTTTGAGCACCTGCCAATAATGCCCTGGTATCGATTACCACTGAGAGCCACACTGAAAAATTATAATAGTACAGAGTAGGAGGAAGACCACGCAAAAGATGGAGCGATGGTATCAAGAACAGCCTTAAGAAAACCAAATAAAAGCTTACAAAGTGCCTTAGAACAAGCACACACAAGATCACTTCACACACACACCCCGCCCCCACTTCTACAGTGTTTTCAAGATAAAAGCGGCCCGAGGGACAAATCAAAAGTTGCTATAGTCTGTCCATTAATTCGTGAGCACGTTTGAAATTGATTTTCTCGAAAACTACCTGTTGGATATCAGTGATTTTTTCCATGCAGCCTTAGTATATCCATGACGCTAAAATAAAGCTAACCAGTAGTCCATAGATGCTATGGATTTTGCACATCGGCGAATTCCTTTGATCTTTTATGACAATTGCAAATACGGGGGCTCAAATTTTAGATTTTACAGTATGCCTAGAATTTGTCCATGTCAATTCTATTCATAGGTGTATCTCCATATTAACTTGATAGGTCAAGTAATTAAGTGTGTTGCCCTTTATGTGCAATCGTGAACTTGGATACAATATGCAACAGTTAGTCCTCCCTTCGGTCACCATTAGACCCCAGGGTGTCTTAACTTCACCACAAATTGTATGATGGTAGACGCATTTGGATATGGAAATGTATACGTTGCTATTTCTCAGTCTGTAATCAAAATATGATTTGTATCATCCCGAATCTGACGATTCCATGAGGTTGATAATTGTTACTGGCTGGACAAATTGTAATCCATCTCGGTGCCAGTACTCGTCTTCCTCTCGGAGCACATGTTCAATACACTTCTTCCAGAACTGCATGTCTATCATTGAGGACTCACGTGTCAGAACTTCAACATCACATATTTTAAACGTCCTGTTCTGTTCGGCAACTTGCCCTTTACTTTAGCCCAGACAAGCTCTATCGGATTGAGGTGAGCATGATATGGAGGTAGTCGCAAAGACGTGTGGCCGTATTCCGCAATGATTTTGTCAATATGAAACACCTTTGTCTTATTTGTCATCCTCACCAGGTGCAACAACTCGGGTTTCAAATATGTATCATCGAAGCTGACATTTTCCTTAGCAAAGCCAAGTCCTAATTTGATCTTTTGTATTTGATGCAGTTGGTACTTTGTCTTCCGCTGATACTGCGTTGTGATAGGATGCATTATCCATTACCAAGCATGATGGTCTGTTTAGAATTGGAAGTAGATCTTTCTCCATCCAGTGCCTGAAAATATGTCCATTCATTTCTGTGTGGTAGTCCCTACCGTCGGTACTTTTTGATTGGAAAATGTCCAGCGTCATGGACAAGACCTTCTTCACTACTTCCTGCATGTGTTAGTATACTACGCTGGCCTTTGCTGCTTGGTATTTTTCTTTTCTGTTCACCGTCTACTGATTGCCATTCTTTAGCATTGGTGTGGTGAGCATTGACCCAGGATTCGTCCAAATATACAATATCATAGCCTTGCCTTCGCCGCTCACGGGTCTGCCTCAGGTATTTACTTCGGGCAGCAATTAAATGTGGCTTTTCACAAATAATATTCCTGCCGCCTATAGTTTTTCTGAAGGTGAAGCCGGCGGCTCTTACAATTTTTCATAGAGTACTTTTAGAAATGTCTATGCTGCAATCTGATTGCAATTTTAATTTCAGTTTCCTGAGAGTAACAAGTTGATTTGTCGCAAACATTTTCAAGAGCTCCCGTCTTATGACATCTATGTCAAAGTCGTCAATTGTTCTTTCCGTCCTTGCTTGACATTAGTGCACTTTGTGTCCTGTTTAATCCATCGGGAAAAGGATTCTCTATTCAGACCAAGCGCCAGTTGCGCTCGTTTCTCAGGGTTATGAATATCGCAATATAGATGACCTCTCTTAGATTCCCTACGGAAGTGTTGGTATAGTAAAACTGTAACCTTCTGCATTGTTATAAATGTGCACTTCAGACTCATTATGAATGTGATATCAATGGCAGTTTTGATAAGCCAACAAATATGATACAATAGCTTCATACAAATAGCGAGATACGCCTATAACTATACAACGGTATCCCAATTATAACGTCATATGCTTTCCGCTTTCAAAGTCGACTGGGTTAGGTGCACGGGATTTCGTGAAATTGTTGTATACTCATGATATTTCTATGTTACCATAATGTATTTTTAGAACAACGCGTCTGTGTACCGTAGATCTGTTACTATTGTGTACAATCCGGTGAGGTTGATTTTAATATAACCTGAAGAAGAAATATTTCAAACTACATCAAATTTTCTTGGAAAAAATATTTCTTAGCGTCATGGATATTCTAAGGCTGCTTGCAAAAAATCACTGAGATCCAACAGGTAGTTTTCGAGAAAATCAATTTCAAACGTGCTCACGAATTAATGGACAGACTATAGTTACTTATTGCCGTTGTGTCTATTTACAATTTAAACTGGTTCTGTCTCCCCCAACTCTTCTGAGAAGAATCTATATAACCATGGGGAAGATATATCACTGTCATATGTAGGAGAAAGATCGATGTGATTATATGAGAGCCACTGAAGAAGATGAAGTTTGCATACTCACATTTACAAACGGGGGTCTCTATGGCGAAGTGCCTAAAACGTTTGCCTGTCGTTCTGAAAGGCGTGGGTTTGAATCCGGACCGAGTCACATGTGAAATTTTTTCATGAGATCCCTAGGATTGTTGTTGGAGCTACGGAGTTCGTTCTTTCTGCAACACTTTCAGTAGATTTCTGCTGACAGGGACGGTGTCATATGGGGAATCCGGTTCAATGAAATAAATCCTTCGCCTTGAGGCATTTTTAAAGACATTTACAAACCATATTGAAAGCTAGGTTTGCCCGTGTGCCGTGTGGTACCCGGGGGCCGCAGTGAAAGTAAAGAATAGTACCACTGCCACCTACAAGGCAGGTCGTAAGAGCCGACTGAGGTAGGGCCTTGAGACGCTACCCTAGTAAATAAAAAGCGTCGCAGAAATAGAATGTGCTGGCCTACTTGTAGGTGCATAACTGACACAACGTACAATCGCTCTTAGGCTCAGATCACATGCAGGTCACACAAAGCGGTTAACAAGTGGTCGATATGGAGCGTTCGAAGAAGAAGAAGAAGAAGAAGAAAGCTAAGTTGATTGTCAAGTATCTACAATCTTATATAGATATTTACTGACATCGTATCCCGTATGACGTCATTGTGTAACCACAAATCTGCCTGTAGTTAAGCGACCCGCTACTTCTCCATGTAACTAAATACACTTGTAAATTATTTATGATTATGAACATGTCATGTGATCTTAAGGTTAATTGGTTATTAGTTGCTGTGTCAACGTCATTACACTTGGGGTAAACCCAATGGTGCTCAGTCTCCCCCAGAAGATGTCGAATGGTATGCCTGCTGACGATACCCGCGGCTCGCTGGTTAAATACACTTTTTCTTGCGTTTGCCCTCTATGAATTGAGGCTGTGTCAGGGCGCATGGTATGACACATCTGACCGATTTTTTGCGTAAAGGTATGCTTTCAATTATATCAGTGTCCCCCGCTATTCTCCGACTTTAGATGTTAAAACACACTTCTGATTCCTCCCGTCAGACGTCGTGTCCAGATCGTACATCGTGTGATTCCAAACTCATTTAACGTTGTATAGATTCACCATCAATTGTCGTGTCCTCGTCCAGTACGAGGATGTTGTGACATTATCGCAACTATTGTGCAGTTTGGTTCTGTAGCCTTCATTTCAGCTATTGTAGTTGCTTTCAGTAGTGTTAACTTTAAAAAAAAATTCCTGTAGCCTTTTCATACATTAGAGTATGAAGTGCCTTTCATTTCACATTTATAGCTCCTGGTGTGCAGAAGCTAGGAGAGCCAATTCCTCTCCTCATGTGTGTAACGTCGATATTGGGATTGAAACCACAACCCTCTTGTGTCCAAGTGGATAAGCGAACGCTTATGCACTACGCTAATATGTCCCACAATGTTTATTTTAAGAAACATGTTTGAATACGTCAAGTTACAAGCTACGCAGAAGTTATGGACGGAAACCCATAATCAGATTGTTATGTGATTTCAAATATTTCCCTGTTACATATAGCCAGTCCTGACATGTAATCTAGGCATAGGCGATAAATATACGCAAGAGCAGGAGGGAGATGCAAGAGATAGCTAAATATATGAAAACTTGGCATGAATTGGTTAAAGGCATACGCTCCAACCGGACTTAAAAAGGCAGAATAGAGAAGAAAGAGAGAATGATAGTAGGTTTACTTCGTAGACGAGTGGTCATGTTCTATATCTCCAGTTGGGGTTATAATTTTTCTGACCATAGCGGTTACGAGGTTGACCCATCCACTCAGTTGAATACCAAAGCACTAAAAAGTAAAAGCGATCAACGCGATGTTGACCGCATCACAAATAGCGTGCCTTTGAACAAAGAAAATGACGGACCTAACATCTTATTCTTCAACATATCATATAGTATATTTGTTTTTCCGATCCAGAAGCACTTGAGCTTTCTGATCTTCGGTTCGGTGCCACGAACACCGTAAATCTGGAGAACCTGTGGTTTTTCTGCCTGCCCGCGGAATTGAACCGCACTCACGGGGAGCTTGTAACCCGTCGTCCAACGCGCTACGAACACGCTGGGCAGGTGGTCATCATATAGTATGATGACGGGTCTTTACTTTCTCTTTTATTTGACTGATAGTCGGTGCCAAGTACAAACGTATACGGAGAATATACAGGGTGTTCAAGATAATTGCAGCCCCATTGACAATTCGAAAGTTGCCAGGTACACATTGAGTTGTGTTTATTTACTATTTAAACCGGTTCTGACTAACTCGTCCTTCGTCACATTTGTTCATCGCCCCTTCCCGCACTACAATTACACACCGTCACACAACCTTGACCTATACTGCGTCATAACTGAACCTTCTCATTTCCGTACATATATGCCGGATTAGCTCCATGCACGGGCTGCCTTTAAGTTGAACACCCTGTACATGTGTTGAGATCCTTGAACCTTAACAGTAATAATAGAAGTATTTTGGACATATAAAAAGACACGATGTGTTGGAGAAGACCATATATAAGGAGACATCCCAGCAAAGAGGAGGACTAAAGGTAAAGGGAAGATGGATTCGGAATGTAACTGATGATTTGAGCATTGGCAGCTATATAGACATCTGGCCTATGAGAGAGAGAGAGAAATTCAGAAGGACTATTAGGGCTGCAAAGTTCTTCTCAGGACAAGCTAATTGATAATGATGATGAGATCAATAATCGCCTACGTCAACAGACACACGAAACAGGGATAATGAGGATGACGTTGGCACCAGTATTTAATGTTGTGGACCCGTGATATCTCAGTAACCATCATACTGTTCATTTAAGAAACCATGTTTTTTTATTTTGTGTGCTGCTTGCTTACACATTGTGTTGACAAGCAGTAAACTCGTACTTCAGCAATTTAATGTGATGGTAGCGTGTCTGACGCTCAATATACACCAATTACCTTCTGCTTGCTTTGCTCGTCTTATAATCAATCTTGTACTTGATCTACCTCCTACCATCAACAAACTTCCTTGCCACGTATCTTACCTGTGTGAACTAGTTAGATTATTATCGATATAAAGGAAGACTACAGTAAAACTATGCGGCAAAAAAGCGAAACACGTAAAAACGAAGTAATATAGTTTTACAAAGTACAGAAACAAGATACCGAGACGTTTCGACCAAAATGCATTTATCAACAAAAGGGTACTTCTTCTTCTTCGAACGCTCCATATCGACCACTTGTTAGCACTGTGTGTTTTTTATGTGATCTGAGCCTAAGAGCGATTGTACACTGTGCCAGTTATGCACCTAAAGTAGGCCAGCACCTCCGATTCCTGTGACGCTTTTTATTTACTAGGGTAGCTTTCCTAGGTACTACATCAGCCGCCTCTTACAGCATGCCATGTAGGTCGCAGTGGTACTATTCTTTTCTTCCCATGCGGGCCCCGTCACCACACGGATGAAAAGGATACAAAACAAACGATGAGATTAAGACAGTTCCTATATCACATCACATAAACAGTCAGGCGATAAATCCCTAACTGGCCTAAAATGAGAATATGTGACTAAAAAACGACAAAACGAAATAAATATGAAAAAACTTAAAAGAGAATAAAACAATAATACTCAAATATATACCTGAAATATATACATCTATTACATATTCAAAATAGATGTATATATTATGTTTGATTATTATTGTTTTATCATCTTTTTTAGTTGTTCATATTTATTTCGTTTTCAGTCACATATTTTCTTTTTAGAACAGTTAGGAACGTCTGGCCGAATGAGTTAGAGCGCGGCTCCTATGCGGGAGACTCGTGTTCAATTCACGGTAAGGTCAATGATTATTTTCTGTTGTGGGCATAAATGAAAAATCCTAACATGAACAGCTTCGCGGCGACTGCACTAGCCATACTGCCATTAAATTCCTCAGGCTCACGTCCGAGTTGTCCTACACCGCCCTAAAAAGCGGTATTACAGTCAGTAACGACAGTGTATGGATTTATCGTCTAACTGTATCTGTGATGTGACACCGGAATGTCAGTCGTTTGCCAGTAGGGGCATGAACTAGGATAGCTCTGATGGACAAATGATAGGAGAAGAGAGCCTGGACGACGTCCAACGGAAACACCGAGAAGAACTGACGAAATAATACTGTGAGCTGACATGGAGAGCACTTAGTAGAAAGGTGATAGAACGGCAACAATGGAAATCGTTTGTAAAAGTCTTACATGTGTCAAACGGGACGTGAAGATGGTATAGCTGTTATTATTATTTATTATACTTTATTCTGATCTCTGTTTCAGATCTTCCATGTTATGTCCATGTTATGTCCAAACTATTTTCTTGTTCCATTTTCTCTCCATTTGTTTTTATGTTTTATTGTGACTTCTCACTTGTCTTGTGATATATCTTCATTTTTTGTCTTTTTCATGCACAACCATCTTCTAGCATATAAGGGCGCGTGATTGTGGTTGGTCAGTTCTAGATGTGATCAAATCACCAAATATTTTTTTTGTTGAAGAGAGGGAGAGGGAGAGAAAGAACTAGTGAGAGTATAAATACCTTGAGTCTAGGTGTGAAGTTGTGTGTGGGAAATATCTGCTGTGTACAGCTAAACAACAGATGATCAGCAGCATTTTCATACATACTGTGTGTTACCAGAGCCAAACACGGACAATGAGCAAAGCAACGTCGTCAAAAAATACATGTGAAACGCGCTGCTTACGAAAAGTTAACACCAGAAAAGACAGTCAACAACACGAACATAAGAAAGAAAGTTGGGACAGAGCCGTGCTTGAATTACATTGAGAAACAAAGAATAAAATGCCTGGGCCACTTGGTAAGAATACAACTAAACTCCACTGTATACAGTCTTCTACAACAGAAAACCAGGAGAGAAGGCGAGGGGAAGGCCACGAAAAAGAAGGTTAGTTGGCATAGCAAAATCCTGTCAAACAAGCAAAAATAACGATCACCCAAGCCACTAGAGCAGTACAAGACATAAAAAACAGAAAACCACAACACTGAGCAACAACCCGGTAGCAGTGAGACGACAAAAGAAAGAAGTACATAGCTTTGTCCGCCTGGAATATCTCCAGGAAAGACGATGCCAACTATGTGAATTACGACCCTCTCACTATAGGCGGCAAATGCATACCAGAGCTTAGATACGCAGACGATACAGTATTATTATCCACCAGCAAAGAAGGTTTGGAAAACCTAATCATGACGACCAAGAAACATAGTGAAGACCAACATCTATATTTGAATACACAAAAACAAAAATCATGTCAACTGACAAAGCAAAAGGCTCACCTAACATCCAAATAAACAATGAAGAATTCCAATTTGTAGAGAACTACAAATACCTGGGCTCAATAGTTAACAATAACGATGACTGCTCCAAAGAGATCTCAAGAAGATTGGCAATAGCAATCAAGAAGTTAAACACTATGAAGAACATGTGACAAAGCACCTGCAAAATATTAAAAATATTGAGAACATGCATTTTTCCAGTGGCTACTTATGGTTGTGAATCATGGACCATTACACAAAACACAAAAATGAAAATCCAGTCCTTCAAAACTAAATGCTACAGAAAGATCTTAGGAATACCTTGGACAGAAAATAGAAAGAACGCTGATGTCCTGAAAGAATTGAATGTTAAAGACAACTGGCTGATAAACAATATACTATACAGAAAAATTAGATAGTCACATCAAGCGTCATGATGGCCTGGAGAGAACAATATTAGAGGGCAGAGTCCCAGGACGCAAAGGCAGACCAAGAAGAAGATGGCTGCAAGATATTAAAGAAACCATCGACGAAGTGGGTGAACTGGCTAGAGACAGAGTGAATTTCCGATGTGCTGCAAAGAGAGCAACGTCCTATAAAGGATACGCACCTTGATGATGATGGAATATCTCCACCACAAACACCTCACGCTATCCTTCAACGTGCACCAGCGCGGACACTGGTCGACTCGTGGTTTAATATCTAGACTGTAGACTGTGTTAACGCAGACCACAACTTGACATTTAGTACCGCTGTTTCCTGGTTGGGATTACGACATCTCATGGTTCTTATCTTTCATATTCCCAGAATATCTACCTTATATACTTCAAAAGTAGTGTATTTACGAAAACCTTGTTTAAGAAAAAAATCAAAGTGAAATAATCATTGACATTAAACAAAAAATGTACTTGGTGTTTAATTACATTTGATATTAATTGTGTTTATTCACGATCGCTTCCACTTCGTCAGTGTACATATTATTTTTAATAGACAGTGCAAGATTATTATATATTTTTTTTGTTTGATTGTGCCAAAATGAAATATATCTGGATTCGCATCTGGAATTTCTATTTTATGATTGTGTGCAAATGCTGCATCATTCACTTCATGATTGTATGCAAATGCTGCATTATTCACTTCATGATTGGTGTGCAAATGCTGCCTCATTCACTTCATAATTGTGTACAAATGCTGCATCATTCACTTCATGATTGTGTGCAAATGCTGCATCACTAACTTCATGATTGTGTGCAAATGCTGCATCATTCCCTTCATGATTGTATGCAAATGCCGCGTCATTCCCGTCATGATTGTGTGAAAATGCTGCATCATTAATTTCATGATGGTGTGCACATGCTGTATCATCCACTGCATGATTGTGCGCAAATGCTGCATTGTTCACTGCATAATTGTGTGTGAATGCTATATCATCCACTTCATAATTGTGTACAAATTCTGCATTGTTCAGTTCATGTTTGTGTGGAAATACTGCATTATTCACTTTACGATTTGTGTACAAATGTTGCATTGTTCACTTCGTTATTGTGCGCACATGCTGCATCATTCACATTCGCCAACCATAGATGCGCGTAAATTCTAAATGTTATTTAGAACTACTTTTTAAAAAAACCATGGACAAGTGTTCTTGGTATTATAAAATCTGTATTTAAACTGGGCTGGTTCCGCCTGTGGATGATGAAGTGTAATGTTACAGATGATATCAACGAAATATTTGGTACTATTTTCACGTGTGTTTAGTTGGTTACCTTTCTTGTGTTATTTAATAAATATATAATGTTTGACTCATAAACACTATCCACTGCTGCACGAATTCAAGTGACTTCTCGCCTACTTAACTTTGACATGAGAACTTATAACAATGACTTGTTGTCTGCTCCACGGTTGATATTATTCCTTGTTTTCATACATCTTTCGGGCGTTGAACTCATCGAAGAGGATACTCAGTTTTTCACTGTTTATTTTGTTACCTTATTTTCCTTTGGTCGTCAATCCCATCCACCCACCAATCAGTCTTTGACACCTCATCTGTATCTATAATTGTTTTTCTCCGGAGGACCTTAATACTTGTTTACTCTCTGTATATTGACCATATCGATATTTTGATACCCTTATCTGCACTACCTGGGACTTGTATTTCATATCACTCTGTTCAAAGGTGATGACAACCTTCAGAGCACTGACAACCAGTCTCATCGCTGTATTCTGTGACCTATATTGTTATTTCATGTATTGGCATTGACCTGCTTAATTGAATTTGTTCTATATTTGCTGTTCATTCATTATTTTTTTCTATAATATTTGTTGTTCACTGTTAAATTTTTTTCTGAATGTAATTATTGTGTGAGCAAAATGTAAGGTCATGGCACATTCTTCTAATCTTATCTCTCAGTGTGTTTAGAAGTCGTGACAGTCCTTTAATGTTGCTAAAGGTCGTGGTTGCATTTAAACTTTGAGCGATGACTCCCACTGCTTTCGTACTAGAACTCTCCTTGGTAATCCATTCCTTTGTACTAGCATTTGTTTCATATACTGTACTCACGTTTATCAAGTTACGCTTTGATATTACACTGTCAACTGTATTCTCCTTCATTCTGTTCTGTTCATTCATTTTTTTCTTGCTGTTAATATGTGCTTTAGTCTTACTCTTCAAATGCATACCAACAAATGATGAATCTCTTCATATTTTACATTTAAGAAAGGAATCTTTTAATATTTTAGTTTTAAGCAAGGAATCTTTTAATATGTTACCTTTAAGATATGAATATTTCAATATTTTACCTTTAAGATATGAATATTTCAATATTTTAAATTTAAGATATGAATATTTCAATATTTTACCTTTAAGATATGAATATTTCAATATTTTAAATTTCAGATATGAATATTTCAATATTTTACCTTTAAGATATGAATATTTCAATATTTTAAATTTCAGATATGAATATTTCAATATTTTACCTTTAAGATATGAATATTTCAATATTTTAAATTTCAGATATGAATATTTCAATATTTTACCTTTAAGATATGTATCTTTTAATATTTTACCTTTAAGATATGAATATTTCAATATTTTACCTTTAAGATATGTATCTTTTAATATTTTACCTTTGAGAAAAGAGTCCCTTAATATTTTATCTCTAAGAAAATTAAAAAAAAAATACTTTATCTTTAAGAAATGAATGTTTTTATACATAAATGAATGTTTTTATATTTTGAACACATATATATATTTTATCTTTAAGAAAGGAGTCTTTTAATATTTTATCTTTAGAAAGGAATCTTTTAATATTTTATCTTTAGGAAAGGAACCTTTTAATATTTTATCTTTAAGAAAGGAATCTTTAATATTTTATCTTTAAGAAAGGAATCTTTTAATATTTTATCTTTAGGAAAGGAATCTTTTAATATTTTATCTTTAAGAAAGGAATCTTTTAATATTTTATCTTTAGAAAGGAATCTTTTAATATTTTATCTTTAAGAAAGGAATCTTTTAATATTTTATCTTTAAGAAAGGAGTCTTTTAATATTTTATCTTTAGGAAAGGAACCTTTTAATATTTTATCTTTAAGAAAGGAGTCTTTTAATATTTTATCTTTAAGAAAGGAATCTTTTAATATTTTTTCTTTAAGAAAGGAATCTTTTAATATTTTATCTTTAAGAAAGGAATCTTTAATATTTTATCTTTAAGAAAGGAATCTTTAATATTTTATCTTTAAGAAAGGAATCTTTTAATATTTTATCTTTAAGAAAGGAGTCTTTTAATATTTTATCTTTAGGAAAGGATCCTTTTAATATTTTATCTTTAAGAAAGGAATCTTTAATATTTTATCTTTAAGAAAGGAATCTTTTAATATTTTATCTTTAAGAAAGGAATCTTTAATATTTTATCTTTAAGAAAGGAATCTTTTAATATTTTATCTTTAAGAAAGGAATCTTTTAATATTTTATCTTTAGGAAAGGAACCTTTTAATATTTTATCTTTAAGAAAGGAATCTTTTAATATTTTATCTTTAAGAAAATTTAAAAAAAAATACTTTATCTTTAAGAAATGAATGTTTTTATACATAAATGAATGTTTTTATATTTTGAACACACATATATATTTTATCTTTAAGAAAGGAGTCTTTTAATATTTTATCTTTAGAAAGGAATCTTTTAATATTTTATCTTTAGGAAAGGAACCTTTTAATATTTTATCTTTAGGAAAGGAACCTTTTAATATTTTATCTTTAAGAAAGGAGTCTTTTAATATTTTATCTTTAAGAAAGGAGTCTTTTAATATTTTATCTTTAACAAAGGAATATTTTAATATTTGCTTCAAAAAGTATTTTTTCAATTTTTGTTGTTACGAAAAGTACATATATATGGAACTGGTGAACGTATAATTGGTGGCTAGAAAATCAACGCCTCGTTTACTGTGGTTGATGTCGACGTCCTGTAAAGGATATATGCTACAGTTTTAATTGTCATATATATATATATCAATATGTGCCATCAAGAAAAGTATCTTCCAATATATGCTACAGTTTTAATTGTCATATATATATATATCAATATGTGCCATCAAGAAAAGTATCTTCCAATATATGCTACAGTTTTAATTGTCATATATATATATATCAATATGTGCCATCAAGAAAAGTATCTTCCAATATATGCTACAGTTTTAATTGTCATATATATATATATCAATATGTGCCATCAAGAAAAGTATCTTCCAATATATGCTGCAGTTTTAATTGTCATATATATATATATCAATATGTGCCATCAAGAAAAGTATCTTCCAATATATGCTACAGTTTTAATTGTCATATATATATATATCAATATGTGCCATCAAGAAAAGTATCTTCCAATATATGCTACAGTTTTCATTGTCATATATATATATATCAATATGTGCCATCAAGAAAAGTATCTTCCAATATATGCTACAGTTTTAATTGTCATATATATATATATCAATATGTGCCATCAAGAAAAGTATCTTCCAATATATGCTACAGTTTTAATTGTCATATATATATATATCAATATGTGCCATCAAGAAAAGTATCTTCCAATATATGCTACAGTTTTAATTGTCATATATATATATATATCAATATGTGCCATCAAGAAAAGTATCTTCCAATATATGCTACAGTTTTAATTGTCATATATATATATATCAATATGTGCCATCAAGAAAAGTATCTTCCAATATATGCTACAGTTTTCATTGTCATATATATATATATCAATATGTGCCATCAAGAAAAGTATCTTCCAATATTTGCATTGAAGAAAATATTATTGCTTTTAAGAAAAGTGTTTTCAATATTTGTCATTAAGAAAATGATATACTAATATTCATCTTTTCATCCTCCATTCGTTTATGATTTTATATTTATGACTTCAAATTCATCTACGTATACACATCATGATGGCTTCAATCTTTGGACGCTGGTTAATATCTCCAGAATTCTCAATATTGTTTACAGTTTATTCATAACGGTTGGTTAAGATATTATTACCTCTAACTATCATTAACCTACGAGTGGTTCATTTGAAATGCGCATTTGTTATGTGAACACTGATTTTGTGAAATGTGGACAAAATTATGAATCGGCGAATTTAAGTTTTAAGTTGACATAGTTATATTAAATTTTAAGTTGAATTTATGTTTTTTTAAGTAGATATATATATATTGTCGAATAATATTTATAAGTAGAACTTTCTTCTTTTGTGTGAGCCACTACACTTGAAGTTACAACTACGGCGAGTGTTGTCATCAGCATATCTGTGCATCCATAACCGGTTAAATGTCACATTTATAATTATCTCAGAAGCTGACATTCCACCTACACCGTGATTGATATCTTCTATTATTGATGTTAATATAAATATTAACTCTTCTTCTTCTACTTCGTTTAGGTGTTCCATCATGCTTAATGTTCGGGCATGCTGTCTGGTTTATGTCGAATGAACTGTAATATAACTTCTGCTTCAGCTCTGTGCCTTCTAGGCGGACCTGATCACTATCTCATTAGACAAGAATTTCCTCTCTTTTCTTTATACCTGTTAATACTGTTCCTTATTACTGATACTGCATTTTTCATGTTTCTATTTATGTGGTTCTCTTCTTGCCAGTTTCGAAGTATAGAAAAGTATTATACCCTGATGTGACATTAGAAAACCTAACTTTAATTACTGCAATTACTACTGTCGTATATCATTAGCATTGATTAATGAAATTACTGCTGGCGTATATCCGCAGATTTGTTGAAACAGGAAACAGACAGCAAATATACGTAACATAATTAAGTACCGAAGGTTTGGTTGAGGGAGTGGGGGAAGTGTTGGCAGGACAAAAATAAATGCTCCACGTTGAATTTATTTCAGACGGTGACATTTAACAGTTGAGTTATTCGAACAAAATAAATCTGGATTATTGTACGTCCATCACGAACGATGAAGACTACACTGGTCATTAAACATATAGAAAAATTACTTCGATCGATTCAGTCTATGGATGCGTAGATGACTGATGAACCCAATGCGTGCCTGAAAGGCTCTTGGGAAGACGGTGTGTGCATGGGAATTTGAGAATTGGTGGATATTGTATTGCTTTTCTGACTCGTCTCCTGTATTCTGCTAGCGCAGCTCTGAATTCATCACAAACTACTGTACCGTGGCGGTGAAGTGTCCACCAAGTCGATCGGTTTTGTGCAGCAACCCCCCACGTTCCTGTGTTTATACCAAGTTTTTTTTAGTGTGTCTTTGGAATATTTTTTTTTGCCTTTGTGGTAGCGTTTACCTTTCTGCAGTTCAACAAGTAGGACATGTTTGGTAGCCAGCCAATGATCTGACATGAGAATTACATGACGTTTCCATCGTGTCTGTGATTGCATCAAGATTGTGTAGATACAATAAAGACACGTTCTGTCTAGGACTATGGTATCTAGAATTGTATCTTGTCATCTGATGTCCATCACTTTTCTTAGACAGACCTTGGATGGGGTTTAGTTTCATCGCATGCCGCAGGTACACCCCATGTTTCATATAAATAAAGCATTACTGGAAGCACAGCAGCTCGATGCGACTTCATCTTTATCTGTACACTGATACCACTTATGTGCCAGACATTGATGTATAGTCTGCCAAGTGTACCACTGCATTGGAGATCCTGGTGCTTACTTATCTTCAATGGTGACATTTTGGGAAAGTGTGCTGTCAAGACATGAAAATATATCAGAACTCTCAGTCTTTGGCCTTTCACTGCTATGATGGGAGTATCAAGACGAGATCGGTTTAGGAATGGAAACATTGGGGAAAGGGGGGTGTGTATACATCATCAGTACTGAACTTCATTTTAAAAAAACAAATTAAATGGTTTGACCGCATAAGAAGATTACCAACAAACAGTGCATTTTCTTCAAAGAGCAATGTAACTCCGATATAGTGCTCCTCAAAGAGCAATGTTACTCCAATACAGTGCTCCTCAAAGAGCAATGTTACTCCGATACAGTGGATATAAAGGAAAAGGCCGTCTGCGTAAAAGGTGGACCTCAGAAATAACAGTGGCAGTAAAAAAACAACTCACTATTTATGAAGCATACTAAAAATACCCGTTCTATAAATCTCTACTTATCCTGACGCTGTGAGACAAAACAGGATTAGAGAAAAGAAAGAAAGACTGCTATGCTTGGTTCAGTATAGATTTTGCCACGAGATATGTAGTATATTTCACTTTATTGATGGTATGGGCATAGGTTGGAACAGGTTGAAGGACGATATGGACACAGTTTTATTGTCCGTATCGCCCGTTTACTCAGTATTATCGCAACCTCCCTACAATTTTCTCCAGATCTTATCTGATCCTGTCGGACCATCTCAGATCTGTAGGTTTCCTACATTGCCTGAACAGGCTGAAGAGAACCTGTCTCTGCTTTTCTGCAAATCATCCTCAGTGCTGACATTAAAGTCACAGTCATCACTATTTAGAAAGTCTCTGGTGGTGTGTGACTTAAACTTAGTTTTTTGCATGAAACCTTTGTAGAATGAACAATTTACCATCGATACGATAGCTGATATTGATTCCTATTTCACCGTCTTTGAATTCATCAGTCGGTATAGCAAAGAACTTGCTAATGAACAGTCGGTGCAAGTAAGCAGTCTTGTTTACTCCATTTGAACCAAGAAATCAAGATACAATCATCCAGTCGCATGTGTTATAACTGGGCAAAAAGACATAAATTATCATTTGACGAGATAGTTCAAAGCAAGATCTGAAATTTTGGTGGTTTTTTTTTCCAGTTATAGAAATAGATAGTATCGAATGAATGGACGCAGGACACCACCCCTAGGCGCCCATTTTCTTTCAGTAAGCTCAAAGTATCAGCAGTTGATCACTTTTACAGTAGTTCCGGTGACTGTTCCCAACTTTGCCGGAAGTCACAAAGTCCAGGTATCTATCTTCATCTGGCTGTCTAAAGAATCGAATGTACCGGGAACTGAACACCGTTCGCTGGAGTGCGTGTTGACTGCCTTACACTGATAACAGTCAGTCTTGGATAAAACATAAAGAGAATAGAAAGGAAACGCTACAGTGAACAAGACACTTTGTACGTGAGAACCTGTCGTGTATTATACATGATTGTTTCGTCACATTTGCTTGCAGGAGAAATGTATCGATCGGAGAATATCTTGTTAGCATTTAAAAAAAGCAAAGTTGCTTCTCTGATGTTTTCTATAATTACCAGTATATGAGGTCTGTCGAATAGCGAGCAACCTCAAGACGAGGAAATGGCGTCGTGTGATTGAACTGAAAAACGGTAAAAAGAAGGGATCAATGGTTTTTTTCATTCGTTAGTTACGAATCTGCAATGCGGCAACCACTTTTCTTCCCGATAGCTGAATGGTGTTGCCCGATCGAATGTCGAGGGTTAAAATCTCTTACTGTTGGAATTTGTTCTCATTTGTCTTATACATTATTTTTCAAGCGGTGTTGATCTACTATGTAAACTTTAGCGTTTATTTTTTAATCTGCTACTCGTTTCTGTATTAACTCAATTGTTCCATTGTTCTGTGTTCTAATTTACATGTAAACGTTTATTGGTATTTATTTTTGTTGAAGGGATGAAAAGAAACAACCTTTTTTGTGTGTTGTTATTTCATGTTTCAACTTGGAAGGTACTACTAGGAAACATGTGTATGTTAGACCAGTTGTTTCGGTTCTAGTTAAACGTGAGCTGCCATAAGATTTCAGTGGAATATATGCAGTTTGAATTGCAATAGATTAATGATACCAGGTTTTCTTTTGAAGCAAATTTCGTTAGTTATTGACTGAAGTTTGTGTTGTTTTGTTATGAGAGTAAAAGTTTGTAAACAAAAACTGAGCCTGTTCTTGGATAACGTGATGTTCAGAAAATCAGATAACTAGAGACTATGGCGTTCCATAATTTTGGAGTCATGGTGGTGAAGCTAGTTCAGTGGAAGACAAGGAATAAAGGAGCTGAAATGTCTGTATCCCAGGTAAGGTTACTTCATTTTAGTGTTAACTATCAGTTGATTCCGTAAAGTTTTTTTTTTGGGTCCAAGTTCGCCTCGAACCCCGGAATTAACATGGCACACCGCTCGTGTGGTGCCGGGGCCCGCAAGGGAAGCAAACAATAGTACCAATGCACCCTACAACGCATGTCGTAAGAGGTGACTGATATAGGCCCTAGGGATGCTACCCTAGTAAATAAAAAGCAGCACAGAAGTCGAATGTGCTGGCCTACTTGTAGGCGCATAACTGACACAACGTACAATCGCTCTTGGGCTCAGATCACATACAAATCACACAGAGTTGTTGACAAGTGGTCGATATGGAGCGTTCGAAGAAGAACATGACACGTAGTTACTAGCGACTAAGCGTGCTATAGACTTCGCTATCGACGCCCCTAATCTGGTTATAATATTAATGTTTCAGTAAAACCGAACAGATTACAGGGGGAGTCATATTAAGAAAGAACACTTGGATACTGTCAGTTACATCAGTTATACCGAGTTGTTGAACTCGTGAGCAGAACAAGCATCTCTTACAGAAACTACCACCAAATAGAAGAAGTTAAAGCAACTATACACTTTCTTGTCGGTGTTAAGGAGACAGACCAAAATAGAAACAGATGCAAGCTGCAGTTGCTGCAGCATATGTGATCTATTGAGATTAGAATGAAGGAATGCGATGAGGATTCAAGATATCAACATCAGATGCAGACTAAGAAAGGTTAACACACGGGCTGAAATGTTGTGCGACAACAGCCACCCTTCCCCCACTCCAACACTTTTTGATCGAAAAATTAATTTGAAAAGAAAGAGAGAAAAAAGAAAACTACATGTTTCATTTACTCGTTTGGCTCAAATCGGATGCATGTGTCCTAAACGTGTAGAAGTCTATGCGTTTAGGGGCACACCAAACCAATGTGCAACGTATACACGTTCTTGGCAAAGATCAAACATATCACAAAGAGTGATTAAAATTTGTCGTAAAGAACGAACGCAAAGAAGAAGAAGAAGATTTATTCGTGTTTTTTGCTTGCACTTTTATCGAACTAAAAGTTTTAATGATATTATCAACATTTCTGTTTTTGAAATATTCCTTTTCACAATCTGCTCTGACCCATCGATGACCTCAAATAGCACTTGATCAATTTTTTTCTTCGAGAAACTCCCCCGTAAGTCGCAACTGATAACACAGATAGTTCCCAAATAATATCATACACATCGAGAGGTATGGCAATGACCCAGAGAAGACAAATTTCACAATGGCCCTCAACATTTCCATACTTGTCAATCTATTAGTGATGAGCGGTTCAGTTTTTTGGAAGTATGTTTTAGCTAGTCGTTACATTTGCAACAAATACTCGGTACTTAGTACTCGTTACGGGGTGACTCTGGCCTGGAAAATGTTTTCGTTGTTTTCATATTAATGTAGAATTTGTGTAACAATTTTGAGAGATTATGACATAGAAGAGTAGAAAAAGGTTAGTTTACAAAAATATGTCAACGCGTTGCCATGGAAACAAAACAAAATGACCACCAAACACCAAATTACATATCCCTAAGGCTCTGAATCTAATGAATATAAATGAATTATGTTTTCACTCTACATTCTCATGAAATACCTAGTTCACTTATTGTTATTGTCTCTCTACATTCTCATGAAATACCTAGTTCACTGATTGTATCTCTACATTCTCATGAAATACAAAATCCACTTACTGTTATTGTCTCTCTACACTCTCATAAAATACAAAATCCACTTACTGTTATTGTCTCTCTACATTCTCATGAAATACAAAATCCACTTACTGTTATTGTCTCTCTACACTCTCATAAAATACAAAATCCACTTAATGTTATTGTCTCTCTACACTCATGAAATACAAAATCCACTTAATGTTATTGTCTCTCTACACTCTCATAAAATACAAAATCCACTTACTGTTATTGTCTCTCTACATTCTCATGAAATACAAAATCCACTTACTGTTATTGTCTCTCTACATTCTCATGAAATACAAAATCCACTTACTGTTATTGTCTCTCTACACTCTCATAAAATACAAAATCCACTTACTGTTATTGTCTCTCTACACTCTCATGAAATACAAAATCCACTTAATGTTCTTGTCTCTCTACATTCTCATAAAATACATCATCATCATCAAGGTGCGTATCCTTTACAGGACGTTGCTCTCTTTGCAGCACATCTGAAATTCACTCTGTCTCTGGCCAGTTCACCTATTTCGTCGATGGTCATTTTCATGGTTTCTTTAATATCTTGTAGCCATCTTCTTCTTGGTCTGCCTCTGCGTCTTGGGACCCTGCCCTCTAGTATTGTTCTTTCCAGGTCATCGTGACGCTTGATGAAATACATAGTCCACTTAATATTATTGTCTCTGTACATTCTCATGAAATACATAGTCCGCTTAATATTATTGTCTTTCTACATTCTCATGAAATACCAAAACTATTTAATGTTATTGTTATTATCTCTTATTACATTATTCGTTACATGTCCTTTCTCTTTCTGTCGTTCCTGATCACATTTATACATTTCCTCAATCATCTCATCTCACACACACTGCGATTTTACTTATGAAGTAAGCAGACAGTAGAAATATCGTTAATCAATGCGCCCATCAAGCGATTACAATCTGTACAGAGATTCTTGTAATCTTACTAGACCACCACGTCTTGTTAGTTCGATTGATTGGAAGACATCAAATATTAACTTGTCTACAATTATATACATCAGCGTCTGGAGATAGAGAACGTATTATCGACATTTGCTCTAGATGTAGTATGTTTTCTTGATGGTAAGAATAATCATACGATAATAAGATGGATTCTGAATGTTGTGAAATGTCTATAGAAAGTATTGAGACATTGATGAAATGCACAGTGAAAGATAACCATGTTATTATCACGGCTAGATATATAATGAGCAAATATGTTGATTGAATTACAACATATGAGACCATATTCCATTTACAGATATACCGAAACAAATACGCTTGTTTTCTCCACTGGCAAGAAAAATTATTCACAAAATAGAGGAAATAGTGTTGGTCGAAACGTTGCTGTATTTTGTCATTGTTTTTGTAATTTGTAAAACTACAGTACTTTGTGACTACGTGTTTTGCCAAGAAAAAGTACAGCGCTAGAAATGAAAGTATGATATCAAGAAATAAACATGTAGTAACCTGTTAGATTGTGCCAATAGAGCGAGGGGGAGGGATAGACAGACAACAGCCTGTAAGAGTGTACCATTAGAGCGAGAGGGAGAGATAGACAGACAACAACCTGTAAGAGTGTACCATTAGAACGAGGGGGAGAGATAGACAGACAACAGCCTGTAAGAGTGTACCATTAGAGCGAGGGGGAGAGATAGACAGACAACAGCCTGTAAGAGTGTACCATTAGAGCGAGGGGGGAGAGATAGACTGACAACAGCCTGTAAGAGTGTACAATTATATATTTCATAAGTGTTACAGAAGAGCCCTTCGTATATCATGGACAGAGAAGAGAACAAATAGATCTATCCAGAAAGAACTCAAATTCAATGAAAACTGACTTACACTACAAATAAGAAAATTGAAGTATTTTGGACATATACAGAGATACGAAGGGCTGGAGAAGACCATCATGGAAGGAGGAATACCGGCAAAGAGAAGAAGAGGAAAACCACGGAGAAGATGGATTCAGGATGTAACTGATGGTTTGAACATGACGGTTGCAGAGACGGGACATATGGCCTATGAGAGAGAGAGAGAAATTCCGGAGGACTGTTGGAGTGGCAAAGTTCTGCTCAGGACAAGCTAGTTGATGATGATGACTCTCTTACAAAAGGTTGTAAATACATTCTATCTCATTCTCACCATCTCTTCTTCTTCTTCTTCTTTGCGTTCGTTCTTTACGACCAATTTTAATCACTCTTTGTGATATGTTAGATCTTTGCCAAGAACGTGTATACGTTGCACATTGGTTTGGTAGGCCACTAAACGCATAGACTTCTACACGTTTAGGACATGTGCATCCGATTTCAGCCAAACCTCCTTAGTCGCCTCTTACGACATGCGTGGCAAGTAACAGTTGCTCTATTCTTTACACCCCAAATTTGGGCACCGGTAACCACTCGGGTGACCCTCACCATCTAATCCTCGCCATCTTATCCTCACCATTTAATCCTAACCATGATCATCGCCATCTAAACCTCACCATCTCATCCTCATCACATCCTCACCCTGATCCTCGCCATCTAATCATCACCCTGATCTTCGCCACTTAACCACCATCTAATCCTCACCATGTCATATTCATAATTTGTATGCTTTCCTTCTGATTTCATTTAATACATGTTTGTTATAACATCATCATGTTTTTTTCATAATCGATGACATTATGGACACTGGTCACAGATTTCCATTTTGGACGGACTTCTTTGCCCATGAGGGGTTTGCCTTTCTGACTTCCTTGTCTACTGTTCTTCGCCCAGTTCTTTTTTGACCTCATCACATTTCTCTTCCCACGTAGCAGCGCTTCTTGACATTTTAGGTTTTCTGCATTATCGCAGAAGCAAACACCCCCTTATCTAGTTGGTCATGTGTTATAGAAATGTCATGGACTGGTGTCTCTTAATGACATGAAATATAAGGGCAAGCAAGTATCGGTTTAAAATATTCCGTGTATTAAATGAACCCAAATAATGAGAAATAACCATCTCTGTTTGCTCTGAAAATGGATATTATTATTATTGTTATAAGAGAAGACTGCAGTAAAACTATGCAACAAAGACAAAACAAGTAATGTAGTTTTACAAAGTACAAAAACAAGATACAGAAAACTCAACAAAATGACAATACGACGAATAGTTTGCAGCAAAATGGCGGATATTATTATAGATATACGGGAAGGCTGCAGTACAATTATGAAACACGTTGTCAGTTTAAACACACTGACAGACATGCTTAGGAGGAGATCGGAGCAATTATGGACATGTCTTATGTGCGATAAAGATGATCCTCCAACGAACAATGCACAATTAAAACTATGTAGTAAATGCGAAACACGTAGAAAGGAAGTAATATACTCGTAGTTTACAAAGTACACAATAAGATACAGCAAAGCTCCGAAAAAATATGTATCTTGTTTTGAACTTTGAAAAATTACATTACTTTGTTGTTACGTGTTTGGTCTGAAAAGGGAGTTTGTTAGGTTATATCTAATGTTAAACGAAACTGCTATATATGCACCTATGGTCCCGCCACATTCGTTTTCAATACTGCATTTTTAGGAACAGCTGTCCCTTCTTTCTTCGATCCATATTCGCTTAGGCAGACTGCAGTGATGCCACCTCATGGGCACCACATGGAGGTGTAGTAGGGTCTTGGTCAGCTCTTATCCGCTGATTTATCATCGCAGTTACGGTGGAATTGATCTTAACATGGACCTCTTTAAGAGTGACTTTATAGCAAATTCACCGGAAAATCTTAGTAACTGCTCCCTAACTGGAAATACAATGTAAGGAAAGTTATAAATGTGTAGCCATAGCCAGAAGATGTAGTGTGGATGACCCTCCTACTACAGTTATATACTCTTGCTGCATGTGTCTCCAACAGCCTATGACACTATCGTCCATCTTCTAGTCTCTGCGTGCTGTTTATATTTCTGGCTTAACTGTTCTTTATAATAGGAGAAAAAGAATAATGCCCTATATAGACAATTCCTTTAATAGATAAAAAAAACATATCTATGGTTGGTAGCATATCTGGATAAAATAAACTGGACGTCTCTGTGGCGGTAAAGTAACGTTCTGGACTCACGCTCCAAAAATGCTTGGTACGCGTCCCTTGTGGAGTGTTTGGTCTATTTTCTTTGCCGGTTCGTGAACTTTCGCTCATACCTTCCTGGTTAAGATAAACATCGGAGCACTCATGGTTATTGACCTAAGTGGTCGTATCAATCAATCAATCAAGATTATTCTCTTGTCTTTCATTGTATACAATACTACAATGTGGTTTTTTCTTTCTCAAACACTACGTCTACAAATCCCAAATTAGTCTGGTGCCTATTCAAAGTCATTGTATACATTTCTTCATCTCATTATGTTTTCTAACGTCATAAGACTTCAGTTTCTCATTTTATATCTTTACACTGTCTGGGTCGTGGCTAACATTTTGCTCCCATTCTTCCAAAGTCGTGAGTAAAAAATCTCATTATTTGATCAGCTATTGTACTTAACCGTGTGGAAACTGTCTGCAGACAATGCTTTAAAATGTATTCAGTATTTGTTTTTCCTTCACTTTGTACGTTCCATTCAGTAATTGGAAAGACATTTCTTTGTCATTGAAGTGCCAGCTTCGTCTTCATATGTACACATACATACTAATTAACCCTTTCGCCCTTCTGAACCGATAGACTGACTTGCGGTATTTTTTTATATGACGCAAAGTCAGGATACAGGCTAATTCAGTATACATGCGTTCAGAGGTAAAAATTCAGTTTACAATATAAATGAGTTCAGAGGTAAAAATAAATTACGGAGTGAAATGGTTTGATGTGATTGTGTTAATGTGACATCTCGAATGACTATCTTCAGCTTCCAGGTACTTATACGTGTAGCGGTTCTGTATGTACTGTATACATTCAGTACAAGGTTCGTGCACCAAGAACGAGTTCTGTTATTATCTCATCATGTGCTGTGAAGGGACGTTGGGAGTGGTAGCTTTCTGTCTTGAAACACATGTGTTGCCTCTGTAGCTGTTAGCTCATGTTGTCGTAGGATCTCTGTGATATTATTTCTCCATCGGGTTCTCGGTCTTCCTCGCGTCCTGAAGCCATGTTGTCAATTGTTATAGGCTTTTGATGGCAGGAGATCTAGTTCAGTTATAATTAACCCCACCGAACCCACGTTGATTATTCTCGTGTTTCATTCTTCCTCGTAGCGGTCCTTGCCAACTTTTTTTATGCCAGATTCCTCGATTCCAAAGATGGCTTCCTCGTCAATTACTTAGTTATAATTATAAAAGGCTGCTGTAAAATAATGACCCTATCTTATTTTGAACTCAGTAGAGAAATTATTATTTTTATATACCACATACTGTTGAATAGCAACTTCTACTCTATATTCCTTGTCGTGTGTTTTTTTAGTCCAACATATCCTTACTCATATCTTTGAACGTTGAAACTACTAGATTCATTATTGTAAGCAAACCTTCACTAAATCTTTCTTTATCAGAACTCAGTTTTATTTAGAAATGTGTCATCGGTGCTAGTCTACTGAAGACTTTAATTATTTGCGTTTTTAATGAAGTTTTATCATACGTTTCTATTATCATATGTTGTTTACTATGTTATATATTTTTAAAAACACGTAATCACAAAGTACTGTAGTTTTACAAATTACAAAAACAATTCAATTACAATTGTTTTTGTAATGTGTAAAACTACAGTACTTTGTGATTACGTGTTTTGCCAATCAAATAGTTTTACTGCAGTCTCATATATATATTTTTTGTATATATTTTTGTCGTCCATGTTGCTATACGTCTTTCTTCTATCAACGCTTGTTACTGCCATGAGAATATTATCGTGATACAGTTTTAGTTAGTGATCAATGAAATTCAGATCAGATCAAATGCCATCTCCACACCGAAAATTGATTGCAGTGAATCTCTAATAGTTTCTGGCCCTTGCCATGACCTGTTTTTTTCCTTCAAATCTGTTATTTATCCATCTCTTTATGTTTTCTCTACACGTCAATCTTTATCTTCCTCATGTCCCCTTGCCATGGTCGTTTCTTTTCCTCAGATCTGTTATTTATCCATCTCTTTATGTTTTCTCTACACGTCAATCTTTATCTTCCTCATGTCCCCTTGCCATGGTCGTTTCTTTTCCGCAGATCTGTTCTTTATGCATCTCTTTGCCCGTCTGCCCAACGTGTTCATTGCGCGTTGGACGATGGGTGACAAGCCCTCTGTGTGTGCGGGTTTAATTCCGTGGGCTGGCAGAAAAAGCCACATGTTCTCCAGATTTACGGTGTTCGTGGCACCGAGCCGAAGAGCTGAAAGCACAAGTGCTTCTGGATCGAAAAAAAATGCATCTCTTTATGTTTCGTCTATACTTATATCGTTGTCTTCCTCATGCCCCCTTGCCATGGTCGTTTATTTTCCTCAAATCTATTCTGTATCCATCTCTTTATGTTTCGTCTATACTTATATCGTTGTCTTCCTAATGCCCCCTTGCCATGGTCGTTTATTTTCCTCAAATCTATTCTGTATCCATCTCTTTATGTTTCGTCTATACTTATATCGTTGTCTTCCTAATGCCCCCTTGCCATGGTCGTTTATTTTCCTCAAATCTATTCTGTATCCATCTCTTTATGTTTCGTCTATACTTATATCGTTGTCTTCCTAATGCCCCCAACCTTTCCGTCTAGTTTGTTTTTCAACAGAACGCCGTGTCTCTCTTTCTCAATATTGTGTCGTGCTAATTCATTGGTTTTATATATGATCACATCTTTGTCAGCCTCATCCTTTAGATATGAATAATAACTAAGAGAAGAGACCAGTTTAGAAATGAAGACATCAGGAGGAAAGGATACAACATCAGTACTAAAATCCATCAAGAAACAACAAATTAAATGGCTCGGCCACATAAGCAGATTACCAACAGACAGTGCTCCTCAAAAAGCAAAGTTACTCCGATACAGTTGGGTACAAAGCAAAAGGTCGTCCACGAAAAATGTGGACATCAGAGATAACAGAGGTGACGAAAAACACTATTGTTGATGCGCACACAAAGGGCCCGTTCTAGAAATCTCTTTTTATCCTGACCCTTTGAGACAAAACATGATTAGAGAAAAAGAATAATTAAGAGAATGTTGAGAGATTGTGAGCGAGACATCGAGATGGTATATATCCTTTTATATTGACAAGTCACTGTCATTAACAACAAAGCTTACCACCTAAAAATGTAATTATCTTTAGTGGAATGTGCATTAATAGAGATAAATGGATTTGTTCCGTGTGTTCGTTCAGTTGTCAACAAGTTGGAAATAGTCATCCCTTTTGTATGTTTCCGATACTTGTGCCATCGGTACTGAGTAAAATAACCGAACATATAGTTTTGTTGTTTTTTACCCGATCCAGAAGCACTTGAGCTGAAAGCTCTTCGGCTCGGTGCCATGGACATCGTAACCCTTCGGTTCGGTGCCACGAACACCGTAAATCTGGAGAACCTGTGGCTTTTCTGCCAGTCCGCGGAATTGAACAAGCACTTACAGAGGACTTGTCACCCGTAGTCCAACGCGCTACGAACACGCTGGGCAGGCGGGTAACCTATAGCTATACATTACTGTCTCCCAACAAAGTTCAGGTTTACATGGTTGGATGTCTAGATTTATTAACTATCTCGCACAGACATAAGCTAAGATATATTACAAATGCTTTCATTTGAATAGCTCACGTATAGCAATGACTAAACACGTACAAACAAAGTACTGTAGTTTTACAAAGTACAAAATAATATACAGCGACGTTTCGACCAAAAAGCCTTTATCAAGCAGAGGATACACCAGAAGCGAATAAATTCAAACTACTTATACGGTAAAACCATATTCTGTTGTATAAGAAGTCAGCATTTCTTCGCTTCTGTTGTATAAGAAGTCAGCATTTCTTCGCTTCTATTGTATAAGAAGTCAGTATTTCTTCACTTCTATTGTATAAGAAGTCAGTATTTCTTCACTTCTGTTGTATAAGAAGTCAGTATTTCTTCGCTTCTATTGTATAAGAAGTCAGTATTTCTTCACTTCTATTGTATAAGAAGTCAGTATTTCTTCACTTCTGTTGTATAAGAAGTCAGTATTTCTTCACTTCTATTGTATAAGAAGTCAACATTTCTTCACTTCTATTATATAAGAAGTCAGCATTTCTTCACTTCTATTATATAAGAAGTCAGTATTTCTTCACTTCTATTGTATAAGAAGTCAGTATTTCTTCACTTCTATTGTATAAGAAGTCAGCATTTCTTCGCTTCTATTGTATAAGAAGTCAGTATTTCTTCGCTTCTGTTGTATAAGAAGTCAGCATTTCTTCGCTTCTATTGTATAAGAAGTCCGCATTTCTTCGCTTCTATTGTATAAGAAGTCAGCATTTCTTCACTTCTATTGTATAAGAAGTCAGCATTTCTTCACTTCTATTGTATAAGTAGTCAGTATTTCTTCGCTTCTATTGTATAAGAAGTCAGCATTTCTTCGCTTCTATTGTATAAGAAGTCAGCATTTCTTCGCTTCTGTTGTATAAGAAGTCAGTATTTCTTCGCTTCTGTTGTATAAGAAGTCAGCATTTCTTCGCTTCTGTTGTATAAGAAGTCAGCATTTCTTCGCTTCTATTGTATAAGAAGTCAGTATTTCTTCGCTTCTGTTGTATAAGAAGTCAGCATTTCTTCGCTTCTATTGTATAAGAAGTCAGTATTTCTTCGCTTCTATTGTATAAGAAGTCAGCATTTCTTCGCTTCTGTTGTATAAGAAGTCAGCATTTCTTCGCTTCTATTGTATAAGAAGTCAGTATTTCTTCGCTTCTGTTGTATAAGAAGTCAGCATTTCTTCGCTTCTATTGTATAAGAAGTCAGTATTTCTTCACTTCTATTGTATAAGAAGTCAGCATTTCTTCGCTTCTGTTGTATAAGAAGTCAGTATTTATTCACTTCTATTGTATAAGAAGTCAGTATTTATTCACTTCTATTGTATAAGAAGTCAGCATTTCTTCGCTTCTGTTGTATAAGAAGTCAGTATTTATTCACTTCTATTGTATAAGAAGTCAGCATTTCTTCACTTCTATTGTATAAGAAGTCAGTATTTCTTCGCTTCTATTGTATAAGAAGTCAGCATTTCTTCACTTCTATTGTATAAGAAGTCAGCATTTCTTCACTTCTATTGTATAAGAAGTCAGCATTTCTTCGCTTCTGTTGTATAAGAAGTCAGTATTTCTTCACTTCTATTGTATAAGAAGTCAGTATTTCTTCACTTCTATTGTATAAGAAGTCAGTATTTCTTCACTTCTGTTGTATAAGAAGTCAGTATTTCTTCACTTCTATTGTATAAGAAGTCAGCATTTCTTCACTTCTATTGTATAAGAAGTCAGCATTTCTTCACTTCTGTTGTATAAGAAGTCAGCATTTCTTCACTTCTATTGTATAAGAAGTCAGTATTTCTTCACTTCTATTGTATAAGAAGTCAGCATTTCTTCGCTTCTGTTGTATAAGAAGTCAGTATTTCTTCGCTTCTATTGTATAAGAAGTCAGCATTTCTTCACTTCTATTGTATAAGAAGTCAGCATTTCTTCACTTCTATTGTATAAGAAGTCAGCATTTCTTCACTTCTATTGTATAAGAAGTCAGCATTTCTTCACTTCTATTGTATAAGAAGTCAGCATTTCTTCACTTCTATTGTATAAGAAGTCAGCATTTCTTCACTTCTATTGTATAAGAAGTCAGCATTTCTTCGCTTCTATTGTATAAGAAGTCAGCATTTCTTCACTTCTATTGTATAAGAAGTCAGCATTTCTTCGCTTCTGTTATATCCTTTGCTTGATAAAGGCATGTTGGTCATAATATATATAACATATATAATACATATGACATAATATAAAGCATAATATATTTCACGTATACCACAATTCAGTGAATGTTTTATATCGCACTTTAACTACAAACACTAACCTTGTAGAGAGAGTATTGATGTTTTCATATCAGATTAACTGCATGCTTTGCATGTAATAAATCGTCCAATCGTTGTCTCTTCTCTTACTAGTACATTCTGATAGATTTGTCCACCACCTCTTGGTGTTTCCTTCCAACTTATAGTAACGCCATCCATCTTCTTGCCTGCTTGTCTTCAAGTCTTTTTCTTTAAATACGGTTTTAATCAGTGATGTGTTAGCTCAGCCCTTTAATGTCCACATTTCATGAGCATTAGCTGTATTCAGTGTCTGTCTGCTAACGTGTTACTAGTATCAAATGATTGTACTAGATTAGTTCTTGAGTAAAGGAGTAAAAATATGTACTGTTTCTTACATAATCATTTGTTGGAAATGACTAAAGATATAGAAAGTAAGTTGAATGCATTTAGAAATAGATATCTGCCGGAAATAATGAATATTAATTGGGACGAATTCATAAATAATGAAATCATAGAAATGTCTGGTCAACCACTAGTAACAACTGTTATAAGAAGGAGAAGATGGAGATATGTTGGGCCTACTTCTCTATCTATCCATCTACTACCTTTTTATTTTTCTATCATATATTATCTACCTGTCTTTCTTTCTATAATCTATGTATATGTTAGTCGGTCTGCCTGTATATATCTATCTATCCCCCCATCTCCCTCACATCTCCTCTATTTGCGTAAAGTTAACAAATAATGGAAGTGTCATAGATCATAAAATGAGATTGTTATTGTTTCATGAAGTCAAACAAATTTAGATTGAGATTCTGTTACCTGATGTTTTTGTTTTGATTTTTTTTGGTTATTACTTATCCGTTTATACACCATATCTGTGCTCAGTCAAATGGGTCCACTGTTATTATCAGTTGAAACAAATGAATGCACAATATGAGCTATAAACCCACGAGTAAGAATAGGAACAAGATACTGGCACAGGAGAACAAACTATATATTCATTACCACAGGGACATACTGGCTGCAGCATATTCCACCTTGCAGATTTCCACTACTTTAATGGTTAGATAGGCGATATGAGGTGAACATACATGAGCCAACGTACACATGAAGTTTATTGAAATGGCTAGCGATAAATTGTGCAACATTCTCTCATCATCATCAGGTGCCGTGCCGACTGGCGTAGGCGATCATGGTTCTCCACAAATTTCTGTCTCTTATCCCAGATGTTGACGCTCTTCCGTGCCATGAAGTCAGGCTATTCAAAATGTTCTCTCCCTATCTTCCTCTGTCTCGTTTCCCCTCAATTTTACCAGTTGTTACAATGTGCCCTAAACCTCCCTTTGTCATCACATGCCCGAAAAATGATGACTGCCTCTTTCTTATATTGATGATAAGCGTTCTCTGTGTCTTGACCTCATTCAACACCTCAACATTAGTCATAGCATGGACATTAGTCATGTTCATGGGATTCTCATCATTTTTCTATAAAAATACATCTCTGTGGCCCTTAGAGATTTTTCGATCTGTTTGTTTATTGTCCATGACTCGCATCCGTATGTCAGTATCGGTTCTATGTAGCACTGTATAACGCCCATTCAACATACTATATGCAATCGAAACATATCTATGACATTTGTTAATAAACAGAAAGACATGACGTCAAACAGAGAATTTATTGCTACATTCTAAAATATTTATGGAAAGATATGGTCTTACGGTAAGATCAGAGCAATATATAATTCAACACGTGTAGATATATGCATTTACCTGGATGCTGTGATAACATTAGATGGGAGATACATAGCAGAAATAAGGAATAAAGAATGCCAGACAAAAATTGTCATGAAGAAAATTAAGAACATAGAATATAACAAATCATTGTCAAGGATAATAATAAAGAGAGGTTTTCAGTGTTAGGTAAGTAATCCATATTTGAAATTAATTTGTGAACAATAAATAAAAACAAGAAAATAGCTGGAAATTGTTGCGATATAAGTTTAGAATATCATTCTTCTTCTTCTTGCGTTCCCCCGTTGTAAATTAAGGGGGTAGTCAGAGCGCCAGGTAAAGCGATTCTGACTGATTTTTGCATGAAGGCATCCTTCACGTTTTATCAGTGTCCCGCTTAATACCGCGGTTCATTCTCTGACTTCGGTGGTATAAAGAAAAGCATTGCCAGCTAACATAAAAAGCAATGAAGGGACTAGTGCACAATGAGTGCTCACTAACATCAGAAATATATAATCATCATAGACATTTAGCATGGTATAAAGTCATCAAAAGTCTGAAGAGAGGAAAGTCACCAGGGTGCGATGATATGCCAGCAGAATTGATTCAAGCAGGCAGGGAGGCCAGTGTTTGGGTATATCATAAATTGTGCACAAAGATATGGAATAGCTCCTCCTGGTCAAAGGAATGGAAAAGATCAGTATTTATACCTATTCCAAAGAAGGGAAACTTGAAACTATGCACCAACTACAGAACTATTGCCCTTATAAGTCATGCCAGCAAAATCCTATTAAGAATTATACTGAAGAGGATGGAACAAAAATTAGAAGATGAAATACACGAAACACAAGCAGGTTTCAGAAGAGGTAGAGGCACCAGAGACCATATTTGTAGCATGAGACTCATTATCGAGAAATGCAGAGAATACAACATAGACCCCGCCCGAGTGGTTACAGGGCCCAAATTTGGGATGTAAAGAATAGAACCACTGTTACCTGTCACGCATGTCGTAAGAGGCGACTGAGGAGGTTTGGCTGAAATCGGATGCATTTGTCCTAAACGTGTAGAAGTCTATGCGTTTAGGGGCCTACCAAATCAATGTGCAATGTATACACGTTCTTGGCAAAGATCAAACATATCACAAAGAGTGATTAAAATTGGTCGTAAAGAACGAACGTGAAGAAGAAGACGCCCGCGTGCCCAGCGCGTTCGTAGCACGTTGGACTACGGGTGACTAGTCCTCTGTATGTGCGGGTTCAACTCCGCGGACTGGCAGAAAAGCTACAGGTTCCCCAGATTTACGGTGTTCATGGCACCGAACCGAAGGGTTACGATGTCCATGATACCGAGCCGAAGAGCTTTCAGCTCAAGTGCTTCTGGATCGATTAAAAAAAAAAAAAAAAAAAAGAAGAAGAAGACAACATAGACCTGCACGCATGTTTCATAGGCTATATAAAGGCTTTCGACCATATACAACACCAGAAAATGTGGAACATCATGAAAGACATGCATTTTCCAACACACATAATACAACTCATAGAATCTCTATACCACGAACAACAGGCAACCATTAAAATAGGAGTTGAAATAGCTGAATGGTTCGAGATTCAAAAGGGGGTACGACAGGAATGTATTTTGTCCCCATACTTATTCAACATATATGCGGAGAACATCATGAGGAATGTAAAAGACGATGCCAACTATGTTAATTACGACCCTCTCACATGGGATGGTGGCAAATCCATACTAGAACTTAGATACGCAGACGATACAGTATTATTATCCACCAGCAAAGAAGGTTTGGAAAACCTAATCATGACGACCAAGAAACATAGTGAAGACCAACATCTATATTTGAATACACAAAAACAAAAATCATGTCAACTGACAAAAAAAAAGCTCACCTAACATCCAAGTAAACAATGAAGAACTCCAATGAAGAACTCCAATGTGTAGAGAGCTACGAATATCTGGGCTCAATAATTAACAATGAAGGTGACTGCTCCAAAGAGATATCAAGAAGATTGGCAATAGCAATCAAGAAGTTAAACACAATGAAGAACATGTGGCAAAGCACCAGCAAAATATTAAAATTAAAAATATTGAGAACATGCATTTTCCCAGTGGCTACTTATGGTTGTGAATCATGGACTATTACACAAAAATTAAGAACGAAAATCCAGTCCTTCGAAACTAAATGCTACAGAAAGATCCTACGAATACTATGGACAGAAAAAAGAAAGAACACTGATGTCCTGAAAGAACTAAATGTTAAAGAGAATTGGCTGATAAACAACATACTATACAAAAAAATTAGATACTTTGGTCACATCAAGCGTCACGATGGCCTGGAAAGAACAATATTAGAGGGCAGGGTCCCAGGACGTAGAGGCAGACCAAGAAGGAGATGGCTACAAGATGATAAAGAAACCATGAATATGACCATCGACGAAGTGGGTGAACTAGCTAGAGACAGAGTGAATTTCAGATGTGCTGCAAAGAGAGCAACGTCCTATAAAGGATACGCACCTTGATGATGATGAAAGTCAACAATAGACAGTGCACACTGTACAATGTTAACCTCCCAGTTTGAATAGATTTCTATAGTCGTTACTTTATTGTAATAACTATGTGTGTGTGTGTGTGTGTTTGAGCGCGCAGATGTTTTTGTTGTTGTAGCTGATGGATTGATGGATGGATGGATGGACAGACAGAAATAAAAGTAGAACAGTATGAGTGAAGGAATGAGTGAGTAAAAGAGAGAGAGAAGAGAATCAAATAAAAGAACTATCTCATCATATTTCTTTATGTTCCAAATTACAAGCGCTCATTTCGTGAAGCTGTAGACGTATTTCCCAGTTGTATATCATTCTACTAGACCTGCACAGTTTGATAATAAAATATATGAAAATGTTTATCAGTGTCTCTCATGATTTACCTGTCGGGGATGAAATATAAGGAATAGAATAGCTGGCAGTGTTTGGTTTATCTAATCTGTAACCGCCATAGTCTGGCCAGGCAAACGCAGTGTTTGTTACAATGAAATAATGTGGCATGGCTTAGAACCAGAGTTGTGTAATTCGGCCAAAAGTGTCCCGCCTTGGTTCTCGGAACAATCTTATTCCATCATCTGTAATAAGTAATAGCTGAATCATTATCTCTCTCCCCTCTATCTATCTCTTTCTGCAGGTCTCTTGTAATAGCTCTCCGTCTGCATGTCGCTATCTTAATATACATGTATACATATATACATATATGTGTGTGTTTCTATCTCTTCATGTCTCTCTATCTCATTCCTTTTCTCATCTCTTCGTTTCTATATCTCCGTCTGCATGTCGCTATCTTAATATATATATATATATATATATATGTGTGTTTCTGTCTTTAAAAATTTTTTTCCCGATCCAGAAGCACTTGAGCTTTCAGCTCTTCGGCTCGGTGCCATAGACATCGTAACCCTTCGGTTCGGTGCCACGAACACCGTGAATCTGGGAAACCTGTGGCTTTTCTGCCAGCCCGCGGAATTGAACCCGCACAGAGGGCTAGTCACCCGCAGTCTAACGCGCTACGAACACGCTGGGCAGGCGGGCGTTTCTATCTCTTCATGTCTCTCTATCTCATTCTTTTTCTCACCTCTTCGTTTCTATATCTCCCTTTGCTTGTCTAATTATCTCTTATTGTCTCTCTCTCTCTTCTCTCTCTTTCTCTCTCATCATATACATCTGTTTCTCTCTCTTCACGCCTTTCTTTGTCTCTTTTCATCTCTCTTTCTCTCTCTCTCCCTGTGAGTGTCTGTGTCTATCTGTATCTTCTTGCTTTTGTGTCTGTCACTTTCTCTCTCTCTCCGTGCCTGTCTGTCTCTCACTATCCTCTCTCTGTGCCTGTGTGTCTCTCACTATTCCTCTCGTGTATGTCATGCCGACTAGTACAAGCTACAATGAACTTACAAAACGTACTTGCCTTAGTACTAAATTTGTCGCTATTATTTCTTCCGTCCTATAAGGTCAAGCGGTATCTTCTCTGTGCTTTGTCTTCTGTCTCTCTTTCTATTATTTTTACCCGTATTTCTTTATGTATATAGAAATATATTTAATGTCTTGAAAAAGAATATTGTTATACTGTGTCTAGTAATTCAGCTTCTAACTCCAAACACCTCGTTTGTTTTATGTTAAGTAGTTAGTATGTATCTATAACGATGTTATATGTATGCTTACTTAGTTGCTCCACTTCTACTCTATGTTGTAGAGGTTAGCCAGACGCAGCTACAGCCAATTTTCACTGCTCTATTGACTGCTAGCCTGGTTCGATTCTAGTCCTCTGTTCTACAGATACTATCACAGACTTTCCTATCAGCAATTTTTGTGTGGTAATAGTGGCTTATATATAAATATATATCATACAATCGAGAAGAGCATGTTGAATAGCATCTGCTCGGGCAAAATTCATTAGAAGAGATTAAAAATAAAATTTCTTACAATATTTCTTCACCAACTTCAAAAATGTAATTGGGGATTCTTGTTGGTGCTACAGAGTTCGTGTTCTGCCGCTGAGATATACCTGTGTAAGAAAGAGATCGGAGCACGCATGGTTACTCACCGAAGTGCAATGATAATGATCCCATCAATCAATATCATACAACATACTATATGTATGCTGAAGTTACATATAAAATTTGAGACATTAAAAATTGAATAATTAATATGTATACCTTGTTAGATATCGGTAATAGAGTTACCAAACCAACATCATATAATAATGATGGTCCAAACATTCTCAGATTAGAGGTAGAGAGAGCAGTAAAAGTAATAAATAATAGGAACAATTTCAGTACTAGGCAATATCAAAATAACAATAATAAAAAACCCTGTAAGATTTTGGCATAAGCACAATTATATATCTGTGCGATGAAAATATACAGAACAGAGATTTTGCCAAGCGATTTGAAACAACATTCGTTATAGCCCTACCTAAGTAGTTACGAGTAATAGAATGCACAGATTATAGAACAATTAGCCTTATATTTGTGTCAAAACTATTTGTAAAGATCATACAGAAGAGAATAAAATGCAAGATTGAGAACGAAGTCAACCAAGAACAATTTGGTTTTCAAAAGAATTGTGGAGCTATATGCGCAATCTATTTTGTCTAAGAACGTTAACAGAAACGTATATAGAAGTGCAAAACATTATATACATATGCTTTATAGATTACAGGAAGGCTTTTAACAAAGTTCAACATGAGAAACTATTGAGTGTCTAGGTTGGTTGGGAAAGAGTTCCGAATTATCAACAACATACTGGGAAAAAGAGACAACAATTTGAATAGGTACAAACTACTTGCCACATATTGACATAAAGAGAGGAATAAGACAGTGATGTGTTCTGTACCCTTGTCTGTTTAACATCTATATATACAAAAACATTCAAACAAATAGGATTCATATCAGGGCTTAACATCAATGGACGAATAATAAATAACCAAAGATATGTGGATAATATTGTGATGTTAGCGATCAAACAACAACTGGTAGAACAAGTAAGCAACAAAAGTAAAATATATGGCCGTAATATTTATATTGAGCAAACAAAAACAATGGTAATAAGCAAAACAAGAAAGAGAAAGACATTGATTATAATTGTAAATGGAGAAAGTTGGAACAAGTGTCAATTTATGTATATATTCGGCATACAATAACAGAAGACGGAAGATGTGACAATGAAGTTGGGAAGAGAATAGGAACGGCCAAGAGCATACTTAACAACATGAAAAATGTGATAACATCCAAACAAAGAAAAATACACAGAAGATAAGATTTGTCAAGTGCTACTTTTTTGTATGGAACAGAAACATGAATAATGAACAAGCAGATGCAGAGAAGAACTGAAGCTTGCGAAATGTGGATATACAGAAGAATAAGACAAATAGCATGGAAAAAGAAGAAAAGTAATAAACAAGTGATCTAACAACAAGGAATGAAAAGAGAACTGCTCAGTGATACATTAAACAATTGAGATATTTTGGTCACACTCAAAGACATGACACCCTGTTGAAGCCACCTTGAAAGGGAAGGCCGGATGGAGAAAAAGGGGAAAACAGACATATTTGGTAGGAGAACATCAGGAAGTAGACAGACAATAGTTTGGCAAAGTATACCATCAGGCAAGAGACAGAGATTGTTACTTAGCCATTACAACCAACCTTTGAAGCTGAGACAACACATAATTGATTAAAGACATTCAATCATGAAGTCATATGTCTGGGTAGTACATTCTGGGTAACACATTCATGAAGCCATATATCTGGGTAGCACTTTCAGTCATAAAGTTTTGGTTATTGGTTAATGAACTGATTACACAGCACTCCAGGCCGACCCATAGGTGCTCAGTCTCCTCCAACAGATTTAAAAGGGTATGCATACTCATGGTTCCTGTGGCTCACTGGTTAAACACACTTCTCTCTCTGCCCCTCAGGCTACCATCTCTACATAAAGTCTTATATGTCTGAGTAACACATTCATGCAGTCTTATTTCTGTGTAGCACATTCATGAAGACTTATTTCTGCATAGCACTTTCAGAAATAGTGCATTCATTATGCAAACAATAACATAATTGATGTTGGCGTTTACTTGCAGATAACATTAGATTAAAAACAAAATAAATAAACAATGTTGCATTGTGTAATCTCCAAGTAACTGAACAGATAACTATCTTTGTGTCATATGGTGTGAGTGATCATGGAATAAGTTGAAGACGTTTGCAAGATAACAGTATAAATATATTATTTGATATTCACTAAGGAAGAAAAACTAAGTTTTAATTGTGTACAGAGAACGAGACATTCATACTTTGGCACAGAAGATGAGCTAATTACAAGCAAAATGAAAGAACATATACAGAGTTTATGTGTTTGTTGCAAGCTTAACTTAGAATTAACAGTTTGCCATTGAAAAGGTATAGCTATGTGAGTTGTTACATAACTTTACCTATCAGAATCTGTTTCTTGTCACCCTTTATTTCTCTTCTCGTCTCTCCTTTTGGTCACAGGTTCATTTTAGTCTTTCATTTATATTCAGCACTACTCAGTCTTGCAGAGAGACAGTGTTCTTACTTGGATCTAACCATCTCAAATTTAAGTGTTCTACTACCGTTCATTTAGGGTGTTATTTTTTTAATTGCATGTTGTGTCTCAGTGTTACAGTTATTTAATGGTTTTATTTATAACAATCTCTGGAGCATGTCCTACAAGACTGTCCTATCCTGGATGAGATGAGAAGCAACATGTGGCTACTTCTGGAAACTAAGCTTTGATGACACCTGGCCCTTACTGCCCAATGTTTGGTCCACAGTGGATTAAGCTCATTACCAGTGATAGCAGTAGAAGATAACAATCTCTGTACACTTCTTTTTTTTTTTTAAATAAATTATTTTTGCTTCATGTTTTATTGCAGTTATTGAATCTGATTATGTCAGATTCTATTTTGAGCATAAACATTGCCCTTAAACATTAATTCTTTATACACACTTTCAACGACTACTTTTGTTCGCTCAATTTTGAGAATGAACAGTCTAGCACAGTCGTTATTTTACTGAATTCAAACACCAAACATACAGAACTTCAAATCCCCAGTACTGCCAACACACCATTCCATCCTGACTTTTCATGTTGGGGGGAAAAGTCTGAATTTCCATTGAAGCTACTGTGTAGGTGCTCTGATGAAAGCATTCTTAGCATGCTGTAAGGAGCATAGCACCTATGGACTATGTGGAGTACAAAAACGTTGATATGTAATCTATTTTCATTGATTGTTTATTCTTGTCTAGTATTAAGAAAATTATGTTTATCCACAGACTATACAGGAAGTTACTGTAGTCATGGAAGACTACCAGGCCACAAGTCCAAGAGAGGTCAGTGTCTTGCGAGGACAGCATGTGGAGATCATAGATGCGTCTCCAGGTCAAGTCGACTGGTGTCTGGTTCGGACTCTTCCTGCAGAGGGAGTAGGCAGCTCTCAAGGCTTAGTTCCTATGTCCTTGCTGAAATCAATGTCCTGTTTGCAGATGCCTGGCACAAGGAACAGCATAGACCTTGATGGTAGTTATGTGTGTCTTGTCATTGTTGAGTAATGCTTTCATTTGTTTTTCTTGCAATAACTTCAAGCATTCTTCACTGTACACATACTACATCCACAGTATATGTCTCTTGTTCATGAACCGTCTCCTAATAATAATAATAATAATAATAAATTCCTCTGCACGTATACGTTACATAAGGCCTGCAAGTAATTTCTCCATACCCTCTATCCTGGGCAACTCACTTGATCTCTTCCATGGAACTGAGGCCGATATTTCTTGCCTCTCTCAGCAAAGTTCACTTCAGGGTCTCTTTAGGTTGTCGTCTCTTTCTTAAACCCTCTGCGTCCCACGTCAATGCCTGCTTTGATATTCTTTTATCATTTCTTCTCAGTGTGTCCAACATATCTCCATCTTCTCCTTCTTATAACAGTTGTTACTAGTGGTTGACCAGACATTTCTCTGATTTCATCACCTCTCCTGAATTCGTTCCATTTTATGTTCATTATTTTACGCAGACATCTATTTTCAAATGCATTCCGCCCATGTGTTGCCGGGGCCTGCAAGGGAAGCAAAGAATAGTGCCAATGTGAACCTACAAGGTATGTCGTAAGAGGCGACTGAGGTAGGGGCCTAGGAAGCTACCCTAGTAAATAAAAAGCATTGCAGAAATTGGCAGTGCTGGCCTACATGTAGGCGCATAACTGGCACAACGTACAATCGCTCTTAGGCTCAGATCACATACAAATCACACAGAGTGGTTAACAAGTGGTCGATATGGAGCGTTCAAAAAAGAAGAAGAAATGCATTCAACTTGCTTTCTATATCTTTAGTCATTTTCCAAATGTCTATACTCATATTTTTCTGATTCATTTTATTTTTATCCTTTCATCTTAAGCTTAGATTTTTCTACTGTTCAGGCACTTAATGTATTCGATATAGACTTCATCATATGCCACTTCTATTACCATATCCTGGCCATAGCATTCTTTTGAACATTTGTCATTAATGGGGACTTCAATGGGACTTTTCAGCATAACAAGGTATATTGGAATACAAGAAGTTGGAATAAAAAATGTCCATTATTTTTCTGGCCCGACTAACCAGTTTAAACTGTCAGTGCCTTGTTACATTGAACAACAGGCAATAGCAGGTTATGAGCACTGTAGCTGTGCTGGGATTACTCTATCTCTATATGTTGACCAGGGAGAAACGTAGATGCAATCACTCCGAGATGGTGCTCATCTGGAGTATGAGCTAATCTCAAACTATGCACATTTGCTGCCTACTCCTGTGGGTAGCTTCCTCCTCGCGCCTTATTCGCTTTGTCACACTGCAGCTTTGTAGTCTTTTTCAGGGCCACCATGAGAAGGTCTTGATCAGTGTTAGTGTACTGATTCTGCAACAGAATTGACACCTTAAATTCATTGCATCCATGGCCCCCCTCTGTTTTATGTAAGGGAAATTTACGTGAAAAGGGCAACTAAAATAACACTTAAAACAAATAAGATTTCAAGATGTGTACCTTTAGGGATGTTGAGTGTACTATTTATCTTTATATGTTAAATATCAATTAATGTTTTTTGGTTCATATATTGATAAACATATTGTGTTTGCACACATTGTAACTATTTTGCTAAAACTAAATTATGTTTAGAATCATCCCATTACATACCAAAAACCAAAATAAGAAAGTGTGAGAATTCAATACATTCTGTTCCTTCTTTTATAGCATGGAAAATTGGAGATCAATATAAAAATAAATGTCAAAAATGGCATCCTTTCACACAATCTGCCTAAGGAAGATTTTCATAATATTTTTGCCTAACAAAATCAGCAACCAAGAACTGCTCTCTCTCTGGGCAATTAGGAAGTTGTGCATACAAAAACAGCAATTACATGTTGGAGTTGTATTGGTTATGTCCTCGGAGGAGATCCTGATACCAGAACCAAACTGTCATGTTATTGACCCAAAAGAGAAGGGGCGGCAAAATATAGAAAAACCAAAGAGCACTTGTCAGAGAAGAATGGAGGCCAATAATAAATCCATTAACCAATCCTGAGATACCCAATGAAGAATAACCATTACTGCACTGTAGCTATATTTCATCTGTCTTTCATATATTTGCTCCCAATTTGTTTCTTTATGTTTAGCTGGGTGTTGATGTCAACTGTTTCTATCTTAGCTAGTGAAATATTTTCTCAATATACTGATCACCCATTTTATCTTGGGCGTCTGTAGCTTAAGCGAAGTGAGCTTGGTTTTTTTTTCCGATCCAGAAGCACTTGAGCTTTCAGCTCTTGGCTCGGTGTCATGGACATCGTAACCCTTCGGTTTGGTGCCATGAACACCGTAAATCTGGAGAACATGTGGCTTTTTCTGCCAGCCGCGGAATTGAACCCGCACTCACAGAGGGCTTGTCACACCGTCGTCCAACGCGCCACGAACACGCTGGGCAGGCGGGCGAGTGAGCTTGGTTACAACCCAAGCGTGCATGGTTAAAACTCCAAGGCAGGTAGTTTGGAAGCAAATTCGTTAACGTGATTTTTACGAATGGTAAAATAGACCTCACTGTTCAGAAAGCAATGGCAAACTACTGAACGTATATGTGGTGTCTAGAAAATCGACAACTCCTTTACTGTGGATGATGGCGACATCCTGTAAAGGATATACCACGATTTTCATTCTTTCTTGCCAATTCTAGCTGTTTATATGTATTTGCATCTTAGTCCTTTCAATCGTTTGTAGTTTATTTGTCTTTCCCTTTCAACTTTCTTCATTTCTATATCCAGTTGTCTTTTAACTTTTGTTAAATTTTTAATGTCAGACTGGTTAGTTGAAGGTACTTCTTTAAGATACAGTGCCACATTAGTATAAAGTGTTAGAACCATCACATTTCTAGGTCTTAGCTTATGGTTTAAGACTAGTATCTATAACAGCTGTGTGCTGTCAACATTGCTGTACGGATCGGAATGCTGGAGAATGACAGAACAGGATATGTCCAGACTCTCCGCCTTTCATACAACTTGTCTGCGAAAATTCTTACGCGTGTACTGGCCGACTACTATCTCGAACCAAGAATTGCTTGCACGATGCTAACAAGAGAATATGGGCACTATCATCCGAAGACGACGCTGGAGATGGATTGGACATGTGATGCGCATGGAGACTGGCTCCGACACGAAAACTGCACTGAGATGGACTCCAGAGGGTAGGCGAAGCGTGGAAGACCCAAGACGACCTGAAGGAGAACGATAGAGCAAGAACTGAAGGAAATGAATCATAGCTGGAACACAATACAGAGGAAGGCCATGAACAGGGAAGAATGGTGTACGTTTGTTGCTGCCCTAAACGCCAAGGGCGTAACAGGCTAAAGAGAGAGAGAGAGCTTATAGTTTGAATATAAGCTGTTCTCTTCCTTTCTAGCATTCCATCCATACCTCAGCCAGTCAGGTATCTTATTACAACTGGATCAAATAAACCTTACCATTTCATTATCTTGTGTTATCATTGCCAGACACCCACTCTACTGTAACACTTAGACAGTCTAATAAACAATGATGTTTCCTATAGTTAATGGTGGATTTGCAAAAGTAGTGCTATGAATTAGTGTGCTCCAGTCCTACATTTTGAGCACACTTAATAGCTGCTGTGTACACATTAAATAAGACATGCAGCAACAGGGAGCCATGCGGTAATCCGAGCATGATGCTCTGCTGCATCGATGTCCATTAACCACACACCGTAACCATAATGTCCTTTAAAAAGAGCAGACTTCACACAGTTGGTAGAAGCTGGATAAAAGGACATTTTCACATGAAGGGACATGAGTATGTCAAATGTAGCACTGTTTTGCATCTTGAAGGTCAGTTACTACCACTATCTTTTCCATTCCTCATAGTTGTCATAATGTGTAGTTCAATTACACTGAACTACACCAGCTGGGGGTATACACTTACCTATACCAGCAGGGTCCTGGTATTTTCTCTCCTTCTGCCATCTAATTGAAAATGTGTACATAGACTTCTGAGCTGACAGACAATACAAAATTATCACTGAAGTCAGTTATCTACCTCCAAAAGAAAAGGTTGATTAAATCAATCAGAAAGCTACAAATACCAAAACAAGACAACTACTGTAACATGAGCAGATTAGAACAAGTTGTCATTATGAGCCTGAGAACAGGACACAATCCACTCCGCAGCCACATGTATACAAAATTTTAGATTGGCAACTCAGCGATGTGTACATGTGGACGCGCACCTCAGACAGCATAGCACATACATCAAGACTACCCCGAAATGATATACTGAGGCAAACTCACTGGCCTAACAAATTAACACTAGATATAAAGCTACACGGACCTCTGTGTGAGCTACAAAAAACAATAAAGTTTATTTTAAAAAAAACAATGTTGAAAGCGAACGAAAGGAAGGAAGGATCACTGAAGTTAGTGCTCTGTCTCTGATGTTTTCATCTAATTTAAAGGGACAGACCACCTGAAAAGCAGGAAGGAAGGTGAGAGGAAGTCCACAAATAAGATGATTAGATGGCATAGCAGAATCCTGTCAAAGAACAAACATAACAATCACCCAACCCACCAGAACAGCGCAAGACAAAAACAGAAAACAACAACACTGGGCAACAACGCGGTAACAGTGTGATTTTAAAAGAAGAAGAAAAAGAACACCTGAGTACTACTGCATAGACATTGATTCTATGTAATTTTCCAAGTTTGTTGAACTGTACTAGTGTATTTTAAAATATATTTTAACTTTATTGTTTGACTTTATTTTCAGACTCTATGGGCAATGCTGAAGGTACCTCATCACCTGTCAGCAAACGTAGAAGTAGTTTTAAGTGAGTAAATGTATATATCTGTATATGGTCTTGTCTGTGTGCCCTTCAAATGCACATTCATTCTATTTTTTATTCCATCTTGACATCAAAAGTCTGCTGTAATGAATGTCCATTATTTGCCATCTCTTTCTATGGTTGTGCATTCTGTCAGACTATTCTTTGTTCATTTATTTAATGTTTCTTTTCTAAATTAAACAGCAGTAAAAGATGTTGTTTTGTAAGGTAAACTTTCTTTAACAAGAAATCTAAAAGGTATAAATAACAAGAAATACAACTCTTAAAAATAAAAGTAGAAAAGAATATTTTGTAACCAATGATATTTCTCTCGCGATCCCGTAACCAATGATATAGATTTTGTTTGGTATGAAGAAAGTTTTGATGTGTGTTTTGTCAATTTTAATATCTTCACAGACAACTAGAAAATATTATACCAAAAACCTATACCAGAATTGCATACCAGAAACCTATACCAGAATTGCATATAAGAAACCTATATTCCATCCAAAACTTATAACTTGAGACTGCAACAGATTATTTGTTGAACTTTAATACAGGACCTAGATTTTTATATCTGTTTTTATAGAACTAGGCACTCAATCTCATCTACCCTGAGATCAGAAATCATTGAAAGAAAAACTGTTCAATCCCTATGGGGCACCAACCAAAACTATTTGAACAAAGGCCTGTACCATACTTCAAGACACAAATTTGTATGATTTATACTTCTCTGACACTGAGAGACAACTTATAGATTAAATTCAAGTCAAGCTCTTACCAGTAGTTTCCCTTTAAATTACTAGAATAAAGAGTCAGAATGTGATTGTCTTAAAATGGCAGCTGTTATAATCGTGTTGGGATAGTAATTATAACAAATAATACACGTACAAAATTGCTTACATAAACTGTTGACAATTTGACAAAGGAATAATTTATATTTTGAATATTTTGTGGTCATGTATAATTTTATATCAGTTATAATCAGAGTGAGAGTATAGCATTCCAAAAACATTCAGTATTAGAGAACTTAGGTAATATTTAATTAACTTGGATTCTCCTAAAGGAATTAATTCCTATTTTTCTTGTTTGTTGGACTACACGCTCTGATATAACCAATAAAAGGTTCGCCTTAGGTTGAAAAGAGCATGCCTCGGTCTAAAGATGCTTTATACCCCTACATAACAAACAAACAACAAACTTAGTTAATTCTGTTTATAGGATTTACACAGAGAACTTAGTTAATTCTGTTTCTATAAATGAATCACAGAGAAAACTTAGTAAATTTTGTTGATATGAATCACAGAGAGAACTTTGTTAATTATGTTTCTAGGAGTCACACAGAGAACGTAGTTAATTCTGTTGGTAGTAATCACAGAGAAAGACCTAGCAAATTTTCTTCACACCGAGAACTTAGTTAATTCTGTTTATAGGATTCAGACAGAGAACTTATTAGCTATGTCTCTAGGATTCACACAAAGTGAACATAGCTCTGTTTCTAGAACTCGCACAGAGCAAACTAGCTTTTATCTACAATTGAAGGAAGATCTTGTTTTTGCACTTTCTGTGAAATTATCTAACCTCTAAACTGGGAGAAAGAGGGCAGGAGAGTGAGAGAAAGAAGTTAGAAATAATAAATAGTAAAATTAACTACTATTGTTTATCTTCTATTGCATTTTGTATATGTTGCTTCCGTAGAAAATGGCTGACTACTCCAGTGAGAAAGCTCAGTCATGGCAAGATAGAGAAACAAGGAGGAATATTGCTGGACCCACAGAAAGCTCTACATAAAGCAGACAGAGTAGCACACATGAATCCACTGTATGCAGATAAGGTAAGAGTTTCATCATTCTATTATGTAATACACATAGCTTATCAACAACATGTGCATTCTGTAGGTTGACTCAGTGGCTCTCAAACTTTTTGAAGTCATGGCACATTTGAAGTCTTACAAAAAATCGTAGGTGCACTATACACAAAAACTTAATAAATAAGATGCAAAAAGCAAAGAAATATAGAAATAATTGGAAAATGCTATGTACCTTTATTCATCATTTAATTTCTGCCTATGAGTAGTATGGGCCTGTTGTGTCTTGGCGGTTTTTTATCCTGGTGCCCGCTGGCACCACTTTACAGACCCCTGAGCTGGGATTTCCTAGGGTGCATCGAGGAATGTCACCGGAAACACTGGTGCGCCTGGGCACATTTTGAGAACCACTGGGTTGACTAATCAAACATTTGAGCTTTTTCCTCTTTGAAAGTTTCCTAACTGTAAACAGTTCACAAAACAATCATTTCCATTCTTTTGAAACATCAAATTACTTATCTTTCTTTCTTCTCAACTGTCTTCTATGTGATTCAAGTTCTAAAAAAACATAATTTGAGAGTTTTAGTTCTATTTAATATCAGATACAATAGCAAAAATATCTAAGTGGTAAAAAAAAATATTGGATAATGTTTCATTTACCAGTGATTATTCCTATCATTTCTTAGTCATGTCAGTATTTGAAAAAGATTGTGTATTCTTTCAGTGACAGCAGGGAGGTCTTTAATGTTTACTTGCATTCTGTCAGTGATAGCAAGGAGGTCTTTACTAGGTGCTTATATTACGTCAATCACATTAGTCATCATTGTCATGTACTATTTCAGCTGACATATGCAACCATGGATCTCCACAAACATCCATCCTTGGTGTTGAGTATCAGTTTGATTGTTGACACTCTTCAGTGCCATGAAGCCAGATTGTCCAAAATTTTCTCTCTTTGTTGTCCTTTGTCTCATCTCTCATCGATTTTTTCAATCCTCACAATGTTTTCTAAACTTCCTTTTCTCATCCTGTACCAGAAAATGGATAGCTGCTTTTTTCTTATATTAGTAATCCGTTTTCTCTGTGCCTCAACCTATTTCAACACATCAACATTAGTCATTTTAGCAGTTCATGACATTCTTAACATTCTCCTGTAAGATCACACATATGTGACCTCCAGAGTGTCAGTCACACTATTAGTCTTTCTTAATTGTTTAGACAATCAAAATATTGCTAGTAATATGTTAGTAACTGTTAACTATATGTCTAGATGTCCTAGTATTAAGATACTCAGTTATGTCTGTTACATTCCAATGCATTATTATGTGTGTTGAATCTTCATATGTTCATTGCACTCTGACCTTCAAATTAGTAATACTGTAAAATATGTGCATTCACACATAGTTATATGATTCACATAAATTTTGTTGTTGCACATTTATTGTTCACTATTATTCTGTCTACTTAACCATCTTTATCAGTGAATGTATCAGTAATATGTCAGAGCAGGTCAGACACTTGCCTTGACAAACAGAAATGGTTTTCAAAGATGGAAATTAGTATCTGACAATGTGGATCTGACAGCTAGGAAAAACCACCACATTATCTTTTTCTCTCTCTCTCTTCTCTCTTCCCCACCCACCCACCCCAAGTTAATGTATGTCTTTGAAACTACACTACAAGATGTAGGAAAGATACCTCAGTAGTAGATATTGCTCCTAACAAGAGAAGGGACAAGACTTCTCATTCGAGATCTAAAGATATACTTAGGACAAGGGAGAATGATGCTAGAACTAAGGACAAGAAGAACGATGCTAGGGAAAATGCTTTCAAAAGTATGATATGAATTAAAGTATCTGTGCTGATATGGTGGTTGCCAAATCTTTAAGGATAATATCTATGTGACAGGTGTACACTTGCTTGATGTTTGTCTACACTCTTTCCTTTAAACATTTTCAGAACAATAGCTTATATTTATATTGTTATCAATTATTAGTGTTTTGCTTTTTCTTTCCACAATATTATCTTATACTGATATACTTATCTTTGTCTGGTTGATCTGTTTTATCTACAATTTTTGTTTCCATTATCTGGTACTCTTTCTTCTTGTGCCTGTCATCCATATGTTCTGGTTATCAATGATGCTTTGTTTGCACTCTCAACATATGCTAGAGTAATAATGTCTTTCTGTTCTTCTCTGTATGTTCAGAACTTGTGGAAATATTAAATATAAGACAAGAATTAAACTATTCAAATGTGGGTATGTGGAAGATGAGGTGTACTTCTTGAAAATAACACTTTGCAAATAAAGAAGTCATGGAACAACTTTAAGAAGCAAAGAAAATTATTGAAATATCAGAGCGCACTGAAGACGTATTCAATATGATGACAGAAGTGAGAGAATCAGCATTGACCAAAACAATAGTCTACCTCTAAATGATGCCTCTGTTAAAAGACTATCACTACAGCCTGGCTAAGCCAAAAGGTGTCAAAGAGAAAATGCAAACTGGCTTCCAAAAATGCAGTGTTGGAAATGGGTTTGTCAAGTTGAAATTCATATAGATCCCAGCCCTTTTGGTAAGCTATGACACTATGTAATAAATGCTATTTTCATGACAGCAGACGAAGAGCAACAACCAGAAATTATACATTTTGGCCACAAAATAAACATTACACTGTTAAAAAATCATACTAGAGGGAAAGTGTAACTGCAAGGGAGCAAAAGAACGGCACTACTATAAGTGGAGTTTAAACATCAAAAGGCAGACACATTGCATAGTAGGGATAACAACATAACAGTACCAAAAGACAGCCAAAAGCTTTTTATTCCATTTTGTTGCTCAGATATAGGAACAATTAGAGAATGAAGAAAAGTCACAAGAAGGATGCAACAAAGAACCCAGCAGATCAAATAAAATGCTGTAAAATAAACTCGCAGTCCAGGTAAAATATAACATTAAAAAAATAAAAGAAAGAAACAGTTTCAAAAACATGTGGAAACCTACATTTTTAAAATCAGGAATATAAAACTTGAAAGCTTTGTTTTGATAGAAAAGGAAAGAAGATCAACCAAACCACAGAGAACTGATGAAAGAATCATAGTGAGCAATGACAAATAAGCAGAAATGCTTAACAAATACTATGTCAATGTCAGCAAAACCACCAACCAAAAAAAACTAGACAAATCAATCAAGAGCATAACAAAAACACAACAAAGATTCGCCAGGATAAATATCTATCTGCTCAAAACTGAGTACACCAGCCAAGAAATAAAGATCTCACTAAAATAAATTAACAGTTGCCAAGTAATACAAGAGTAATTCAAGAGAGAATATTTAGAAGAACTTTAAAATAGACCAGCGACACAAGAGCAACCAGACAACCAACTCACAGAATAAAAGATCTACCAAGTAATAACATATATATATGAAGATCGTGACCGCGCGCCGATGATCACTTCTGTCGCCCATTCCTCATGCAGTGTACGTGCTGTTCTCAACATCAATCTTCCCTCCTCACTCAAACTTTATCTTTCTGTTGTTATGGATTTCCTTTAACCTTAAATCTTGGCGGTGAAAACAGAAATCAATTGGAAAAAGATAGTCGATGTAAAATATATGACTTTAAAATGCGTGTCGTTGGCTAGACATAATGGATATTTTTAACAGTACACACAAATGAAGAGTAAACTGACGAAACTACACATTTTTTGTCTTCTTCTTCTTCTCTGTTATTATTTCTCCCTATTATTTACCACTTTACTCCTGATTGTTGACAGAACGTTTCTCATTTTGGCACAGTCTGCCGATTATCAGTCATATTTTCATGATTTATTATTCCCTGCATCTTTCACATCATATGCACAGCGCACACATATACACAGGTACGCACATACACATACCTCTCTTCAATTCTAAGTATAGTATATTCTTTAGCTATCCAACCGAGGATGGATATCCTGGTTATTCTGAGTTTGTAAACATACAGTGTTATCGCCTGAGATACTGTGTAAGTGATCTACCGATGACACCTTTAGCTATCTGAAATGGACAGGATGGCATTAGTGCAGCATAGACGTTGAGTATATTCGGTTTTCCCAGTTGTTACCACTAACAACATTATTAATCCAATGTATGACCACAAATTGAACTATCAGTTTCATGATATGTCTTATCTGCCGTCTGTCTCACGGACTAAACTATTTTAAGATGAACACTATTCTTGTCAGATTATTCACCTTTATTTTTCCTTTGCGTGCATGTTTCTTTATTTTCTATTACGTTTCTAATGTTCATTCGACCAATATCTGCACCTTAATTCTAGCCATTTGTTTGTTCAGTTTGTGTTCAATGTTAACGTGTCTCTTGGGTTATACTGTCCGAATTGTTGTATCCATTTGGACATTTTAAAAAAGTAAAAGAATTCTTTTTATACCTAGAGGTATATGGCAAATACAGTGTTAGACCCGCATTTTTTTTCTCACCGATCGTCGGTACACGATGGGTCATGTGGTCAATATCACACCGGCCGCATTTACTGCCCAGTGCTTTTTCTGGTACCCAATTGAGGCTGGGTCGACCTGAAAACCGCTGCGGTCGAAAAAATATTCCACGGCCACTGTGGAATTGAACCCGAACCACTAGCCTAAGAAGCGAGTTTACTAACAACTACACTACTGCAGTTCTCCATTTGGACATACTTTCATCGCTGCCCTTCCCATACAGGATTAATTTCTTGCTGATGTCTTTCTTGACAGTGAAAATATCATGCGTTCACATTGTCTAGCTTGTCTTAGCCTCGTGTATTTTTACATCCTTCACAGAGGGCGCAAGCATGAAATAATGCCAAGTGTAGCATCGATAGTGCCACTGACAAGCAGAGTGGTATTGTTAAACAACCAAACATGCGTCAGTATGGTTCGCGTGTCTCGGTGTGTCTTTGTGTGTCTTATTTGTTAAATGGTATATTTTCTTGCCTTCACTTTATCGAGATTATGTCTTCCCTTTTTTCTTTCATGTCATTTGTGATAGATCACCAAATTTGTGACCAGGACCATCGTCTTCTCCAGTTTAAGGCGATAACCGTCTTTACTATTGTCAGGCTGTAACTAATAAGAGAGACGCCGTGATAATAGATCACATTGTTGCATGTTCCTTTATTTGTGTGTTTTCCCGAATATATCCCATTTTCTGTACCATAGCTGACACCGGATAGATCGGGTTGTGTTTTCTACCTGGGTTGTCTTTTTTTCCATAGCCTTTTCATCTACGGCTGCCCAGAAAAAAATGAAGTTAGTTTACTGTGATATCTTTTCCTCGTGACTGGAGCTTATATATCGGCTCCTACTGGCTTAATGTTCCCTTCATTATAAGATATAACATTGAATACAGAAGTGTCACCTATTTTGCCTTTCTTTCCATTCTTCCATGGGAAAACATTGCTGTTAAGTATGTAACTAAGACACGAAGTGCATTCAGGACCTTTCAGACGGCCTAGAAATCAGCCCATTACAGCATCAGAACCAAGATTATTATATACCGCAGCTATGTGCCATCAACCTACTATGTGCACACTTTTGAAGCTGGAATAAGGCTCACCTGAATGGTAAGAGACACTGGTGATAAGGAAAGCAAGCCTTCATACAAAAATCAATCAGAGGGTGCATATCAGACGCCATGACTACTCCTAAATTCATAGCTGGCAAGCGATTAAAAAAACAAACTATACTGATCAGAATGCTGGAAAAGGACAGAGCTTGGTATGTCCAAACTTTCCATACGGCTTATCTGCGAAAGACATTACGCGTGTTCTTCCAAAAAATATCCAAACAAGAACTTCTACACAGCAAGAGATATGAACACCATCACCCAAAAGAGACGGGGTTTTACTGCGGTAAAAAATACTTGAAAAAAAAAGGAACTCTCAAACGTCCGTCCAATCATTTTCAAACGTCTTGATTAACCTAGATAGCAGCTTAAATAGCAGCTTTAATGTATTAATAGCGGTTTAAATAGCAGCTTTTATGTCGTCCTTTTGTGTAGCGTAATATGGTATACTTGTGACGGATTGGTGTAATGCATAAGCTTTCGCCTATCGACTCGGACACACGAGGGTTGTGGGGTTCAATCCCACACTCGACATCCCACGCGTAAGGAAAGGAATTGGCCCTCCTACCTCATGCACACTAGAGACTAGAAATGTGAAATGAAAGACACTTCATACTCTATGGTCTGAAAAGGCTATGGAACATTTTATTTTTAAAATTAATTTTTATATTGTATACAACACAGCTATACACTCTAATCGTGTTTTTGCTGCTATGTAAATATAAACCCATTAAACACCTATTATCCCATAACAAATAGATGACTCATCGCAATCGATACTACTGGCATCATTGATATAGATATCTGAGTTCAGTGGCGTAGATAATCCTATGCTATGTGAATCTTCCACGTTAAAATGTAGTTACTAGATCAATAACATATCCTATTGTATTAACTTACAGTGTACGGTAGGTAATATTATATAACTACTTGATGTAGTAATCGCCTACATTGTATTGAATGATACTTGATCATGTGTGAGTTTTTTTTAAACATACAGTATCACAAATTAAAACGTTTGATTTCGTAACAGATGTTATAGCTTTGTTGAAAGTTAGATCAAGGAGGAACCATTTTTTTAGCCCCGAGGACCGTATGTAGAATTACGCAGCTAGTTTCAGGCCATGCTAAAAAAAATTCACGTTAAATATGACACCAATATTTCATCATAACGTTTGATTGTGTGCTGATCTGAAATTGTAATTACATATTAATCTGTTGAGGCAGTTATTTAAACGGAAAAAATAAACTTAAATTAGAAATACTTACCTACACAAATGGTATAAATGATAATATTTCTTTAACAATGGATTCTATATCAGGTACTGTGTGAGATAGTGATGGTCTAAGTTCTCCAATTGATTATCTGTTACCAGCGTTTGTGTTTTTTACTTGACAAACTCCGTTCTTGAAAAAGGTTGTTCACAAGAGTAAAGTCTGCCACAAAGTGTCATTCTCTGGCCCACCAAGTCTCCACGTTTAAAGTACTTTTAGAAAATACCTGTGAGAAACATTATGTCAAAGAATTGTCCCTAGCATTCATTTTCATGTTAGTGTTTCTCTGTAAGTCAATAAGTTTCATTTGCAGTGACAATGAGACACGTGTCCATATCGACTTTATGTGGAGATGCAAATATTTTCTAATTGTGATCGAATATCCCCAAATTGCACATTAAATTCAGCTCTCAAAACGGTCAGCTCGTCAGCGTACTGGCTAATGTTATGATATTGCTTTTACTTGTTAATGCAGAAAAATTATACTTGTTGTCCATATTCAGCTGACACCTTCAAAGTAGTAGCATGTTTTTACTGGCTTTGTGTGTTTCTAAATTGAAGTTTATTTGTACTTGCGTCGAATATTTAAAAAAAAAATCGAGCACACATTGCTTCTTGGGTATGCACTTAACTTGCATTGTACGATTAAGAGCTTTGTTTGGAATTTCCGTTTCAAATAAATTTAGTATCGGTGCTGTAAACCTTTTTTCCCCTCTTATAACTTATGGAATCTGTAGAAGTTAAAAGTATTTCCTGGGTCTAGATGTGTTAAACTTTTGGTATCTGCGACGGATAGGAACACGTCACGGGCCAGATCTAGTACTCTGGCTGGGGGTTACCCACCTCTAAGTTAGAGCGTTTTCTACTTAAAGTTATTATCGCTGACAAACTGTAATTTTGAAATATCTTTAATGGATTTCTCCCTCTCACTGTTAGTTAATGAAAAGTTAGCAAAGAAGAGAACTGACTACCTCACTTAACAAACGTTAAGACATAGTGCAGCGAGGTCGCTAACACTTTACACCCTTGCGACATTATATGCTACAGGTTTAACTTTACCCGTTACTTTTTTCTGTGTTTTAAAAAGTTTTAAAATGGGAGAGATAGAAACCAAAATCGTTAAAGTCTACCAGGAATCAAATCAAGATGCATCTGACCTTCTGTGTGGCATATTATCCGTTACGCCAATTTGCACTGTGATATGTCTATATGCGTTCAGGTATATTACTTGTCAACGTTTCCGCTTTTTTTCCCCAGCTCATTTTTGCATTTGCTGTGCGTTTACAAATATTACGCCACACAGTTTCAACAGAGTTCGCACTGAACTAATTCTCTTCTATTTGTATGGAAATATTACCAACTGTGCTGGCCGGATTGAATTCTCTATTGATTAGCTCGCTACAATTTACTCGCTTGATTTACTCAAATGAATCCTTATAAGTGAGCTCAAACAAGCAGTATGTAGACTGATGGTAATATAAATTAGTACCGAGTAAATTATGTTGTTTGATTCCTAACAGTTTTCTGTTTGCGCATTTGTTGTTGAACAAGGCTAGGTTTGCTGCCTTCAATAATGAGATCAACTTAGGAATGTTGATTCTTGTTTTATGTTTTGTAGGTAGTTGATGCATATTATATGTTTTAATATGTTCCTTAGTACTTATTTGTGATCGGTTGACATTGTGTGATTTTCAACATATTTATCATTGTTTCATACATGATTGGTACGGTTCGATGTGTTCTCTCTCTCTCTCTCTCGCTTTGTCGCTATCTTATAATATAATCCTTACTGTCTGGTGTGTGTTTCCATACACGGCTTCAGTTTACATCCAATATTCACCATATTTCGTACAAATATTTTTCGGGCTAAATTTAGATCAGCTAAAGAAACAGTTTCGAAATCGGATCAATATTAGCTTTTAAATTAATTAAAATCGAATTCTTGATGTCCGATGCGACATATTTGTTAAATTCTGACCGGGGAGGGGTGAAGAAAGGGATATAATCCACAAATTGCCAGATAGCCTCTACGACATAGGCATGGATTGCGTCCCTTAATGTGCTGTTTCAAACTAAGCTATAACAATTGTGTGTTTTTTCGTTTGCGTTAATTTACCAACCCTGTCTTTTCAAGAGGTCAAAACCCTCATACAGAGAAAACTGGCAGTAGACTAGAAGACAAACATTGGATATGATTATGGAAAAGACTCCCTCAAAGATCTAAGTAGAACATATCAGGTCATTATATTTCGACTAAGCACCGGACACTGAAGACTCAACAAACACTTATATAGACTAGGAATAAGTCAAACAGCTTTCTGCCAGTGTCAGCAGGAGAAACAGACACCAGAGCATATCCTGCAAGACTGTCCTCTCCTGTGTTAACTGAGAAGCAACATGTGACTACACCCAGTCGACCTGAAAACTAAGCTTTGGGGAAACCTGACAGACCTGAAGCTGACTGCCCATTTTGTGGTCCACATTAAATTAAGCGCATGACCAGAGATCGCTGAAGAAGAAGATGACATCTCTTGGAACGGCTTCACCAATTCCTCATCAAGGATTACTAACAACTTTCATCCGTGCGAAGCTGGGTTAATCAGCTAGTATATATATATATATATATATATATATATATATATATATATATATAATTTTCAGTGGCGGCTCGTTATCGTTTTGGTTGGTGGGGCCAGACACAAATTTTTGGGAAAATCATGACTTTTTGTTAGGTTATATTTTAATTTACTAAATAATAAAGACGCGTTACACATTATTTTTGGTGGGGCCCTGCCCCTCTGGTCCTTAATGACGAGCCGCCACTGATAATTTTACTATAGTGTTTAGTGTGATTCTAGACTGATATTTATAAAAGTTTGTCTTGAGGATAGTATTGTATTTGATTGACAGGTCTTTTGTTTTCTCAGTCTCTTTGCACACTGACAGCAAACCTTGAGAAGAAAATAATTTGAGCAGTGAAAAATCAGGTCCTCCAACAAAGTACTAGTTATTGTTTACAAACATGAACAGAGTTATAGAACACAAAGTTCGTCAGCTCACTATGAAATCTTGACAATATAGATGGAGACTGCAGTAAAACTATGAAATCTTGACAATATAGATGGAGACTGCAGTAAAACTATGAAATCTGGACAATGCCAGAAACTACTAAGAATAGTTCCACGAATAGAATAGAATCACGAATAAGAAAAACTTCTGTAGTACTGACACAGGACAAGATCGTCGGACCGTTGTACGACTGTTCTGCTACTAGCAAGTTAAAAGAGTGGAAATAAAAAAGGCGATCAGAAAACAAATTGAGTTAACAGAATAAAAGAGTGGGAGGAACATTCAGAGGAAAGTTCATAACGGATATACTTGTAAAGATCGAATATGTAGATTTTCCACATTAGGGTTCGTTCATACAATGCATACAATTGATAAGTTATTTTGATTGATCGTTTGTTCCTACAGTATCTTGTTGTATCCTGTAGTGTGTCTTTATTTAGAGTAAACAGGTCCGATCGTAACCTGTTCCCACCTCCACGAAACAGCCGGCAAATAGCAATAAATATCGACATGGAAGTAGCTCATGACCGGACAGCAAGAGGAGTAGGTACTTGTCGGACAACATGATGGGTAGGTAACTCTGAAAACTCTGAGAAGTCTGGTATCCATTTCTGTGGTCACACTGTGAAATAGACCATACATGGGTTTGATCACATAGCTTTCGATGATTGAGTCACTCGTACGGACTACTGAGCTGTCTGTACCTTTTATTTGTTACCATGACATGGAGAAATAGTCAACATCACTGGCACAGTGCACTCAAGACATAATATTATTGAGAAGCGGTTCTTCTGTATGGATCAGAAACATGGAGAATTACTCAAACAATAACTAATAAATTGCAAACATTCGTCATCTGGTATCTGCACAGAATAGAGGGACCGAGATGGTAAGATAGAGTCACACATGAGGAGCTTATTGTGAGAACGAGATGTATCACGGTTAAGAAAAGGCGATGGATAGGACGCACTTTTACAAAACCGAGGGAATATAACAAGAAGGGCCCTCTCCGAAAAACGCAGGAAAGTGAAAGACCTAATATACAAGGAGAGGAGATTTGGAGGCAGAGGTTAAAGATATACGATAGACATGGAAAGATCTACTAAAAATATGAAGACTAGACATGAGTTGGTTACGGGTCTATGTCTGAACATGGGTTTAAAAGACGAGAGAGAGAGAGAGACATTTGTTAATGAGTACAGAGCCGTTTCATTTATTTCCTGAATAGAAATATACCGATATCATTATAATTTGCCCGGTTCTAAATCAGCTTGCTATTTTGGCATTTTTAGCTAGCCAGGCATACTTAATTACGGTGATTAGAAGAATCTGTTGTTTAACTACTATTCGCCTTTATTCATTCCCTCTTACTGTTTTGCGTTGTCCAAAGTCTGGTCTCGACGATGCAATTAAAAGTTGCGGGTTTCTCTGTGTCTAAGAGGTTACGCCCTCGCCTTGCTATCCGAAGGTCGTGGGTTCGAATACGGACCGCGCCTTTCTGTTCATTTTTTCCAGAGACCCCTAGAATTATTGCCGGAGCTACGGAGCTCTTACTTTGTGCATTTGTCTCTGCGGGTGGCGTGCCATTTCTACGCAGTAAGACCGAGGCATATGGGGTAAAACCCGGCGCAATGAAGTCAATTCTTCGGCGTTAATCCTTTTTTAAAGCCCTTTAATTAAAAATTTAAAATATGTAGGATCATCTTGATAATGTGAATGGATCAAAGTATGTGACACGTAGTATCTGATGCTCGATTGATCTTTCTTTTTCTGAATATTTCTTTCAAATACGTTGTGTTTTTGGGTATGCGTTAGCAAAGCAACTACCGAACTACTTACAGGTCCATATGTTATTTATCTCATTTGGTAGAAGTCGAGTCATTTTTATTTATATATTATCATATAGGGGTCACCCTAGCGGAATGTTAGACGCTGTCCTTCCCCCACTGAAGTGTCTAGGCTAGTTTATACTATAGAGAAAAACAAACGGAATACACTTTTAGCAAATGTGACCTCATAGTAGATGGAGGTCAGGCGTCTAGTCATATCGATGGACGAAAAGCAAAGAGATTTATCGTAAAAATTGTGCATGCTAAAGACACCATAAAAAGTGGAAGGATAGTAGGATGTGTACGATATGAAAATGTAAATGGCATTTCTACCAAAGCTATTACCAAGACACAATCGGGAGAGTTTAAATACCAAGAATTTTAATTCATGGAAACATTTGCATGAAATATGAGACTAGGCAGAGAAATTGAAACAAGATGTCACAAACAAGGGCAGTGGCATATGAATTCATCCCATTATTACAATTTGGAATTATCAGTACGAGATCGAACCGACAGCTGATGAGTCAAATATTTGTAGAAATCCTCAGCTTTCACTGTCTAACGTGGTCCCATTTCGTGTAGAGGAAAAACACACAGTATGAGAGAGATCGTGCTTAAGAAAATCTATATATGTTACCAAAAGTTAAAGAAGGAAAATGGTAACTTCTAAAATAGTTCAGAAGTATATCTCGTATCGAATATATAGATAAAAGTACAATAGTAGTTTGGTTTACTTGGTTGTTATTGAATCGACGTCATAGCACTACCAAACCGTATGGATAGAATTCAATCCACTTCTACTACTACATATCTGCAATTTTAGTAAGAAGGTTTGGTTTTAGATCACAAGGAAAACCAACAATGGAAAGACAACAATGCAGTAATCCTACCACATACTGCCTCACAGCAACCAATGTGATCAAATAAACTTGACTAGGCTTGAAACGTGGCCTCCGATAACATACAACCGGCGGGCTCAGGTACAAATTCTAGTAGATAAGACCACAACCGCCTTATGACCTCGCATGCCAGTATTGTTGTATAAAGACGAATTCATTTAGAAAACAACACAACATACTAAATCAAGGTTATATTATGTTACAAGTTGAGTTTAACACTAAGGAATATCAGTATTATTCATATTTTTCATCCATAAATAACCATGTAGTCATAGTCAAGTAGTAGCATGTCCCTTGCGGAACGTCACATTCATCACAGTCCGCCTGAAAAGCAGTCTCTTGCAAGTTCTCCGGCCTCTTCTAGCGTCATGTTCAATGTTTCTTTAATATCCTACTGCAACCTTCCTCTTGGTCGTCCCCTGCTTTGTATTTCAAGAATCATGCCTTCCATTATCTTTTTCTCCAAACCGATGTGGCGTTTAGCATGGCAAAAATATTTTATCTTCCGGGACATGATGTTATTTATGAGCCAATGCTCCTTGATATGCAGGTCTTGTAGGATGTCTTTGTTACTTCTCTTCTCTGTCTAGGATGTTCTAAGAACGTTTCTATAGCACTTTGTTTCAAAATATTCAATTTTGTTTTTTAATGTTTGTGTTATGGTTCACAATCTGCATAGATATGTTGCCACAGGAATATGCATGTTCTCAGAAGTCTTATTTTTGTTTCTTTGCTTGTGTCGTGCCGTAGTTTCTTCATGCTGACCACCCTCTGGAAAGCTATGGCCAATCTTCTTCTAACTTATTTTGTATAATCTCCATTGTTCCTAATTACACAGCCAAGATATTCAAAATATGTGACCTTCTCAATGTCTTCATAATTTATGGTAATTTTTGGTTGAGATTTTGCTTTGTCGGTGAACATCATTTTAGTTTTCTTTATATCCAGATAAAGGTTATAATCTTCGCTGTGTTTTTTTAACAGACTGAATTAGATGTTCCAAGCCGGTGACGCTATTTGAGAGGAGAATCATCTGCGTACCTTAGTTCTGGAATCATATTTCCCCCAATTGTAAATGAGTAAAAACAATTTGCAGTTTTCGTCATTCTTAACATTTCGCATTATATGATCTGCATAGATGTTGAATAAATATGGGGAGAGTATGCATGGACTCATAGAATTAAGTAAAAATTAAAAAAGCTTACAGTGTTCTATCAAACATATACACAACACTCCCCATTAAACATAAATTGGGGTTTTCCCGTCAGAGCTAGCTGCTCTTATGTTGCAGGGGGCCATGGTTGAAAGCACCAGCTCCGCACTACGTCTCGCCACAATAAACAGAACGTACATGTTTATATAAAGTAAACATATGAAACTTATTTGTTTTCAAACTGATTTCATCTTTTTTTTTTTTTAATTACACGTTTTATTCTAACTGAAATTTATACGCTGACTGTGTAACTATTTTATATTTTACTATATTGAAACCTTCATACTTAACTAGACTTGTTCATCTAAATCATCTTCACATCAATGTATGTGCGTCATCGTGTTTGTTGATACACGATCATTAACTTTCCATACATCGCTTCAGTTTTAACTTTCATGGCAAACACTGAAAAAGTGAATTCGTTGTAAAATGCCACAGGGGAATCAAGAAATAAAGGAAATCAGATTCACAAAAGCTGATGGAAAGAGAGAGGATGTGTGTCTGGCAGAGCCAAATTAATCGATAAACCACAATCGATATTCTTATCTACTGCCGAGACGAGGAAGAGAGAGAAAGCAGGAGAGAAAAGAGGCACGCTCAAGGAATAGAGGCGACAATTGTAGCGATATTGAAACGATAATGTGTTTATCATTTCGTGTGATTTTTTTACATTGATATACGGATATTAGCAGGCGTGTCGTGTTGTTGAACTCTACTAACAGAACCACTACAATCAGTGGAATACATCAAGACACCAACACCAGCTCTGCTTCTTCGCATCTACCGTCTGCATAATCCAACAGCCAGGATTATTCTTTAAGCTAGTGCAAATTTATTTCAACTGTCGGAATGTAATCCTTGTGTTGGAGGCAATAACTACTGGAATATGATGGCGGTGTTTGCTTTAGATCTTGTTTTAAGGCTTAGTTGTTATCGTCTTGACTTGTACGCCATGCTTGCAGACTGCAGTATGTTCTTATTGAAATTTTACAAGTATTTATTTCCTGACTACGGTATGTTTTTGTTTATATCTTAACAAGAGTACAAGTACTTGTATTCTGTGGTTAGATCTCCTGATGTTATCAAATGTAGTCATCACTCTCGTTTTATATATATATATATATATATATATATATATATATATATATATATATATATATATATATATATATATATATCCACAATATCGAAGATGAACTATCTTTGGTCAAAATTATTTGAAATAAGTATGAATTAATCTATCTGTATTGATTTGTGCGATATGTATTGTTCAATTAGTTGTTAATCTTCTCTTTTGATCATCTCTCACCCCCTTTCATGTTTTATTTTTTCGTTCTGCTAAATTTGCTTCATATCAAACAACAGAATTAAGTTTAGTATGTGTCTTTATTTACTACTGTTTTGCCCAGCGTGTTCGTAGCGCGTTGGACTACGGGTGACTAGTCCTCTGTAAGTGCGGGTTCAACTCCGCGGACTGGCAGAAAAGCTACAGGTTTCCCAGATTTACGGTGTTCGTGGCACCAGGCCGAAAGGTTACGATGTCCATGACACCGAGCCGAAGAGCTTTCATCTCAAGTGCTTCTGGATCGGAAAAAAAAAAAAAAAATTTTACTCTTGCTTTTATTATATAGTAAAACTAGATCCGATCCTACTAAAGTAGAAACAGTTATTGGAACAGCTAGTGCTAGTTTAGCAGCAAGTATTACTATAGCAACAACTGCTGTTTTACTACTTTGATCACATTATTAACTACCCATACTGATATTACTAAAGTAGAAACAGTTCTTGGAACAGCTAGTGCTAGATTAGCAGCAAGTATTACATTATGACTAACAACTGACGTTGTTTCAAAAATACCGCTGTTGTTCCGTTACTACAATACCAGTTGTTGCTGTTATTATACTTTCTACCACTGCTTCGCCCTCGTCATCTTCTTTATCACACTTGAGTCCCAATCTTCTGATTAAAAATGCAACATGCTTGATATGTCTGTCGTCAATGGCATATTCTCACATATTGTTTTTCAGTTTCTTCCAGATTAACTTGTGTGTCATCTCTACATTTTCTTCTTGAGCGATTTGTATATTTTGTTTATCTATTATTTGATATCCTTTATATATCACTGGGTTTGAATTCATTCTGTCAATCTTCAGTCGTTATAAAGAAGAAATGAATCGATGCGAGTTCGGAAACATGCAACAAGTGGAACAATGGAAGTCAAGGCTCACATTCAAATAGTGAGATGAAAATCGTTAATTTGAACTTTCGCCTAAGAACAGCTCAACCATTACATGCACAGAATAAAACCTGCTCAGACTGCACAATGTGCATGTCAGACAGAAACACAGACTCCAGTGCACATTATGCGGTCATGTCCATCATACATACACCAATGAAACGAAACATGGCATCATGAACGAAGCTTACAGAGCAAGCTATGGGAAACTCTCGAGAAACTCCAACTGACATGCAGCTTCATATGGGCAACCCATCTCATGGTTTAGACAAACATATGAAACCGAACGCGAAGAAGAACTCTCACTGCGACCTATTGCGACACAAGTAGTAAATCAATAGGCCTAAGAAGCAGTGAATGAGAAAACAAAACTCAAGATCAGTGAACCATAGCTGGCCAAGACCTTGCATCACTGCAGTCTGATAAAACAGAAAGGGATCTAATTGGGAAGGTAAACCTGGTGTTAGCAATGTCTTGCTGAAAATGGAGTTATTTGGTCAAAAGGCGCATGTATCGCAGTCTCGGTATAAACTTCAACACAACTTAACAAAACTCTTTTCAGTAGGAACGAAGAAAGGAAAGTAATACCAACAAAGATAGCAAACCACTTGCTTATGAATGAATAAATACATGCACTGAAAATTGATAATAGTTTCAAAATGGAATTATTATTATTGAAATAAAAGCCATTTTCTGTCAAGATTCACTCTTCCAGCCATAGACGCTTGTAGTTTTGAATTCCAATCATTCTTTTACCTGCTCAACTTGAACATGGTACCTACATTTTATCGTCTGTCTCCAATAGGACTAGGAACTCGATCTCACCTACACTGAGATCAGGGATCTCTGGAAAAATATTCCGATGGCTCCACGAGGGAACGATCTGAGTATCTTGTTACCGTATTAGTCGAAACGACAGTACAAATTGATATATAAGAAAAAGACTATCGACATCATATTTTAGTTGCTGCTACAGTTTTCTAATACTTGTTTATTTTCGCTGAGTCAGTAGGTCTCTCCTCCCTATAGCCTAGCTACAATTGACACGGAACATAGCTGGATTTCAAATATCAGATCGTCTATATATTTGTGTTTACCGTGCTTATACATGTACTAGCAACATTACAAACGTATTGATCGAAGGGCCCATGCGTCAGCTGGTTTCTCTCATAGGCATCATTTATCATAACACTCATTCCTTTCTCTTACACTCAATACTCTTCTCTCATTTTCTTTCTTTTCTCCTTTGTTGTATGTTTCTTTTGTTGTTTGTTTTCCTCCCGTTTAATCACGTACGAATGTAATTCTTCAGTAACTGTTATTACATATTCGACGCCCGTGTGTTGCCAGGGCTCGTAAAGGGAGCAAAGAAAGTAACACTGCAACCTACAAGACATGTCGTAAGAGATGACTGAGGTAGTGGCCTAGGGAAGCTACCTTATTAAGTAAAAAGGGTCACAGAAGTCGGATGTGCTGGCCTACTTGTAGGCGCATAACTGGCACAACGTACAATCGCTCTTAGGATCAGATCACATAAAAATCACAAAGAGCGGTTAACAAGTGGTCAATATGGAGCGTTCGAAGAAAAATAAGAATTAGATCCTCTGATGCCTTCTTTATATGTTACTACAGTCTGTATATTTTACTTGTTACCGCCTTTCTAAAACTCCCCACAAGCGCAAGTATTCCTTGCCCACATTGTACAAGAACATTTCAAGCCCGCATCGGGCTCACTAGTCATCTACGCACACACAGACAAACATAATGCAACTACATTTCCTTGGATGAAAATTGTGGTCATCATCACCCGTGATGGGCATCCTTCCTCCTCCTCCCCCTCCCCCAAAAAAAACATATTTTACTGCAGTCTTCCATTATACCAAAAATACTATCCCATCGTAAATGTTACTACAAATGTTTGAAATCTCAATTTTTTTTTAAAAATGTGACGGTCATTCTCAAATTGGAAAATTAGTTATCAGCAATTTTGCTTTGCAAAATATTACAATGTGTAATATATTTCTCTGAGTCTCCTGGTTTCCAATCCCTCTTTCTATGTCGCTCTTGATCTGGTATGATCTCATTTGATGTAAACTAACTCATAAATATCTAGTAGCATAAATTGATAAATTTCATCTTCGCATCAAAGGAGGATTGTAATTGGCTATTCAACATTTTGTCCAAACTTTATTCTATTTTGCTTTTAACAATAGTAGAACTACTGATATTTTCTCAATTTTTACCTTCCGTGTTCAGGTCATTGGTCATACTAGATTATTAAGTTCTGACGTAAGGATGGTCCAGTTATTCCTCTAGATTCAGGCGACATCCTAGTAAGGTTTCCTCCCACCCGGCTATATCTGATAAGAGCAACGACATGGCGATAGATCTGATTGTTCGTGTCCCTGTAATTGTGTGTGCATTGTCCTATCTGTTCCATAGCTGATACATTTTATCTTATGTAGATCGGGTTGTACTTTATGTCTTGGTTGTTTCCTACAGTTTTTCCATCCACCGATGTTAGCTTCAAGTTGAGTTTTTTGTTACTGAGGTGTCCTACCGTGGCTATATCTTTCAGTGACTTGTTCGCTTCAAGTTTCAGTCATTGGACACGCCTACTTCATTTAGAATATAGATTCCAAACTTTTTCGGCCAGCGCCCCTTTGCTAGAAATAAATTTTGTAAATTCAAAGATGGAAATGTAATTTAAAATCTCTGAACTATTTTCCTTAATCCATGGTACAATGTCGGTATGGATATTTAAAGCCAGAACACTTGGTATCCACTTTTGAATTTGATTTTTAGTTCTTCGTTTGTTGTGAGTTCTATAAGTTCCACTTCTAAATGTGATGATTCTTCTATGTTTACATGTGAGAATGGATCTAGAACTCAATTTGGTATATTCATGTTCAAAATCTCATTGAATCGCTCATTGAAATCAGCATGGAGAACCTCCAAATGTTGGCAGAATGAAAGTAAATCATCCTTTTTGAGAGACACTGCTGATAAATTTGAAAAGTAGCTATATTCCCTTTGGCCTAGATTACGCTTGAACACACGAAGTTTCCCCACAAAAGCGGCAATAATGTTTTTCGTTGTAATTAAATTCAAATCATCACCTTATAATTGTAGATAAACCACATTAAATAGTTTTTAAGGTCTGACAAATAAGCGATGTCATTTATGGATGCAATCAGGTTGGTCCGCAATCCGTCGTCTTTGTTTTCTAGGAACTCTAGTACTGAATCATATAAATTGTAAAATCGATTCAGACAAATACCGTTTGAAAGCCAACGAGCTTCTGTGTGAAGCAACAAACGATTGAAATCTTCATCGTTTTCATTACAAAGTTGACTAAACAATCTGTCACTCAATGGATTTCTTCTAATCTTATTGACTGCTCTAATAACGTAATGAAGCGACGTATGCAGACTTTCACTTAAATTCTTTGCAACCAAATGTTGACGATGAATAACGCAATGTATAGCAAGTACATTTAGTACTGCTTGTTTTAAATGCGCTATGATACCCTTGTGGTGTCCTGTCATTGCTGGAGCACCATCAGTAGCACCAGACAAAATATCACGAATAGGAATGTCTTTCTCTTGAAAATCTTATTGTATTAAATATTGATTCTTCCTTTGTATTCGCTCTATTTTCTAAATTTTTAGCAAATAATAATTCTTGACACACTTTTTATTCTTTTATGAATCGAACGTATGATAAGAGTAGTGTTTCATTATTTGGGAGAGTTGAATCATCGAGTTGAATGGAAAATTGGTTTGTCTTCAAATAATCGCATAATGATTTTTTATCGTCTTCAGCCATTTCAACTATTCTTCTTTGCACTGAATTATTGCTCAAAGGAATTTTTCTGATGATATCTGACGCTGGCTTATGAAGCATAGTGTTTGTGACTTCTTTTATTGCCGGCAAGATTAATTTCTCACCAATTGTGTCTGGTTTTCTAGCTTTTGCGATTAATAATAAAATATTATAAGAAGCTTGTAATCCGTCATTATCTTGTTTAGTGGACGACGCAAAAAGTGTTGATATAGTTGGACATTTCAAATATTTTTCTTCTAGTACTTGAAAATAGGACAAATTTTTATCCTTTTTGTCAGCGTGCATTTGAGTCAAATGCTCTTGTAGCCTAGAAGGTTTCATTGCTCCATTTGAAAATACGTTTTGGCAAATCAAGCACATAGGTAATAAATTGTTCGTAGGAGACTGAATAAAGCTGTATTTCAAATACTCAATACTGTACTGTCGACATTTCTTCTTAGATTCAGACATAATGAAGTTATAAAGTTTGCAACAATATTCACAAAATAAAAGATGTAATTTATACTTTGTATGACTCAACTTATATATTACACTTTGTATGACTTCACTTATATATTACACTTTCTAGACTGATGATTGTTGACAAAGCACACAAAATGTAATGAAGCTTATTACTATATTAAGCTTCGTTATAAAACTAAAACCACTGGTATTTATAGATTTGGCATCCTGTCGAAATATACCAGTAGGGGTATTGGGAAAAGATGTCCTGGTCGGAATATACCAGTAGGGGTATTGGGTAAAGATGTCCTATAATGCTACTTCTCTCTGTATTTATGGCGTGGCAAAACAAAAATTCTTTGTTCCCAAATCGGTCATTAACCTATGACAGTCCAACGACTTCACTTTTCTTTGTAAAAATATTTCATATATATATTTACTGTCACGCTGCATTTCATTCACACTAAAATCCCGCTATCTGACCAACTGCAATCATCCCCCCAGAACTAAAATTTATGTTAACCCAGATCTCAATAGACATCAAAAACCAAGTATTTGACTCTGATGAATTTTCCTATATCCTCTCCTTTCAACAAAGGTGAAACACGTAATAACACATATTGTTATTGTTTTTGTAAAACGACAATACTTTGTTTTTACTTGTTTCGCCATTGTTACATAGTTTTACCATAGTATTCCCTTATATCGATAATACTATTTCAACACAAGACCCCTTCGTCATAATCGCTCCTTTTTGGCAACAGTTGAACAATTTCCGTTCAGTATCTGTTAAGTGATGTGTCCTAAATTATGGCACAAAGTTTAAATGATTATTCAATCACAAAAAAACTAAAATAATTAATTTTTAAATATATATTATTAATTTTTTCTATAAGAGTCACCGACCCCTAGATCGCCTGAACGCCCCCAAATTTTTCCGAGCCCGCTATCGCCCCCCTAGACCGCTTCAGCGCCCACAGGGAGGCGGTACCGTCCACTTTGGGAAACGCTGATTTAGAACAAAGTGTCATTTTTTCTCTCCCCCAATTTTTCTGGAATAGCATCGCCGTTTGGTTCGCGACTGTTTATTCGTCCGGTACGAAACTGGCTTAAATCGTAGATAACACTGTTTGATGGTCATCCAGCTATGATTCACCTGTGGGCGCGCCTAGTTGAGATCGGGTGTCCATTCTGCCAGGCTTGATTTAACCAATGTTTTTTTGTTCATCATTTCTCTTTTCATCTCCAAGTAATACTACATTGCTATGCGTAAACAAAAAAAAAACCCGAGAGATGAACATTTGTAGTGTCTAGTACTTGATCTTTCATTGAAACATTATGGAAACATTTAACAGTTATAATCTGTAGATTTACAACAAGATCCATCTTCCATATCAGGAAAGAAGTAAAGGACAAATTGCGCAACGACCAAGCATGCACGAGGTAGACGACTACATATCGTTATGTAACTCATCATTTATCTACCACACTATTGTATCTACATTACAAGTTCATGTGTTTTATCGCAGTTTTTCTGCATACGATTTTCTGCATTGAAACATGAAAAACAGCAGTGTTAAAGATGCTGAAACTTCTTTCTAACGACATACCTGAATATAATGAGTGACTAGCGACCTGAATGCAGAGAAGAGAGAGAGAGAGAGAGAGAGAGAGAGAGAGAGAGAGAGAGATACAACCTGTGTTACCATACATTATTCTTGTTTTTAGACAGTCGTTTGTACTTGTAATCTAGAGTTGTTGCAACCTGGAAACAAAAGTTGAACGCCTGCCTATTTTTTTTTTATTGATCTACATTTGCGCTAGTTTGATGTGGTTTTTTTGGGTAACCTAGATATGAAAGTACACCCAGTAGTAATGCAAGTGAAACTGGTGTTACTAGTAATCAATGAATATTTGTGTAGTGTGGCCTTATGCCATAATAACATAACAAGATATGTCCAAACTTTCCACCTTCCATACAGCTTGTCTGCGAAAGAGCTTGCGCATATATTGCCAATAAGCTATCTCTAACAAAGAACTACACAGTGTCAGCAAGAGAATATGAGCACCATCATCCAAAAGAGACGCTGGAGATGAATCGGATGAGTGATACCCATGGATACTAACGAAAACTGCACTGAGATCGACATAGGGAAAGCGAAAACGGGGAAGGCACAAAACGACCTGGAGGAGAACAGTAGGCCAAGAACTGAAAGAAATGAATCATAGCTGGAACACAATACAGAGGATGGCAAAGAATAGAGAAGAATGGTGCGCATTTGTTGCTGTCCTATACGCTAGGGGCGTCACAGACTAGAGAAGGGGCGGGGGGCTGACCTTGTGCATGATGACATATATTGTAAATTTAAGGACATTGTCTGTGCTTACTTCGTATTGCAAGATATCTTCTCAAAGTTAGTGGCACTCTAAATGACGCTCACTAGTTCTGTCTGCTACAAGACATCATTATGTGTATAACATGTTAATTCTCTTTGCGTCATCTCCCTGCCCTTGGATCTGTCTAAATCCCAGTGTACCTCATAAGTCCGTTCCATCCTACTTTCCGCTAGTACAGAAAGAGCATAGCTTGCTCGTTAGATTTATATGAACTATCGCTTCTCCACTGATTAATCTGTTCCTCTCCACTAGATAGATTTTGAGATAGTATGTTCATGCTTTGCAACTTTACTGACCCTTGCGAAGTTATTCCGGTTTAGGAACATTCTCAACCGATCAAGGACGCTTATCGTTTTGTCTCCACAAGGCAATTTGAAGTGTCACCTCTGTATTTCTATAGCTGTGACTGAGTATCGTTAATGAGAAATGGCATATTCATTAAGCACGAACGCATGACTAAAGCCTGAAATACCACATACAAAAACCGGACTTCTATATGAAACAACGGTTGTAGAAATGAGAAAACAACTCTTTATATGTGATTAATTAGTTTTAGCCTGCAGAAAGGCATACTGCATGAGACAGTTGACAGTGGTGAGACATTCTATTTACCTTATTAACCCAAACATAACACATTCCCATACATACTACGACCATACATCATTGAAGGGGATCTACTTGGGGTAACAAATATTGCCGAATATAAATAATAAATAATAATTCCTCTCGTACCGTTATACGTTACATAGGGCCTGCAAGTAATTTCTCCATACCGCTCTATCCTGGGCAACTCGCTCAATCTCCTCCATGGAACTGAGACCGATATTTCCTGCCTCTCTCAGCAAAGTTCGTTTCAGGGTCTCTTTAGGTCGACCTCTCTTTCTTGAACCCTTTGCATCCCACTTCAATGCCTGCTTTGATATTCGTTGATCATTTCTCCTCAAGGTGTGCCCAACATATCTCCATCTTCTCTTTCTTATAACAGTTGTCACTAGTGGTTGACCAGACATGTCTCTGATTTCATCACTTCTCCTGAATTCGTTCCATTTTATATTCATTATTTTTCGCAGACATCTATTTTCAAATGCATTCAATTTGCTTTCTATATCTTTAGTCATTTCCCAACTCTCGCTGGCATATGTTAGGATTGATACAACATTTGAATTGAAAATTCGTAATTTAGTTTTAATACTATATAACTTGCAGTTCTATAAATTGCCGAATATACAACGAAGTAAATACATACCAAGTATAATGTTAATTCTCAGTTTCATTATGTTCTTATCCCTGTCAATTTTCAGTAGGGATACTGGAATCAGATTCATAGTTAATGTCTAATCACATTAAGTCATTATCTCTTTCATTCATGTTGTTAGAAACACTTCATTACATGCATCCATTTACAGTGGATTCACTACTAATCCGTGTCTTTGGTGTAGTTATCCACCTGACCAATAGTTGTTAGTTTGGTTTCTTACGCTTGCATGTCAGAGTCAATTCATAGTTATCATTAATTAACTGGTCGTTGTATACTTTCCTGAAGTAATTCTAATCTAGAAAGTTTGAAGTAATTTCCCCTGGGATTATAATAAGATTTGGTTTATTTATATTAGCTGGTTTTTTTATTTTTTCAATTGTGTGGCTACGAAAAAACGTCAAGAATTAGCATACTTCTCTGTTGTAGTTAGGCACTTGATCGATGTCACCAAACAAATTTAACGTAGTTAATCTGCCAGAACTTCTGTCATCCACATTTTTTCCAGTGTCCTAAACATAATCCTCTCCTTGGACACGGATCGGCAAAGCAGACGGTGACGTCTTGTAGTACAGCAACAAAATCTCGGTTTGAAGCTATCCTTAGTAAGGAACCCATGAGTGATCTACACTGTACATCTTTTACTCCACTGTTCGCAGTCACATTGTCTTTATGCTGCCCCCTCCTCATATTCTCTCCGGAGTCAACTATATGGCAGTTTTCATGATGGTCTATTGATCACTTCTAAGTGCGTCTCCTGTCCATCTCCATCATCAGCCTTTTATCACTGTGTGAGTAAGGGTAGCTGATTGTTTTCACGTCACCGGTAAGCTAGGCCATGTCTACCTATGCATGTGAAGATTTGATCCGTTTGGCTTCGCGGATGACGCTACTAGCTGGCTCAACGGTTAGAAAGGCGGATCACAGCAGAGCGGTGTAGACCGCAAAGGCGAGGCACGTAGAAAAACCTGGTCATCCTCTGCCATATGGTACTATCTCCAGTCGTCTCAATTTATCTTACTTTGGCTGAATGGCGAGGGACACTTGTGATAATGAAAAAAAACTTTCACGCAAAAATCAGCCAGGGGCGCCATATTAGACGCAACGGCTACATCTGAATTCATAGCCAGTGGGCGAAAATAAAAAATAGTACTTCTATTTCAAAGAATCAGTTTTTGCAGTTTATACATTGTCCATTTTATCTTCGTTAATTAATTTGCAGTTTTTGGACCAAGCGAAGCATTTGTCGCATTCTCATTACGAATTTTTAAATTAATTTTTTAGTTGTTTGTTGTCTTAGCCTGGCAATTGTACCGTCGTGTGTTGCAAATGAATAGCTTTTACAACGAACACACTGCTTCATTGGGGACCATCATTAAAATTCGACGGTGTGGGTGGATTGTGCATGCATGACGTATGCCAATAGGGACATTGGCTAGGACAGCTCTCCAATGGACAGCGAATGTGAATATCGATAGAAGGCCTGGACGCCCAAAGTAAACGTGAAGAATAACTGGAAATAGAGTTGAAAAATTGTGGTCTGACGTGCGAAACAATTAGTAGAAATCGGCAGAACGGCAACAATAAAAAAATATCTTGTGGAAACCGTATGTGTCAAATGGAACAAGGCCCCTGAAGTCAAAGTACGGAAAACAAGCCTTCGCGTAAAAATCGTTTGCAGTCACGTGACATAATTTCATTTTGAATATATGTTTTTAGTATGTACAATGCAGGATCAACATCTTCTATTAACTAATAACACCCTTTCTTTGAGACACAGTTACAACGATTACTGACTTTGTTTTAATTGTAGATATCGATTGCAAATGTGTCTTGTAATCTTAGTGTAAAATTTGAGTTGGAATAAGAAGAAGTGTTGCCAGTGTTTTGCTTGGCAAATATAATTTTGTATAAACTTTGTTGATTTTTAAAGTAAAAACAACACCTCGATAGCATATGAAGATATCAGAATTTATAGAAGGCATGCCTACTAATTTATCATGCAGCGTTAGACATAACACCAAACTTTGTAGGTAAATAAAAACAGTACATCAGGGTTGCCAAGTATCATCCATTATCGTTCTAGATGTCAAACTGGGCAATGATTCGGTAATAGAATGCACTTGAGGAGGAGTAAGATGAATAGTGTTCTCAACGCTGAAGGATCGTGGCTACAGTGATAGCATCGCGTTGCTTTCACACGCTCATGTCAACATATTCAAGAGAATATAAAATATGTGCATGCATGCAGTTAGCAAGTGGTATTAAAAAGGGAAACTCAAGAAGACAATAGTCAGGACATTAAATGTAAAGAATCGGGTACCCATTCAAATAAATAACCAAAATTTAGAAGCTACTATTCACTTTACTTCATTTGGAGGGTTAGTGTCACCATATGAAGAAACAAAGCACCATACTACGATTATATCAGAGATTTCTACTATCGATACTTGTATATTTAGCGCAATGTTGGAGAGTGACAGAAAAATACATGTCAAATTTGTCATCTTTTCACACATGAAGTCCATTGACAAATCATAGCGCAATTTGACCAAACAAATTTCACACAACTACGAACTGCTTTCCCAAATCAACCAAAATCACTTTCACGCCACACACCGTAATAAAAACAGACGCTAGGATTAGATCTGCCGTATCCTGTGAGAGACCTCCGTATTATCGTCAGGATTGTCTTAATATGGACCCCACATGACACACAAAAGAGAAGCCCGAAGAGAATTTATCAAAGAACTGCAACCTGAAATAGAAATCACCTAATAGACACCAAGTACCATATAAAGGATAACTGCAGACTGAGCTGGTTGTAGAGAGTCTGTTGCTACGCTACAGGAGGTCACCAAGCGTAATGACCACTGATTGATTCGTCTATCTCGTGTCAATGTCAAGAAGAAAAATGAAAAGTGTCAATGCTGCTGATTATACAGTATATGATTTGTATCTCTCAAACCACGGATGTAACACGTAGTCACAGCACCCCTGCGACTAACATTTGCATTAGAAATTATAGTGAACCCCCACGATACCTTGATATTAGAACACGATATGGGGAAGACTGCACTAAAAATATGAAGCAATGGCGAAACACGTAAAAACAAAGTACTGTAGTTTTGCTGCAGTATTCAGTGTGTTCTCATTCTCCTACAACAACACACCATACAATACACATACGATGTGAGCTGTATATCTAATATCGATCCTGTGGCACCGTTCATTCTGATATTATTACTATGTTACATAATTATAACGCAGACGTTATCTACTACTTAAATAACAAACATGTAAACTATTTACGTATTGTATCGATATTTCTTAGCTGTTGTGTTGCAGGTATTTCGATCGTGCCACCATTTTTCGAGTATATATTTTCTTAACTTGTCTTGAGGTTAGCAATCTGTAACATATACGCTTGCCCACTGGAGACAAATATTTTCTAGACCTGTCGTAAGTTTAAAATATAAAGTGATAAATCATACAAGCTTCATGTACATACATACAATGTGGACTTCAAACTTTAACAATTAATATCGTTGATTTCCTATATTGCTGACTACATTCACCTAACAGGATCTTATCGTTAAAGTAAGTGTTCGCTGAGATGTGTTCTTCCATATTTAAACAATCGCGAAAACCTGTCTTTTTTTCGAATTTGTGGCTTCAATTCATTCTTTCCAACAGTTAAATTATAATTTAATGAGGAATGCAAGTTATTTTTTTAATGCTTTTAATACATTTTGTCCCCAATTTTACTGTTCGACGTCTTTTAAATATAAATATGACCGACATTCTACTTGTGTTTATATAACCACTCGCTAATTGAAAATTGTCGCACAGCTGCTGCTGTTTCGTATGTAAATAATTGTATTGATTGCAATAACAACAGTAAATGATTGTTACCTTGGACGTTTTAAAGTGTTCATATTTGTGGGTCGCCAAAATTATCACTTTAAAAACTGGGTTTCAAGATTGTATAGTTAGTTCACAGCGACATTAAACGACTTTTATAATAGGTTATCGATCTTCTTAACACAGAGCACCGCGAGCACACAGACAATTACACATTGTTATTAGTTCAATTAACTTTCTTTTCTCACTCACGTGCGTGTTCAGTGTGTTTTCTCATGACATAAACTACATTTCTCTTGCTTGTATGTATACTTCTTCTACGAATGCTCCATATCGACTACTTGTTAAACCACTCTTTGTGATTTTTATGTGATCTGAGCCTAAGAGCCATTGTACATTGTGCCAGTCATGCGCCTATAAGTAGGTCAACACATCCGATTTCTGCGAGGATTTTATTTACTTGGGTAGCTTCCCTGGGCTCCTACCCTAGTCGCCTCTTACGACATACCTTGTAGGTAGGAATGTTACTATCCTTTGCTCCTTACGAACCCCGGCAACGCGCATGCAGCATGTATACAAATACTATAGGGTGTTCAACTTAAAAGCAGCCCCAGTGATAAATAGAAATTTGCCAGGTACGCATTGCATATATCGTCTATTTACTATTTAAACCGGTTCTGACTAGCTTGTCCTACGTCACATTTGTTCATCGCCCCTTCCCGCACTACAATTACACACCATCATACAACCTTGACCTATACTACGTCATAACTGAACCTTCTCATTTCCATACATATATGCCAGATTAGCTCCATTCACAGGCTGCTTTTAAGTTGAACACCCTGTATTATTGTTGATATTATTTTCGTATAAAAGTGTCACATCACATTTTAATAATGAATTTCGAATGCTACGCTAAAGTAGACTTTATTATTTCTTAGTCATATGGTTTTATACGTCCTAATTCAAAGTGTCCACTAGATGCTCAATTGTATAGTTGACCCTACCCGTTTATTTTTATGAAAGGGAAAAGTTTGCTTATAAGTTCGTCCTGAAAAGTATCAAGTGCTTAATAGTTTGTTCGCTGTTGTTCGAGAAAAAGGTGCAGACAAACATAGACATGGGAAAAGAAAACGAGGAAGACCAAGAGAGACTCTGCGTAGAACCATCACCAGAGAAGGCTCAACGATGGGCCTAGTAAACATTAAAGACTTAAAACAAATAGCAACGAACCGCGAGACATGGAGAGCTATGACCTCTGCCCTATGCGCCGCCCACAGGCCCAAGAGGAAAGACTAACTAACTAAACATAGACATATTAGACGTGCCGGGGGTCAAAGGCGCATGGGGGCTGTGCCAGGATTAGTGATTCGGCACTTATCAAGATCCTGTGCTCCACCTCCACGTGGCGACCCTGGTAACAGACTTTGGTTCTGGTCTGGCCAAGTGGATACAGTGATCGAAGGAGAGCTACTGGTAGTGGCAGCAGTGCAAGCACGGAAGGGGAAAACATGTCCACAAAATTAAGAATAAAATGCACGTATCTCCTGGCTGAATGAACGATAAAATTGTGTCCGAGTTGTTAAAAAAACAGCAGTCTAGGAGTCGTCTGCGAACGAATGCTAACTCCCCGGAGTAAACGACCGAATTAAAGGGATGAGAGGTGCATCCATAGTAAAGTGGGCCCACATTAGGCGAAACTTGGAGCCCTGCGCCTAAGTCAAGCTGCGTGTTAGGGCATTCTCGTGGCATGGAAAATGAGAACACAATGGTCGCACCACAACTATCATCCTCCCGGTCGATGGTAAAGGTGAACAGACGAATATGTCGGGATGAGAGGTGCATCCCAAAGCAGAGACGTGGGTCTACATGGGGCGAAATTTGGAGCCCTGTGCCCGAGTTGAGCTGCATGTCCGGGAAGTCTCGAGGCACGAAATAAAAAAAAAAGTCTCGACAAGTGTCTTTGGAAACGCTGTAATGTATTGTGTCGACATATGGGAAGATTCGGTAGACTCCGCATCAAAGGCTTAGCGCAGATATATTTACTGGGTAAAGTTGGCCAAATTCTAAAGTTGCGTTTTAGTGCCTAACGAAACTGCCTCCCTGGGACAACCGTGCAGTGTACTGCAATTGAAATAACAACTAACATCCCCGGAAGCACTGAGGCGGGTGATGGTGGCGAGCGCAAAATCTCAGTTGCGTTGCTAGCGCCGATTGAAACGACCCTCTATATTATTTGTACTTAGCCCCAGTCCGGTGTTTCCCGGGACCAGGGAAAATGCAGGGTAGAAACTGCAAATTGCTACGTGCCGACACGCGCCTCGAGAAGGCTGAAAATGTTCCTACTCCTGAATAAACTCAAAATGGTCAGTAAAGTAAGGCCGACAATGCAAAGATCTGACAGGCTTACCGGATTCGAACATTGGCGAAGGCCGACACTTTACATGGTGTGTTATACGATTATTACGCCGACCCGGGGCAAGCTTAGAATCCCCGTGAAATGTTCCTAATCCGGAACGACCTCACACAGTCAGAAAGGGCATAACAGTAGTAACTCAATGTTTGGCGTAGATCACAAAGCCCAAATATAGGACAAATGCTGATCGAACAGGCATAGATCCGGGCCGAAATATTCTGCAGAATTGATCGTATCCTAGGGCTAGCTAACCTAGTAAATAACAGCTGGCTGAAATCGGGTGGGTGGGCCTAGTCACCATGGGCGCATAATCGCACAACGTAGATCAAGCGTTCTTGTCAAAGGATCAATTATATATCACAAAAAGAATGATAAAATTGGCCGTGAAGAATGATCGGGAGAGAGAGACATGTCGAAACTCGGCACAGATTTCTTCTATCTAAAACACTATGTAATCTAGGTTTTTGGTGTGTTTTTTTGGCTTTACCTTACGAGCACGTACATTTTATTTGGATAATTGGATTCAGTAGACGTGTCTTGTTACTATTCACTGATTATTTCTCTTATAAAGTCAGATCACAAATGATCTTGGATTCTATCTTCCATCAATGCTGCTGTTAATTGTGTTTCCGAGAAGTCTGTTAAAGTCAGTACTATATCAGCGTTGGAACATTTTCTCACATCTGCTATTTAACAAAAATGTATCATTAATTAGTAGTTGGATAGAGATATAGATTTGTATAACAATTTGACAAGTTGGAAATTGCCTGCGCAAGTGTTGTATTTTTAAACAAAAGGTGGGGTATATTATACATAGAATTATATAATGAAATAATTTATCTACGCTCTTCAAGTTCTTAAACAATGTTAGTAATATATAGCATTCTTAAACAAGGTTAGTAATATATAGCATTCTTAAACAAGGTTAGTAATATATAGCATTATTAAACAAGGTTAGTAATATATAGCATTCTTAAACAAGGTTAGTAATATATAGCGTTCTTAAACAAGGTTAGTAATATATAGCAATCTTAAACAAGGTTAGTAGTATATAGCATTATTAAACAAGGTTAGTAATATATAGCATTCTTAAACAAGGTTAGTAATATATAGCGTTCTTAAACAATGTTAGTAATATATAACATTCTTAAACAAGGTTAGTAATATATAACGTTCTTAAACAAGGTTAGTAATATATAGCGTTATTAAACAAGGTTAGTAATATATAGCATTCTTAAACAAGGTTAGTAATATATAGCGTTATTAAACAAGGTTAATAATATATAGCATTCTTAAACAAGGTTAGTAATATATAGCATTCTTAAACAAGGTTAGTAATATATAGCATTCTTAAACAAGGTTAGTAATATATTGCGTTCTTAAACAAGGTTAGTAATATATAGCGTTATTAAACAAGGTTAGTAATATATAGCGTTATTAAACAAGGTTAGTAATATATAGCGTTCTTAAACAAGGTTAGTAATATATAGCATTCTTAAACAAGGTTAGTAATATATAGCGTTATTAAACAAGGTTAGTAATATATAGCATTCTTAAACAAGGTTAGTAATATATAGCGTTATTAAACAAGGTTAGTAATATATAGCATTCTTAAACAAGGTTAGTAATATATAGCGTTCTTAAACAAGGTTAGTAATATATAGCGTTATTAAACAAGGTTAGTAATATATAGCGTTCTTAAACAAGGTTAGTAATATATAGCGTTATTAAACAAGGTTAGTAATATATAGCATTCTTAAACAAGGTTAGTAATATATAGCATTCTTAAACAAGGTTAGTAATATATAGCATTCTTAAACAAGGTTAGTAATATATAGCATTCTTAAACAAGGTTAGTAATATATAGCATTCTTAAACAAGGTTAGTAATATATAGCATTCTTAAACAAGGTTAGTAATATATAGCATTCTTAAACAAGGTTAGTAATATATAGCGTTCTTAAACAAGGTTAGTAATATATAGCATTCTTAAACAAGGTTAGTAATATATAGCATTCTTAAACAAGGTTAGTAATATATAGCATTCTTAAACAAGGTTAGTAATATATAGCGTTCTTAAACAAGGTTAGTAATATATAGCATTATTAAACAAGGTTAGTAATATATAGCGTTATTAAACAAGGTTAGTAATATATAGCATTCTTAAACAAGGTTAGTAATATATAGCATTCTTAAACAAGGTTAGTAATATATAGCATTCTTAAACAAGGCTAGTAATATATTGTGTTCTTAAACAAGGTTAGTAATATATAGCGTTCTTAAACAAGGTTAGTAATATATAGCATTCTTAAACAAGGTTAGTAATATATAGCATTCTTAAACAAGGTTAGTAATATATAGCATTCTTAAACAAGGTTAGTAATATATAGCATTCTTAAACAAGGTTAGTAATATATAGCATTCTTAAACAAGGTTAGTAATATATAGCGTTATTAAACAAGGTTAGTAATATATAGCGTTATTAAACAAGGTTAGTAATATATAGCGTTATTAAACAAGGTTAGTAATATATAGCGTTCTTAAACAAGGTTAGTAATATATAGCGTTATTAAACAAGGTTAGTAATATATAGCGTTATTAAACAAGGTTAGTAATATATTGCGTTCTTAAATAAGGTTAGTAATATATAGCATTCTTAAACAAGGTTAGTAATATATAGCATTCTTAAACAAGGTTAGTAATATATAGCGTTATTAAACAAGGTTAGTAATATATAGCGTTATTAAACAAGGTTAGTAATATATAGCGTTATTAAACAAGGTTAGTAATATATAGCGTTATTAAACAAGGTTAGTAATATATAGCATTCTTAAACAAGGTTAGTAATATATAGCATTCTTAAACAAGGTTAGTAATATATAGCATTCTTAAACAAGGTTAGTAATATATAGCGTTATTAAACAAGGTTAGTAATATATAGCGTTATTAAACAAGGTTAGTAATATATAACGGGATAAATAAGTTGTTCATTTATGCGGATCTTCATATGTCATTTTAGGAATGTATCAGTTTTCATAAGGTGCATTGTTTATTGCTTGGTTGCAGCACACACATGTATATATCTGAACATCACATTTGTTTGCGTTCTTCTTCTTCGGTGATCTCTGGTCATGCGCTTAATCCACTGTCGACCACAAGCTGGACAGTCAGCTTGTGGTCTGTCATTTTTCCCAAAAACTTAGTTTTCATGTCGACTGGGTGTGGCCACATATTGTTTCTTAGCTGACCCAGAAGAGGACAGTACTATAGAAGAACATGCGCCAGTGCTTGTTCCGCCTGTTATCGCTTGCAGAGATTTGTTTGACTTGTTCATATCGTTCAACTGGGATTGATTGTTCTGCAAAATGATTACGCCACTGTTTAGGTATTTGATGGTATCATTGATTAAACTTCATGAAAAAAAAATGTTTTATAGAAGTCCAGTATCCTCGAATCACTACTTTGATTTTAAAATATCCTTCTTTTGCAAGTCGAGTATTCCAATTGTATGTCCGTTGAATCAACATTGGACCGACAGTAAAAGATGTTTGGAAACTTTGTTTATTGTGATGCAAAACTTGTGTAGTGCTCCACGAGCTGGTTGTGACTATTACCAGTTGCGTTGTCATTGCTGTTGAAATTAACCAGAAATATCTTCTGCTCTTCAAGTCATAAAAACAAGTAGTGAAGTTCGTGTGCCAGTTGTTCTTGTGTCTGTAAATTAAGATTAAGATAGTTCAAATGTCAAGTGTTGTCAATTAAAAACACAAGCTGACATATCTACAGAGAGTTTGATAATTATTGGACTCTTGATGTTCATGAAAATGTCGATTTCAGTCCGTGAGTCTTAAAATCATTTCAGCATTTTCCCTAGACTTAAACAGCATACTTCACAGTAGTGTAGCAGATTGACATAATCAGGATTGAGGTCTTGAATGAACTCTTGAAACCGGCGATGATTTTTCTTTTGAATTTCAACAGTTAGTCACGCACGATACCACGATGGACATGATGTCAGAGACTATAAACGCTTTGGTATTTTAATAATGTCTTTATTAACAGTACAGTTCAAGAAGGAGATATCACGATGACTTAAATTCTAATCCGAAATGTAGATTTAATTCTGTCAACCAGGTTTGAATTTCAGTCGATCATAGCCGCCCGAGTGGCAACCGGGGCCCAAATTTGGGGTGTAAAGAATAGAACCACTGTTACCTGCCACGCATGTCGTAAGAGGCGACTAAGGAGGTTTGGCTGAAATCGGATGCACATGTCCTAAATGTGTAGAAGTCTATGCGTTTAAGGGCCTACCAAACCAATGTGCAACGTATACACGTTCTTGGCAAAGATCAGACATATCACAGAGTGATTAAAATTGGTCGTAAAGAACGAACGCAAAGAAGAAGAAGAAGAAGTCGATCATAGCTAGCGTTGGTTGCTACTTCTTCTTATAGTTTGTCCCAACTTGATCCACAATCTTTAAAAATCTAGCTCCAACACTTGGGAAATGTCCTCACCTGCAATGATTTTTTTGAGTGGTTGTAACACTAACATGTTCTCCGTGATGATGAAACGTTTGTCAATATCACTAATGAAGATATAACTAACTGCGCTCTGTATGTCATATATGTTGATCCATGTAAGTTGACGGAGAATGCTTCGAAATTTAACGCACGCTTTTTCTAGCGTCTATTACATTTTCCGTCATACCATATATGTATCTTTCGACCGTTCTGTATGAAAACCTTGCTTGCTGGAACAGTCTGCTTGTGTCAGGATAAAGCACTTTAACAACAGCTTCATTGAAAATGAATTAATAATGTTAATGACTTTGTTGAGATAACTCTGAAACTTTGATGGCGGGTCTGCAAGCAGCAATGTTACACTATACTGTGCGCTTTAATGTATGTCAGTCTGCGTCACACAATCAAGCTATCACTACTATAACGTGGACCATGTCAAGTCTAACCATCATATGACCACCACCACCCCACTCCAACATGTGGACACTTTTCTTTGTCTCTAATTACTCTTTGTGCTATATGCTTGCCAACCTTACCTCTGAAGTCGGAGTAAGGCTTGCCTGAATGGCAAGGGACACTGATATTAAGGAAAGCAAGCGTTCACGCAAAATTCAGTCACAGGCGTGGACCTTGACTACCACCTAAATTCATAGCGATTTCAGCGAACGAAAAAACTTATTTAATTTTTTGGGGAAAACTGATATATATTTGCCGACATGACTTATTTACTTTGGAGTGGAAAGCATGAATATGTAACACCCATCACTGTCACTTATCTTTACACAGTCCAGTATATTAAGAACATGACATTAGGGACTTCAGCTATAATGTGGATACAGCATTGTCTAATCAACCAACGAAAGCGTAGTCAAATAATTTTTAATGAAGTTTTATCAAATCCACTACAGTGGATTATATTTTCTGTTCAGTTTGTCTGTAAATTCTCAATCCTTAACAAGTACACTTTAGTACATGTTAGTACAGCTGTAAGCACATCATAATAACTTCAATATAAAAAACGTTATTTCAACAATTGTATATTATTCTAAATTATTCATAAAATATAGTTATGTGTTGTCGCTGTAATTCTGTTGGTTCACGTTAATTTAAACAAAAACTAAATGTCATCTGTAACCAAGAACTGCTTGCACAGTGCCAGAAAGAGAATATGAGCATAATTATCCAACAGAGATGTAACAGTGTCAGCTGTACTGTTACTACTCTTCTTCTTCTGTCATTACACGGACACTTCTACGTTATATACTCTCTATATATTCCTCACCAGCAATGTGTTCATACCGTGCTTACACAGAAACACAATTAAATAATAATAATCATTTGTTAAAATACAACATTAAATATAATTATTTAACTCTGTAACGAAAACTGTACAGAAATGGACATGAGATGGTAAATAAAAACGTGGAAGACCCAAAACGACCTGGAGGAGAACAGTGGAACAGGAACTGAAAGGATTGAACCACAGTTGAAACACAATACAGAGGACGGTCAAAAACAGAGAAAAACGGCGCGCACTTGTTGCTGCCCTAAGCAGCATTGGCGTCACATGCTATAGATGTTAATTTAATAGATTCTATTTAATTATGTATGTTCTACGCTTTGTCTTTAATTATGTTGGTACTCTTCATTCCTTGTGTACCGCTGGCGCTCTTCTTTTTTTTTAAAAATCTGGATTCCCTTTAATTATTCGAGTTCTTTTTGTGGGTTCCCTGTATTCTCTCTTGCATTAATATTTTCAAAATGTGGGTATTCTTATAAACTATTCATTGTGTATAGTTCCCGTGATCCACATAATTCTATGGGTTACATGCTTTATCTTTAATTATGTGCTTTGTCTTTACTCCAATTCATAGAAGAGATTGTCTCAGGATAGAGCGGTACTGAGAAATTAATTGCATGTTGTATTTAACGCATACCGGGACGGGACGAATAAAATAATAATTGTCATTAATTCTGTGAATTCCGTGAATTTTTAAAATCCTGTCTTTCATGTATTCTCTTTAATTATATGGATTATTTTTACGTTTTCTATGTTCTCCAATGCGTTAATTTCTTCTGCATACCGTAACCTACTAAGAACGTAACCTTATAAGTTGCAACTAATGGTTACTAGCTCCCAAGCTTACGGCTATGTTGTAAAACGTGAGCACAATTAGTAGAGAAATAAGAAGCATTGTTTCCTGACACCAATTCTATTTCTTCTTCTCTGTTCTAATATATGTGATAGTCTGTTCAAGTATCGACGGACGTGTCACGTCATTGATACATTATAATGATAGCGGTAAACTATATATAATCACTGTTCCCGTCTTATCGCTGAGACTATGATTATACACATTCTGTCCGTTGGCTGGAAAACGGTACGTGTGTGAAGAATATGTCCCTGTAAATGTGTGACCGACTACATATATAGTGTAGCCATTTCCAAACCTATAATCAGCGATTTGGAGTCATACATGTCAAGTTATAAAAATAATGTTGGTATTGTCGCTTAATTGTGAAGTCAATTACCGCAGAATTGGTGTGATTTTTTTTTAAACACATTTTAGAGGGAGCTACTACAACCGGATTTAATCTCTTATGTTGCCTGCTTGAAATGTGTTCTTTTTGAAGTCATGTTTTTATAACTGAGAAAAATATTTTGCAGTCATACATGTCGTTGTTATATATTATCATAATAAACAGACATTCTTTTGTTTTCAGTTTTTGTTCAATGTTTACATTGATATCCTTGTTACCGGCATGCAAAATAGTTATGTATTTAATCTGTCTATCTATATCCTCTTCGTGTCTCGTTTGATACATACGGCTTCCACAAGAGATTTCCATTGCTGATGTTCTGCCACCTTTCTACTAATTGCTTCCAATGTCAGGCCACAACCTTTCAACTCTCATTCTGTAGTTCTTCTCCATGTTTCATTTGGACGTCCCAGGCCTTCTTTTCCCATTCGCTTTCCATCGGAGAGCTGTTCTAGCCAATATCCCTACTGACATACGACATTCCATCTTGACTTTTAATGATGGTCTCCAATGATGCGCAGTTTGTTCATTTTAAAAGCTTTTTTTGTTGTTATTGTATTTGGTTCAGAATATTCGCAGGATTCGTCTTAAACATTTATTTTGAAATGTCGCCAACTTGAGCGTGCTGTTTTGGGTAATTTTCCAGCACTCACTTTTGTCTAATAACACCTCCAGGACACTGCTTCTATATATTTTAAGTTTTCTTTTAAGGTTCAATTCTTTGACTTTCCAGATTTTGTTAAGCATGGCGAAAGTTTGACTTTGCTTTCTTGAGGTTGTTTTTTTTTTACCAAAGATGTCCTTTTCCGAATCACCATTCCGCGATACCATGTACCAACTTTCCATGTACCCAAATCCTGAATTTACTATGTGATTTCATTTTGTAACATAATTGGATTTTCTGAGGTTTGGTTATTCCTCATTACTTTTGTTTTTGCAATAATAATTTTGAGTCTTGTTGTTTGATCTTTTATGGAAAGTGTATATATTTTCGCATCCTCGTGTCGACTGACCTAAAGACCAGTATCTTCTGTATAATCCATATCTTCCAGTACTGAGGTAGGTGTCCATCGAGTATCCATCTGATATCCTTTATGGTCTCATCAGCCCGTCTATGGCAAGGTTAAATAAGAATAGTGAGATAATACACCCTTGTCTAACTTCTGTTTTGACCTTGAAGCACTCTGTCAGATGGCTATTGCAAACTACTTGACATTGAAAGTCTGCATAATTTCTTTAATTATATTATTTTTGTTGGTATTCTAAAATGCCGTAGTATCTTCCATAGAGATTCCCTGTGCAGGCTATCAAATGCCTTTTCAAAGTCAAGAAACACCATATATATGGAACTATCCCATTCATAGCTTTGTTCGACTATTTGGCATAGTGTAAAAATGTGGTAAAGTATTTAACCGACAAAACAATTCTGAAATATTCGAATTCATTCCCGAACGTAGATTTTATCAGATAATTCGTTTCCGACAAATGCAGATAATTAGTGATGGTGAAAATCTTCATGAGCTTTTGACGGCAATGATAATAGCAAATGACTCGCTTCTCTCTCTCTCTCTTCTCTCTCTCTCTATCTATCTATCTATCTATCTATCTATCTCTCTTACATAAGCGTTGCTGTGGCGTACGTGTTACGTAGTACGTGGAATGTATTGAGAGGCTGGGGTGAGAGATTTGCTATTGTCTTGGTTTTTTGGTTTTTTCAGTGATCAACAATAGTTTGGAAACAATAATTAATTTTTCAGAACAACAAATATCTTAAAGTGTCATTGTGAAATAGATTTGCAGTTCTAAAACAAAGTGAAACCAACCAGCATATCTCAAATCGTATTCCTACTTTTCCTTCATGTTTTAGATATTCACTTTTAACTCCTATGTGTCTTGTTACCCTGAAGAAGATATTTGATCTGTACATTGAATTGAGTGACTTTCGTATGTTTTTGCATCAGTAAACTTGCCAGTTGTACCTTATTGCTATATGTATCCAATATGCATTCAGCTCTACCGTAATCCCTCTGGTATGTAAAAATTAGATCACCTCTAGTGTTACGCCAGATAGCTGTCACAAATAATATACACCTTCAAACACACATCTGTTGCAGTAATCGTATTGATATGTTCTCACTCCCCTAGCTTTTTTCTATACATGCTTGGTGAATTGAACCTGGCCTTGTGAAAAGATGTTTCTTTGGGGCGGGGAAAATATGTTAGAAATTAATGACGGATATTGTTTTCACTGTTAATGAAAATTGACAGTGCCCACATTTGGTTGTTCCTGTGAGATGGCTCAGAGTGCAAGAAACTTGATACCAGCAAAACACACAACACATAAACTGAATATGCGTACGTACTCGTATACATAGCAACAAGAATGCAAGAAACAAGAATGCAAGAGTGCAAGAAACTTGATACCAGCAAAACACAACACATAAACTGAATATGTGTACGTACTCGTATACATAGCAACAGCTGTTTCTCTATACAAAAAATTAAACCGCATAAATTAATAACCTAACTGTTATAATCACCGAGAATATATGATGACGCAGAAAGTAGCAGTCCGTGAAATATATCTGGTATATGTGTGTCTTTTTGTTGTAAATGGTTTTTACAATAAAACAGTAGAACTGTCTGACTACATTCATAAAATTACTCATTTCTAGTGTGTTTTTAGAGAAAGGTTACATAATATGTGAGGGATGCTTCTGGGGGTGTTTGGTCATAAAGATGAAGTAGGAAATGTATGTAGCATTGCGATATGTAAAATCTATCTAGTGGCTTCTCTCATCGGCGTCGATTACATGTTTTATTGTGTTTTTATTTAGTGTTGTTATCAGTTATATGAGGACTATCATCATAGCACTCCGGACATGGCCATAGGTGCTCCCATCTCCGCCTCAACAAGTCCAGCGGCCCAACACGTCAGTTCGATGTTGATTAATCAAATTTATTATCACTTTACACCACATTTTTGGACTATCATTTTACAACACATTTTTAGACAAAATCACTTTACAACACATTTTTGAACAATATCACTTTACAACACATTTTTGAACAATATCACTTTACAACACATTTTTGGACAATATCACTTTACTCTCCTCTACTATGTTATACGTCCCTGCTCACGCCACTGCATTAAAGATTTTTTTAATATATGATTAAACGTTTTGTGTCCTACAACCGTGTCTTACAAAAGATGGTTGCAATAATATACATATTTATTGCAGTTTTGTGTGTAACAAATATGTCTCCGCTTCATTTCCGATATCACTAAAACACCTAAATTGAAAAATGATGACTCATTAGAAATGTTATTTAATGAGTGCGGGAAAGTGGCGGGGAGGAGGGTAGAGCGCCTTTACGAGGTACATTTTTTAGATACCCCACGATAAACTCTAATATCATAATTAGAAATCTAGTCTATTTTCGTTGAGCGAAATTAAATTGTTGATATGGAGACTGCTTAGATGATATAATTCTGGTGTTGTTCACGTATTCTCTAATAATGTGTGTGGTGTTTGTACGTATTTCACTAGTAGGTCAGATGCTCAGTACATACAGTTTTGGAAAGTTTGTTGTTACCTAAAGTCACATATCCCTCTATTCTTTAGCGTATCCTGTTTATGTTTACTTGTAGCATCGTCATCTTTCACTGTCCACCCTCATGTAATTGCAAGTGTTTTAGCAGCATCATTGATCGTGAATTTAGAAGTGGATATCTCTCTCTCACGTTCCCCGCCTAGACTGATGAACAAAATTTTATCATGAATCTTGCTGTTGCTTTTAGGCTCCGTCCCTCCGCACAGCTTCTCGCTAAGCTCTGTGTTATCGGGCCAAGTTTCTTTTCTCAGGGCTGCTAACAGCTGACAGTCTTGCAGTATGTGCTCTGCCGTCTTGTCCGCCTTTTCACAGTGGCACAGGCTAGTTGTGTCAATTTTAAATTTGTTAAATATGTGGGCCAGTAGTCTGTTATGGCCGGTACGGAGGCGGAATATGGCAACTTGTTCACTACAGGGCAGACCATAGTACCCATCACTGCTGTTGTGTTGTGGGTGGTCTTTCGACCATTTTTATTGTACTGCCAGCTGATGGTTGTTCTGGCTTCCTGATAGCTGATCTCGTGATCAGTCTGCGGTAGTCGCCCTCCTTCTTTTGCTAGCCTGTCGGCATCCTCGTTACCACTTATGTTACAGTATGATGGTAAGAAGTGGGTATAGAATGTTATTTTTTAAATATATATTTTACGTCAAGACGACACACACACAATTTCGTTGTTAAAATGTGTCCAATTTCTGATGGAAAGATGATCTAGAATTGTTAATTTGGCCACAGAATAGAAAATATTCATCTTTAATTTAACATAATAAAAGAAAACCATCAATTTATTGAGATAGTTCCTATTTGACGAAGTTATGACAAACAGATAATCGAGAATGATTAATTTAGGCACACAATTAAAGAAATAGGTTTTGTTCACATATCATCATCTTCTTCTTCTTCTTCTTACTCTCCGTATCGACTACTTGTTAAACCACTCTTTGTGATTTGTATGTGATCCGAGCGATTGCACGCTGTACCTGTTATACGTCTACAAATAGACCATCACATCCGAATTCTGCGACGCCTTTTATTTACTAGGGTAGCTTCCTAGGCCACTACCTCATTGGCCTCTAACAACATGCCTTGTTGGTCACAGTATTACTATTATTTGCTTCCCTTGCGAGCCCCTGCAACATACTTGCAGTTTAACGGATGATCATTGTTGACAAGCAATCTTCTTTTGAATAGTTTAGCTGATCATTGTCTCTAAATAACTCGTTCCCATAACTAGCTGGTCATGCCGTGATGAATAGTGATCTTGGCTCGGCATTTGTGTCATCCGATAGTCTCATATAGCTGTATAGTATTAGTTTTGTTTGTTTCACTACTTGTCACCATGTTCGCTTGTCTCTGTGTTTTTTCTTGTGTTCCTATAACACTTAGTAACAAGCTTACCAACATACAATATTGATGACACATTTGTCTATCCGTCTGGGTTTTTTTGTCGATCCAGAAGCACTTGAGCTTTCAGCTCTTCGGTTTGCTGCCACGAACACCGTAAATCTGGAGAACATGTAGCTTTTCTGCCAACCCGCGGAATCACCCGTATCCAACGCGCTACGAACGCGTTGGGTAGGCGGGCCGCCTATCCGTCTAAATCCGACCAGTGTTAAACACCTTCAATCAGTGAGTTGTTGCTATTGGTTATTGTATTACTCTGTTCGATATGTTTGTTGTTCTTCATTGTGTTTCAACGTTTGGTATACCAATAAAATAATCCCTTACTTTTTTTTAATAGCTTACCTTCAGCGTTTATCAACGCGTCAAATCTAACGTGTTTAACACTGCACACCTGCCATTAGCTAACAACAGAGGCACATGAAACAGTGTATGTAAGTTCTTAAGATATAGGCTCTCTCAAAGTGTCATATAATGAACTATAGTAAAGTAGTGTATAGTTTTAAAAAGAATAGTAAGTTGAGGATGTATATATATATATATATATCTTTTTTCTTCTCTTCCACGATTTACTTCTTTTTAGAAGGGGAGGGGGTTGTGATCTTGTGTGTGCATATACACTATAATAAATTTTTATTTTAAATCTTGATAACTGTATCTTGCAGTTGGGTACTTTTGAATCTACAATTGCTGCTCACTTAACTTCTTGATTTTGTTCCTCTTTCAGATGTTTCTGTTATATGTAATACTGTTGTATCGTGTGCATGAAATTATAGCGTACAAAGTCATAATTTATGCTATTCCTTTGTAGCAAAGTTTCACCGCTGTAGTTGGTCGTCCTTTTATAATCCTGCGCTAAATTATTTCATATTATTTGGCAGTACTAACTTATTCTTCAGCTTTTCGAGCTTTTAATGCTAGTTTCTTAAGACATCAGTCTCCTCCATTCATCTCTTTTCTTAGCCTTATCTTCCTAATTGTGAGCGTCTGTAGCTCAAGCGCTAGTGAGCTCGATCACAAACCCAAGCGTACCTAGTTCAAACCCCACGGTGGGCAAGTTTGGAAGCAAATTCGTTTCGTGGGATTTTTACGAAAGGTAAAATAGACCTCACCGTTCAGAAAGCAATTGCAAACTACTGAACGTATAAGTGGTGCCTAGAAAATCAACGACTCATTTACTGTGGTTGATGGCTACGTCATTTAGAATATGTCACGATTTTCATCTTCCTAATTATTTGTAGTATTTCTAGGATTACTTCAATGTAGTACTAACCTATCTAGCAGTATTTTTGACATGATGACTTGCTCCACGTCAGCAAAACTCCTTGTTCGAATTTGATAACATGTTTTGTAACATAAAACATTGATCCTTTACTGTGCACTCTCTTATAGTGCCCTGGATCCATACTGAGATGTGTAAGCCATCAGATAATTCGAATGTTATCAAAATGCACGATTGACTACATTCATTTATCGCTTTAAAAATAAAACCTTACTTTGAACTAACTCTCTTATTGGAGGAACTTGTGAAATTTATATGTACTTCTTAAAGATACATTCTTCACTCGTTTCAATGACATGATTCGGTATTGTTAGGTTTTTTTCCCCCTCTATATACAAACTCTGATAAAATGATTGTCATTTTAGGGCCGTTAAGGATTTACTATCTAATTGTATATGTTATATATGCTGTAAAGGAAGTCTGAATTTCTTCGTTCCTGATGTATCCTTTGCGTGATAAAGGCCTTTTGTCGAAATGTCGCTGTATATTATTTTTCTACTCATTACAACCGTGACCTCATTGCAACTGTAGTCGTTATGACGTGCTCACTGTAACCTTGACCTAATTGCAACCATACTCGTTATAACGTGCCCACTATAACCTTGAGCTCATTGCAACCGTACCCGTTTTAACAGAGTTTGACAATGTTAGAAACCGTGGTAGACTTAATATTTATCATAAACATTCACAGAACATTTGGATGTTCTAAATTGTATTTAATTCATTTCCACAATGCGTCCAGGATAAACTCAGTGTTTTGTGTGTGAATGTGACTAATATCTAGACATTGATAAAGTCATGTTTCCTTGAACATTTCCTCGGAAATATCGCAAAATCTGCCGCTTGGACGGGGTAGATTATCGCGAACTAGAACCCGAAATAAATCTGGCTAGCAGCTAGCATGCCTGGACTGCCACCAGTGTCACAGGAGTCTTGGAAACAGGTGCAACAGAACATAGACATCATGCAGGCTGGTCGCAGGCGCAAGAAGAAACACAAGCTGTCAGTAGCCAAGCTCTGCTCGTGCATGTCGGCGCAGCCACCTGATGACTATACTGACAGCAGCCGCCCCTTTGGCAAGAAATCTCCGGTATGTATAATGTGCTCTGTATTATTAAGACTAAATAAACTGTTGTTACCTGTTATAGTTACAATGTTTCTATGAGGTGGTTAACGCTAAGATATCGCAGTCAAACTAGTGTGTCTTCACACATAGAGACTGTAATATTGTAACTGTTGTCGTGATGTACGAGATTCAAGTTATGTAAATCATGACTACGAAAAAATAGTTTACGTGCTTTTTCGCTTGTTAAAAAAACCATGTCATTATGAACACTATACGGCCTCCGTACCGGCCATAACAGACTCCGGGCCCACGTGTACAACAAATTTAAAATTGTCACAACTAGCCTGTGCCACTGCGGGAAGGCGGACATGACGGCAGAGCTCCTACTGCAAGACTGCCTACTGCTAGCAGACCTAAGAAACGAAACCTGGCCCGAAAATACCGAGTCTAATGAGAAGCTGTACGGAGGGACGGAGTCCCTAAAAACAACAGCATAATTCATGAGAAAATCTGGTACATCAGTCTAAGCGGGGATCGAGAGAGAGAGAGAGAGAGAGAGAGAGAACACTATACGAGCATTGTGTCAAACTATCAGTGCCATACCTGGAGGCTGACTTTAACGATTGGAGAAAATGTGTCACAAAGATTACGTGTCTGCGCAGAGTACTGAGAGTATCAAGAAGAGACTGGTTTAAACATGAAGACATCAGGGGAAAAAGTGGTTGCAACATCAGTACCGAACTTCATCAAGAAGCAACATATTAAATGGTTTTTACACATAAGCAGCTTACCAACAGACTGTGCGCATCAAGGAGCAATGCTACTCCGATATAGTGGATACAAAACCAAAGGTCATCCACGCAAAAGGTGAACATACAAATAACAGGCAGTGAATGATGCTATTTATGAAGTGCACACTAAAGCCTGTTCTATCAATATTTGTAGTATTTTCCTGACGCTGTGAGGCAAAACCGGATTAGAGAAGGGACGAAAAAAGACAATAATAAATAGTGAGAGAGCTTCATTGTCAGTCTCAAAGAAATTCAATGATAACTATATAGATTGTTAGCACAGTCTAGATTCCCACCGCTTCCAAGAATTTACTGCACACTTATCTCAAATGTCACTGACAAATGAATATCATCTTAACTTTGAATTAATTGTCACGACAGCAGTTAAACGAAAACAACGATGTGTACGCGTTTTGTTAAGAGTTTTAAAACAAGGACATGTACACATTCTTATTGTCAGATGTATAAGACAACAACGTGTACACATTGTATCGTCAGTGTCCTAAAATAACGACATGTACACATTCTTAAAGAGTTCAAAAACAATTCAGTGTACATATTATCAAAATGGTCACAAATAAGAGTTCCGGTCACATGAATACTTTAATAAAGTTGTTTACAAACTGTTGTGGTTGTAACACATGAGAGAGAATTGTTTTTAAAAATAATGTGACTGTAGAGTATTCTTCTTCTTCACCCTTCGCCCCTAGGGAAGCATAGGTCCGCAACCAAGGCGCTCCAATCCCGCCTATCCAAGGCCATCCTTTCCTGATTTCTCAATTCTCTCCACATTTTCTTGCATTCCGTCTCTAACTCCCGTCTCCAGGTGTTCATGTGCCTTCCTCCTTGTAGGTCCTTCTTCTTCCTCGGGTGGAGAGCTATGAATTTCCCTGGTTCTAGTTTCTGTAGCAATCTAGTGTTTTTTACGGGGTGGTGTAGATATCCCCACACCCAACCTCCTTAGTCGCCTCTTGCGACATACGTGGCAGGTAACAGTGGTTCTATTCTTTACACCCTAATTTGGGCCCCGGTAAACACTCGGGTGTTTAAAGTATTATGATTATATAATGTATATAACATAACACCTGCGACTCATTTTCATCTTATTATTATTATTATTATTTTTAAAATAACTCTTTTATTATTGAATGTAATTTTGGCCATTCCTGGTTTTTTTAAATTTTATTTTATTCGTGATCCTGGCTTTATATATTCCATTCTTTGTTATTTCATGTTTCCAAAAATTTTTTATGTACTTTTTCCAGTTTCTCACTATTTATTCTTATCTTCAATTTTGTTTGTTTTTTCACTTGTCTTGATTGTTATCATAGTTTTTACTCTCTCAATAACAATGCACTACTTCTGCTGTTTAGCTCTTTCATTATCAGTTCTTGCATGCCCTGTTCACTTGTAGCTCACAATACTGTGCTTCTACTGTATCTGAGATTTTATTGTTGTTTTTTTGCATGAATGTATAGTCGTGACACTCTTCAATTTGTTTGAAAGTGTGCTCAGTGCACATGTTAAAAAGACATGGTGACGGAACGCATCATTATCTTACTCATCGTTTGATATAATTATACGTTATAATTCTGGTCAAATACTATCTCTAACCAAAAACTGTTCGCACGATGTCAACAAGAGAATATGAGTACCATCATCCGAAGACGACGCTGGAGATGGATCGGGCATTTGATGCGCATGGAGACTGGCTCTGACACGAAAACTGCACTTAGATGGACTCAGATGGTAAATGAAAACGTGGAAGACCCAAGACAACCTGGAGGAGAACGATAGAGCAAAAATTGAAAGAAATGTATCATAGCTGGAACACAATACAGAAGAAGGCCATGAATAGAGAAGAAGAATGTGAGTTTATTGCTGCCCTAAACGCCAAGGGGCGTAACAGGCTAAAGAAAGAGAGAGAAGATATAATTATAGGACCAGTAGTCCTATTGTCATTTCTTACTGTTGCTACTTGCTCCCAGTATAGGCTTACTGATTGAGTTTGTTGTCGTTTCTATCCATTTGTGTACTTCTTGAAATGTTATTTGCTGTTGGTGTTGGACTGTCAGAAGCTTTTTTGTAGCCAATGAAGCATTCATAAATCTTTTTGGGTTTCAATGTATGTCCCCCTTAGTATCTACAAACAGAAAATGTCGTCTTCTGTTCCTTTGTCCTTGCTGTCCACCTATCTGGTTTTTTTTTAAAACGTTAGTTATACTTGATATATTAGGTATAGATGCATGGAAGGAATGAAGGAAGGGGGTGAACATGTGGATGGACAGATACAGAGATAGATAAATAGTAGGTAGACAGGTAAACGAGTGAAATGATATTGTCACCTTAGTTACCGAGGCACTGGTGGTGAAGAATGCAGCTGTAAGTAAATATAATGAGAGCTTACAACGAACAACTAATAAAGAACAGCTAAATATAAATCAAATAATCACATATGTGACCACTTATGGCAGTTCTGTAGAAAATATAAATTCCACAAGATTACGAACAGTCAAAACGATATTTTCTGTACTGTCGTACTGTTCGTCTGTCAATTGTCTCATCTGTTATTCTAGATCCTGCTCAATTAGGTCTTGTTGTCAATATACTGTTGACTGTATTAAAGTATGTGCATACAGAGGTAAGTATACACTGCAGTGCTCATTCTGCTGCAACAAATTATATATGTGCATAATCACATAAAATAGATTGTAAAAGCGATACTCGGTAGAGTCAATAACAAACTGTTTCCTATACAACACAAATGTGTTACATTTGTCTATGATATCTGACAGTACATATGTGTATGAAGCAGACACTAGAGCTGGATAAAATACGTACTTAGAAATGATCTACAGACATTCGCATAAACTGCAATGTAGTGAAACCTATTAGGAAACAAAAGAAAGGTAGAGACAACCTGACTAACAACAGTTGCTACTAAGATGCATAGTGTCAAGACTTGGGACACCCTGTGAAGAACGATTACTGACCAAATACGATGAAGAGATTTTACTGTTGCCATAAAGACGCCAGAAGACATTATGACCAGTGACTATTTTGTCGATTAGTTTCCAAGAAACGAGAAAAAATACTTCTTTTATTCGGTTTAGATTATCCTCTTGTATTATTTTTCTTATCTCTGGGTAAGAAATCAGCATAAGGGATTGCTTCGCAATAAAAAGAGATTTGGATCGTGTCCCAGTTAAACACTTTCCAATCGACCCAACTGAAAATGAGTGCCTTACTGGCTTAGTTATGAAAGTGATATATTAGTGAGAACTAGATCTGCTCATCTCATATCCAAATGCTAAGTCCTAGTTCGGTGATGTATTTGAATAGATTACATTCACACTATAGTATAAGCTGTTGGATAACTATCTCTACATTTTATAGCTTAATTCGTCCAGCTTGTTCAAGTATGCACTCATTTCAGAGTATTATTCCCTTGCGACCTGAATTTGGTTTATATTAGAGGTTCTATTGCATTGAGCATTTGAACACATGACTAGATAGAACTTCACATGACTAAACAGACAAGAAGATGGGTACATTGAACCCTACCTTGATTGTTGTGTGTGTCCTTACGTAGCACAGAGAACTCCACTGATTTATTTCCGATGTGAGTAAAATACCTACAGACACCCCAGTTCTTCAGTACTATATGCAATGTAAATGCATGCCATTGGGTGGAAGGGCAAGAGTTCAAGCTCTATGTAATATTCTTCTTCTTCTGCATTCTCACTAGATTAGAATTTCGGACTCTCTAATAAAGGCAGCCGTCTGCCTCAGATTATCAGCCACGCCATACAGTTTGTCTTGGACGCTAGTGTAAGTGGGCCACCTCTTTCTTCTCAAGTCTGCGTACTGGGGCAGTTCTGTAGGATATAATTCCTATGATTTCTGCTTCCCGTTTGTGCCGACCTCTTCCCGCAGTAAGTTTTGGCACCCTCGTGATGGTAGGACTGACATTATTACTGCGTGGCTAAATCTCCGAGGCAGATTGACGACATACAATCCGTTATCACATTCCTCATTGTGAGGGGTCGTTGCACCATGTTATGCGCCTTACGGCCTGGTGCATCCGTTTTCTGCAAGCATTTGTTTCGGGTTAGCATTCCCTAGCGGACCCGTGCATCCGATTTCATCCAAACCTCCTTGGTCGCCTATTACGACATGCGTGGCAGGTAACAGTGGTTCTATTCTTTGCACCTCAAATTTGGGCTCCGGTAACCACTCGGGCGTTATGTAATATAAATGCTGTGTGGCATTGTGTGGACGGGCAAAAGTTCTTATTCTTCGAACGCTCCATATCGACCACTTGTTAAATCACTCTGTGTGATTTGTATGCGATATGAGCCTAAGAGCGATTGTACATTGTGTCAGTTATGCGCCTACAAGTAGACCAGCACATCCGATTTATGCGACGCTTTTTATTTACTAAGGTAGCTTCCTTGGGCCCCTACCTCAGTCGCCTCTTACGACATGCCATTTATGTCGCTGTGTTACTATTCTTTGCTTCTATTGTGGGCCCCAGAAACACACTGGCGAGGCAAGGGTTCAAGCTCTGTTGAATAATTAAAGAATAAGAAAAACATATATTCGCAACCAGGGCAAGGAAGGCGGCTCATGGTTTCAGAGTAGTAATTGGAAAGTTTACAGACTCAGATTTTTTTAATATTGACTTTCTACAATTTTAGAAAAATATACTTTCTACAATTTTATGAATATTGTTGACTATCTACAATTTGACAGATAAACTTCAAATATAGTAAATGATTCCGACATACAGTGAATACGGTCTCATCATCTCATCTTGTTCTTCTTGTATCCTTGAGTTGTCAATGTGAAGTATGGGAGAGTGCCTTATGTTTAGAGACTCTGCTATTCCTTTAGTTCAACGCTTACTTGGCCGTCCTATCCCCCGTTGTCGTTTACCCTGTGTACCATTGTCTATTGTGCTATACTATTTAAAGACAATCGTGCTATATGACCGAACCATTTTAAATGTTGCTTCTGTGTAAATTATGTTGGTGATTTCGAAACCACTTTGAACCCTTGTATTATTTCTGATTTTCTCACTTTTAGTTCGTCGCGCAGTAGAAGATTCCCCCGCCGGCTTGTTAGGCTAATCTCCGGATGAGGACAGTAAAAACTGCTCTAGGGCGTCCATCCCCTAGGTGAGCACTGTGCATGTTGCAAAATAGATTAAGAGCCACTACGGAATGTACTCAGTTTTACTAAGTGTTCCCTTCTTTCCATAAAGTAAAATAAATCAGTCAATAGTTATCTTATAAATAAAACTGACCACAGACTGGTCTTCATAATTGTATATACACACACACACACAGACACACCTACCATAATTGAAACACATACAGTGTTGAAAATAAACCGACGTGTTACAAATTATACGTAGATCACACTTTGTTTCAAATGTAAGTTTAGTATTGTAAAAATGTATGTATATAGTCAATGACATATGTGACATGTGTAGTGAATGTTGTTTTGTTAAATGTACTCATCCTCAGTTTAGTGTATACGCTATTTCCGGAAAGTAAATTCTGATAGCTCGCTGTGACAGTGCCATCATTGACAGTTCACTTGGACTTTGTGCGTGTTAGTAACTGCATGTGGCTGACATGTTACTGATTGTTATTTTCTTAACGGGAATAATATACATATATATGCATACATAGTCTTGTACGGTTAGGTGTAGTGTTGTGAGAATGGGAGATGTTCATTCGAGTCATGCGAACGGGGGAGTCACCAACACACGAAAGGTAAGTACGGGGGTAGCAACAAATTCAAGGGCATTAGTTTGTATCGATATATTTGTATTTCGTTGGTACATTGTCATAGTAAGTAACATAGTAGGTAACATGATTTATGCTGCTTTATTTGATGTACCACATAGTCACAGTATATTACCTGGCGCAGATAAAGTAATTTATGTGGCACATCGTCACAGTAATCGTCGTACCGCATCATCACATTATTTGCCGTGGTACATAGTCACAGTAATTTACATGACACATCACAGTATTTGACGTAACACATAGTAACTGACGTGGTACATAGTCACAGTATTTGACGGGGCATAAAGTAACTGACGTGGCACATACTCACAGTATTTGACCTGACACAGACACAATAATTGACGTGGTACATAGTCACAGTATTTGACGGGGCATAAAGTAACTGACGTGGCACATACTCACAGTATTTGATCTGACACAGACACAATAATTGACGTGGTACATACTCACAGTATTTGACCTGACACAGACACAATAATTGACGTGGTACATACTCACAGTATTTGACCTGACACAGACACAATAATTGACGTGGTACATAGTCACAGTATTTGACCTGACACAGACACAATAATTGACGTGGTACATAGTCACAGTATTTGACCTGACACAGACACAATAATTGACGTGGTACATAGTCACAGTATTTGACCTGACACAGACACAATAATTGACGTGGTACATAGTCACAGTATTTGACCTGACACAGACACAATAATTGACGTGGTGCATAGTCACAGTATTTGACATGACACAGACACAATAATTGACGTGGTACATAGTCACAGTATTTGACCTGACACAGACACAATAATTGACGTGGTACATAGTCACAGTATTTGACCTGACACAGACACAATAATTGACGTGGTACATAGTCACAGTATTTGACCTGACACAGACACAATAATTGACGTGGTACATAGTCACAGTATTTGACCTGACACAGACACAATAATTGACGTGGTACATAGTCACAGTATTTGACCTGACACAGACACAATAATTGACGTGGTGCATAGTCACAGTATTTGACATGACACAGACACAATAATTGACGTGGTACATAGTCACAGTATTTGACCTGACACAGACACAATAATTGACGTGGTACATAGTCACAGTATTTGACATGACACAGACACAATAATTGACGTGGCACATAGTCACAGTATTTGACCTGACACAGACACAATAATTGACGTGGTACATAGTCACAGTATTTGACATGACACAGACACAAAAATTGACGTGGTACATAGTCACAGTATTTGACCTGACACAGACACAATAATTGACGTGGTACATAGTCACAGTATTTGACCTGACACAGGCACAATAATTGACGTGGTACATAGTCACAGTATTTGACCTGACACAGACACAATATTTGACGTGGTACATAGTCACAGTATTTGACCTGACACAGACACAATAATTGACGTGGTACATAGTCACAGTATTTGACCTGACACAGACACAATATTTGACGTGGTACATAGTCACAGTATTTGACCTGACACAGACACAATAATTGACGTGGTACATAGTCACAGTATTTGACCTGACACAGACACAATAATTGACGTGGTACATAGTCACAGTATTTGACCTGACACAGACACAATAATTGACGTGGTACATAGTCACAGTATTTGACATGACACAGACACAATAATTGACGTGGTACATAGTCACAGTATTTGACATGACACAGACACAATAATTGACGTGGTACATAGTCACAGTATTTGACCTGACACAGACACAATAATTGACGTGGCACATAGTCACAGTATTTGACATGACACAGACACAATAATTGACTTGGTCCCAGTATTTAACGTGGTACATAGTAATTGACGTGACACATCATCATATTTGACATGCTACATATTCACAGTAATTCACATGGCATATATTAACTGACGTGGCAAATAGTTACAGTAATTGACGTGACACATCATCACAGTAATTGAGGTGGAACAGTCATTTCCAGAATTAGACGGAACCTAGTAAATGTTTGACTTTTTTCTCCTTCCATGTTGTAGCAGATAAAAATAGCACCAGACAGATCTGAAAGACACATGCCCCATATCCATGTTTGTGCAAATGTATCCTTTGTTATCCTTCTCTGTCCTCTCTCCTAGATTTTGTAGTCAGGCAATTGAGAACTCCGATGTGATGTTGACTACATTACCTATCGTGTGCCGTTGATCACAGACAAATACGTGCCTAACACCATATTCTTCATTGTACTCCTTGGTGTAAAAACGGAATCTATATTTTTTTTTTTTTTTTACATTGAGCACTATAGGTGGCATCCATCTTTGGTAAAAATGTATAAAAACTTTGATTTTTGTAAATGTCATTGTCTTCTCTTTTCCACATCATTTCTCTGACTCTCTTTCTTATTCTTTCTTTCTCTAAAGAGATTTACGAGATGTATTGTTCAATTAATCTGCATACATTGATAATTACTCATGTTATTAAATGAATGATGTGATATTATTTTAACGAGTATTGAATTTCAAAACGTGTGTGTTTATGTACCTGTATATTTCGTTTCAATCTCAGTATGTCTGTATTACGTAACATTTCTTTGTAAATTTCTTCTACATTCCTAGCTCTATCTTACTCTATCATTATATATCTATATGTTTATCTCTGTTAATACTTTCCTAAGTTATATTTCTTAATGTGTAGCTGAGCTCTAGACGTTACCGATAGATTATTATAAATAAATAATCAACTGATACATTAGCGGCAGCAGGAACAAGGTCTACGTGTCCCATAAACCTGTACACTATGAGAACTGCTGATACATTCATGTGCCCTAGTAGCTTGTCAGCATGGCAACTCTTATGTTGTATGAACTAGTGAATATTTGCTACTTGCATGTATCATTATATAGCGACAGCAGGAACAAGGTCTACGTGTCCCATAAACCTGTACACTATGAGAACTGCTGATACATTCATGTGCCCTAGTAGCTTGTCAGCATGGCAACTCTTATGTTGTATGAACTTGTGAATTTTTGCTACTTGCATGTATCATTATATAGCGACAGCAGGAACAAGATCTACGTGTCCCATAAACCTGTACACTATGAGAACTGCTGATACATCCATGAACCCTCGTAGCATGGCAACTCTTATGTTGTATGAACTTGTGAATTTTGCTACTTGCATATATCATTATAGCTTGTCATTGTGTCAGCTATTATGATATGTGCGGCCCAGTGAACTGCTGAAACATATATGTGCCATCTTAGATTATTATATTAACAGTCATTACACTACTATATTTAATCATATATATATATATTGTATTTCTCTCCTGCTATACGTTATATAGGGCATGCAAGCAATTTCTCTATACTGTGAAACTGGTTCAATCTCTTCAATGGAATTGATTTCGATATTTGACGCCTCTCTCAGTAAAATCTGTTTCATGGCATGGAGAAACTAATTATGCCAGTCCAACAGAATATTGAGGAACGAAATATTTTCTCAATTATAGCTCAGACTAAAATAATATCGACCGATATTACCCTATAAGACGATTTATATATATATATAACATGGAGAAACTAATTATGCCAGTCCAACAGAATATTGAGGGACGAAATATATATCTCAATTATAGCTCAGACTAAAATAATATCGACCGATATTACCCTATAAGACGATTTATATATATATATAACATGGAGAAACTAATTATGCCAGTCCAACAGAATATTGAGGGACGAAATATATATCTCAATTATAGCGCAGACTAAAATAATATCGACCGATATTACCCTATAAGACGATTTATATATATATATAACATGGAGAAACTAATTATGCCAGTCCAACAGAATATTGAGGGACGAAATATATATCTCAATTATAGCGCAGACTAAAATAATATCGACCGATATTACCCTATAAGACGATATATATATATATATAACATGGAGAAACTAATTATGCCAGTCCAACAGAATATTGAGGGACGAAATATATATCTCAATTATAGCGCAGACTAAAATAATATCGACCGATATTACCTATAAGACGATTTTATATATATATATATATATATATATATATATATATATATATATAACATGAGAACAACTAAAACAATAGCGCATAAATTGCAAACATTCATCAACTGGTGTCTGCGCAGAATAGAGGAATAAGATGGTATGATAGGTCACAAATGAGGAACTTATGGAGAGAACAAGACAGATTCCAGTGAACGAACAGGTTAAAAAAGACGCTGGCGCTGGATAGGACACACTTTGCGAAAACCGAAGAGGAATATAACAAGAAGGGTCCTTGCCTGGAACCCGCAGGGACAGCGAAAGAAGGGAGGCCGAGAAATACATGGAGACGAGATTTGGAGGCAGAGATCAACAATATAAAGAAGAGCTGGAGGGAGCTGCAGGAGATAGCTAGAGATAGGAAGACTTGGCATGAGTTGGTTGAGGGCCTATGCCTCAACCCGGGTAAAAGGCAAGAGAGATATATATATATATATATATATATATATATATATATATATATATATATATATATATATATATATATATATATAGTATGAGATGCCTCTGCGCTTAGGGTAGTAACAAATGCATAACATTCTTTCCTATTCGTGGCCGTCCTCTGTACGTGTTGTGATCCATCTGTGATTCGTTTCTTTCAGGTCTTGCTCTACTGTTCTCTTCCATGTAGATTTGAGTATTCCACGTTTTCGTTTACCCTCCGGTATCCATCTCAGTGCAGTTTTTGCTCGTAGGGGACATATTAGTGAAAGAATGAATCATACTATGTTTTTATTGCTTGTCACTGTGTCAACGATTATACTATATGAAGCAAAGAACTACTGAAATATCCATATACCCTCTTAGTCTAAAACAAAAAATGGGTCTACGGGCGAAAAATTTCCCCATATGTCTTCGTCCCTATCGGCATAAATGGCACGTTATTTTCCGAGATTGTTGCACAACGCAAAACTCCGTAGCTCCAGCATTAATTCTTGTGATCTTATAGAAAAATTCTACATGTGACTTGGTTGGAATTTGAACACACAACCTTCAGAACAACAGGCGAACGTCTTAACCACTTCGCCGTAGAGACCTCCACTTAGTCTGTTTATATTAAAAGCTATTAGAGTGTGTGAACTAGACACCTACTCTGATATATTCAAGTTGCCTCATAATTTATCATCATGTCAACTATGATACTTTACTGTTGTGATAATGAGAACTGATATTAGCAGCTGTTACCAAGATTCATGCGTAATTCCTATAGAAACTAGTCAGAAGTCGTGTTTTTTGCAAGTTATCAATTATATAAGGACTATCATTATAGCTATCCGGACATGTCAAAATGGGCTCCGATCCCCGCCTCAACATATCCAACTGCCCAACACGCTAGTTACGATGTTCATTAATCAGTATTTTCGCACCTTTATTTGTCGGGTTTTTTTTTTCGTATGTACCAATATCGGAATCCATCTCCCTTATCTGTTCAGCTCATAGAATTCACAGCACTGAAACTCCTCTCTTCGGTTAGACTCTCTCACTGTCCTAAAATGCACGAAAATATTACCAGAATTTAAGAAGGATTAAGTATATTAAATGTGGTTTTCACAAATAATATTCCTGCCGCCTATAGTTTTTCTGAAGGTGAAGCCGGGGGCTCTTACAATTTTCCATAGAGTACTTTTAGAAATGTCTATGCTGCAATCTGATTGCAGTTTTAATTTCAGTTCCCTGAGAGTAACAAGTTGATTTGTCGCAAACATTTTCAAGAGCTCCGTCTTATGACATCTATGTCAAAGTCGTCAATTGTTCTTTTCCTTCCTTGCTTGACATTAGTGCACTTTGTGTCCTGTTTAATCCATCGGGAAAGGGATTCTCTATTCAGACCAAGCGCCAGTTACGTTCGTTTCTCAGGGTTATGAATATCGCAATATAGATGACCTCTCTTAGATTTCCTACGGAAGTGTTGGTATAGTAAAACTGTAACCTTCTGCATTGTTATAAATGTCACTTCAGACTCATTATGAATGTGATATCAATGTCAGTTTGATAAGCCAACAAATATGATACAATAGCTTCATACAAATAGCGAGATACACCTATAACTATACAACGGTATCCCAATTATAACGTCATATGCTTTCCGCGTTCAAAGTCGACTGGGTTCGGTGCACGGTAATTCCCGTGAAATTGTTGTTTACTCACGATATTTCAATGTTACCATAATGTATTTTTAGAACAACGCGTCTGTGTACCGTAGATCTGTTACTATTGTGTACAATCCGGTGAGGTTGATTTTAATATAACCTGAAGAAGAAATATTTCAAACTACATCAAATTTTCTTGGAAAAAATGTTTTTCTCTAGCGTCATGGATATTCTAAGGCTGCTTGCAAAAATCACTGAGATCCAACAGGTAGTTTTCGAGAAAATCTATTTCAAACGTGCTCACGAATTAATGGACAGACTATAGTATATGTAAGTAAGTATTATAGTCCGTTCAACAACTCATGCCCACAGTCCAGTGCGAATTGTAGCAAAACCATCTATTCCACAGTAGCGAAACTTTGCACCCAATCTTAGAATTATACCGACGCAAATGTCTAATGGAAGAAATTGTTATAGGAAACCTGAATTTTGTAATATAACGGTTTCCTTTGATGTTGGCAGCATATTTGGCGAGTCTGATACAGAATTTTAGTTTTTACAATAAACGCACCAATATGACATTTGATGTCAAGTCTCATTGAAAGGTGTACGAATATCGAAATAGGGGAAGACTGCGTAAAACTTGGTAAATAGTGAAACACGTACAAACAAAGTACTATAGTTTTACAAAATACATAAACAGTGACGATAAACAGCAACGTTTCGACCAACAAGGCCTTTATCAAGCAAACGAACAAACAGGAGTGACAAATTAAAATGAAACACAAATGGACGACCAAATACCAACGTATCTAAGGAAAATCTGGAATAAAAACGAATAACGAAATAAATGTAACACAAAAACACACATAAAAACTAGAAATAGAAAAGAAACAATGAAACATCTAGTAAATATATAACTTGAATACATGCAACATATACCCATATAGATTATAAAGCATGGGAAGAGAAAGTACTAAGAAGCATAAGAATGTAATACATGCAACATATACCCATAGAGATTACAAAGCATGGGAAGAGAAAGTACTAAGCATAAGAATGTAATACGTTGAGCCTGCGTGGTCGCAAGGTACCATACAAAGAAATCAACCGATTCTCCAGAGCAAATCGACTACGATCATCAGAGGAACATGATCGGATGGCTGTGACCTGGACATCGCAAGCTCCTGAATGGCCAGTATCATTGAAATGGGTAGCTACAGGGTCACAGAGCATTGGCGTATATCGCGCAAGTGTTGGGCGAATCGGTCACTGAGTCTCCTGCCGGTTTCCCAATATAGGCCTTGTTGCACCGCTTGCAGATAATGGCATAGATAATATTACGGACTCGCACGTGAAACTGTCTTCAACAACGAACGTGGCTTTTGGAAAAGACACCGTGCGGGTCTGTATTACATAAGCACAAGTGTTGCAGCGCCGACGGCCACACTGGATGGTGCCAAAATGACTCTGGATGTTAGGCTTGAGGCGACTGTGAACCAACATATCCTTAAGGCTTCTGTCCCGTCTGTACGCCACCAAAGGATAGTGTTGGAAGATTGAACGTATCAGGATCAGACTGAAGAATGGAGAGATGACGGAATAAGACTTTCTTCACAAGGGAACTATGAGGGTGGAAAGTTAAGACAAGTTTCACCCTGTCAGAATTGGAAGTTCTATGCTGGTTAGAGAGAGCCTCCTGGCGAAAAATTTGCTGAACGCGCCGCATAGCAGAAGCAAGCACCTTATCCGGGTATAAGCGCTTACGAAAGAAATCCAGCATCTCGTGAGCTCTATCGAGGAAATCGTCGTCCTCGCTACAGAGGCGACGAAGGCGCAGAGTTGAGAGAATGGTAAAGAATCACGACAAGCCTGGGAATGGGAAGAGGTATAAGAAGAAAACTATGTGCATCAGTAGGCTTGTAGTATACTGATGTAGTGATGGTGGATATGCTGATAGTGATAGTGATGTCAAGAAAGTTGACACAAGAGGTAGAGATGTGAGATGTAAACCGAATAGCCGGATTGAAGACATTAATGAAATTAATGAAGCGTGACAAATCGGCTTCAGGCATATCGGTAATGCCAATACAATCATCAATGTATCTATGATACACAGACGGAAGAAGGCCATCATAGGAATTCCATACTAGGTGCTCAAGATGACCCATGAATAGACAAGCATAACTGGGTCCCATTTTAGTACCCATGGCGACCCCACTGATCTGCTCAAAGAACTGGTCATTAAACTGAAAGGAGTTGAGAGTTAGAACTAGTTCTGCAAGACGAAGGAGAGCCGAGGTGGAGACAAGTGGGTTAGTTCTCCTGTCGAGAAAGAACTGGAGAGCTTGAAGTCCGTCGGAATGAGGTATGGAGGTGTACAATGAGCACACATCAAGGAGGAAGAGACGGTAAGTCCTGCCAGGCAACAACTCAATAGACGAAAAAACAGACAAGGTGTGGTTCGTATCTTTCAAGAATGAAGGTAGTGTGGTGACTATAGGATTGAAGATACTATCAAGAAATTCGGAGATATGTTCCGTAGGACAAAAGCAAGCAGAAACGATGGGCCTACCCGGATTGTTCAGTTTATGAATTTTGGGAGCATATAAAGGCGGTTTTCCCAAACAGCTATCGATGACACAAAGTGATGATGCGCCTGTAGGAAGGTCGTTAGAGGCAATTAAGTTCTTAATTACTGTACGGACTTTACTATTGTTAGATAGTGTGACATCAGAAGAACTAGTTTTATAGAAATTGGTGTCAAGTAATTGGTTGCGGCCTTCCTGAAGGTATAGTTCTTTGCTCCATACCACTATTGCACCGCCTTTATCGGCGGGTTTGATAACAATGTCATCACGTCGACGGAGGTGTGATAGAGCACGGAACTCGGACGGAGACATGTTAGAATGCCCTAGGCGTTTGGGTGGAGCAGTCCCAAAATCGTGTAAAGTATTCTTGATGTAGAGATCAAGAGCGTTGGAGACACCAGGGTTGGGTGTCCAATCATGTTTGCGAGTAGAATATTTAGCGAACATACTCGTGTCATGACATTGGTCAGTGTCAACCTGGTTCCGAAAATGAAATTTCAGCCGTAAGCCACGGTGAAAACGGTGCACATCTTGAAGAGTAGAGTAGTGGTCAATGGTGGGTCGGAGAGGAACAAACTTGAGACCCTTACTTAAAACACATCTCTCGCTGTCCGATAAGGGAAGGTCTGGAGGGATGCAAACCACCTGTGTGGGAGGAGAAGATCGTAGTGGACAATTGGAAGGAGTGGTAGAAGGTACAGGGCGAAGAAGGTTAAGTTTTGTTGGTGATGGGTGCACATAAATTCATGTAGTTGTCTGTTAAGAACATGGATAATAAAACGAATAAGGGAGTAAAGGAGCATATTGTTAGAAGTGAGAAGTTGTAGACGCTGTAGAAGTAGGGACTGGGAGGAGTCCAAGTCAGTAAGAAGATGAGAATGGTTAGAAGCAATACAACGCATACGTTGTAGCGCACATTTGGTTTCTAGCTTCTGTAACATTCGCTGCTCCCCGGGGTATAACAAGCCTGCCGAAGGGTGAAAGTTAGAAGCAAAGCCTTTGGGAATAACCCTAAGTCGCTGACACGTAAAGAGAAAATTGCGGTGAGAACAGAAACGAGTTTTTTTTTAAAGTAACCATAGCATAACTAATGGCAGTCAGACGCAAATCAGTCGGCAGGAGGCTAAAGGAAACCGAGATATAAGACCGAAGAAAATTCAATACGTACTGTAGGGAAGGCATAGTGATAGTAATAGAAATACAAACAAAAGAACAGATATTAAACGCTAAAAGAGGTAGAAACGGGAAATGCACATACACAACAAATATAACTATTAAATCTTACCTACTACGTCACAACGAATAGTTGCAGCAATATGGCGACGAATATCGAAATAGGGGAAGACTGCAGTAAAACTTGGTAAATAGTGAAACACGTACAAACAAAGTACTATAGTTTTACAAAATACATAAACAGTGACGATAAACAGCAACGTTTCGACCAACAAGGCCTTTATCAAGCAAACGAACAAACAGGAGTGACAAATTAAAATGAAACACAAATGGACGACCAAATACCAACGTATCTAAGGAAAATCTGGAATAAAAACGAATAACGAAATAAATGTAACACAAAAACACACATAAAAACTAGAAATAGAAAAGAAACAATGAAACATCTAGTAAATATATAACTTGAATACATGCAACATATACCCATATAGATTATAAAGCATGGGAAGAGAAAGTACTAAGAAGCATAAGAATGTAATACATGCAACATATACCCATAGAGATTACAAAGCATGGGAAGAGAAAGTACTAAGAAGCATAAGAATGTAATACGTTGAGCCCGCGTGGTCGCAAGGTACCATACAAAGAAATCAACCGATTCTCCAGAGCAAATCGACTACGATCATCAGAGGAACATGATCGGATGGCTGTGACCTGGACATCGCAAGCTCCTGAATGGCCAGTATCATTGAAATGGGTAGCTACAGGGTCACAGAGCATTGGCGTATATCGCGCAAGTGTTGGGCGAATCGGTCACTGAGTCTCCTGCCGGTTTCCCAATATAGGCCTTGTTGCACCGCTTGCAGATAATGGCATAGATAATATTACGGGACTCGCACGTGAAACTGTCTTCAACAACGAACGTGGCTTTTGGAAAAGACACCGTGCGGGTCTGTATTACATAAGCACAAGTGTTGCAGCGCCGACGGCCACACTGGATGGTGCCAAATGACTCTGGATGTTAGGCTTGAGGCGACTGTGAACCAACATATCCTAAGGCTTCTGTCCCGTCTGTACGCCACCAAAGGATAGTGTTGGAAGATTGAACGTGTATCAGGATCAGACTGAAGAATGGAGAGATGACGGAATAAGACTTTCTTCACAAGGAACTATGAGGGTGGAAAGTTAAGACAAGTTTCACCCTGTCAGAATTGGAAGTTCTATGCTGGTTAGAGAGAGCCTCCTGGCGAGAAATTTGCTGAACGCGCCGCATAGCAGAAGCAAGCACCTTATCCGGGTATAAGCGCTTACGAAAGAAATCAGCATCTCGTGAGCTCTATCGAGGAAATCGTCGTCCTCGCTACAGAGGCGACGAAGGCGCAGAGTTGAGAGAATGGTAAAGAATCACGACAAGCCTGGGAATGGGAAGAGGTATAAAGAAGAAAACTATGTGCATCAGTAGGCTTGTAGTATACTGATGTAGTGATGGTGGATATGCTGATAGTGATAGTGATGTCAAGAAAGTTGACACAAGAGGTAGAGATGTGAGATGTAAACCGAATAGGCGGATTGAAGACATTAATGAAATTAATGAAGCGTGACAAATCGGCTTCAGGCATATCGGTAATGCCAATACAATCATCAATGTATCTATGATACACAGACGGAAGAAGGCCATCATAGGAATTCCATACTAGGTGCTCAAGATGACCCATGAATAGACAAGCATAACTGGGTCCCATTTTAGTACCCATGGCGACCCCACTGATCTGCTCAAAGAACTGGTCATTAAACTGAAAGGAGTTGAGAGTTAGAACTAGTTCTGCAAGACGAAGGAGAGCCGAGGTGGAGACAAGTTGGTTAGTTCTCCTGTCGAGAAAGAACTGGAGAGCTTGAAGTCCGTCGGAATGAGGTATGGAGGTGTACAATGAGCACACATCAAGGAGGAAGAGACGGTAAGTCCTGCAGGCAACAACTCAATAGACGAAAAAACAGACAAGGTGTGGTTCGTATCTTTCAAGAATGAAGGTAGTGTGGTGACTATAGGATTGAAGATACTATCAAGAAATTCGGAGATATGTTCCGTAGGACAAGAGCAAGCAGAAACGATGGGCCTACCCGGATTGTTCAGTTTATGAATTTTGGGAGCATATAAAGGCGGTTTTCCCAAACAGCTATCAATGACACAAAGTGATGATGCGCCGGTAGGAAGGTCGTTAGAGGTAATTAAGTTCTTAATTACTGTACGGACTTTACTATTGTTAGATAGTGTGACATCAGAAGAACTAGTTTTATAGAATTGGGTGTCAAGTAATTGGTTGCGGCCTTCCTGAAGGTATAGTTCTTTGCTCCATACCACTATTGCACCGCCTTTATCGGCGGGTTTGATAACAATGTCATCACGTCGACGGAGGTGTGATAGAGCACGGAACTCGGACGGAGACATGTTAGAATGCCCTAGGCGTTTGGGGTGGAGCAGTCCAATATCGTGTAAAGTATTCTTGATGTAGAGATCAAGAGCGTTGGAGACACCAGGGTTGGGTGTCCAATCATGTTTGCAGTAGAATATTTAGCGAACATACTCGTGTCATGACATTGGTCAGTGTCAACCTGGTTCCGAAAATGAAATTTCAGCCGTAAGCACGGTGAAAACGGTGCACATCTTGAAAGTAGAGTAGTGGTCAATGGTGGGTCGGGGAGGAACAAACTTGAGACCCTTACTTAAAACACATCTCTCGCTGTCCGATAAGGGAAGGTCTGGAAGGATGCAAACCACCTGTGTGGGAGGAGAAGATCGTAGTGGACAATTGGAAGGAGTGGTAGAAGGTACAGGGCGAAGAAGGTTAAGTTTTTGTTGGTGATTGGTGCACATAAATTCATGTAGTTGTCTGTTAAGAACATGGATAATAAAACGAATAAGGGAGTAAAGGAGCATATTGTTAGAAGTGAGAAGTTGTAGACGCTGTAGAAGTAGGGACTGGGAGGAGTCCAAGTCAGTAAGAAGATGAGAATGGTTAGAAGCAATACAACGCATACGTTGTAGCGCACATTTGGTTTCTAGCTTCTGTAACATTCGCTGCTCCTGGGGTATAACAAGCCTGCGAGGGTGAAAGTTAGAAACAAAGCCTTTGGGAATAACCCTAAGTCGCTGACACGTAAAGAGAAAATTGCGGTGAGAACAGAAACGAGTTTTTTTTTAAAGTAACCATAGCATAACTAATGGCAGTCAGACGCAAATCAGTCGGCAGGAGGCTAAAGGAAACCGAGATATAAGACCGAAGAAAATTCAATACGTACTGTAGGGAAGGCATAGTGATAGTAATAGAAATACAAACAAAAGAACAGATATTAAACGCTAAAAGAGGTAGAAACGGGAAATGCACATACACAACAAATATAACTATTAAATCTTACCTACTACGTCACAACGAATAGTTGCAGCAATATGGCGACGAATATCGAAATAGGGAAGACTGCGTAAAACTTGGTAAATAGTGAAACACGTACAAACAAAGTACTATAGTTTTACAAAATACATAAACAGTGACGATAAACAGCAACGTTTCGACCAACAAGGCCTTTATCAACAAACGAACAAACAGGAGTGACAAATTAAAATGAAACACAAATGGACGACCAAATACCAACGTATCTAAGGAAAATCTGGAATAAAAACGAATAACGAAATAAATGTAACACAAAAACACACATAAAAACTAGAAATAGAAAAGAAACAATGAAACATCTAGTAAATATATAACTTGAATACATGCAACATATACCCATATAGATTATAAAGCATGGGAAGAGAAAGTACTAAGAAGCATAAGAATGTAATACATGCAACATATACCCATAGAGATTACAAAGCATGGAAGAGAAAGTACTAAGAAGCATAAGAATGTAATACGTTGAGCCCGCGTGGTCGCAAGGTACCATACAAAGAAATCAACCGATTCTCCAGAGCAAATCGACTACGATCATCAGAGGAACATGATCGGATGGCTGTGACCTGGACATCGCAAGCTCCTGAATGGCCAGTATCATTGAAATGGGTAGCTACAGGGGTCACAGAGCATTGGCGTATATCGCGCAAGTGTTGGGCGAATCGGTCACTGAGTCTCCTGCCGGTTTCCCAATATAGGCCTTGTTGCACCGCTTGCAGATAATGGCATAGATAATATTACGGGACTCGCACGTGAAACTGTCTTCAACAACGAACGTGGCTTTGGAAAAGACACCGTGCGGGTCTGTATTACATAAGCACAAGTGTTGCAGCGCCGACGGCACACTGGATGGTGCCAAAATGACTCTGGATGTTAGGCTTGAGGCGACTGTGAACCAACATATCCTTAAGGCTTCTGTCCCGTCTGTACGCCACCAAAGGATAGTGTTGGAAGATTGAACGTGTATCAGGATCAGACTGAAGAATGGAGAGATGACGGAATAAGACTTTCTTCACAAGGAACTATGAGGGTGGAAAGTTAAGACAAGTTTCACCCTGTCAGAATTGGAAGTTCTATGCTGGTTAGAGAGCCTCCTGGCGAGAAATTTGCTGAACGCGCCGCATAGCAGAAGCAAACACCTTATCCGGGTATAAGCGCTTACGAAAGAAATCCAGCATCTCGTGAGCTCTATCGAGGAAATCGTCGTCCTCGCTACAGAGGCGACGAAGGCGCAAGAGTTGAGAGAATGGTAAAGAATCACGACAAGCCTGGGAATGGGAAGAGGTATAAAGAAGAAAACTATGTGCATCAGTAGGCTTGTAGTATACTGATGTAGTGATGGTGGATATGCTGATAGTGATAGTGATGTCAAGAAAGTTGACACAAGAGGTAGAGATGTGAGATGTAAACCGAATAGCCGGATTGAAGACATTAATGAAATTAATGAAGCGTGACAAATCGGCTTCAGGCATATCGGTAATGCCAATACAATCATCAATGTATCTATGATACACAGACGGAAGAGGGCCATCATAGGAATTCCATACTAGGTGCTCAAGATGACCCATGAATAGACAAGCATAACTGGGTCCCATTTTAGTACCATGGCGACCCCACTGATCTGCTCAAAGAACTGGTCATTAAACTGAAAGGAGTTGAGAGTTAGAACTAGTTCTGCAAGACGAAGGAGAGCCGAGGTGGAGACAAGTGGGTTAGTTCTCCTGTCGAGAAAGAACTGGAGAGCTTGAAGTCCGTCGGAATGAGGTATGGAGGTGTACAATGAGCACACATCAAGGAGGAAGAGACGGTAAGTCCTGCCAGGCAACAACTCAATAGACGAAAAAAAAGACAAGGTGTGGTTCGTATCTTTCAAGAATGAAGGTAGTGTGGTGACTATAGGATTGAAGATACTATCAAGAAATTCGGAGATATGTTCCGTAGGACAAGAGCAAGCAGAAACGATGGGCCTACCCGGATTGTTCAGTTTATGAATTTTGGGGAGCATATAAAGGCGGGTTTTCCTAAACAGCTATCAATGACACAAAGTGATGATGCGCCGGTAGGAAGGTCGTTAGAGGCAATTAAGTTCTTAATTACTGTACGGACTTTACTATTGTTAGATAGTGTGACATCAGAAGAACTAGTTTTATAGAATTGGGTGTCAAGTAATTGGTTGCGGCCTTCCTGAAGGTATAGTTCTTTGCTCCATACCACTATTGCACCGCCTTTATCGGCGGGTTTGATAACAATGTCATCACGTCGACGGAAGTGTGATAGAGCACGAAACTCGGACGGAGACATGTTAGAATGCCCTAGGCGTTTTGGGTGGAGCAGTCCAATATCGTGTAAAGTATTCTTGATGTAGAGATCAAGAGCGTTGGAGACACCAGGGTTTGGTGTCCAATCATGTTTGCGAGTAGAATATTTAGCGAACATACTCGTGTCATGACATTGGTCAGTGTCAACCTGGTTCCGAAAATGAAATTTCAGCCGTAAGCCACGGTGAAACGGTGCACATCTTGAAGAGTAGAGTAGTGGTCAATGGTGGGTCGGAGAGGAACAAACTTGAGACCCTTACTTAAACACATCTCTCGCTGTCCGATAAGGGAAGGTCTGGAAGGATGCAAACCACCTGTGTGGGAGGAGAAGATCGTAGTGGACAATTGGAAGGAGTGGTAGAAGGTACAGGGCGAAGAAGGTTAAGTTTTGTTGGTGATGGGTGCACATAAATTCATGTAGTTGTCTGTTAAGAACATGGATAATAAAACGAATAAGGGAGTAAAGGAGCATATTGTTAGAAGTGAGAAGTTGTAGACGCTGTAGAAGTAGGGACTGGGAGGAGTCCAAGTCAGTAAGAAGATGAGAATGGTTAGAAGCAATACAACGCATACGTTGTAGCGCACATTTGGTTTCTAGCTTCTGTAACATTCGCTGTTCCCTGGGGTATAACAAGCCTGCCGAGGGGTGAAAGTTAGAAGCAAAGCCTTTGGGAATAACCCTAAGTCGCTGACACGTAAAGAGAAAATTGCGGTGAGAACAGAAACGAGTTTTTTTTTAAAGTAACCATAGCATAACTAATGGCAGTCAGACGCAAATCAGTCGGCAGGAGGCTAAAGGAAACCGAGATATAAGACCGAAGAAAATTCAATACGTACTGTAGGGAAGGCATAGTGATAGTAATAGAAATACAAACAAAAGAACAGATATTAAACGCTAAAAGAGGTAGAAACGGGAAATGCACATACACAACAAATATAACTATTAAATCTTACCTACTACGTCACAACGAATAGTTGCAGCAATATGGCGACGAATATCGAAATAGGGGAAGACTGCAGTAAAACTTGGTAAATAGTGAAACACGTACAAACAAAGTACTATAGTTTTACAAAATACATAAACAGTGACGATAAACAGCAACGTTTCGACCAACAAGGCCTTTATCAAGCAAACGAACAAACAGGAGTGACAAATTAAAATGAAACACAAATGGACGACCAAATACCAACGTATCTAAGGAAAATCTGGAATAAAAACGAATAACGAAATAAATGTAACACAAAAAACACACAACATAAAAACTAGAAATAGAAAAGAAACAATGAAACATCTAGTAAATATATAACTTGAATACATGCAACATATACCCATATAGATTACAAAGCATGGAAGAGAAAGTACTAAGAAGCATAAGAATGTAATACATGCAACATATACCCATAGAGATTACAAAGCATGGGAAGAGAAAGTACTAAGAAGCATAAGAATGTAATACGTTGAGCCCGCGTGGTCGCGAGGTACCATACAAAGAAATCAACCGATTCTCCAGAGCAAATCGACTACGATCATCAGAGGAACATGATCGGATGGCTGTGACCTGGACATCGCAAGCTCCTGAATGGCCAGTATCATTGAAATGGGTAGCTACAGGGTCACAGAGCATTGGCGTATATCGCGCAAGTGTTGGGCGAATCGGTCACTGAGTCTCCTGCCGGTTTCCCCAATATAGGCCTTGTTGCACCGCTTGCAGATAATGGCATAGATAATATTACGGGACTCGCACGTGAAACTGTCTTCAACAACGAACGTGGCTTTTGGAAAAGACACCGTGCGGGTCTGTATTACATAAGCACAAGTGTTGCAGCGCCGACGGCCACACTGGATGGTGCCAAATGACTCTGGATGTTAGGCTTGAGGCGACTGTGAACCAACATATCCTTAAGGCTTCTGTCCCGTCTGTACGCCACCAAAGGATAGTGTTGGAAGATTGAACGTGTATCAGGATCAGACTGAAGAATGGAGAGATGACGGAATAAGACTTTCTTCACAAGGGAACTATGAGGGTGGAAAGTTAAGACAAGTTTCACCCTGTCAGAATTGAAGTTCTATGCTGGTTAGAGAGAGCCTCCTGGCCAGAAATTTGCTGAACGCGCCGCATAGCAGAAGCAAGCACCTTATCCGGGTATAAGCGCTTACGAAAGAAATCCAGCATCTCGTGAGCTCTATCGAGGAAATCGTCGTCCTCGCTACAGAGGCGACGAAGGCGCAGAGTTGAGAGAATGGTAAAGAATCACGACAAGCCTGGGAATGGGAAGAGGTATAAAGAAGAAAACTATATGCATCAGTAGGCTTGTAGTATACTGATGTAGTGATGGTGGATATGCTGATAGTGATAGTGATGTCAAGAAAGTTGACACAAGAGGTAGAGATGTGAGATGTAAACCGAATAGCCGGATTGAAGACATTAATGAAATTAATGAAGCGTGACAAATCGGCTTCAGGCATATCGGTAATGCCAATACAATCATCAATGTATCTATGATACACAGACGGAAGAGGGCCATCATAGGAATTCCATACTAGGTGCTCAAGATGACCCATGAATAGACAAGCATAACTGGGTCCCATTTTAGTACCCATGGCGACCCCACTGATCTGCTCAAAGAACTGGTCATTAAACTGAAAGGAGTTGAGAGTTAGAACTAGTTCTGCAAGACGAAGGAGAGCCGAGGTGGAGACAAGTGGGTTAGTTCTCCTGTCGAGAAAGAACTGGAGAGCTTGAAGTCCGTCGGAATGAGGTATGGAGGTGTACAATGAGCACACATCAAGGAGGAAGAGACGGTAAGTCCTGCCAGGCAACAACTCAATAGACGAAAAACAGACAAGGTGTGGTTCGTATCTTTCAAGAATGAAGGTAGTGTGGTGACTATAGGATTGAAGATACTATCAAGAAATTCGGAGATATGTTCCGTAGGACAAGAGCAAGCAGAAACGATGGGCCTAACCGGATTGTTCAGTTTATGAATTTTGGGGAGCATATAAAAGGCGGGTTTTCCTAAACAGCTATCAATGACACAAAGTGATGATGCGCCGGTAGGAAGGTCGTTAGAGGCAATTAAGTTCTTAATTACTGTACGGACTTTACTATTGTTAGATAGTGTGACATCAGAAGAACTAGTTTTATAGAATTGGGTGTCAAGTAATTGGTTGCGGCCTTCCTGAAGGTATAGTTCTTTGCTCCATACCACTATTGCACCGCCTTTATCGGCGGGTTTGATAACAATGTCATCACGTCGACGGAGGTGTGATAGAGCACGGAACTCGGACGGAGACATGTTAGAATGCCCTAGGCGTTTGGGGTGGAGCAGTCCAATATCGTGTAAAGTATTCTTGATGTAGAGATCAAGAGCGTTGGAGACACCAGGGTTGGGTGTCCAATCATGTTTGCGAGTAGAATATTTAGCGAACATACTCGTGTCATGACATTGGTCAGTGTCAACCTGGTTCCGAAAATGAAATTTCAGCCGTAAGCCACGGTGAAAACTGTGCACATCTTGAAGAGTAGAGTAGTGGTCAATGGTGGGTCGGAGAGGAACAAACTTGAGACCCTTACTTAAAACACATCTCTCGCTGTCCGATAAGGGAAGGTCTGGAGGGATGCAAACCACCTGTGTGGGAGGAGAAGATCGTAGTGGACAATTGGAAGGAGTGGTAGAAGGTACAGGGCGAAGAAGGTTAAGTTTTTGTTGGTGATGGGTGCACATAAATTCATGTAGTTGTCTGTTAAGAACATGGATAATAAAACGAATAAAGGAGTAAAGGAGCATATTGTTAGAAGTGAGAAGTTGTAGACGCTGTAGAAGTAGGGACTGGGAGGAGTCCAAGTCAGTAAGAAGATGAGAATGGTTAGAAGCAATACAACGCATACGTTGTAGCGCACATTTGGTTTCTAGCTTCTGTAACATTCGCTGCCCTGGGTATAACAAGCCTGCCGAAGGGTGAAAGTTAGAAGCAAAGCCTTTGGGAATAACCCTAAGTCGCTGACACGTAAAGAGAAAATTGCGGTGAGAACAGAAACGAGTTTTTTTTTAAAGTAACCATAGCATAACTAATGGCAGTCAGACGCAAATCAGTCGGCAGGAGGCTAAAGGAAACCGAGATATAAGACCGAAGAAAATTCAATACGTACTGTAGGGAAGGCATAGTGATAGTGAGCTACTTTGAGACGTTTTCTTCAAATTGCTACTTCTTCGGTACAATGTGCTTGTGTTAACATATGTGGTAGGGGTGTATCACTACAATAAAATAGTTCTTTACTCTGGTTCTTGTATATGTGACGTAAAACACGTTCTTTTTAAATGCGGTTTATATATCACAATAAGAATGCTAAAAATGGTAGAAAAAGAACGATCCAGAGTGAGATGTGCCTCTTTGCGTAAATGCGCGTATAGTATTAATGACACTTTTTGCATTGTAACTTAAAACTCATTAGAAATGTTATATCAATGTTTGTTTTGAAAAGTCATCAATATGACCCAATAGCCTCACACTAATTTTGGTATACGCCTTTAACTAAATGTCCGTGTCGCACTTATGACGTCATTTAATTACCATGTTCAAGCCCGAGTTGATTTGGTGCGCGGAAAATGCAAGAATTGTTTTTTAAAAACCACGGATTTCGTTCTAAATGTTGCTAATTTTGTCATTAATGTATTAAATGTCTGTAAACATGAGTTTTCTCTAACCATGCCAATGGACGCGTTAAATATATAGCACAAAGAAGGAAACTTTTAGATGGTATAACTGTTTTAATGGCAAAAACATATTTTGTAGTGTCGGGAACATGTGTAGTTCACATGCAAGTTTTCAAGTTCATTCATGGTCCTTCTGTTAACGATTGAATATTAGTTTTTAGTTTTAGTTTAGTCGTCGGATCACCATCACTGCACGTCGAACAAATTAGTCCATAAGTGCTCCGATCTCTCCCTCAGTATGTCCATCAGCGTGTGGCGACTAACGACACCAGTTCTTTGTTGGTTTACAATTCTTCTTTGTCTGCCAGCATAGCGTTCTTGTCGAGCTACACCACACTTAACTTTGAGTTCTTGCAGTCTGGTTAGTGTTGTGGATTAACGATTGAATATTGTCTGCTGCATCTGTTACTCTTCATCTGATGGTGAAAAGTCTTCAGTTTCCATGTGATAATCTTGATCACATGTCCTAGCAACAGACATATGCAAAACTTTATTTGTTCCGAGTTCGAATATCAAATAGAGTGACTAATCGCCTGTCATGATGAAAGAGTAACAACACACAAGTTTACTACATTGTAGCTGATACCTGATAACATGCTAATACAATCATATAACGGGTTGGATGTAACACGTGGACAGAGACTGTACACGTCAATCATTAAAGTTGTGTTTTGTTTGGGTTTTTTTTAATTTCCGAAATTTGAATTACCTGATTCAGAAATTGTATATTTTCTTTTGAATAGTTGCAATAATTTGGAACCATTATAATCTTGTATTTTATTTTTCGTTCGCCTTCTACGAATTCAGGCGTAGTTATGGCGCCTAATATGGCGCCTCTTATTTTTGCGTGAAAGCTTGCTGTCTTATTACCACCAATGTCCCTCACCATTCAGGCGAGCCTTACTCCGACTTTATATGCACTTGTAATTTAGACTCACAAGTTAATCAAGGGCTCCTGTAGTCCAAGCACGTACTATGTGCAAATCGAGATTATCTTGTATAAGTTTTAATTTCCGCGGCACGTGATCACTAGTGCGAGTGTTATTAACTTTGCTATTGGCGATGCCTCTAATGTAAATTGTTAGTAATGTGTATAATAATATCGAGTTGTCATCTATGTGAGAATATATGTTGATATAAACTGTGTTGTGTCCACAGAAAGCATCCTCATATGTTTACGTTTCTGTGTATTGAATCAAACTTCGAAATCTACCATGTACACGATAGCCATTAAGCACCGCTAATCACGCCGGAAGGAAGGGAATGTCTGTCGATTGGAAACTCATAGAAATGTCTTTAAAAAGTCGGTTACCATTAGCATAGTCTTTCACACATTGATCACGCAACTAAACAATGTGGACCTTAGTTCACTCAGATATATTTGTTAACGCAATTACTTGTATAATGTTGTCCATTATTATTTGCACGCTGTATACTAGTGTAAAATATAAATTCACGTATCATTTGTAGCGTATTGGTATATGCTTGTGTGCGCTTCTGTCCACAAGAAAAAATGTAGCAGAATTGATTTTATTGATTATTGTGAGCTAGGGGTGTGCTTTTCAATTTCTGTCAAGTATTTGTGCTGGCCGTTACTTTGTCATCAAATACTTTTTATTTAATACAATCTACAACAGGTATATGCGTACGCTCATCAATCAAAATAGAACTGGTACGGTTAGTGGCTGGACGCTGTTGGAGATGTTGCGAAGGAGATCGGAACACTCATGGGCATGTCTGGAGTGCAATGAAGGTATTGCGAAGGAGATCGGAACACTCATGGGCATGTCTGGAGTGCAATGAAGATATTCCAAACTCAAACTGAAACATAGTATTGTTGACTTAGCTATAACCGACTCATGGATACCGATCTATAAGTTAATAGTAGTAAACCTATAGCTTGATAAGTAGACTTAGATAGGCTGCTGTCAAGCATCCTAATTTTTAAAATCCCCAACAATCACTAAGGAGTTGGCTGCCAAATCGCAGAATGGGCATAACTTAATTCGACGAATACATTGAAATGCAACAAATGCAGTGATTTGGACATTTAATGAGAATGGAATACAAATAAACTACCAATAACAGCATACAATAAAAGAGATCAGGTACTAGAGCCAAGGAAAGACCAAGAAAAGATGGATAGACAATATCAAGTCCACACTACATAAATACGGATGTAACACAACACGGACGACTCATCTGGCCCTGGAACGCAAATTAAAGCTCCACCCTGCGCTTAACGGCAAGAGTGGACAACGAATTCCATCATCCACTTGGTGATAGACAATAGACTCATCGATTTTTAACTGCCAGTGGCCACAGTGAAGTTTGATAATGATGAAAGAGAGATTGGAGGGGTTGATAGAGGTGTCTTCAAAATTCAATAATTGGTACCAGATACACTTAGTACCAGTTGCTTATTATTTCTGACTATTAAAACCCTTTAGCTGCTAAGGACGTGTATGAACGTTTTTCCCATTCACCGCCAAAGACGCATTAACATGTCTGTTATTATCTCTTTTCTGTGGGATAAAGACGTGTTAACACGTTATACATTTCTACTGTCACTGCTATAGGCGTACATTCACGTTTGGGACCTAGAAACAGAGTAGCTATATTTAGTTCCGTCTTCGGAAAGTATGTAGCAGCGAAAGGGTTAACTGTAACGGATTTGTTGAATAACGAGTTGTAAGTTCGCAACTAGCTTTACATCTTGTTAAGTATACTTACATCTACTGTCTTTAACAGTTCAGAGTCAAATTAATATTCAAAGAGGCCATTATAAAATAATTAACTATCCGCTGCTATAACATTATATATTCCCTGTATCCTATACGGATACCCCAGATTTACGGTATTCGTGACACCGAACCGAAGGGTTACGATGTCCATGACACCGAGCCGAAGAGCTTTCAGCTCAAGTGTTTCTGGATCGAAAAAAAAAATATTTCCATATATATATAATGGTCACGAGCTCATAGAATACGTTAAGTGCTTTGTTCTAATATGTACTAAATAATATAATACAACGTCCACTTTGTTGATTCCTAGAAAGTAAAACAAGTAGCTGAAGTTATAATAGGAAAGGATGTTCGCATTGTTTCTGGCCAACAGTTCAAAACGAGTATACGAGTAGTAACTTACTATACTTCCTGAAACAAAGCTAGTACCTGAAATAAGCAAGTAACTGATATAGAGAAAATAACTGATATTTTGGTTCTAACTGATACAGGCCAAGTAATGTATATAGAGAGAAGAAAAATTATACCCTAAACAAAACAGGTAACTGATAGGGAGAAAGTAACTAACTTTGGGATGCAAAGGGTTCAAGAAAGAGAGGGCGACTTAAGGAGACCCTGAAACGAACTTTGCTGAGAGAGGCAAGAAATATCGGTCTCAGTTCCATGGAGGAGATTGAGCGAGTTGCCCAGGATAGAGCGATATGGAGAAATTACTTGCAGGCCCTATGTAACGTATAACGATACGAGAGGAATTATTATTATAACTAATATTTAGGTTATGCCTGATTCGAAGGTCCATCTGAAATGAGTAATATTCAGGTACTTACGCAATATATAATCGATTCTAAAGAATGCATCACCATATTTTCAAACACTACAAGCAGTGGTGTTTCCTGGCGGAAACATTCCGTATTCAACGCCTCGGTAAGGTCAAATGTTTTTTCTGTTGGAGAGTAATAAAACCGATGACTTACACACGCGTGGCAACAGCTTAGGGCAAACTGTTTTTCTTATAATCCCTCCGTTCTATATATATCCTTTGCGTACTTTCTGAAATTGGAACAATACACTGTAGTGGCAGGTGTTTGTTTTTTTTTTTTTTTTTTTTGTTTTTTTTTTTTGTGAAGAAGAAAAAGCAAGTCGGGAGTAAATTATTATAACATGTCAGCAATTAAAGACACCGAAATGTCGCAGTCACATAAATGGAACTTAGTAGATAAAACAGTTACGGAAAGTCAGACACATTACAGAAGACAATAGAAGAGAACATTTGACAAAGTACGGTTAAAACTAAATCCAACATAGATGCAAGAAGATTACCAACAGACATAGCGCCACAAAGAGCAATGTTACTCCGATACAGGGGATGCAAAGCAAAATGCTGGCCACGCAAAAGGTGGACCTCAGAGATAACATAGGAGACGAAAAACACTGTTTATGGAGCACACACAAAAGCACGTTCTAGAAATCTCTTCTTACCCTAAAGCTGTGAGGCAAATCAGGACTGGAGAAGAGAAAGAATGACAATGTGCATAGAGACTCGCTCCATGTGTCTCATTTTTCAACCTGACACTGAAAGGCAAAACAGAATTAGAGAATAATAGATAGATCGACGGTTAAAACTAAGAATTTGTTGACATAAGGATTATGTACAGCAGTAATTACACATGAGCCTAGAAGATACCATTTCACAAAGTGTAATATAATCAAACAATTTATTTTTGTAAAGATATATACAGAAGCTGTGACATGTTTGTTGACGCTTGTTCTGTGTTTTTTTTTCTTCTGGGTGTATAATAATTTGTATATATGGAGGAAAAGGTAAAATGTCCCTTAGCCTTTGTTGACCGTAAGGAATGAAGTGCTTGTCCCTTCACATTTCTAGACCCAAGTATGCAGGAGATAGAAGGGTCAATTCTTTGCTCACTTGTTAAACGTCGTTCGCGGCAAAGGATCCCACATCATTTTGTTTCCCATTCCAAAAAACGAAAGCCCTACGTATTGCGCTAAATAATTGTCACCCATTTTGTATTTATTCTATTAAAGACAGACTCATCATCATCATCAAATAGCTTTTCATGAGCAGAACTTTGCCACCCCAACAGTCCTCCGGAATTTATCTCTCTCGTAGGTCAGATGTCCTGCCTCAGCAGCCGTCATGTTCAAACCATCAGTTACATCCTGAATCCACTTTATCCGTGTTCTTCCTCTACATACGTAGATGCATGCATGCATACAGGCAGGCACGTACGCACGCAGACAGGCAGGCAGACACGCAGGCAGGCAGACACGCAAGCAGACACACGCATACACACATGCATACATACACACATACATACACATACATACACATACATACATACATACACACATATACACACAGACACACACAAATACACATCAACTGACTTTCCTCGTAGCTAAGTGCATTTTAAGTGGTTCACGATTTCATGCTAGATCCGTGTTCAGATTTGCTTTATTTAAGTGCAGCTAGTTTGATGTGTAACTTATATCTAATTTAAATAAGCGCTACATCTTACTACAAGCACGCACACACTCTATTAACTAATTAGATATAGCCATCATATTTTGCATCTCCCCAACATCTTATAATCGTCCAGTTCCTTGTATTCTAAGCCAGGGCCGTGCCGTGGTATGATACAGATGTGCGGCCGCATCAGGCGGCACCGTAAGGAGGCGGCATAAGCAGGAAAATCAAAATTACAATTGAAGGTTATTTTAAAGAAAAAACATTTAAGGGTGGCATTTCGAAGACTTGCATCATACTGAGAAAATATACCGCACGGTCCTACTGTAAGCAGTACAAATAATACAGTATCTGAATGTTATCACATTTAAGTAATGTTAACAATATATTTTATCACAGGAAAATAATATTAATTGTTTACGTTATCATCATTATCATTAAATAGCTTGTCCTGATCAGAGCTTTGCCACCCTAACAGTCCTTCGGAATTTCTCTCTCATATGCCATATATTCCACATCTGCAGCCGTCATGATCAAATGATTACTTACATCCTGAATCCATCTTTTCTTTGGTCTTACTCTTCTCCTATTTAAACCATTTTGAAAACAAAGGATAAATCCTGATGATATATTATCTATATATCTATAAGAATGAGTTGAATGTAATTGTATATGTGTCTTTTCCCATTGTTTCAAGATATCTGGACATCCTATGGACTTGAAATTTGGCAAGAGGGTAGCTTTTATAGATAGGAGGATATAAAATTATAAAACTGGACTATTGGTTCGTCTCCATATCCCTATATCTCTCTCTTGCGTTCCCGGCCTAGACTGATGGACCAACTTTTATCATGAATTTTACCGTGGTTTTAAGGGACTCTGTTCCTCCGTACAGCTTCTCGCGAAGCTCTGTGTTTTGGGGCCATGTTTGTTTTCTTATACCTGCTAACCGTTGACAGTCTTGCAGAACGTGTTCTGCCGTCATGTCCGCCTTTTGCAGGGGCACAGGCTAGTTGTGCCAATCTTAAATTTATGGAACATGTGGGCTCGGAACTTGTTGTGTCCGGTACGGAGGCGAAGTATGGCAACTTGTTCACTACGAGAGAGACCATAGTATCCGTCGCTGTTGGTATACTGAGGATGGTCTTTTGTCCATTTGTTTCTATAGTGTGAGCCGATGGTTGTTTTGGCTTCCTCATAACTGATCTCGAGATCAGTCTGAGGTAGTTGCCCGCCTTCTTTGGCTAGTTTGTCGGCTGCTTCGTTTCCCTTACGTTACAGTGTGATGGTATCCACTGAATGACGGTGCGTTTGAATGAGCGCGTTAGTTCATCGAGGGCCGTTTTGAGCTCATTCAGCTCTGTTTTGCAAACACTTTTGAGTGCCGTGATGACCGATAGAGCATCGGTGAATATCACGACCTTGTTGCGAGCGGTGCCTATTCTCTCTAGGATCGTTTCGGCCGCAGCTTTTATTGCCTCAGCCTCTGCTCGGTAGTTATTCGAGTATTTGCCTGTGGCAATCGCTTTCGTGACCGTCACTTTCTTTGGGAGTTTAAGCACTATTCCACCTCCGCCATCGCTGATTGCTTTATTGGCCGATCCGTCTGTGTACACGTGCGTCCACTTTTTTCAGGGTACTCGGATTCTATGTACTTTTCTGTGGCCGCTTTTCTTTCGAAGTTTTTGCTCCCTTTATTCGGTATGCCTGGGATTGATTCCCTTAGTTCTGGCATTCTGATTTTCCACGGCGGGCACTTTTCGGTTGCCGGGATTGGTTTAGCTTTGCATTTTGATCAGTGCTTTGGAGATTTTTGCGAAGCTAGATCTCTGTATCCTACTCCTTCCGAATTCATACATTCTTCTGTGCATTGGGTGGGAATCGAGCCGTTTAAGTTTTTCGGCTAGTACTAATACTTTTCTGTCCCTTCGATCTGTCATTGGTTGGAGGCTGGTGATTGTTTCCAACACCTTGATAGGCGTGGACTTCATGGCTCGTCTCTATATCTAAATTACAACTTAAAGAAATGGGCATGAAAATTTAAAAACCGAAAAGTTGTATTTGTTTTCACTTGCCGGTCACATGTTAAAGCGATGAAGTCACATGTTACGCTGATATTTAATGTTATTTATTGGTATTTTAATGCGGGAGACCCTTGTTCAATTCACGGGAAAACCCAAGAAATTATTTTTTTTCAACTTTTATTTTTATTAACACATCTGGACACTATTCGATCACTTTATAATCTGAATAAATTCAATTTGTCAATTGTTATTTGTCAACTTTCACTGGAATTCTTTTGCATCAGGTTTCTCTGGCAATCGGCATGAGGCACATTTTAATCTTATGTGGTCAACCGACAAAGTTTTACCACTAAGCATGGAGAGAAAACGTATTGTTATTAATGGGAAAGCAGCCGATTTTGAGTGGACTAGACATGTTTCTTTAAAATGCTCAGTCTCGCACTGTTTGGGACTTATAAGTTTCGGAAATGATACCATTTTTAGATCTATCGAAACTAATGAAGTTAGAGATATACGGTTGGAGAATGATAAGAAAAGAAAAGTGAAGGCCAGATTAGTTATTAGACGATTACATGCGTCGGAGGAGTGTAAAGACGATTGATGAGGAAACTAAAGAGAAACTACCTAGAAGATCAGCGGAAAAGGACTAAATTCCCGTGCGAAGAACGGTACAACTGCAAGTTTATTATAAGTAGAAGCACTTGACTGTCCATGGTTGGGTTCTATTAGTTATTCTTGCCAGTCTCTATGTTCATTTCTCTCTGTCGTTTTCACATCTTATGCATATTGTTCACTTCGTTCTTCTCCTTTTTCTGCACGGTCAACGTGATCTGTTCATACCTCTTGTGTCTTCATTTGGTCTCTCCTTTCCCACCTCATCGGTATTACTTATTTGAAGAACCGGTTAGTGCCCCTAGTATCGATCTATCTTGTTTGTACGATCGCTCTGTAAGCCAGCTCCTTCGCGCGCAGACAGTTGTGTTCTGTCCTGCGTTGATCCACTACATCCTCACTGCATATCCCTTCAGCTCGTCTTTTCTTATTTGTGTTTGATAAAACTTAGAGCGTGTGTTGAGACAAGTCAGTGACGAGTAATTCTATCTTCCTACACCCGCATCTCTTCCTATTGATCCTTCACTCTATCGCATGACTTAATCGAAACGTTCAGAAATAGGCTTATAGAACAGACGGAGTTGTGAGCACGCGACATTCTCTGGTCAACACATTAGCATCCTTGAATGACTTGCTCACCTTTCTATTTCAACCGATAACCCACATTCCTTACGTTACAGAATTGCGTATATTTGGCTTCTGTTAACGATATGGGTGGGACGGATTAGCGTAATGCATAAGCGTTCGCCTATCGACTGGGACACAAGAGGGAAATGGGTTCAATCACACGTTCGATGCTCTACACCTGAGGAAATAAATTAACCCTCCTACCTCCGGCACGCTAGGGTATAGAAATGTGAAATGAACTCATACCCTATTGTCAGAAAAGGCTACGGAAAATTTTATTTTTATTAAAGCTATGTACTGTACTAGCTTTACTACACAGTTTCGCATGAAATTTACATATGAAATTGTTTACGACCATAATGGCTCACGACCAGCGTCAATTGGGTAGCAAAGAAACACAGGGAAGTAAAGGTGGTCGGCGTGATGCTGATCGTATCCCGCCACCGTACGCCGTAAATCAAAGAAAAATACGGCATATGAACACCGTATATACCTCATTTTATGAAAACGAATTCCTTAACTTGTATATTTATAAATTGTATATACCCATTACATTTTACAGAAAGAATTATTATGTGGGAAAAAAGTATGATTGCATGATAGGAAAAAACCGAAAACTAAATTTGTCTCGTGTATTTTGATAAGGAAAGAAATTTGTATGTGATTTTTTTTATATTCCCGGTTCACACATGTTGCAACCATTGTTTTTACCGTTTACCACTGGGCATGCTCAATAACCTAGTATAAAGGCTGACAGAACATTCTACGAAATGTATACTTTTTTTTTAACTAACATATCTAACTCATAACTCTGTAAAGGAAGCACGTAAAGAGTTGAAAATGATCGCGTTGACCTACACATTTCTGCAGGATTAAGTTATTCAAATTTCATTAAGCGTTCTCAGGTTTTTTCCTATGTATTTTAGGCAAATATCAGGTGCTGGCAGCAAATACACATCCACCAGATTGTCTCTTTCTGTGCTGTTGTTTCTAAGCTCATCTCAACATTATTCTACTGGGGGAGAGGGGTGGCCAAAGGGTGTGAGCGCGATGAAAGGGTGTGAGCTTTCATATAGGCAATAGGCAACTAAATACATTTAAACTAATTCCGTGCAGCTCTCATTCGAAAGAACGATGATGACCGGGGTCTTTACACCTGTAATTGGATACAGCGGTACTACCGGGTAAGGACCCAATTTAAAAATATTTAAAGAAATATTTTTTAAAAAATAAAAATGTTTTTAAATAAGAAAATGTACAAATATCAGACGTTCATATCGTTATAGTGTTAAACAGATTGACTTAGTCTGTTATGACCTGTTCGAAAGCTGAAGATCTTGGCGTGCTATTTTCCATCCAGCTGGTAATATTCATCATTTTTTCTGATAACCTTTGTGCTCCGTTCCGTACTTGTTCGTGCATCTTCTCCTGACATCCCACTATTAGTTCCTGTGTATCATCATCATATTTCGCCTTGTTTATAACAAAAATAATGTGATGACGCCAGCACAAGTTGTCTCGTGTACTTATAGATTATCTGCCACTTTTGGCAAAGATCGAATGAACTTGAGCAGAAAGTGCTACGTTATAAAAGCATGCACCATGACATTTTGCGTTGTTGTTCGCTGCTACTAATCGTTATCGTACGTGTGCGGTGAGCATCTGGCATTGCTGAACTAAGTTATGTTTTCATATATTAAGATTTCTCTAAAGTGTAATCGTAATCTTTCATACACACACAGATACACATATATATATATATATATAACTCTCTCTCTCTTTCTCTCTCTGCACAGTTTCTTTAAGTTGCTTTTGCACTCTCTATCTCTATGTTGACAACATCTGGTGTGCTTTAGCTGTCTGTATAAATGTCAATACTGCTGTCTCAGCATTGGAATCGGGAGCCATGCTATCGACAGGGTGTGTCTTCCATCCCTCCCTTGTGTATGTGTGATTTACCGTTAGTCAGTTGTGTTAAGTCTACGGTTTCTCCTCCTTATTAATCCTCTTAGTTATAGAGACCGAGACTTTATTTACACATTGTCTTGACATGTGTAAACGCGTGTGTTGTTGTTTAATGTACTTTCTTGTACTTTTCTTCCAAGGATAAATCTTCTGGTTGGATTTTTCTGGATTTAGAAATGCATTATTTACATTGTCTTTGCGAATAAGAGACGACTGTGGCTTATGGTTTATTGTCGCTTGAAAGCATAATTATTTTACAGCATTCATATACGCATGATTGAACAATCGTTAGTGATTTTCGATAGTATGTGACAGATAATACAGATGCTTTAGTCTACTTTGATACGGTCTTCATAACTACTTTAGTTTGTTTTGTTTTTCTCTTATTTCTACATGTATTATACGCGCATCCATGTATATATTTTTTTTGTTCGTCGATTTTCTTTCACCTTATATGCAGTGTTTACTTTCTATATATATTCCACGTTTACTTTTCATACATAGTCAATGTTTACTTTCTATATATATATAGTCCACATTTACTTTCTATATATAGTCAATGTTTACTTTCTATACATAGTCAATTTTGGATAGCCTAACTTCATGGCACAGTATAGCGTCAACATCTGAGTTGATAGTAAACACCAAAGATAGAGATTTGTGGAGATCCATGATCGCCTACGCCAGCCGGCACGGCACCTGATGATGATGACATAGTCAATGTTTACTTATCATTACATAATCAATGCTTACATTCTAAAATCGCCTGAGTGGTTACCGGGGCCCAAATTTGGGGTGTAAAGAATAGAACCACTGTTACCTGCCATGCATGTCGTAAGAGGCGACTAGGGAGGTCTGGCTAAAATCGGATGCCTGTGTCCTAAATGTGTAGAAGTCTAAGCGTTTAGGGGCCTACCAAACCAATGTGCAACTTATACACGTTCTTTGCAAAGATCAAACATATCACAAAGAGTGATTAAAATTGGTTGTAAAGAACGAACGCAAAGAAGAAGATTCTACAGGTGTTCAAGATAAAAGTAGCCCCATTGACAAATCAAAACTTGCCAATCGGGCTACTTTTATCTTGAACACCCTGTACAATCGGTAACGAAGCTTCCCAAATATTTGAATGTACTTTCTTCTTGATTTAGTGACTTTTCGATAATATTAGTGTCTCGTTCTATTGAAATTTGATCTACTGACATTGAAAAATGGGCAGGAGATGGGGAAAGTTGAGCATTAATAAGTTGTATATACATATATTCATCATTTCTCTATGACACTGAAACAGGAACACGGAACAAGTAGCTAGAAGACATAAGTACAACTTTTAAAATGTGGATTTATATGAGGATTGAATGTATTTCATAAATATTGAAGCACATGTTAAATTTAAACTCTTAGACAAATGGAGAAGTCATGGGAGAGTTAGGAATGAAGAGGAAACTTTTGAATAAAATTAAACAGAGGCAAATCTAAATATTTCAGAAACAAAGAAACATGACTCTTGCTGAAAAAGCATACTAGATGGAAATGTTGTGGGTATGCAGACAAAATAGAGGCATCAAAGTAATTTCGAGACACACATTAAGAAAGGGACCAAGACGGCATATAATAAATGAATAGTTTATGATCATTCACAGACCTTCATTGTAGGTATTTATGATAGTTATGTTTAGAAGTACGCTCCTGCTAATGTCGATGTCATTAACGTGCAAGTCTGAAAGTTAAAGACGAAGAATATGATAAATCGGATTTGTCTGTCTATACTTATTTGAAGGAGACACAAAAGTTTTATAGATTTGACATGTACCATTCGCTAATCTTCTTCTTCGGCGATCTTTGGACATGCACTTAGTGTACTGTGAACCATAAACTGAGCAGTCAGCTTCAGGTCTGTTAGGTTTTCACATAGCTTAGTTTTCAGATCGACTAGGTGTGGCCATATGGTTTTTTTTTCTGAGCTCACCCATGAGAGGACAGTCTTGCGTGACATGCTGAAGTGTCTGTTCCGCCTACTGACACTGGCAGAGAGCTGTTTGACTTATTCCTAGTCTTTATAAGTGTATGATGAGTCTGCAGTGTCCGATATGTATGCGAAATATAATGGCCTGTTCTGTTCTGCTGAGGTATTTGATGTAATATTTTCAATAATCATATCCAGTGTTTGTTCTGCTGTTTATTGCAGATTTCTCTTTATGAGGGTTTTGGCTTCCTGAAAAAAAAACGGTGGTTGATAGATTTGCTCTTTTGCACTGCCTTCCTTAGCCAAGACTGCGACACTGGCATTGCCTTTAATGCCACAGAGAGATGGAATCCACTACGTGTGAACATTCGCTAACACAACGGTTCTTAAACTGTGCTTGTCAAACTAACCCCCAACTTCAAACAAATTGTAGCATCCCTTGCATGCTTTGTGCACATTAACAAATCTAATCATACAATCACTGGGCGAATAGAACTTCCGATACAATATTGTTAGGCAGGTTAATGGTACCACTGCTCTAGCGTAACAAAAATTATGGAGACGCTCCAGGGCGGCAAAGATTGTGATGAATAATAAAGAAATCAATCAATCATATGTATCAATAGCTCCGAAAACAACCAAAGAAAGAAAATCAAATAATTCAGTCTAGGATGCGGCCATATTTCTTGTAATTCTTATTCCCTTGCTTATTAATTTGAAGCAACATATACGTTTATGATCTATTCACCACTTAAAATAATATCACGGCTTAAGTCTGTGATTGAGTGACATTGTGGTTTAGAAAAGCATATATATGTCTGTATTAAACCTGATATAATATATGCCTTAGTTGCGGAAAGGACGTGTTAAAAACGCGAGACTAATGTTGTGTTCTTATTTAACCTTTTCAGTCTTTTAACCTCCGTATGCATTTTTATTACAATGTATACTGAAGTGTCAAGTATACTGGATTTGCGTCATCTTAACAAATACTGTGATCCAGTATATCGGCTTAGAAGAACGAAGGGGTTCACGAGCTTAGTGGGTCGCTATCTTTAGCTTGTAGTTTCTCATGGCGGTACTCTGTTATGAACTTAAACTTCCCACGACGTCCCTCTACTGCTTAAATAAGTGACTAGACGTGTATTTTTTTTAGTCATGAACATATAACGTATTAATACTGAACTTTCTCCATTTCTCATCCGTTTCATTTACTACTCATCATCATCATCATCATCATCATCATCATCATCATGTGCCGTAACGGCTGGCGTAGGCGATCATGGATCCCCACAAATCTCTGTCTCTGGCTGGCGTAGGTGATCATGGATCCCCACAAATCTCTGTCTCTGGCTGGCGTAGGTGATCATGGATCCCCACAAATCTCTGTCTCTGGTATTTGCTATCATCTCAGATGTTGACGCTCTTCCGTGCCATGAAGTCGGGCTGTCCAACATGTGCTCTCTGTCTCGTCTCCCATCGATTTTACCGGTTGTCACTTACTACTAGCATACTGTATATGGCTGGTCTCAAACCCCTAATTTTTTGTAACAACTTGTGTGAACAGCTCTTGATATACAAAACTTATTTCAGCCACAAATATACATGAAATATTGCAGTTGTTTCTTCTGTTGACTACGACAATGACAGAATTATTCATTTTTTTCTGTTTCACTGTTTATTTCTTCCATCCCTATACGACGTAGTGTGTATTTATCGTGTCAGCGCTTTGAGTGTATCTGAAAATATAGTCATCATATTGTTAATCAATAAACATCTTCCTTCCCATTGACTTTACTTGTTTTAAGTTAAGCCTCTGTGTGATTCACGAGCTACTTGTTGGAGAGTAAAGGCGTGAGTTACTACTGCATAGTTACTATCAGTTGGACAAGACATAACAACCACATTTTGTTGTACAGTCGTGATTCATTACTTTTACACTCTCTCTTTCTCCCTCTTTCCCTCCCTCTCTCTCTATCCTGTGACGTCCTTGGCGCAAAATGTCAGCAACAAATACACACCATTCTTCTATGTTCATTGCTGTCTTTTATAATGTGTTCAAGCTGTTGTTCATTTCTTTCAGCTCCTGTTCTACTGTTCTCCTCCAAGTCGTTTATGTCTTCCATGTTTTTGTTTACCCTCTGGTGTCCATCTCAGTGCAATCTACTTCTATTGGAGCGAGAAAACTATATTGTTGCATCCTTCTTCCAGCATTAGCCGACAAACGAATGCCATTGAGACTGCAGTAAAACTGATGGTTGCTAGTATGTGAATGAATAACGAAAACTATAAAACGACGTTGAAATGCAGTTTTACAAACGAACACAAATATACGATGAATGTTTCAAACAAACTGTCTATCAAGATAGAGACAAGGAGAAATGTCTAACTGTAAAACTGTAATAATTGTATGTAATATTTAGCCAATAATGTCAACCCAAAAGTTACCATCAACAATGAAGACATTGAAACGTTACAAGCGTTGAATATCTTGGCTCCGTAATTAACAACAATGGAGATTGTACACACGAAATCAGAATGATACTAGCCTTGGCAATTCAGATGGTAGTTTGAATGAAAATTTGATTGTTTGGTCGGTTGATAGACCATCATCATTGAACTTCGGTGAGTAACCGTGTGTGCTCAATCTCTTTCTTAAACAGGAAGATCTCAGCTGCAGTGCACGATATCCGTAGCTACGGCGAATGTCCCCGATGTAATTTTGAAGATAGTGCAGATATTGTATAGGAATTTTATTTTGAATCTTTTCTAATGAATGTTTCAGCCTGCTCTTCTCGATTGTAAGTTGTCAATGGTTCTTTAAGTGCTCAAATTGAACACGGGACCTACATTTTATCGTCCGTCTCCGACAGGACTAAGAACTCGATCTCACCTACACTGTGATATGGGTAGGAAGAAGCTATGATATAACACAAGCAAGGAAACAAAAGTTTTAACTTTTGATAACATACATTTTCAATATGACGACATATATATGTTAATCAGGAATGTATGTGAATCATGAATCATAGCACTACCATTAGACAAATAAAAATTGAATCTTTTGAAGAAACAAAAAAATTATACAGAAAAGTTGTTAACACGTCCTGGACAGATAATAAGAAAAGTATAGACATCATACAAGACCTGAACACCGAGGAAGATTGGATCATAAGTAACATCGTGTCACGGAAACTGAAATACTTTGGTCGTATTAAGCGTCACAGCCTTTTAGGAAGAGCAATAATAAAGCATGACTCCTGGAAGATGAGGTAGGGGACGACCAAGAAGACGTTGGCAACAGGACATATTTTTTTAAACATGGAACATGACGATGGAGGAGACGGGAGAACTTGCTACTAGAAATGAGAGTTTTCCAGGTGTACTGTGATGAAAGCAACGTTCTGCAAAGAAGATGCCACCCGTGTGTTTCCAGGGCTCGCAATGGAGTAAAGAATAGTAACACTGCGACGCAGAAGGCATGTCATAAGAGGCTACTGAGGAAGGGGCCTAGGGAAACTATCTTAGTAAATAAAAGGGGTCGCAGAAATTGGATGTGCTGGTCTACTTGTAGGCGCATAATTGGCACAACGTACAATTGCTCTTATGCTCGGTTCACATATAAATTACAAAGAGATGTTAACAAGTGATCGATGTGGAGCGGAAGAAGAAGAAGAAGATGCTATGTGATGATAGACCAATATGGTCATAGATGAGAAGATAGAAAAGGGGTGATGTTCAGTAGACTACAAATGGAAGTGCACTAAGATACATGTTTAAATCATAGTGCAGACAAGCGGGTAGCACAATGTCATTTAAGGTGACAAGAGGAAACAACAAAATTAATTGAAACGTATTCTTCTTTTCCACCTGCTTCCCATTTTCTCTCTGTCAAATTAAACGTTCTGTTAGCTTACATCAAAATGACTTGTGCTAGAGGACATCATGAACAGTCGCATTAGTAGATCAAGGCACAACAAACAGCAGCATCCCATTTTATTCGCGTATCTCTGATGCCCGTGCAGTGTGTGTAAGTTTATCACGTAAACACTCTTAGTCGTGACTAGAGACAACTATATAAGTGATGCGTGTATGAATGAGTGTTAGAGAATTGAGAGCAAGTAAGAATTACTCATGACTAAAGTGAGATATCAACACATGAACAATCTATTTAGATTGTACACACCTTCAGGAAATAACAGCTCGATATAACTAGACAGTCAAGCAGCACTTCATTGAAACGTAAAGGAGAAAGAGAAGAGGTTGATAGACCAAAGAGTACATGATGAATAACAATAGAAGAGATCAAAGCTGAAGTAAACACCCAGAATAGAATTTGGTGGGAGAGATATACAGTTGCAGCCCCGTGTTCCACTTGGTATAAAACAAAGTTAATGAGTCAAACAAGTTTATGAACAAACACACATCCAATATGAGTCTTGTCGAATGGACTACCATCATATCTTGGAAGATGATATCTATATATAATTTATATTATATTTAATTAACTGTATAACAAATCCGAGTGATACCAAGCATTTTCTTATGTATGTGAAAACGTATGAGAAATGTGTAGAAATAATTCTCATAACGTTTTAATAGCAAGTTCAAACAAGTGTGACCGTCAAATTTAATTTAGTCATATTAGGTCTCATAGAAATCTGTGTTCGTTTGAAGATGAAGCCGTCTACATTGATTTTGTTACCAAGCAAGTAGACGAGTCTAAGGAGATTATACACAAATGTACATATGTAGTCTAGCCACAGTTAAGACAGTCTGAAGTCATTCATGAAGAAAATGTGACATGGATGTACCCACCTGGGTACTGTATGTTATATGTCCCTGTTGCAAGAACAAGTCACAAACATATGAGGTTTCAGGAAGAAGGGTGAGATTGGAGCAGCACTACCTTCTTCTCTTTGCTGTTTTATCTTCCGTAATTTTTTTTCTCCATTTATTAGAATTCCCAGCTCTTTATCATTATATATATATATATAGTTCTGTTCATGTTTTATTTGTCAAAGTATTTGTAATATTTTCTATGTTTGTTTATGGCTATATGTTTATACAGTAGACTCTCAGGCAGCCGGTACTTTCAATAAAATGTATTTGCTGTATTCTACAAATGACTAAACACAAATAGCATCACATGGATATTGTACAAAATGTTAACGTTTGGTCGAAAATTGGTACTGCTTTAATGGTTTGTCAGATGACTTATCGTACTTTCAGTTAAGAATAAACGTGTATAATGTAACTATTATTTCTTCCAATCTAAGACGCACTTTTGGGCGGAAGATGGGGTGGAGGGGCGTTTTGGTTAAAAACGTAGCGCGTCTTAAAGTGTTTAGTGTTGTTTGTTTTCTAATTTCCTGCGCTTTGTTCACTGTATCAACACAGTACCAAACGATTTGTTTTTATGTGGCACCCCATATCCAAGTTTTACCTTTATCGCATTTATTATATAGTGATTCCACATGCTTTCAAAATGTGAATCCATCATAGTAGTGGAGCTCACAACGACAACTAGGTAGTTGTTGGTATCTTAGAAAGTACGTAGGAAATGCTGTATTTCGTTCACTTCGATCTCTTATTGCAAATTATAAGGGTATCAAAAGGATTGCAATAGGAAGCTGTTTTCAAGCGAAAAGTTCTTGTGCATGCAGAGAAGCGTTGAATTGAAGCTTCGTATCGACATTTTGATATGAGTGATGATAAAAATAATGATATGAAATAAATGATGGTCGTTGAAATGAAGAATTTATCATAAGTTTAAGTATATATTTTCATGCAAAGACAGTAACAAAGTATTTGCCGTAAGAAAGGATGAACATTTTCATGAGTCGATTAAAATGTGATTGATTTGTTACGGAAACAACAAATAAAATGATTACCCAACACTCAATAAGTCATGCATGCAACTGAAAGACAAAATCAAGAAAATATGTTCATCGGCAGTCGCAGTTGTTGCGACAGAGACCGACCGACTCGTGCGGATTATCGTTGAGACGCGGAACATCTGACTTGCAAATCATCCTGCAGATTTTTACAGAGTGTGATTAACTTTCAACATCATTGTTTTCAAATTAAGAGAAAAGTAGAAACTATGAGTTTAGTCAAATTAGAAAATGCTGACGAAACCACGACCTTTTTTACAATATGCCGTCAGACAGATATCCACGGCTCAGAAAATATAGATGAAACAGATGGGTAACTTATATCATACGTACCATGTTGTTGGTAACTTACATGTTATTATTTTTTATCTTCTTCTTCTTCTCCCTTTGTTGTCACACTGCTACCGGGTTGTTGCCCAGTGTCGTGGTTTTCTGTTTTTGTCTTGCGCTGTTCTGGTGGCTTGTGTGATTGTTATCTTTGCTCTTTCACAGGATTCTGCTACGCCATCTAACCATATATTTATTCTGTAATATTTTTTAATATTACAGATTAATTTTAGATTTAGCGTCTCGCAGTTCTCAAGGTTATATGGAAGTCGCTCACCTCGAGCAACGGCTACTTGCTTACGTCCGTGGTTGATTACAGACTTATCATTCTCACATTATCACAAACACAATGTGATCGACTGAAACGTGTTTAGTATGAAGTCTTACGTATAGTCCTAGTTGCACTAGAGATACAGCGTTTCATAAGAATTTATTATAGTATTTTTTAATAGATGTACTCGTACAGACCGTCACATAACCGTAACAATCTTCTACTTTATTTTGTAATAATCATACTCTACTACGTCATACTTGAGGAGCGTATGGCCGAACTGATTAGAGTGCGGCTTCCATGTGGGAGACAAGTGATCAATTCACGATAAGGCCGCGTATTTTTTTTCAATTGTGTGCTTAGAAAAATCCTAACCAGGATAGCTTTGCGGCAACTTCACTAACCATGCGGCCATTAAATTTCTCAGTCGCTCGTCCCACCTGTCCTATACCGCCCTAAAAGCAATACCACAGGCAGTAACAAGTTATCATACATACATCATATTGATGATGTATTGTTACAGACGAAGAGTGTTTGAAAGGGGACTCACTGTACAATCTGACTCTAGCAGGGACACACACCCTGTGACATGAGATATACATCATCAAAGTTGATACAGAGATGTTGATCACTCTATTCATTAGATTGCCGTGTTTCATGTTAGTTACAACAGTTCTTTGTTATTCTGTGATATAAATCCCTAGAGTGATGTTACTGCTTGATCTATAAATGTGTGTGAAGTCATTGTTTTTGGGGGTTTTTGGTTATTTTTTGCCCTATTCAGTTGTAGTCGTGGCGCCCTGTCTGATTTTGCATGACTGCTTTCTTTCCTTATTATCATTCGGTTTCCCTTGCCATTCAGATGAGCCTTGCTCTGGCTTAAGAGGTACTTGTAATTTAGATCCCCAAGTAAAGGATCAGGGTTTCCTGGTGTCCAACTGCGTCCTGTTTGCAAACCGAAAATTGTTAGGTAATCTCCTCAAACTCCATAATTACCACAGCACGTGGTCACAAGAGAAGCTTGTTATCAACAAACTAGTAATTGTTTGCTTTTGATATCTTCTTCTTTCTTATTGTCATCAGCATAATGTATATGCTTCTTTGTCAATACAATCAGCTGCCTTTAAAACATGCTCACACCTCACATACCTGGCTGTACACGCCTGGACATGCTGGAGTGCGGTAACGAGCGTGCTGACTCTCTTGCAAACAGTGCCCCGACTCAAGTGGGCAGAAGCATGGACAGAGCCGATATCATCAATGCGGTACGCTCTCAATTGTGTGACATGGGCGGGTCTCAGACACTGGAACGAGTTCAAGAATTAGGCGTTAAGTTTGGACATGCCAGACAGTGTCGTCTTCGTGGTAGAGAGAGAAGATATAGTAATCAACTTCTCATGGGTACTGTGAGCAAATGGACTTTGGGATGGCTGCTGCAACGGAGGACAGAGCACGAATGGGAATGCCCAATGTGCCATGACGTCATAACCTCACAGCAGTTACTGTAAAGTAAGATAGTCCATTGAACTACTTTTGTTTTCTTCATTAGTATTAAATACCAAATACTACACATAACACTTACAGCACTTGTATATAATTTGTTCTTAACTTGTCACTTGATCTCATGTATATTGTTCCTATTTTGCAGGATTCTACTGGTGCAGAGGCTATGTCCATTTCTGAGCCAGCAATAGTACCTCAAGTAGCACAGAAAACAAAACTGGATTCAACTAATGAAGAGGAGGAACCGGCTCAGGATATTGAAATGCCTCCACCCATGGAGATTCAAGAACACTCTTTCAAAACGGAGAGCAAAGATGTTTCTACTGATGATGTTGCAGCTAAGTTGGTACGTTTTAGTCGACAAAAGTGTAGTGGTCTTTTTTTAATAACACTTAACATCTTCTCCCTGAGAGGATTACAGACATAGATGCTTCCAACATCCAGTGTTGGATATCATATTGTCCTGGCTATACAGGTGTATGTGGTAGGGAACACTAATACGCTGGTTTAGAAACCTCATATAATAGAGGTGTTGGATAAGGATAAGAGGAAAATACTGCAATTACTAAGCAACTGTCTGTTGGATAAATGCACAACAATAGATGAAGTAGCTTTGAAAACTTCAAATCAATAGCTTGATGAGTAAGACAGTGTACTTGCAAGACCAGTTAAGACATATGTAACCTTTCATCTATCGCTTGCGATTGACAACTATTATTATGTAACCAGTGAGCTACAGTAATCACCACATACTCACTATCATTTGTGTGTCGCCAGGAGTAAAGAATAGTAACACTGCGACCTACAAAGCATGTCGAAGAGGCAACTGAGGTAAGGGCCTAGGTAAGCTACCTAGTAAATAAAAGCATGCAGAAATCGAATGTGCTGGTCTACTTTAGATGCATAACTGGCACAATGCAATACTAAGTAAACAGTTGGGCATCAAATCTGAAAGAGTGATCAGTTTCAGCATTTCTTATTCTCAGCAACAACATCATCTAGCTAAGCAAAGTAAAAAAAAGTTTGATTGAAGGCAAGCCTGGACTAAAAAATTAACGATCTTGGAAATGCAAATAAGCTCAATTGAAAAATAACAAGTTGAAAGTAAACAACAGAGGCAATGAATATAAATTGGACACATTATTATTGATAAAGAGTTTTTTTTTAAAAGAATTATCAGCAAAAACTTATTAAGATGTTACACATTTATTATCGGATGTAAAAATATAATAGATTGAAGTTTATAGAGGGTTGTCAGGATAGTTTCAAGATTGAAGGCAAAATTAGCATACAAGAGTAAAGGTTTAAGCAAGTGGTTTGGAAAATAAATACACAAGAGAAAAGATAAAATTTTGGATAATAAATGCAACAGACAATAACCAGATTATACTAGGAAAAACAGCTCTTTGTATCGATATACATATATTCCAGCAACATAAAAAGGGATGTAGGAGTAGATAACGAAATAAAAAAATTGATTACAAGAGCTTTTATTGCACTAGAAAATGTATGGAAATCAGACAATTTCTAAACTAAGGATTAGTTAATGTCAAGTCGATCCTTATTAACTCTGAGATATTAAGAAGGATAAAAATGACTACTGAAAACATATCAACTTTTTCAGAATAGAAATGTTATGACATTGTTATTAAATAAGAACTAATGGAAAAAGCCAAGCAGCTCCAGTAGAACTAGAGTTTAAGGAAAGATGTTGATAAGAAGACCAACTAATATTATAATAAGACTTGTTTTGTTCTGTAGTCTGCATGGAAAGAGAAACAGAAGTTGTTTTTATTGAGACGAGATTTGAAAAAAAAGATATAATGGAGACTAAGAAAACATGGCAGAACCTGTAAAGGATAACACAAGACATAAAAGAAAGGTTTAGATTTTCTGAAGACCTGTACTTCAGAAGTCTCCTTCTTTCGTTCATTCTTACGACCAATTCTAATCACTCTTTGTGATATGATTTGATCTTTGCCAAGAACGTGTATACGTTGCACATTGGTTTGGTAGGCCCCTAAACGCATAGACTTCTACAGGTTTAGGACATGTGCATCCGATTTCAGCCAAACCTCCTTAGTCGCCTCTTACGACATGCGTGGCAGGTAACAGTGGTTCTATTCTTTACACCCCAATTGGGCCCCGGTAACCACTTGGGTGTCTTCTTCAGAAGTAATTGAACAGGATCATTGACTATTCTAAACATGTACACTGTTTGGTGACAGTATACACAAGCACTTTTACTGCTTAGCTTAAATATCCCCCTAGTGACCCACAATCGGGAATATGCTATAATAAAAGATGACATGTCACCAGGAACACAAAAAGAGCAATGTTCAACACAATCTTTCTCTGGACATTATGCTATCAGTGCCAAACCTGGACACTGACATCAAGTGATAGAAGAAAACTAGTCATGGCAGAGATGAAGTATATATGCAGAATGCTTGGGGTCACAAGAAGAGACCGATTGAGAAATGAAGACATCAGGAAAATAGTGGGTACAGTACTGAACTTCATCAAGAAACAACAGATTAAATGGTTCAGCCACATAAGATTACCAACAGACCTCAAAGAGCAATGTTGCTCCGATACAATGGATACAAAGCAAAAGGCTGGCCACTCAAAAGGTGGACCTCAGAGATAACAGAGGAGATGAAAGACACTATTTATGAGGCGCACCCAAGGGCTCGATCTAGAAATCTCTTCTTATCCTGACTCTGTGAGGCAAGACAAGATTGGGGAAAAGAAAAGAAAGAAAGATGACAGCAGACTCTTTATATATCATGTCCTTTCCAAACCATTGCTCAGAGAAAAAAATACTCTTATATAGTTTATCGTATAGAAATAGCCAAACAGAATTCCTTGTAAAATGTTATTGGTTATTGAATCGGCATCAGAGCGCTCCATACAGAACCATAGGTACTCAGTCTCCCCAACAGATCTCAAAGGGTATGCATACTGATGGTTCCCATAGCTCGATCCTTAAACACACTCCTCAATCTGCCCCTCAGCCATCCAGTTATGCTTGTACAACATATAATTCTTAGCTCCTTAAATTAGATGGATAGATTAGAAGGTAAAATGTATCAACAACAAATAATAAGCTCCAGCAGCTGACAGAAGAACACTTGACAATAAGTGACATAAAGGGTGTCATGTCTAAAGAGAAACATGTTGCTAAGTATGAATCTTAAGGTGTGGCATTTCTAAACTAGAACAACAAGAGACTATGTGAAGAGTTTCATTAAGTTGGTGAATTAAACAGTTAAAATGATTGTTTATATTCCAGCTTTACCATGTTGTTTAATTGAGTGCACCATGATTGTGGTTAAGGCAAGAAACATAAAATATCTAAACACAAAAGTCAACCTACCTTGTTCACTTGAAAAAAAATAATTAATTTATGGGTATAGAAATTGTATCCCATACATAAGTAAAGAAAGTAAAGAACCTTTTTCATACCACGTGATATATTGGGCCTGAATATTTTGAAGTGTAAAATACACTTTTAGGTCTGAATTTTTCTTTGGCAACCGACACATGATTTGTCATGTGATTATCATCAGCAGTCACATATTTATAGGCAATGTACAGAAACATACAGATCTGAGGTGGTCATACTGGATCACATATATAGCATGTTTGTATTTGTCTAATGTATCTGTTTACAATATCTCCTTTTGTTAGTCACCACAAGTTGAGAGACCTACTGAGGAGGAGACCCAAGCACTTATGATCTAATTGGTTCCATGTGCAGTGATGATGATCAGGCGACTAAACAATATTTCCTTGCATATAAATGTGTTAATACATATATTTTGTTGTTGTTGATGATCTGTCCAGATGTCATATTGTCTTGATTTACCATAGTTTCACTGAAGTATGTTTCACACATGTTTGGAAGAGGTTTAAGTCGGTCCTTTTCCCTCTATGTCTCATAGCAATAATAAACATTCAGTCTTCATTCTGCTCATTAATTTATTTTTGTATTTTTTTTGTTCCAAAGGCTTCCCAATTATCCCTCAAACCTCAAGGTGATGCAACAACCTCTGTTGAACTGGCAAACCAAATTGAAAACATTGTCAAAAATAGAATTGTAAGTAGATATATATATATACTTAGTATAGTTATTATGACCAAAAGGTCTCAGTGTAGATGAGGTCGAGTTCCTAGTCTTATCGGAGACGGATGATAAAACATAGGTCCCATGTTCAATTTGAGCACACAAAAAAGAACCCTTTGGCATGTAGGTGAGGTCGAGTTCCTAGTCTTATCGGAGACGGATGATAAAACATTGGTCCCGTGTTCAATTTGAGCACATAAAAGAACCCTTTGGCAGTTCAAAATCAAGAAGAGTATGCTGGAAATTCGCTGCCCTGGCAAAACTCATTAGAAAAAGATTAAAAATAAAAAATTCCTTCAAAATATCTTCGTTTTCTTCAAAATTACACTGGTTACCCTCAAAGGTGCTACAGAGTTTGTGCACTGCCGCTGAAATCTTCCTGTGTAAGAAAGAGATCAGAGCACACATGGTTACTCACCAAAGTGCATTGTTGATGGTCAATTCAATCAATCAATTAGGACCAAACAGTAGAGCCCAGACAGGCAAAACCTGGTAATTTTGTGGAATATTTTCTTTACATTCACTTGCTATGCATTCCGGCATTGTCATGATGCCTAATATGACTCTGACCGATTTTGCATGAAGGCTTTCTTTCCTTATTACCATTGTCCCTCGCCATTCCAGCAAGCCTTACTCTAACCTCAGAGTTACTTATAATTTAGATACCCAAGTAAAAGATCAAGGTTTGTAGTCCAACCGCACACTGTGTGCACACTGAAAACTTTTGGCCCCAGCTGACCTTGAAACCAGGAATTTGAATGGCATGTAGTCATTAGCACAGAGTGTTATCAACTTTGCTATCATGACCCTCATATGAATTTGATACACAGACACACTGTAGAATTTATATGTCCAAAATTTACTTTCAACTTGATGATAGGCTTAGTGCTAAGATATGAGAGTGAGCTGAAAAGTTTTGCCTCCACTGTTATATTTTTAGTAATATCGGATATATATGGATAAATCTGATTCTTGACAGTTGCATAGATTTGGGGATTGGTGTGCAATAGCATTTTATATAAACTCATCATAAATATGTTCCATCTACTTGTGTAATGTAAAGATCCCATTTTCATATCTTGTTGCAAAATATGATGTTATGTCCATATTTTTTTAACCAGTAGCACATGATGATTGGCGTTGTCAATACCATACTGGCGACTCTTACTTACAAGTGTTTTTCCGGTACCCATTTAAGTGTAGATCGACCTGAGAGTCATTAGTAGTCAGAAAAACTCCAACATCCAATTGCTAATCGAACCGAGACCACCATCTAGGAAGTAAATGCACAAACCACTGTGCAACCATAACTCTTAATTTACTTTTGTAAGGCATAGGAATTCTCATTATACATATATACATATATGTATATATGTATATATATATATATATATATATACATATATACATACATAAATTCCAAAACCAAAATGATAATTCCTATATATAATACAAAAGCAGATTGATATATATACATATACTTACTATGTGAAATGTCATCATAATGATGGAAACAAATAAAAAATAATATATATATATTTTCCATTGAGATTTGTTCAATTTTTAATCAATATGTTTTTAATTTTAGGTGCTTTTTTTCAATATGTTTGGAACTATGATAGCACAACGTAGCATATGTGCCAATCGACACACTGCACTGTATTAGACGTAATGCACAGTCAAATTTGCTATTTTTAATAGTTTTACTGATATGCAAATGTCAGAAATTAGTTGTGTTAAGTATATATATATAATAAAAGCTAGTTGCAGTAAATTAACTAAATTTGCTGCTTTCCTGTTCAACTATTCTTCATATTTTCTACAGTCGTTTCATCCTCTGACCCATCAATAACATTTGTATTTCCAGGATCAATCCACAGAAGTAAATGGTCAGACAGTTAAAACAGCAGACCAAGAATTGTGTCAGATAGATGATCAAGTTACTAAAGATGAGGAGGAAGAAGAAGAAAAGGCTGGCATTGATACAGAGGCAGAGAAAGATAAATTCCTCAAAAAGAGACAGTAAGTTGTAGCAGATGAGAATGATGATTTTAAATATAAAGTAGACTACTCAAATAAGTAAAGCTGAAGCTCAAGAGATATATAACATCTCATAAACATAGACACCAATACAATGTAGGATACCTCGTAGGATACCTCAGAAATAAAAAAAAGCAAAGGAATAGTTTATGATCACAGTCTGTAATAAGTATGAGGTTTTGCAACAACTAGACGATGAGGTGAGTACAGAAGAGTGCTGACAACAAGTCAAAAATAATTTGAATGAAACATGTATAAAGGTATTGGGACAAAAGAAACAGTGAGATAAAGCATAGATAAAACTCAAAACTCTCAAAATAATTTTTTTCAGCAGATTTAAATAATAGTAAAACTAGAGTTACCAAAACCAGAACCCAAGAAAAATACATAGAGGTTAGCAAAGAAGTTAAGAAGCAGATAAGGGCAGATAGAAGACAATACTTAGATGACGTAGCAAGAGAGGTGGAGGTTGCCACGGTGTAAGGAAACCTCAGGGATCTTTATAGCACCACTCAGAAGCTGACAGGTAAATACAGTAATCCAAGTGGTTTGATAAAAAATAGTAATGGAAAACTTATTGCTAATGTTACAGACCAAATAGAAAGATGGGTGGGATACTTCAAGAAACTTCTGAACAGACTAGTCCCTGCAAACTTTCTCTCTTTCTCCCCTACTCCCTCTGCCTGCTCGCAGAAATGAACTTAGATATCACCTGAAAGAAACCATCACATTTTTAGATTCATTCAGGATCTGACAAAAAAACTAAGCAGGATCATCCTGGAAAGATTGACAGATGTCATCGACATAAAACTGAAATAAAAACAGGCAGTCCTTCAACCAAATAGATTCTACGCTGACCAGATAGCCACACTACGAGTTTACATTAAGATAGTTTGAAATATTTTAAAATGCTAGATTACATTTGAAATATATTAAAATGATATATTATAGAAATGTCAGTCTTTCATAATCACAATCTATAGGCAGAAAACACAAGGTACTGAATGTGATGATGATGTGACTGCAACACGAAAATTAGTAAACTGAACAAACATTACAAAAATGTTTTCATTAATTTAGTTATCTTGTTGCATTGTTAACAGATATGTGGTTCAGGAGCTGTATGATACAGAAAAGGATTACGTCAAAGATCTAGCCACCATTGTGGATGTATGTGAATTTATTTTATTTTTACAATATATTTCAGAGCTGTTGTTTTAGTTTTAATTAAAACATTAAATGACCTTCATCAATTATCATTTCTTGTTTTGTTCAGTTATAAATAAGTTAACTCTTTCCACGCTTTAAGCCGCACACTGCGCCACGGCGAAGTCCGTTGCACGCTTTAAGCCGCACACTGCGCCATAGAGTTGCTTCCCTTATAAGAAGTCTTTCTAGTTTTACTTCTTCTGTTTTACTTATAGTACTTTTTAACCTTGTTATTCTGTTAGGTTGTCCAGTTTACTTCAATTTAGTATATAATAATATATATATGTTTATTTATTGATAAGTAGTTGGGATCGTATTTTTTTTTTTTTTTTTTTTACTTCCCTTGAATTAACTGCTTAAAAATTGAGGAAATAAATGGGCGTGGAAAGAGTTAAAGTAAAGAACCCAATTTCATGCCATGTAGAATATTGGGGAAAATTATGTTTTGTCTATCCATATTTTTCTTTGACCAACAACACATGATGGGTGAGATGGTCGACATCATGCACGTCAAATTTATTTCTTAATGTTTCCCTGTTAAACAATTTGGACTGGGTCTACCTGAGTGCCATTGGAGGCGGAAAAAGTCATACTTCATCTGAGGATTTTGAACCTAGGACGACACATCTTTGAAACAAGTTCATAAACCACCATTCTATGATTGCTATTTTAAAAAATAAATGTTCAAAGTTCGAATTGTTCTAGGTAGTTTAATCCTGTTAGTCTCGATAGACAGCATATGGGAGGATTTTGTATGTTATTGCTTCCTTCATGCATATTTTATATCAACAAGCCATTTTTTGGTACTCTGGTATAAAAACTTATAAAAATCACTCTGTCGTTTTAAAAAATGATTTGTGAACAACTACATTGTGCCGTGTTTAACAGCAAAGCTTTGGTAACTTTGTCTTTTGGTCCAGCATATCCAATTTCATCATGAAATTTTTTCAAGTTTGCTCTTCTGGTTGGTTTATGATGGTAGATTTAGTATCAACTAGATTTAACTTATATCCCAAGTTTTGCCATGGCAGCAGCACAAAGCAAGGGATCTTTCTCATGCTCAACTTACACACAGGACTTCCATGGGTTTTTTTGCCAATCTTCGATGGAACTAGCTGCTTGACCTCATCTACCCAGAGGTTGCTCTACATTCTATTTAATTCCCTTGAAGAGGAAACATACTCAGAAAATTAGGGGTGGAAAGTCAGTGCCTAGTCACTACACTAGGACAGCCCCAAATCTGAGCCTGGCATCAGCAGTTCACAGACCAGTGCTCAGAGCCTGCATTTAGCTGGTTATTGGTTACTAAACTGATGCGACAGCACTCTGGGCAGACCCATAGGTGCTCAGTCTCACCCAACAGATGTTGAAGGGTATGCATACTAAGGTAAAGTCTTCCCAGTTTGATGTACTCATGCACATGCTCATGTACCTACTTTGAGATCTCATTTGAAAATGTCTTTATAACTTTGTGTTTTGAATGAAAGTTGTACTTGTTTTAGTATTGCTGGAACCTGATTTAAGTAGCTAATGTTGTTTCTGTTTTGTTAATTTACAGGGGTACATGGCATATATGAGGGACAATCCCTTGCCAGATGAGATGGAGGGAAAGGATAAAATTGTGTTTGGTAACATTCATCAGATATATGACTGGCATAATGAGTAAGTAAATTTGCATTCTCTAGTTTATAAAGTCTGAAGATTGTCCCACTATCCGCCATACATTGATTCCCTTGGTTGGGTCTGGTGACAACCTCTGCCAGGTGAACTGAGCTAAAGATTCAACACTTCTCATTAGAAAAGTTAGGCGTCTTTACTTCCTGTGTTACGCTTTTAGGGTGATGTAGGATAAGAGAGACATGAGCCTGAAGAATTTAAAGGTCACATGGCTATGGCAGTCACTACAAAACTGTTCTGTTATGATTTTTTCTTTATCCCCTGACAGAATAAACTCTTTGACCATACCGGGGATTGAACCCGGTCTCTCCAATGGGAGTCAGCGCTATAATCCATTCGGCCAGATGCTCCTCTTGAAGAGTATTGATCCTTTACAGTCTTTCCATGGTCTGGATTCTCTTGCTTACATACTTTCGTGACTAGTTTGTCATTTATAGCAATTATTGCTCACTCCAGTTCTAGAACAGTGTTTGTCTTTCAGTACTGTCACTTTCTGTTTGTTATAAAACTGTGTCATTTGTGTCTCTCATACAATATTCACCTGATGAAAAAGTCTCTTTTGACACAGTTGTTGTTTCAAAACTTCAAGAAGTACAGTTACACTCTTTTCCTCTGTGGTTTTCAGCTTAGCATTCTCAAGAACTTTATTTCACACCCAGAAGATTCCAAATCATGGCAAGTATGCAGTTCAGGAGGTAGAGATCCCTACTAAGAGGATGTCCCTTGCAACTAGACTAGCAGTCATTTTGCAAGGTCACAGCAATGCAGCTACTAGATGCTGAACCATTTTCTCAGGAATGCACTTCAAACAGGGGATCAGCAATACAGTCATTTGGGATATTGCTTACTTTCTTCTGAGCATCATTAAAACTATGTATTCTTTTTTTGTTTTATGCAGTCCTAGAAATTGTTTCTGATGTTGGAATACTAATTGTTTCTAATTGCGGAACAGTATGTGTTTTGACCGTAATGCTGAAACAGTATGTGTTGTGACTGTTTCAATTGTTGGAACAGTAAATGTTGTGAGAATTAGAGCCGAATATATTGTGTTACAAATTTAATTTTGAGTTCCTGTCTACTGCATGTTTCATTGTGTAATAATTGATTACAAAAATTGCTGAACTTGTATAAATTGTTCTTGTTTTCAACAGAACCATGCTTGCTGAGTTTGAAAAGTGCTTAGCAAATCCTAGCAAAGTAGGATCAATATTTATTCGATATGTAAGTATCACCTATAACTATATTGGTATGTTGTCAGCTGTCTCAGTAAAGTCAAGATGGAAATGTCATTATTCCATTTGTAAAGATTTTGTCTAAATAAGGAGACTGAAAGAAAGTTACACTAGTGGAATTTAACAGTAAGTAGTAGGAGAGCGTCTGTAGCTTAAGTGGTAGTGAGCTCGATCTCAACCCAAGTGTACCAGGTTCAAACTCCGCAGCAGACAGTTTGGAAGCAAATTAGTCCCGTGGATTTTTATGAATCGTAAAATAGACCTCACCATTCAGAAAGCAATGGCAAACTACTGAGCGTATAAGTGGTGTCTAGAAATTCAACGACTCGTTTACTGTGGTTGATGGTGACGTTCTTTAAAGCATATGCCACAATTTTCATTTTCAGTAAGAGAAAGTTGTAACAATCACAACATATCCGGTTTATATAGTTTTAAAACTAAATTTCAAATTTTCAATTTCAATGTTGTATCAGTCCTAACATGTGTCAGTGAGATATAGAAAATGACTAAAGATATTGAAAGTAAGTTGAATGCATTTGAAAATATATGTCTGCGAAAAATAATGAACATAAAATGGGATGAATTCATTAGAAGTGATGAAATTCAGAGAAATGTCTGGTCAACCATTAGTAACAATTGTAATAAGAAGGCAAAGATAGGATATGTTGGACATACTTTGAGAAGAAATGATGTATGAACATCAAAGCAGGCATTGAAGTGGGAAGCAAAAAAAATTCAAGAAAGAGAGGATGCCCTAGATAAACCCTGAAATAAATTTTGCTGAGAGACAAGAAATATCAGACTCAATTCCATGGAAAAGATTGAGCAAGTTGCCCAGGACAGAGCGGTATGGAGAAATTACTTGCAGGCCCTATGTAACAAAGTATGATCTGAGATGTATATATATATATATATATATATATATATATATATATATATATATATATATATATATATATATATATATATATTGCCCTTTTCATCTTTACAGACGGTCAATAGGCAAGTGTTTTACTGTGACAACTTCTGAGTTTTCGCTTTTCTCTCTTATTGTTCAGCTCGTACATAAGTCTCTTCTCAAAAGACTCTGCGCCCTTCCGTAGTTTGGCTTTCCACACAACTCTGTCATCAGCTAGTCCCTCCCATGTGCTGGGATCTATAGAAAAGTTTTCATTGAGGTTTTGCAGACATCTTTATATCTGAGCAGTGGTCTGCCCTGGTGCCTCTTCCTCCGAAGTTCACAGAACAACATTTGTTTTGGTATGCGATAAGTTTCCATTCTTCTCACATGTCCCAACCATCTTAGTCGTCTACTGCTGAGCATGCCCATGATGGAAGGCAGATTTGCACGCTGTAGTACTTCAGAATTGGTTATCTTGTCGCACCACCTGATGTTCATAATCTTGGAGACATCGAAGGTGAAAGATGTTAAGTCTCCTCTCGTGTCTTGAGTAGGCTGTCCATGTTTCTGAACCATATAGTAAAGAACTAATTACAGGCTCGATATATTTGAGTCTTCGTCTGCAATGTCAATTTTTGTTGTCCCACGCTCGCTTTGATAGTTTGCGATGTAGTAGCGGCACTCCTATACGAGCGTTGATTTCCTCATCAAGAGAAAGGCTGGCAGTGACCGTGGACCCAAGATAGCAGAATTTTTGCACTGGTGTTAGATGGTCGCCATTTAAAGTGATGTTTGATGTCTTACCTCCTGACATAATACAACTGTTTTGGAGACACTTATTGTCAGAAAAAAGAGGTCGCATGCCTTTGACAAATTATTAATTAGACTTTGCAGTGTGGTCTCACTGTGGGCGACTAAGGCAGCATCGTCAGCGAAAAGGAGGTCCTTGAGAAGTATTTCGTCGTTTTGTCTTGGCTCTTTAGCGAGCCAAGTTAAACAGTGAACCATCAGATCTAGTGCGGATGAAAACATCACCATCAGCGCCCCTAAGGCGTGGTTCAAAAGGACTGCGAAGAAGATACCAAAGAGAGTGGGGGCAAGAACACAGCCCTGCTTGACTCCACTCTTAACCTCAAAACTATCAGATGTGCTGCCATCGAACTGTATGCTGGCTTTCATGCCCTCATGGAAGGAAACAATCAATTGGAGCAACTTTGGGGGACAACCAATATACTTCAATATTTTATAAAGACTTGGCCTGCTGACTGTGTCGAATGCCTTAGTCAAATCCACGAAAGCAATACATAGAGGCTTGCTCTGCTCTCTGCACTTCTCTTGTAGCTGTCGAAGGGTAAATATCATGTCAGTTGTTGACCGTCTAGCTCTGAATCCACATTGTGACTCTGGAAGAACACGCTCCGCCAGTTTCTGTAGTCGCTTTGAAAGGACTAGTGCAAAGCTTTGCCTGTTACGCTTAGAAGGAGATGCCTCTGTAGTTGTTACAATCCCCTTATCCCTTTGTTTTTATAGAGTGTCACTATCTTTGCATCCCTCATGTCCTGAGGAAGTGTTTCCTCTCTCCAGCACTGAATAAGGAGATTGTAGAGGTGGGGCAGCAGGACATCCCTATTGTATTTGAGGATTTCTGCAGGAATGTTGTCTAGTCCTGATGCCTTGCCATTTGAAAGTTTGTTGATTGCTTTGGAAAGTTCCTGCTCCGTGGGTTCGGTATCCAGCTCGGTTTGGTCATGATGTTTCGGTATGATCTGATCGAGGACTGGGTGTGCTGGTTTCTCCACAGAGTAAAGATTGGAATAGTGTTCCACCCATCTTCGAGCTGTTTGGTCATATCTGTTATTGGCTCACCTGTTTCTGATCTTAGTGGTGCAATTTTTGTTATGTTTGGTCCCAGAGCTACTCTGATATTTTCGTACATTGCCTTGGTGTTGCCCATATCTGCAGCATTTTGTATCGCAGAACACAGATTTGACCAGTATTCATTTGCACACCTCCTTGACTCTCGTTGCAATACTGATTTTGTGTGTCGAAGATGGTCCTTTGAACTTTGCGAGGGTTTATTTTTGTGATTTATTAGAGCTCTTTTCTTTTCCTCAAGTAGAGGGCTTAGGGTTGTTTCATTTTGTTCTACCCAGTCTTTGTTGGAGAATTTCTTGGTGCCAAATGAGTCAATGGCACAGTCATATATGTTAGATTTTAGAATGTTCCACTTTTCGTCTACTCTACATTCTCCCATTTCATTCTCACACAGAGCAGTAAACGCCTTTCTGAAAGTCTACCTATTCTCTGTCATCCCCATTTTGGTGACGCTGACTTTGGGTTTGGGTGGTCTTCTTGTTGAATAGGTTTTCCTTGGAAGTATTTTGACTTTGCTGATAACTAGTGCATGATCTGTATCACAGTCCTCGCTGTGGAAAGTACGTGTGATTTTCACTGTGTTGATGTGTTGTCTGTGTGAGTACAAAATCAAGCTGGTGCCAGTGACCTGATCTTGGGTGGCACCATGTCACCCTGTGTCTGTGTTTGACAGAAAAAAACGTATTTGTCACCACACATGTTGTTTTGGGAGCAGAATTCAAGCAGTCTTTGACCATTATCGTTGATATTTCCAATGCCATGATGACCCAGGCATACTGGCCATGACTGGTGATCAGATCCTATGCGTGCATTTAAGTCGCCCAATATAAACAGTTGCTCATCTACTGGAAATGAATTAACGACATTCTGTAATGAGTCATAAAACTTGTCTTTATCTTCTGCAGACGCTGCTAGGGTTGGTGCGTAGACACATACGATGTTTAGGAGTCCACTTTTTACATTGAGTCGTAGTGATATTACTCGCTCTGATGCAGCTACTGGTGTATGAATAGCTTTGACAAGTCTATTGTGCACGGCAAAGCCGACTCCATACAGTCTAGGTTGATTGGTGCTTAGGCCCTGCCAGAAGAATGTGTAATTCTTTTCTTTTACTGAACCACAGTCTGGAAGCCTGGTTTCCCGTAGCGGCTATGTCTACCTGCAGTCTCTCAAGTTCTCTGTCTATAACAGCTGTTTTCCTGATGTCTTTTGTTTTCGTCGGGTCTAGGTTGACAAGTCCAGGACACATGGTCCTTACGTTCCATGTGCCAAATCTAAGAGGTTTATTTGTCTTGTGTCTCTGTAACTGTGTATATATATATATATATATATATATATATATATATATATATATATAGTAAGAAATTACAACAGTGAAAGAGAAAATATTTGTACTAACAGCATTAATATCGACAGTGAATATGGTGTGAATAAAGAATCTTTCTTTGTTTGTGCAGGAACGAAGATTGTACATGTATGTCAGATACTGTGAGAACAAACCCAAGTCTGAGTACATTGTCTCAGAGTTCCTAGACACATTCTTTGAGGTATGTCTGACTGCAAATTCTATATGACCAATTCATTATCTTTCTCATTTTTTATTTTGTCAACTGTGTCACAGTTTAGCTTTTCACAAATATTTATGGTTAATTGTGTTGTCTAATTTAGGAGAAATAGTGACACTATATGAAGAAACAATTGAGGATGCTGTCAGTAGACTGAGTAAAATCAAGAAAGTCCTTACCAATTTAAATATCTGAAAATATCTTCAGGGAAGTACAAACATCAATAATATATTAGAGCTGTATAATATTGATGCGGGCGTCTATACCTTAAGCGGTAGTGAGCTTGATCACAACTCAAGCGTACCTGATTCAAACTCTGAGGTGGGCTGTTTGGAAGCAAATTCATTGCTGTGGAAATTTTACGAACAATAAAAATAGACCTCACCATTCAGAAAGCAATATCAAACTACTGAACATATAAGTGGTGCCTAGAAAATCCACAGCTCGTTTGCTGTGGTTGATGGCGACATCCTGTAAAGGATATGTCATGATATTCATCTTCAATATTCATGCTTGTATAGGGTGAAATGCTTGAGAATTGCAGAATAACACATCCCAAAATTGTCATCTTCTTACACAACCTGTCTTGGGAAATACACATTTTTTAGCCAAATAAACTCACTAACAGAACTTGTTTCTGAAGTAACCAGGATGACATGTGCATCATAAGAAAGAAATGTTTGGAATGGGGTTTACCATGTTGTCATAAGAGACCTAGATACCATTCCATGCTATGGATCTCAGAGAAAAATCAAAGAAAGTCTAGCCAAAGGCAACTTAACAGAGAACGGGGGAAAATGAGAAGCAATCATATGTTACATTACTAAGAGTGATGCAGACCAAACTGTTTGGAGAGAGAGTTTGTTGCTGCAGTGCAAGACCCACTAGGTATAATGGCCAGTGATTGTTTTATCTGCTTCTAGTCAATAATACAAGACAATTATTTGATTGTTTTGTGTTGTCTATACACTAATTTGTTTATAACTATGCTAGGAAACACCAATATGTAATATCAACATAAATAACACAACACTGAAATAAGTCCATCGATTCAAGTACCTAGGAACATTTCTGACATCAGATGGCAGATGTAAAACAGAGATTAAAGTAGAATAGCTCAAGCGAAAGCATCTTTTATGAAAATGAAAAGCACACTATGCGTGAATTCACTACCAATGACACTGCAAAAACGAATACTCCAGTGTTAGATATTCCACTTGGTATTAAAATGAGTTCATTACTACTACTTTAAAAACCACCTTTGTTTATCTATCTTCTACATGTTTGTTCCTTTAGTCTTTATAGCTGCTTGCTTTGTTATTGTTATTATATGATGTACTATATACATGCTTTGTATTATATATATGATTATCTTGTCTGCAGGAAGTACGACTAAAGTTGGGTCACCGCCTGATGTTGCCAGATCTGTTGATTAAACCAGTTCAGAGGATAATGCGTTACCAACTTTTGCTCAAAGTGTGTACATACATAGATTACTTGTAAATATGTGTTGTCTGTACATATCATCATTCATTGGCCTCTTTGTCTCAGGAGACAATAGGTTTTGTGTGATATAGTTTGTTCTGTACTGAATTTAGTCTGTTGTGGCTGTAGTGTCCTATTCTGGAGTGACAACCCTTGCCACTGTTGCTGCAATGAAACTGGAGACTGGAGTATGTTTAATGATGTTTGTTCATGTGTAATGTACATATACATATATTATGTTGCCTGTAGAAACAGTGAACTTTGTTCTAGTTTTACTTTTGTATGGTCTAGTGAAGTTCTGCTTATAAATATTTATATACTTATATAAGTAAACTCAGAAGAAGAAGAAATAAACCTATATATTATTAGAATATAAAAAGCGGCAGTAGCAAGGAGAGAAAAGATAAAAAATGTGACTATTAGAAACTTTGGTAGGAACCACACCAGTGCTAGAGCATATTGAGAAACAACAAACCAAATGGGTTGACCATGTAACATGATTACCGCCTAACAGTACACCACAACGAGCACTACTATTAAGATACAATTGTTTCAATTCCAAAGATTACCTATGCAAACTTTGTACATCAGAGGCGATAGGGAACACCATATATGCGATGCACTCTAGGACATTTGCCAGAACTCTTCACATACCCAAAGTGCTGAAAGTTGCAACAGGAATAGACCATATATATATAATATATATAGATAGATAAATATTATTAGAGATTTATCTGAGATTGTATGCATTTATGGGACTGATTGGATTAACTCTTGCTATATCTACACACCCTTCAATAAACTGTTGATATAAATTATCCTGGGGAATTTAGCATACTCTTGGAAATATCATGTTTCAACCTTGCAGCAAGCATTCATTCTTTAGACATTTAGCAACTTTGATAGACACAAAAGCCAATGAATAAAGAAGTTAAAAAGAATGTGTGGATAACTAGAAAAATATTTAAAGATATATTTTGTTAATTAGAAAATGAAATGTTTTTGACGGATGAAAAGACATGACACTATTAAAAACCATACTGAATAGAAAAGTTGAAGACAAACAGCCAATAGAAAGATTGTGTTCTAAGTGGGAATAAAATATTTTAAAAAGGTGGACACATAATAGTCTATCAGAGTATTCCACCATGAGAAGAGATAGAAAATATTAGAGATACATTATAGCCACTACTGATTAGTTTGTGTACACAGACAACTAAAGTAAAACCTGAACTCATGCATGTTAGACTCATCCATGAAGAACATCACATACTTTCATCAATTCAGGTCCTAATTCTTCTGCCTATTCCTCGGTAATGTTGTCATGACGGGGGTATACTAATACCTCACTGCCTCAGACATATGTAGAAGATTAACTCCTACTATACTACCTACTATACAGAATATTGGGAAAGAAGGCAAGAGGAAGACCACGGAAAAGATGGTTAGATGGCGTAGCAGAATCCTGTGAAAGAGCAAAGATAACAATCACACAAGCCACCAGAACAGCAAGACAAAAACAGAAAACCACGACACTGGGCAACAACCCGGTAGCAGTGTGACGACAAAAGAAGAAGAAGAAGATACTACCTTCCACCTGACAAAGCATATGGACAGTACCAATTCCCATCAAGCCCCTTCATGTACCTAAATATTTTATTTAAAAAAAAATATTGACAAGATCCATTTGATGCTATTTGTGTATAGTTCTTTCTAGAATACAGCAGGTGAATTTTTAAAATAGAGCTTTCATCTCTGCATAATCTGATACATGGAACAGTTTTTAGTGATTAAGATAAGTAAGTATAATAAATTTGAATATAAATTATTTCTAAAAAATTATTGCGTTGAAGCTGGTTTCAGTGTGCAAATAATATGAGTTATAATGTATTGACAAATCAATAAAGAATCTTATTGGGATGTTAATATTGAATTATCTTTTAACAGGATATTCTCAAGTACACAGAAAAAGCTGAAGAAGATACATCAGAGCTGAAAAAGGCATTACGTGTGATGTGTGTGGTACCAAAAGCAGCTAATGATATGATGCAAGTTGGACGGCTACAGGGGTTTGATGTAAGTTTACTTGATTGTATTTAATATCTGCCTATTGTTAGCAAGCAATTGTAATGGACATCTGTAGCTTAAGCTGTAGTGAGCTCAATTACAACCCAAACGTACTTGGTTCAAACTCCACACCGGGCAGTCTGCAAGCACATTCGTTCCTGTGGAAAAGAATGATAAAAATAGATCTCAATGTTCAGAAAGCAATGACAAACTACTGAATGTATAATTGGTGCCTAGAATGAATGACTTGCTTACTGTGGTTGATGGCGAACTGCTTACTGTGGTCCTGTAAAGCATATGCCACAATTTTCATTTTTTCAATTGTAAATAGCTAGTGTCTCTGCACTGTATACAACGAGATGTTATTTTACTTTACTCTATTTTTGTTAATTTGATATTCTTGACATTCTCCACAGGGCAAAATTACAGCTCAAGGAAAACTATTATTGCAAGTAAGTTGGTTAGACCAAAATGTTAAAATCATTTCTGTCTTATTATCTTTCCTGTGATATTTCATTGATTATGTACGCGACTAGACAAGGTATGATATGATTAGAAGTGTCATAAGCAAAACAGTAATTCATATGATATAAATATCTTGGAAAAATATTGATAGCTGAATTTTGTTTCTCTTGTTTCTTTTAAATTGGACTAGTTCCTCCAACTTCATCTTCATTGTTTTGAACCCTTTAAACTTTTTGTTGATGGTCAAAGTTAGCTAATTGTCATAGACTTATGTCTGTTTGGGATATGCTCCCAGTTTTAAGTTATGATAGGTTTCATAATTCAATAATAGTATAGGGCCCCAGTAGATCAAGTACTAAAACATGTTTGTACAACATAACAGTGTGAAGTCACCACTCAAAACAGACTTAAATTTTATTCCAAGTTGCATCTTTCAAATTAATTTTGTTTTCTGTTTGGTGTATAGGTTTCATATTTCTTTACATCTACAAATATCTTTCATATAAGCAGTTGTAAACAAAATATCAAGTTAAGGATCTTGAACTCAAATATCAGTTCAGTCCTTTTATACATCTCTGAGACAGAGAGAACGACAACAATGGATACCTTAAAAAAAATATATGCCTTCATAAATGATTGCACCTCTGAAGTCGGAGAAAGGACGCCTGTATGACTAGGAACACTGATGATAAGGAAAGCAACCCTGCATGCTAAAATCAGTCAGAGACATCTCAAACCACGTTGCCCTGACTACTCCTGAATTCATAGCGAGCGAGCATAAGAAGAATAAATGCTTGCTTGCATAGAATAGAAGACAGTTGATATGGTATGATAAGGTTACTAATGAGTAATCTAATGTCATAGATTGATAATTTTATTCTTGTGAATATTCTGTTGAAAAAAGTATTTGTTGATATGTAATCAATCCATAATTTCTTCCATCCCTCTTGTAGAGGACTTCATATTAAATTTTCTGTATTATGTCACTCTAGGATACACTACTAGCATCAGAGGTTTCATCTGGTGGACAGCAGAAATTTAAAGAGAGAAGGGTATTTCTCTTTGAACAGATCATAATCTTTAGTGAACAGATAGAGAGAAAAAAAGGCAATTTCTCAAATGCAACATACATCTACAAAAATAGCCTGAAGGTGAGGTATAACTTATGCACTGTCTTCCATATACTTTTTTTCTGTCTCTACTGTAAGTGAAATCAGATAAGTTCAACAAGTTATAGATAGGAAGTTTTGATATGTACAATCCTGTTTCAGTTAGGAATACCTTCATTACACTCTGGACATGTCCATAGTTGCTCTGATCTCCTTCTCAATATCTCCAACTGCGTCCAGCGACTAACCATACCAGTTTGATGTTGATTGATGAGCCTACTCATATACCTGCTCTTTTCTGGCCACTTCAATCTTTAATCCAAGCTCTTGCAATCTAGCAGTTGATGTGGGTTTGTTTAAATGAAAATCTGCGTTGCGACCACACCCTACGAGGGCATTCGGAATGTCTATCTAATGACTGACCCCCTGATATGGTGACAGAGTCAGCTAGTCTGTCTGATCTCATTGCCAATGATATCTATCTGCCCTGAAACAAAGATGAGTGTAATTCTGCAAATTGTTGTACAATCCTAGCATTGATAAAAATGACAGCGGAATGAATATCTATTACAAAAGTTTCCAACATGTGAAGACGAGAAAGCTTGCATAGCCATCACTAGTAAGTACTATTCTGAGATAAGCTGTGTGGAGACAACAACACACAGACTGACCACTGCCTATTTGACAAAAATTCATAAAAATAATTTTTTAAAATTCTGTAGCCTTTTCAGACCTTAGTGTATGAAGTCACTTTACTTCACATTTCCTAGACCTTAGTATGCAGGAGGTAGTAGGGTCAATTCCTTTCCTCACATGTGGGCCGTCAAGCGTGGGATTGAACCAACAACCCTCTTGTGTCTGAGTCGACAGTTGAACGCTTATGCATTATGCTAATCTATCCCACACCCAAAATAAAATATGCAAGTTAACTGAGTCGGTTTTCATTTATAAAATCTATGAAAGACATTATTTATAGCAATTCGTTGTCAGTGGAAGTCAGAAAGAGACACTTATTCAGGTCTACATAGATCCAGCACTGAAAGTAACTCATGAACAATAAATAACCATACAGCAAGTTCTCTGGAAACCACAAAGATATGGTTTGACAAAGAAAACTGTCATCATTTCCCAGTATTTCTAAAGAGACTAATATTGTTTCACTGAAAGTGCTCAATACATAGAGGAATCTCATAATCAGCAGGAGAAAGAGGCAATCATACTTTGTCTGACATGTCTTAGGATGTTGTTATCATTGTTTGCGATGGACGGCTATTATTATTAATAATATAAAAGCTGAGTGTGAAATTACATATATAAGTGGAAAAACCTAATCTTTTGCAGGTGAATAAAATGTCTTTATGTGACAGACTTGAGGGGAACGCTTGCTTTCAATTGACCGATAGGACACCTGGTTCTGATGTGCGGTTGATTATACAGGCAAACTGTGAGGATAACAAGGATACCTGGATCAAGCAAATTCGGTCAATTTTGGATATGCAAGGAGACTTTCTTAGAGGTATGTTTTTTGTAAACATTTATGTTCAAATATAATGTAACAAAAAACATCGGAAGTTGAAGTAAGGCTCATCTGAATGGCGAGGGACACTGGTAATAAGGAAAGCAAGCCATCATGCAAATATCAGTGAGAGGTGCCATGGCTGTCTGAATTTATAGCAGCCTTAAAGGGGTCTAAAAATGTAAAGAAAAATATAGAACAATAACTGATGTTATATGTTTGTTTCTCTGTTTGTTAATGATAAGAAACAAATTATATGAGCAATCAAACTTAATTATATGTATCTACGTCTTCTTGCGTTCACCTGTTATAACTTCAGCTGTATTCAGGGTGCCTTGCATGGCACATCTTGCCTGAGTGGTTACCGGGCCCAAATTTTGGGTGTAAAGAATAGAACCACTGTTACCTGCCACGCATGTCGTAAGAGCGACTAAGAAGGTTTGGCTGAAATCGGATGCATGTGTCCGAACCTGCTGCTTTGCAGGTCGGCTGGGGACAGTCAACGGCTAATGGAGAGTGAATCCAGTAAATGCTGGTTGAAATCAGACACATCGCCGAAGGAGAAGCACCAGAGCTCCAAATGGTACTGAAGATGTGACGTCAAAATACGTTCTGGGCAAAGGCTGTTTATATATCACAATAAGAATGATCAAAATGGCCGAAAAGAACGAGAGAGAGAGAGAGAGTATGGCGCATCTAATCCATTTTTATATGAAGGCATGCTTTCCTTTTTATCAGTGTTCCCCACCATACAGGTGTGCCTTCTCCAATTTCAGAGGTATATATGTAACTAAACATGCCATTACTAACATTAATATATTAACCCTTTCGCCCTGTATTATTTTGACCTCTGGACGCATTTATTTTGCGATTCAAATTTAACATTCAATGTCAATTAGTTTAATCCTTTATAACTCTTGTACTGTTTCTCTAAAGTATGACATATTATATATTAAATTGTTGCTAATTGGATGTAGAATACATTAATAGAATAATATTTTACATCAGGTGATATACGTTTGAGAGAATTAGATTATTGTAGCATGACTATTTTGAAAAAACGAAAAATCAAAAAAAATATTTTTACTCTCCGGTTTGTATTACATCTTAATATTTATAGATGTTTCCAGAAGTAGTATTTAAATGAAGATAATCCATGTGGGAACAAATTCTATAAGTTTCATCTAACTAGTGGCAGTAATTTTTATAATATTCACTTTTAGTGCGGACACGTCAATAAATGGAATGTGGAACGCCATTCTTTAGATGCAATTATTACATTAGACTTACAACTATCGATACTACGTTTCATAAACAATCAAATGTCATTATTACCATAAATTAAATCTTCTTCATTACTATCACAATTTATAATTTGACCTAACAGTACTCAAGATTACACTGTAAACATCGTCGGAAACATTAACGTTTAAAAAAAGTCTCGACTTGAACACAATAATACACTGCTTTCCTTCTTTCAAATCTTTGTTAAATGGTGATAGTAATGTACCTACATATATGTACTTTCCGTTTTTGAAGATTTTTTTAACTTCAGTAAAGGGGTTCTAAAGATACATTCGTTTCCGTGAACAGACATCCAAAAGCCGATATATCGGTTCTGCGACATCATGAACATTACTCTGAACCGATATATCGGCTCTGCAGTCCCGTTGGGTTAAGAATATCCATAAGTTTCTTTCACATCCTGGGACCTGAATAAAATTGTTACCTCAATATATAAAACTCTTTGTAAGAAAATGTTATAGAATTGTCTTCTTCTTTTAACCATCCACTTAAAACATAAGACTTTCACAAATTTTCTCTTTCCAGATCTGTCTTGAACCAGTCAATTTAGTTTATTTCAGGTCATTCCTGCCACTTCTCTTTCTCTATCCACAGTTTGTCTTCCATGTCTCTCTAGGTCTTCCTCTACCTCTCTTGCCTCCATTTCAAAGTCAAATGTGGGTTTTTCATTCTCAATGTATGTCACAACTATTTCCATCTACTATTTTTTTTTTCCTTTTTGATATTGTTGACTATGCATCAGGTGATATTAGTAAGAGTATTCTTTGATCCCAACGAATACAGAATTGTCTGGTGTAACAAAATCGTGAACTAAAAATTTATTTCTTGAAAAAATCAGTATTTCATGCACACCATAATCATAAAAGAGAGTCGCAATAGCATAGTTGTTAGTGAACTTGCTTCTGTCTGTGTGGTCCAGGTTCAGTTCCACAGTGGACAGGAATATTTTCAAACCATAATGGCTCTCAAGTCGACCCAATTTCAATTGAGTGCCTGGAAAAAGCACTGTGAAGTAAAAGCGGCCAGCGTGTTGTTGACCACATCACACATCACATGCTGACGGTCAGTAAAAGATATGGGACTAACAGCATATTCTCCAATATACCTTGGGGTGTGAAAAAGGGTTCCTTATAATAACAAAAACAATACTGGATTTGTGCCGGGCCATATCTTCAAAAGAGATTAGGTGCCATCTCCAGAACTGCCATCAACAATCTAATATGACTAATGGCCTAAATGCAAAAGTAGAAGAGGTGGTATCTATTCAGCAACCTAGCAACCGTCTATCCTTTGTAATGAAAGTTTATTTGTGTACACAGAATAACATGGATATCACATTTCAAGAATTATACAAATACATTTTAACAAATGCTAAACAACAAAACAGAAAATTTAAGAAAAATCATGTACAGCTCTTAAAGGATACTGAATGCTGCAGTAGATTGTAGATCTAATGTTGAACCTATCCAAGCAACTCCAAATAACAGTAGACTTCTCTTCTCATGAGCCTCAAAGATAATTTCTGCCAGCACATTTCTAATATGCTGTCCTCCTGTATTGATAATCTTTCACCACTTTTCTCTAACCAATCTTATATATAATCTGTTTAGTTTTCAGTAATCAAATTGTCTTATATAATCGCATTCATTTTATATGTCTATCTTGCACACAGCACTGCAGTCCCCCATAGCATATCAGAAGGAACTTACTAAAGAATTGTAAGTAAACTACTGTCATCTGTTCTCTTTATGTTTATTCATTTGTTATTTTTATAATGTGGGTTTGGTGAAATGTATTTTATTGCTTTCCAATATTTTGTAACTTAAATTTGTTTCTTCTTTTGAATTACTTTCCCTTACATTGTTTTGCCAGGATGTATTTTAGACCAAAACAATTCTTCAGGGAATAGATGACCGTGGTAGAAGAGGAAAGCAAAGAAAAGTGTGGGTTGATAACATCCAAGGATTAGTCAGGAAAGAAGTTGTCCACACTCATTCATCTTGCAGCAGAGAAAGATGGAAGGGCTTATGTGCTGACGATTCTATCGTAGCACCGCTCTTACGACCTAATGGATTTTGGTTTTATTATTGTTATCATTATTTTTATTACCATTATTATTATTATTTAGATAACCCTATTATGCAGGAGGTAAAAGAGCCAATTCCTTTCCTCACATGTGGAATATCAAGTGTGGATTGAACCTAGACACCCCCACATCCTTGTGAGACTTCTTGGCATTATGTGGCAAGATTGCTTTTAGAAATCTAAACAGAATTTGAAGTTCTCCACATTGTAAAAGAAAAACCAAATTAATATATGCTGGAGAAAAACAGTAAAAGGAAACATCTAGACTGTCAACCTGCTGGTGACAAATTCTCAGAATATTTTGGCCAGACAAATCAGCTACCAAGAACTGTTCAGTGTTTGCAATCAGGAAGAAATGTACCAAAATGATAAAAGGCAGAAGATGGAGTTGGATATGACACATACTCAGAAGTTATCCAGAGAACATCACAAGAACTGACATGCAATGGACTCCAGAAGGAAGACAAAAGAGCAACAGACCAAATACAATATAGTGGAGAATAGCCGATGAGGAGATGCACAATATGGGACAGTCATGGACCTCCCTGTGAAGAGTAACCACAGACTGAACATGATGGAGAGGATTTGTTGTTGCCCAACAAGATGGCCACTGACTGCTTTTTCCATGATCATGAAAAATAAGGTATAGTCAAAGAATACATCAAAGAAGTGCATTATTATTTCTGTCCAACTCTGCTTATTTTAGGAATTTCTTTTCAAAATTGTTATTGTACATTTCAGTTTTGTACCTTTTATTTTGAAAGGATAGTGCTATTTATTATTCTGGACAATCATTTCTACTTTTCAAGTGGTGTATCAAATGCAAGTCACACTTGGACATCTTGGTGGTATAAAATGTGGACAAAAAAAGCAGAAACGAGTATTAAAAACCCTATGAATTTCATCCATTTTCTCTTGAGACTAAGAGGATACCATCATCATATCAAAAGACATATGACATGATATAAAGGGCCATCAAGTATTAGAGGTCGGCTGTAATCGATCTTCAGCACTTTTCTCTCTCTTGCTCTAAAGTGGTGCATTTTGCCTGACTGTTCTATGTCGACTTCTTGATGTTTCATTCCCACTTATAGTTTGTTTTCCTCTTGCCTACTTGCTCTCATCCTTTCCTTTTAGTGTGGCTGTAAACAGTGGCATATCTCGTTATGTATTCAAAATGTCAAGTTGATTTATAAAATGTCTTTATACTTTCCTGACAGATCAGCTCCAGAATTCAACTCTGGTTCAGGGGAGTCATCGCTGAGAAAAACACAGTCACATCCATTGAACAGGGTGCATAACCTGAGCCCATCCAAACTAGCCACTGCTAAATCTAATACTGACAATACAGATGTTGGACCCAAATCAAAAACAGATAGGTGCAAGTCCGTTCCAGGAACTTTCCCACAATCCTTAGTTGAACTGTCTGCCAGTGGGGGTAGAGAATATTCTGCTGGAAAGGCATCATGCCCTAACTCTCCTCTGGAGACCAGCAGAGACTTTTTACGTGGGAACAACAGTGATGGGAGCTTACGCAAATTTTCCTCCCCTGCTGTGGATGCAACAAGTGGGTCCTGCTCTCCAAAACCTAAAAGGACCTTATTTGAAGGATTTCGTAACACTCTAGGTCGCAAGTCAAAATCCAACGACTCAGCAGCTGGAAAATCGACAGATACAGCAGCGACTTCATCACCCCAGTCACCAACAATATTGAGCAGTGGTATGGATGCCTCCACTCTATTCACTGCAGAGGGTGGAAGTTCAGAAGCTAAAACATTGGTACCTGAATTCTCAGATGAAACTGCAGCAGCAGAGGCATCAACATCGCCAGCAATGACTGCAGCAGTTTCACTCAGCTCATCCACATCCCCATCTGATCGGGTAAGTCGACAAAATGTCAAAATGTGAGGGAAAAGGGGAGGTAACTAGATTTTATATGCAAAAAAAAGTTGCCACCCTCTTGCTTCACAAGTTTCATACTAGTTCATTGGATCGTTTGTTAATCCTTAGCTTTGCGGATTTAACATATACATCGTCTGATCTTTTTATATGATTTGTTGATGTTTTCTGCTCATTTGCTTGTTGAGTCTCGTTATTTGGTTCAGATAACTTGAGACCTGTGTTGAAAAGTGACATGTTTGAAAATAAAATGAAAAAAAGATTTGAAACTTTATAAAACCAAACCAAATTCGCATGTGTATATTATATGTTACATTTATTTTAATTAGCTCAAAACATGCAGTTTCAAATTCAATACATTAAACAATATTAGTGAATTGAGAGGTCATGTTTGTAATCTTATACCAGCATAACTAACTTGTAAATTTTCAACTGGGTATCCTGTGACATGGGACATATTTCTGTAATTTTATTAACATATATACATATATAAGTATTTCATTATAATTGTAATTATCGAATAGGTTTAACAAATATCTATAGGCAAATTGCAAAGCTCAACCAACAGTAATGTTCCTGTTTTTTAATTAATTTATTGGTTGCGCTCATTTATATGTTATTGTTTATTGCTTGTTTGTAAATCTTACTTATCGCATGGAATTTGATATGAGTGTGCATTTTGCCAAATGTTTTTTTTCTTCTTAATTTAATAAAACATTTATTTTTAGTTGCTAATCAGTAGCTAACACGTTGGAGCACAAATGATGCTGTATCACAAAATCGCAACACTTAGATTTTTACATCTTTCATAAGGCTTGCTCATGTTTTTTTCTTATAGAGTTTCTTGTACAAAAGATGTGTGTTCATTGAAAGTAACCCATCTTTTTTTTTTCCAAATTCCCTGATAAATCTAAAAAGATTCTTTGTAGTTGAAACAGCATTGTCTTGATACAAGAAAACTGCTAAAAAAAATAAAATATGAGTGTGCTTCTTATAATGAAAACCAAATGTGCCAAACAGTCACTTATACAAATAAAATACAACACTGAAGCATTGGACTGCTATAGAGGCTTATACATAACATGCTTACTGTTTCATCAGTGGAATTTTCCTACAAAATATTTTTTCAAAGATGGCAGAAATTCCCTACAGTGAATTCCCTACAGTGAATTATGTATAAAAAGTCTGCACAATAAACTATAACACTGTGGTAGGACTGTGAACAATGAAGGTAATGGGATTTGAATCAGTACATGAATGCAGGTGTTGTTTTATAAATCCTACAAAATGCAACCCCAGTGAAAATGTGCAATATTAGCAAAACAACAAAGCATAGCTTGAATTTATAACTATTGCAAATATATAAATGTATATATATATATATATATATAAAATATGTAGACACACATATTTCTCTTCTCTTTAAAGATTTGACAGAATTTCCAATCATAATACTTCCCAACATTGAGCTCATTCTCCTCCCCTCTCCCTCCATCCTTCCCTCCGACACCTCCCTCTCTTTTTCAACCAACTCCAATTTCAGCTGACAGAGATATTTATGGATCACCACAATATCTGTCCATTGTACTGTTAACTCTTTTTATTAATTTTCTTGATACCATTATGTTGAGCTTGCCAATATCATTTTATTTTTTTTTTGTTTAATCATTTTTCCTGTTGCCACTATATACAATAGCCCTCCTCTTTTTCTCATTGCATGCCTCTAACATAAGAATTACTTCTCTATAATTTCTGTAGTTGTCTTACTTTGTGTTTGTCTACTTCTTCATTCATTTTCAGGCTTTCATCCACATTAATGATTGTGACTAAGATAATAATCAGCAATAGGCCACCAAGATTGGCATCAAGTTTTTTTGTGAAGGAAACTAGGCGTGACCATGTACAGTTATCTTACTTTGTGCTTTTTACTTCCCACGTTACATTATTATTATTCATTTCAACTGTCGTATGTATCTTCAGAATAAGTCTTCAGTTTCTTAGAGATTACCATTGCTTCTGCCATATTACAATTTCATTATATTTGAGACAATGTTGTGTGTGTATATTTTGTTAATAGTTTTGTTTTGTGTTCTCTTGTTTCTATTGTATATTGATTTAAAATATATATTGTTCATAATTCTTCCACATTTCATGTATTGTTCACTAAACATAACATCTTAAGTCATCACACAATATTGCAAAGTCAGTTTATAATCATTATTGGACATATTCAGCTTATAATTATTATTGAATGTTTTACCTATATACAATCTGTAGAGAGCTGATGATTTCTGTAGCTGGTAGTCACTAGTATGCAGTGAGTAACTTCAAGATTATAATAGCATTGAAGAAATTATGTGCCTGCTTCAAGCTTAAGCTCCAGAAAAATGCTGGCAAGAAAGCTTTGTAGTGCAAAATAAAACCACTAATCCCAAATATTATAATGGTAAATGTTCATTCATTATTTGATTCTGCCATTAACATTTATCTTCCTCCTTTTATATACACACACTAATCACAAATCACCTGACAAGAATGCTCTGGTATCGCCTACCACAGAGAGCCACACAGAAAAAGTATAATTAGTACAAAGCAAGAGGAAGACCACGCAAAAGATGGAGCGACAGCATCAAGAACAGCTTATTAAAGCTATAGAATATATATATATTATGACAATGAATATCAGCTTACAAAGTGCCTTAAAACAAGCACACACAAGATCACTATGTGTGTGTGTGTGTGTGTGTGTGTGTGTGTGTCCCCCAACACTTCTATAAAGAAGTAAATGGTGGAAGAGAAGAAGAAGACTAATCACAAATACATACACATACTGTTCATTTCATTGATTTCTTTAGATATTTTGTTTGTGTTAGAAAGTTTCAGTTTTAACTTCTAGCACCATCCAAAAACAAATGCTTTGAGAATAAAGTTGACCAAAATAGTCAAGCAATTAAGTAAAGTAATAGTAAAGAACAAAGTTGACTAAAGAGATCAAACATTTTAGTAAATGAAGAGTAAAGTTTGCCAACAAAATAGTCAAACAGCTTATTACAGCTATAGAATATAACAATGTTGACCAAAGAATAGTCACACAGCTTATTAATAAAGAAATATTTGAGAAATTCAGTCCATTACTTTCTAATGTGCAGGGTATAAAATTCATACACACAGCAAGTTCTTCAAAGCTATGAACACTATATGGCACCAGACCAAAATTAAAGAGCCCAGGTGTCACTGGATCATTGAAGAAGAAGAAGAAGAGTAATTCAAGTATTATCCCTAGCTTTCTTAATTGTATTAATTAGTCCCTGACTATCTGTCACTAGACTTTTGCATTTGTTCTGTCCTGTAAAAAAAAGTAGTTTGCTGAAATGTGAGAAATGATATTCAAATTGATGAAAAATCAATGATGCTTTGTCACCATTTAAAACTGAGACTTTTGTCAATATGATACATTTGTGAAAGTTTTTAACCTCACAGACATATTTACATCGACTCAATTTTGATGAGTTTTGTCTTAATAATTTTTAAAGGTTTCAGTACTGTGACATATATTTTTATAAATTTTTATGCGACAGTACATTGGTTGAATGTTATCATGTGACATGTTTGTTTTATTACAACATACTATTAGGAGGTTTAGTAATGCCTACAAACCTGGCTTAAATTACATTAAGTAAACAAAAAATGAAGTGGTTCAGCTACTTAATAAGAATGCAACCAACTCCACAATATACAGACCCCTCTACAACATAAAATCAGGAAATAATGCGAGAGCAAGACCACGAAAGAGTTGGTTAGATGGCATAGCAGAATCCTGTCAAAAATCAAAAATATCTATCACCCAAGCCACTAGAGCAGCGCAAGACTAAAAACATAAAACCACAACACTGGACAATAGTACAGTAGCAGTGGGAGAACAAAATAGAAAAATAATGCCTAAAATATTGTCATTGTAATGAAGTTCAGGAATGAGTAGCTTGAATATTAAGACACTAATTTTCCAGAAATGGATATACTGGACTTGAAGGCGCAAATATCGAAACTTAACCACTGTAAACTAAAAACACAACATACTTGTTGGTTGTACAATAATATACACTTATTTGCTCTAGTCACATACACATTTTAAGGAGTGATTTAGAAGGGGTTATTCTATAGTGAATGTAGAAGAAGAAAAACAGCACACCAGTCTTGTAATATTGAGGAATCATATTTGAGACCTAAAATGGTCAGTATAGTTCTTCCTAGGGTAAAAGTTAGAAAACACAATCTGCAGACTAGATTTTTGTTATTGGGCCCTTACCTGGTATTGCTGCAGGGGGTTGGCCTAGGTTTGAAATGTAAAAAAACTCTGAGCTTTGTCAATCTTTCGAATGAGAGCTGCTCGAAATTTTGTTTAAATGTATTTAGTTGCCTATTGGCTCTATGAAGGATCACACCCTTTGGTCTCAATCAAGTGGACACTACACTTTGATCTTAACCAAAAGGCCACACTAAATAAGATAATAGAACTTGACAAAGAATAGCACAGTTTATAAAAATGTATGTAGCAACCTCCTAACTAAGATCATTCTCTATCAAAAATGTTGTTTACATAATTAGCATGACATTATTTTTTCAAGTCAGTCATGGCATTTATTTGTTGGTTTTGTCATAATTTAACATTTGTAAATGAGCTTAATCATATCACTTACATACCTCTGAAGTTGGAGAAGGCAACCATGTATGGCGGAGGACATTGATAATAAGGAAAGTAGGTCTTCATGCAAAAATTGGTCAGAAGCGCCATACAAGGCACTCTGACTATGCCTGAACTCATAGCAGGCAAAAGTAAGAAGAAATTTCTTACAGAAATAGATGAATATTTCTTAACAAAATCAGTTTGACATTACTTTTTATGGAAGTTATCTTTGTTTAATGGATGTTACATATTTGATGGAGGTATATAGAACCTTGAGGTGAACAAATTGATATAATCAAATAGAAATGTTTTCAGATATCTCAACTTTTATATCCCATGTCGCCAGCAGCTGAATTTTTCACCATAAACATTGGGTTCAGTTAAATGTTCTCACAGCAGACCTCACTAATCTCAAAATATCATTCATATTGATATGCTCAAATAATTTTTATCCAGAATTGTATTTTATATATTACAATGTGGTACTGATGATGATGACGAGGAAGAGTCTCAAGAGATAGATGTAGCGCTCATGGGAAGATTTTGTACAAGTTACTACTTTCCTCTAGCATGCTTTGTACCATAGAGCTTCACCAGATCTCAGCCCTGTATTCAAAGTCTGCTTCCAGCTGGCCAAGTCTCTGTATGTTCAATTTCTCTGTTTCATTTGATGATTCTTACTAAACAAAAGCAATATCATGAATATGAGATTCATCTAGTAATTATCATCATCATCCTCCTACAATGTGAGTTTACTAATTTTATAAATGTTTGGATGTTTATGTTTTGCTGAAAATATTACATATTGCATGTACAACTTTCATAGGCTAGAGATTTCTTCTTTCTGTCAGTTGGTAAACATTTAGGGCTGCTTATACTTTTATTTTATAAAGTTGTGTACATATATCAAAGTGCAATTATAGATATTTGTTTGAGTTATTGCAAGCATAGCATATTTCAAGGAAAGGGGTTCATTTGTCGGGTGAAGGTACAAGAACAAGTGGAAAACAAAACATCCAGGCCATTAGAAAAGTCTCAATTGGGTACTAGGAAAAGCACTGGGAAGTAAAGGTGGCTATAGTGATGTTGATCACATCACCCACCATGTGCAGTCAATGAAAAATATGGGCTTAACACTGTATTACCCAATATACCTCGAGGTATGAAAAAGAGTTCCTGTACTTTACTTTTTCTACAATAGAAAGTTGATGCATTTTACCAGCTCTATAGTAAGCAAAAAATCATAATCTTTAAACTTTGCACATTTTACAACAGAATTATCAATGCTATGTAAGCTAAAGATAGAAACTTCCGGTTAGTTTTACTGTGACACTGACATGATGACATCTGAAGATCTGTTGTGCAAGTATCCAAAATGTGAGGACCAGATCAAATATATGTGATTTTCACCAATACCATTATGGTACAAGCTCTTTGTAGATACTCACAATCTCACACTGACCACTGCTTTCTTTGAATATATTCAAGTGCGAGCAATGGACTAGGCTGACATTCTGAATTCCCTAAGGGAGAGAGATCAAATAAATAATTCAAATAATAGTAGTAAATCTGCAATCCTAACAAAACTTCAAAAATTCCATGTCAAATTTGGTGTAGCTAGACAAGAGCACTATACTAGTAACCATAGAAGAATAGTAAACCAACAAATAACCGGTATTGTTAGTCGCCACGCGCTGAAAGACATATTGAGGAGGATATCGGAGCACTTATGGACTAATTGGTTTGATGTGCAGTGATGTTGATCTGAGGACTAAACTAAACGTATATTCAAGGCATGTCTAAGAGCTATTGCAGAACAAGAAATCAATGTAGGGGAGATAATAAGAGGGTACTGTACATAATAATTGTGTATTTTAATGTTTGAATGTTTTTCCAGATGCTTTTCGAATATTTAATTTATTTTCCCGAGTTGTCTTCTTGTGTACATTGGTTATTGACTGACAAATCAATTAGGAATCAACACACCTTGTTACATCTTTTAGTTCAACAATAACTCCTCTCCACTTTGCTCAGTCTGTGGCTACCCTTGGTAAGAGCTTTTGGACTTATTTATGGTTTTCATCTTGACCTACATCACAGTTCTCGACAGTTCTTGACCTATGAGTTGGGTTAAATCCTACATTTTCATAAGTTTTTTCATATTATTAACAAATGTTTTCTGAGAGTTATTTTATTTTTGTAATCTGCTGGCTGAGACTTGCTATTAATCAATAAAGCAGCGTATATAAATACAGGGGTCTCAATGGCGAAGTGGTTACGTCATTTGCCTGTCGTACTGGAGGTTTTTGGTTTGAATCCGGACCGTGATACATGTGCAATTTTTCATGAAATCCCTAGGATTGTTGCTGGAGCTACAGAGTTTGTGCTTTGTGTATGCTCTCTGCAGATGGTGTGCTATCTCTGCCGATAGGGATGGAGCCATATGGGTAAACCCGGTGCAGTGAAGTCAATACTTTGCCTTTGGACATACACTCTTCCTGAAACAAATCAAAAATACAAAATTGTTGACATTTCTGGCTGTCAGATTTGGGTTTCGAAAGACTCATACATTCATTTTGCTTGTCATTCACTGTGTGACTGAGTGTGTGATTAGTATGTTTCATTTCTGTCATCAAATATTTTACTTTGTAAATACATTGAAATCTTACATATTTGAAGATAGTACAGTCAGCATTTGACTCAGTTATTGATTTTTGTTTTATATTTTCAAATCATAAGCAAAGTAGAAACACTCTGAAACAGTTATCAACTGTACCATATATTGATTTTTTCTTGTATAAATATGAAATCATATGACTACATCAAATGCTTAATCATACTACAGTATTTTTTTATAAAATAAATAATTTAATATACGTTGACAATTCTATGGAAAATGAACTCAAAGCTTTGTTAGAAGTGTGCTTAGAGCTGTGTTGGGACTTGACAATTCCCTAGTGTGCTTAAAGTTTTGTTGGTGTTCTACCATGCCACCTGAGCCACCCTCCAGAATCTTTTTGTTTGTTATGTAGGGAATTTAAGCCGCGGCATACCTCTTTCAACCAAATGACAAACTTTTTATTTGTTATATCAGAGCACGTAGGAAACAAGCATGAAAAATAAGACCTCATTTTGGAGAATCTAAGTTTTCATTGATATAATCCAACGATGAACATCCAACGTTAATCTAGATCTCCAGAATCTGTACATCATTCCATCTTATATACTAGTCGTTGACCTTTCTCCAAACACAGGTTTTTTAAACCAACATATGGGCAAAGAAATCGTTGCATTTTTTCAAGTCATATTACTGTTGTTGCATCCTTATTGTTGAAGAAAAAGATGACAAAAATAGACAAAATATCAGACACATTTTTAGAAAGTGCAACATTTTAAAGTCAATAAATAAGACAACATCAGCCTGAGATGAAGTAATCATATGAACAGAAAATTTAATAATCTATGTCCAGAAACAAAAAAGGACTCCATGGAACATGCAACAGAAACATAACTGTCCAGCTATAGTCACTGTATTTAGATTGGAGATTGGCCATGATGTGGAGTTATTACAATCATTCAGGGATATTCCAACTGACCAATTTTTGTCTTTAAAAAGGGTCTAAGGTGAAGGATTCATTGTACCAGGTTTCCCCCATATGGCTCAGTCCCTCATGAAAAAATGCAGAGAATGTTGCTCATAGCAGGCAAACTACGTAGCTTCAACAACAATCCTAGGGATCTCATGAAAATATTTCCCATGTGACTCGGTTAGGATTTGAACCCAAAACCTTCAGACCTGCAGACTAACGTCTTAAACATGTTGCCATAAAAGATCAATAAATAGAAATAGAGACCAATTTTTGTGTGTGAAAACACTCATTTTGAGTGACTCAATGCGTTTTGATTCTTATTGAGAAGAAGTAGCACCAAACATGACTATTACTATGAAACTCCTCAAGAATAATCTCAGTAAGATCACTGTAATATTTTTGTTTGTGTTATCCGGCTATATATGGCACTTCAGACTGATTTTTTGCGTGAAGGCTTGTTTTCCGTATCACCAATGTTCCCATCATTTAGGCGAGCCTTACTCCAACTTCACTTATAATTTAGATCCCCAAGTAAAGAGTCAGGGTTTCCTGTAGTATAACCATTTACCTTGTGTACACCGTGAATGTTTGTCCAAGCTGGTCTTGAACCCCAGAATTTCCACTGCTGGTGGGTTGTTAACATAGTGTGTTATCAACTTTGCTATCACCAACCCTACTAAAATATTGAATCAGTTTATGGAACTACAGTCCAGATTGTTTAAATCTAATAGCTCCCCAAATGCTAAAAAGGTTGACAATACTTCTTCTTCTGCATTCTCATTTCGGATTCTCTAATAAAGGCAGCCGTCTGCTTCAGATTATCAGCCACGCCAAATAGTTTGTCTTGGACGCTGGTGTAAGTGGGCCACCTCTTTCTTCTGTCTTGTCTGTATGCCTGATATCCTCGGACAGAGAATATGTGTTGGGGGTTAAGATGTGTTTCCTGAATACACACGTCTATTTTCTAACTGGCCAGTCTAACTGCTAGGGTCTGCTTTTTGTTGTATATTCCCTCGGTGTTCCAGTGAATTATTTTGAGTCTCATTGAGTCCAGTGGGGCATAGAAATTAAGATTAAAGGAAACACACCTGTTTAGTAGATTATTACTTTTTACATGTAAATCCTCATACCGACTACGAAAGTAGGAAAGAGACTACGAAATGAGGACATCAGAAGCAGAGTGGACCGAACTTCATGCACGAATACATCGAAAGACAACAAATGCAGTGGTTTGGACATTTAATGAGTATGAAATACAACCAACCACCAATAAGAGCATACAATAAAAGAGATCGGGTACTAGAGCTAAGGGAAGACCAAGAAAAGATGGATAGACAATATCAAGACCACACTACATAAACACGGATACAACACAACAAGGGCAACTCATCTAGTCCTAGAGCGCAAATTAAAGCTCCCATCCCTACGCTTAACGGCAAGAGTGGACAGCCAACTACATCTTCCACCTGGGAATAGACAATAGACAATCCTCATACCTCACCAATAATGTAAATCCAATGTTATGATACCCAATAAGAGCACTGTTATATTTAGCACTCTATCTACTAAAGTATATTCTGCTACACACTAAGCAGAGCCATACCATATATTACTTTCTTCCATCACTCAATCATCACACATGTGAGATCACTCACCTTTCACCCAATTAATACTATCACTATACTGACAGTAGTTAATTCTTGCCAGTAGTTCAGTTCATAGTTCTTTTGAACTCCATTTCAATATCAAATAATTTTCAGTTTATCATCATCACAAATATAAGCAGCATTTAGCTAGGGTGCCTGTTGTTGTTGTGTTTTTTTTGTGTGTGAATGCATGACATTTGTCACCTATAAACCCACTTGAAAGCTGACAGCTCACCTGTGATGTTGATTCAAGAAGATTTTAGTGGTAGTGAAATCATTTACTTATTGTTATATGAAATCTAGTTTTTAGCCTCCATGTTAATCAGTCATCACAGGTGAAAATATTTTAAACCATACAAAGATTTATAATTTGTAATTCTGCCCTTATGAAACAAGTTTCTTAGTTTATTTGATACTTTTCTAAATTATACTATGATGTTATTTTTAATCTTTCTCAGCAATCAGCATGTTGGGGGGTTTTTTTTGTCAATTAATTGTTAGTAAAAACAGTTCACCAAGTATGTAGGATTGTATATAGATATAAAAACAAGTACATTTTGCACAGAATATGGGTTACCAGCACTAGTAGTTGACGTGTACATAGTAGATTTTGTGAAAAATATACCCAAAAAATAATATAGTTTTACAAAAAACAATATAGCGATGTTTTGACCAAAAAGGCCATTATCAAGCAAAGGATACAAAACAAATGAAGAGATCAAGACAGTTCTTATGACACAGATAGTCAAACGGTAAATTCCTAACTGACCTAAAATGAAAATATGTGACTAAAAACGAAATAAATGTGGAAAAACTAGAAATGGAAAAATAAGGATAAAACAATAATAATCAAATATATACCTAAACTCTATACATTTAACATATAGACATATATTATGGAGAATAAGAAGAGACAGTGTCAAGAAGCAGGAGTGCAGTGTGTTGAGTTCAAGAGGGCGCAAGGTACCATATAAAATGATTTTCTTGAACAAATCAACTCTGATCATCCGAGGAACATGATCGGATGGCTATGACCTGGATATCGCAAGCTCCCAAATGTTCAGTTCCATTAAAATGAGTGGCTACAGGGGTCACAGAATGTATGCATACATCACGTAAGTGTTGGCCGAAATGGTCACTAAGCTTGCGGCCAGTTTTGCCTGTATATGCCTTATCACAACATTTACAAGTGATGGCGTGTATTATGTTATTGGACTATGTAAAACCATCCTCAATAACAAAAGTGGTTTTAGGAAATGATAAAGTACATGTCTGTATCACATAAGCACATGTATAGCAAGCTAACTATGCCAAAATGACTCGGGTGACTGTGTACCAACATACCCTCAAGATTCTTGTACCCACCATAGTTTTTGAAGACTGAACTTGTTTCAGTAGGCAATAGCAGATTTTAGAGAAACGAGTGAATAGTTTTCACTATTTTTTCTGCAATTTAGTTTGTATGATTTAAGGAGAGAAAATAATTATGCTCTTTGATCTGCCATTTAACTTGTATGATTTTGGAACATGAATAGTTTGTATGATTTTGAAAAAGTGAATAGTTTTTATTATTTTGGAAAAGTGAATAGTTTGTATAATTTTGAGAAAGTGAATAGTTTGTATAATTTTGAGAAAGTGAATAGTTTGTATAATTTTGAGAAAGTGAATAGTTTGTATAATTTTGGGAAAGTAAATAGTTTTTATTATTTTGAAAAAGTGAATAGTTTGTATGATTTTGGAAAAGTGAATAGTTTGTATAATTTTGAGAAAGTGAATAGTTTGTATAATTTTGGAAAAGCGAATAGTTTGTATGATTTTGAAAAAGTGAATAGTTTTTATAATTTTGGGAAAGGGAATAGTTTGTATAATTTTGGGAAAGTGAATAGTTTTTATTATTTTGAAAAAGTGAATAGTTTGTATAATTTTGGAAAAGCGAATAGTTTGTATGATTTTGAAATAGTGAATAGTTTGTATGATTTTGGAAAAGTGAATAGTTTTTATAATTTTGAGAAAGTGAATTATATTCTACAAGAAATTATGTATAAATATATAATATAATATAATACAGAATATATATACATGTATATATAAATCTTATTATATACTAATTTGAAGAAAACTGGACAATCTATTAGAATAACAAGGTTAAAAAGTAATAGAAGTAAAAATAGTAAAAGTGAAACTAGAAAGACTTGTATAGGGGGAAACAACTCAAATGGCACAGTGTACATCAAATGATGTTCAACGACAATACGCTATGGTGCAGTTTGCGGCGATTGGCGAGGAAAGAGTTAACCTGCGAGCCACAGGAACCATCAGTATGCATACCCTTCGATATCTGTTGGGAGAGACTGAGCACTTATGGGTCTGCCCAGAGAGCTGGGACGTCAGTTCTGTAACCAATAACCAATCTGTTTAATTTTTTTATTCTATTTAGTTAAATCCAAATGTTAACATTTCTCCATTGCTTGATGAAATGTGTTACTAGATATACTAGTCAAGTTATTCATTATCATGTTTCCCATATCTTGTTACATTACTACTACTACTACTACAAATCTTCCCATCTATTATGTAAATATATATATGATATTTCGTTCTTGTTAAACATATGTTATATTTTGAGAGGGGAAAAATGCAAAACTTCTGTGGTACTCTGCTCAAATCCATGACTAGTCACATCATTTTAGATTTACAAAGAACAATATTTTTGTTTGTTTTCAGCAATATTTTATACATAAAAACTTGCATTTCTTTCAGTGCTTATTTTTTGTTCAATTTTGTTTTATATTATTTCACCAATGTTTTCTTCCGAGCATCTCAAATAAAAATCTGTCATATACTTTGATCTAGTATCATATTTTTTTATGTTTATTAAGTCTGTTTTCATTCTGTTGTATTTGTTTTAGCCATTTGTGAGAGAAAATATAATTTATAGTTCCATTGGGCGTTCTTGTATTCTTATATAACAGTACAACTCAGTTATGAAATGAGAACTGATGTTCAGAATATTTTATCACAATTAAAAACATTGTCAATTTTAGTAAGGTCATACCAGTTTTAGTAAGGTAACACAGATATACTCGTACCTATCTAGCTCATTGGTCAAACATTTTAAATAGCAGGGGTTGAGGGTGTTTGTAAACATACTTGCCAGCGTGCCCAGCGTGTTCGTAGCGCGTTGGACTGTGGGTGACTAGCCCTCTGTGTGTACGGGTTCAATTCCGTGGGCAGGCAGAAAAAGCCACAGATTCCCCAGATTCACGGTGTTCGTGGCACCGAACCGAAGGTTACGATGTCCATGGCACCGAGCCGAAGAGCTGCTCAAGTGCTTCTGGATCGAAAAAAAAAAAAAAAAAAAGTAAACATACTTGATTTAGTGGCTCCCCTTCTACTCTGAGGTATATAGAGTGGATGATCCCAGTGAACTTTGGGTGTTCCTGTCAGTCCATTTCCCTCCATGGATGTTGACTTTCAATGTTTATTTAGTTATTTTATTCCAATTCTGCAGACATGATCAGTTCACAATATGTTTAATCTCTGTACCAAAGGTTGGTTGCAGTGGATGTCCAATACTATCTGTCCCTCCTCATTCTGTTATACCACAGACATGAGTCATTCAGAATATATATCGTCTCTGTACCAAATGTTGGTATCAATGAATGTCCAATACCGTTGGGCCCTCTTCATTCTGGTATACTACTGATATGACCAACCCAACCAAACTTTGCCATTTCACCCGCTGTCATTCTTTGAAATGAAGTAAGCAAAATAAAAACAACTGCATTCAAAAAGAAATATATTAAAAGATAATATAAAACAACTAACATTTTTAAATTAAAAAACTAAAGCATGCTTTGAATGTATATGTTGTGAATATTTAAAGTAAACATGAAACTGACTATTTATCATTGCATGAAGTTGTGTACAAGTTTAATGTGACATCAGACTGCATGACTTTGTGAATTTATATTCCCTTTCACTTTGTGAAACAACTTATCTGCTTTCTTGTTTTAGACTTATTGCTTCTCACAAAGGTTATCAAGGTATGAACCTCATTGTAAACTATCATCAGAGTTGCCAAAAAAATGGCCTGCAAGTAATTTCTCCATACTGCTCTATCTTGGACAACTCACTCAATCTCCTCCATGGAACTGGGACCGATATTTCCTGCCTCTCTCAGCAAAATTCGTTTCAGGGTCTCCTTAGGTCAACCTCTCTTTCTTAACTGATTCAGTCCCGTGGAACACTGTAGTGCACATATTTCTTATCTGCGTGTCCCAAGCGTCTTTTAAAAGACGGCTACTATTGCGTTGAGTTTTATTAATTTTCACTCCGATTGTAGTTTTATATCAACCGGAAACTAAGTAGAAAGGAAGTACTAACGATAACCAAATCACAACATCGTGGTTTTGACTAGAATCAGAAGTGAAACCAAGTTTAATTTTCGTTTTCAAGTTACCCTGTGATTAAAAATAATGTCTAACAATTCAGAGTCTAGAAATGATTTGTTATCAGCTCTTTCTGCACGTTTTACAGCTGCAGAAGAGCGAGATTGGTTGCATGAAGATGTAGATACTGATAGTGAAGATAGTGAAGCTTCTGATTCTGATGACACAGAAGTTTGTGATTTAAATACGTCGATTATTAATAATTTAAATAATACTAGTAGTGTTTCCCAACCAGCTGCGAGAGGGGCGTTGTCCCAGTCAGGTTCCAGATGGTCGTGTTGCTAATTTGAGAACAGTTAGTAAACCATATATTCCGTCAATATTTTCTTAATTTTTGTGTATTCATAAATGGATTACTTATATAAAGAGAGCAGTTACACTGACTTATTCACCATATTGTTCCTCAAGGCCCTTGGTAAGTTGGATTTTGTTCTCACAATTTCAATTAATTTTTTATTACATGCTAATATTTGTCATGCACAGTCAACACAACATTATATTTTCGCATACAATAAATATTTTATGAAAGTACAATCATTTATCTTTAATTTGATATATAATAAGTTCAACTTTAAATCATATTTAGAAACAATATTTTAATTTAACTAAAGTATGTGTGCAATATTTTTGAAGCAAAAAAAATAATTCCGTCCAGAGGTGAAAAAACCTGGTACTGAATCAGTTAAACCCTTTGCATCCCACTTCAATGCCTGCTTTGATATTCGTTGATCATTTCTTCTCAAGGTGGGCCCAACATATCTCCATCTTCTCTTTCTTATAACAGTTGTCACTAGTGGTTGACCAGACATGTCTCTGATTTCATCACAATTTAAAGCTATGATTGTAGGCTATGTAGGCTATTGTAGGCTATGATTGATCATAGCCTACACAAATTTGAGTTATTCTAAAACAAAATTGTAACACCATTAAAAGCCTCACTAGAATTGGCCATGCAGTATTCAGACTCTATATCAAATAAAAATATCAAATAAAAATGCCATCATTGTCGGTGAAATCATAAACATGAAACACTGTGTGTGTTTAATTGAACTTTGGAACAAATCCATGTCTTGTTTGCCACTTTAACAACATGGAGGATGAAACAACATCTTGTAACTAAACTTTTCACACGAATATTCACTTTTTTCACAACAGGAAAAATATATTTGCAAATAAAACTATTTTTAAATAATCGAAAATAAATTCTGCCATGCCATATAGTATATGAATGAAATGGGAGTTATCTGCCCGTTGAATTCTGTAAACAAAAACAGTGTCGGATAATATAAAATAGTAGCTGAACAGTGAAACAAAACATGCATGGACCCAAATTAGACGTTGGCGGCGTGTTTTGGCATAATGAGAGAACTGTTTTCTACGTTGGGAGCGTCGACTGGACGCAATGAGGTAACAAACTAACGAGAGTAACTTTTGATATCTGCAATAGTTACACTGATAAAATGACAATTGACAAACTATTACATAAGTGACAACAAAACAAGAACCAGAAATGACATGACCAGTATGATCTAGCGGAAGTTCTATGGAAATACTAACAGCCATACACTGATTACCTGTTTTCTTTCAAAATACTCAAGTTGGTACCTGATAGCATAGCAGAAGAAATTATAATTGCAGAGTTAAATAATCTGACCTGGGAGTTCAATCAGATAACTTTTGTTTTAATAGAAAGTAAAATTCTTTCAGGGATTTATATGCAAAAATGGGATAGCTGATATCAAAGTTGACAACATTGTGTGGTAATGACCACCTGCTATGGAAATTCAGGGGTTTGAGACCAGCTTGGTCAAAAATTATTGGTGTGCACATGGTTTGCGGTTGGACTACAGGAGACCCTAATCCTTTACTTAATTATAAGTACCTCTGAAGTTGGTGTACAGCTTGCCTGAATGACAGGGGGCACTGGTGATATGTAAAGCCAAACTTCGCGCAAAAATCAGAGATGCTGTATTAGGTGCCATGACTACTCCTGAATTTTATCCTGCTTTTTCATTTTGAGTAGTCTGCGTAGGCAACTTGTGTGGAATCGGTTTTGTCGTCTTGCCTGTCTGCTATGCTCTGTCCATGTCTTGCCGGTGTACAGCAGCATGGTTAGCACTATGGTCCGGTAAACTTTCAGCTTTGTGGCTACACTCCTTCCGCTCCCACACAGTAACACACAGCCTTCCAAATACAGCACTGGCTTTGGATATCCTATTGTTGACCTCAGAGTCTATGTTTGCCAATCTGGATAGTATGCTACCAAGATAGGCAAAGTTGACAAACTGTTACAATGGGGAGGGGACATTACAAAGTTTATGTCGTGCAAAGTGAGCGACGGGCCGCAAAGTTTGGGAATCTATGCTCTAGAGATTGAAAACTTCAATAGATGAAATATTGTCTATATATTCAATGTTATTTCTTGTATAAATGTCATTGGATTTTTGTAGCTTACGTAGAGGTTTGTGTAGCTGCCTTTACAGTGTTGTTTCACTTGGCCAGTGAGTTTGCTGCAACAAATACATGGGGCAGTCTTAAGTATGTGGTCTGTATATGCCTGTCCACATGTACACCTGACTAAACTACCAATCTTGACTTTTGTATATGTGGCTGTGTAGTTAGTTGTATCCTGTTCTGCTGCATAGAAAAAAAAACTTATCTGCTCATGTTTTGATAGTCATCTTGTGTTAGTATTGTTGACTTTCTGATAGATTTAATCATCCTTTTCGTTTAGTGATATCTCTATAGATGGCATTCACTTATATGAAGCTCTCAGATAAACAATTCTAGACACTGAAATTGAACCACGACCCTTAGGTCTCTTGATACCCATCGCCTTGTCATAAATACTAGCGTTTTTAAGTCAGGGATCAGCTAGACTAACTAAATCCAACATAGATGCAATAAAGCAAATCAAATACTAGGACAAATGGCGCCAATTTTGAAATGCAAGCATCACCATAAACACAAAGAACATTGTTCAACACAATCTGTCTCCCCACATTATACTATCAGTGCCAAACTTGAATGCTGGCATCAAATGATAGAAGAAAACTAGTCAAGACAGAGATGAAGTGTCTACGCAGAATGCTGGGAGTATCAAGAAGAGACCAGTTTAGAAATGAAGACATCAGGAAAAGTAAAACTACATAGCACCAGAGATGAACTTCAAACAACAGTCGACTTCATCATAAGAATGCTTCTGACGGTATAATCATCAAAATATAAATCGCAAAGAAGAAAAAAGTGGGTACAACATCAGTAATGAACTTCATCAAGAAATAAAAAATGTAATGGTTTGACCATGTAAGCAAATTATCAATAGACAGTGCACCTCTAAGAGCAATGTTACTCCGATACAGTGGATACATAGCAAAGGGCAGTCCATGCAAAAGGTGGACCTCAGAGACAATAGAGGTGATGAAAAACACTGAATCGCACACAAAAACCTGTTCTAGAAATCTTCTTATCCTGACGCTATGAGACAAAACAGGATTAGAGAGAAGAAATAAAACATCTATAGCCACATATTGAGATCACTTATAATAGTGAGATAATGTATTATAAAGCTTGTATACAGAATTTGCTTGACAGAAATATACCTAGTCTGCATGTCTGTACAAGAACCTGGCTGTTGCTGGCTCATTATTTCTTGATGAGGTGGAAAGATGCCCCCAGTTCTAATAAACAAAATTTCCTAATGTAAGTTGTCATTATTTCTAAACATTTTTTGGTCAATAATCACTCCCTTTTAGGTAGCTTTATTTGGGGTATTTTGTTCCTTGCACATTTGATCAAATCCACAGAATTGTTAATGTTATTCCACCAGATCTCTACCCTTTATTTCATACACTGTCAAGAGTAATAGTTACTTTCACTCTGCTTTCAATATTTCACTACCATTTTACATGCTAGTCAAAATTTGTGTAGTGGGATTATTCATTATTTTGTTTGGTGTGTATAATGGTGCCCTTTTTTTAATGCATTAGCACAAATTTATTGTGAGTTTTTATGTAAATAAATAAATAGACGGTAAAATCTCTGGAAGACCTTCATAAATGGATGTTTACGTAGAATAGAGGGAGTGAGATGGTATAATAAGATTACGAATGAGGAACTCAGAGAAAGAACTAAACAGATACCAGTGGAGAAAGAGCTAAGGAAGAGACTCTAGCAATGGATAGGACACACATTGAGAAGACTGATCGGAAGCATTGCAAGACAGGCACTGTTTTGGAACCCGCAGAAAAAGAAGAAATGGGGAAGACCTAAACATACCTGGAGAAGAGAACTGGAGACTGATATTAAAAGGATATGTAAAACATGGAAAGAATTGGAAGGGATGGCAGGAGAGAGGAAGAGCTGGAAGAAGTTTGTTAAAGACCTGTGCTCTGTTGGAAGTTCAAAGGTGAAAATCTCTGGAGGTCACAGATATGTGACTTTACATAAGAATGCTGAGAATTCCATGGACTCCTAAAATGAGCAATGTTGATGTGCTGAAAGAAGTCAATGCACAGATAAATCTCATTATAACATAAGTTAAATAAATAGACAGTAAACAAGTATTAACTCTTTCCACGCTTTAAGCCACACACTGCGCCACGGTGGAAGTCCGTTGCACGCTTTAAGCCGCACACTGCGCCATAGAGTTGCTTCCCTTATAAGAAGTCTTTCTAGTTTTACTTCTACTATTTTACTTCTACTACTTTTTAACCTTGTTATTCTATTGGGTTGTCCAGTTTTCTTCAATTTAGTATATAATAATATATATATGTTTATTTATTGACGAGTAGTTGGAATCGTAATTAAAAACATTTTTTTTACTTCCTTGAATTAATTGCTTAAAAATTGAGGAAATAAATGGGCGTGGAAAGAGTTAAGGGCCTCTGGAAAAAGAAATTTACCGTGCACAGGACTCAAACCACAGACTTACTTCTTATGGAACCCATTGCCTAGCCCTGCTGACAAACATTTTTCAGAGCACAACCAGCTATCTCTAAAAATATTTTAAAAAGAGCTTCACTTAGTCTTTTTCTCTGTGTCTTTTTGAAACAGCATTGACTAAAGAGCACAGAATGATCAAGTCAGATTAGATCAAACAGTGCTTGCATAAACACATGCAATAAGCTTTTTGTGTTTGTTTATATATACGAGATGAAACAACAACATACATACACACAAGTAAACACATATAACAGACATGAACACATCATTCGTAGTAGCTTCAAGTATATTTGTAACAAGTGAATGAAGAGTTGGTTTTTTTTTAAGAACCGTAGGGGAAGCACTGGAGCCAATGAATATGGCAAGGAGTAAGCTTGTGGTTCGAACCCTGTGTTTGGTAAATTGTTTCGAATGTTTTAATACTTGTTTATTTCTATTTATTTACCACATTCATAGGCTCCAGTGCTTTCCTGGGGTTCTTAAAAACTTGTTACTCACTTCACTCAATTATCAACATAAGAAAAACGAAGCCATAATTTTTCATACATGTCATGAGAAAAGGAAAATTAGAAAACATGATGACAGCTGACAAAATCAATGGGGGATGATATAGAAGACAACAAAGAGGGAAATTCTTGACATTCTCAGGTCATAGTGTGAAAATTTCAACATCCAAACTGGTAGTCATTTCTCAGAACAGATACTTGTGATGATCTATGATCGTCCGCACAGGCTGATATCACACCGGTTGATATCGCAATTGTGATGAAAATTATAATGATCTTCTTCTTCTTCTTTGCTTTCGTTCTTTACGACCAATTTTAATCACTCCTTGTGATATGTTTGATCTTTGCCAAGAACGTGTATATGTTGCACATTGGTTTGGTAGGCCTCTAAACGCATAGACTTCTACACATTTAGGACATGTGCATCCGATTTCAGCCAAACCTCCTTAGTCGCCTCTTACGACATGCGTGGCAGGTAACAGTTGTTCTATTATTTACACCCCAAATTTGGGCCCCAGTAGCCACTCAGTTACTATGATGACAATGATGACAATTTATTATGATGACAATGTATGTGAAAGTTAATTACAATACATCTTAAACTGTTGGAGAAAAAATGTAATGTTTTATCAATTTCTGTAGTCTCATAGCTAGAAGGAATATTCTGGCAAGTAAAACAAAACTCTGTTCAGTTTCTGCTTGTTATGAGTTGAGAAGAAAAAAATAGTTCATGAACTAACAAAAATTTCATTAAAAACTGAATAGAATAAAACACTAATAAATAGAAAATGTAATAAATTATTGAACAAGGTAGATCATTCTGAGTACCAGAAAGGAATTCAGGTCTTCAAGTTTTTGTTCAGATTTTCTACATAACATATGTAGTAACAGAACCATTTTAAGGAAAGTTTTGAAGAAGAACATAAGAGAAGTAAATGAAACTTGCAAAGACATCTCTGTAATAAACAAAAGTTCATTTTATCAAAACATAAGACCTTGTCTGAGAGTGAGCTTTAGTTTAATAGAACATAAGATGAGAACGGTGCAATGATACTTCTTGTCTGATAGTGAGCTTTAGTTTAATTGAACATAAGATGAGAACGGTACAATGATACTTCTTGTCTGATAGTGAGCTTTAGTTTAATAGAACATAAGATGAGAACGGTGCAATGATACTTCTTGTCTGATAGTGAGCTTTAGTTTAATAGAACATAAGATGAGAACGGTACAATGATACTTCTTGTCTGAGAGTGAGCTTTAGTTTAATTGAACATAAGATGAGAACGGTACAATGATACTTCTTGTCTGATAGTGAGCTTTAGTTTAATAGAACATAAGATGAGAACGGTGCAATGATACTTCTTGTCTGATAGTGAGCTTTAGTTTAATAGAACATAAGATGAGAATGGTACAATGATACTTCTTGTCTGAGAGTGAGCTTTAGTTTAATAGAACATAAGATGAGAACGGTGCAATGATACTTCTTCTCTGAGAGTGAGCTTTAATTTAATTGAACATAAGATGAGAACGGTGCAATGATACTTCTTGTCTGATAGTGAGCTTTAGTTTAATTGAACATAAGATGAGAACGGTGCAATGATACTTCTTGTCTGATAGTGAGCTTTAGTTTAATTGAACATAAGATGAGAACGGTACAATGATACTTCTTGTCTGAGGGGGAGCTTTAGTTTAATAGAACATAAGATGAGAACGGTGCAATGATACTTCTTCTCTGAGAGTGAGCTTTAATTTAATTGAACATAAGATGAGAACGGTACAATGATACTTCTTGTCTGATAGTGAGCTTTAGTTTAATTGAACATAAGATGAGAACGGTGCAATGATACTTCTTGTCTGAGAGTGTGCTTTAGTTTAATTGAACATAAGATGAGAACGGTGCAATGATACTTCTTCTCTGAGAGTGTGCTTTAGTTTAATTGAACATAAGATGAGAACGGTACAATGATACTTCTTGTCTGAGAGTGAGCTTTAGTTTAATAGAACATAAGATGAGAACGGTGCAATGATACTTCTTGTCTGAGAGTGAGCTTTAATTTAATTGAACATAAGATGAGAACTGTACAATGATACTTCTTGTCTGATAGTGAGCTTTAGTTTAATTGAACATAAGATGAGAACGGTACAACAATACTTCTTGTCTGAGGGGGAGCTTTAGTTTAATTGAACATAAGATAAGAATGGTACAATGATACTTCTTGTCTGAGAGTGTGCTTTAGTTTAATAGAACATAAGATGAGAACGGTACAATGATACTTCTTGTCTGAGAGTGTGCTTTTTTCGTTTAATAGAACATAAGATGAGTACAGTGCAATGATACATGTGTTCTGAGTATGAGGTTTAATAGAACACAAAAGACATCAGTACAATAACACATTTGTAATTTCCAAAATGATTCAAATTCTAGAAAAAATGACAGGCTGAAAGTGAAATAAAAGTCAGTTAAATTTGTATCGAGTGTTACATTGTTATTAATCTATCCATGCTTTTTTTTTATCAACATAACTATGAGTTGCTCTGTCTGATGGTGCCTAAAATATGTGTTACTAATTAGCAAAGTGTCTTCTGTTCAATAGGAAAACAAGATAACCAATAGAATTAACAGTTAAAGCTTGAATCTTCTTTGTGTTTGAACAGTTTTAAAATTATGTGGATGACATGATATTCAATATATATATATATAATATATATATATATATATATATATATATATATATATATACAGAATATATGTCATTCTTTGATGAACTTTATTATGTTTGTATATACATGTAATTCTTTGACTAACTTTATTATTTGTTTGTATATACATGTCATTCTTTGACTAACTTTATTATTTGTTTGTATATACATGTCATTCTTTGACTAACTTTATTATTTGGGTTTTTTCAATGTCATTCTTTGACTAACTTTATTATTTGGGTTTTTTCAATATCATTCTTTGACTAACTGTTTTATTCGTCTTTATATATATGTCATTCTTTTACGAACTTTATTTCTTGTTTGTATATATGTCATTCTTGAACTTTTTTTGTTGTTGTATATATATATGTATATATATGTCATTCTTTGACTAACTTTATTTCTTGTTTGTATATACATCATTCTATGACTAACTTTATTAATTGCTTGTATACCATGCTTTAACTAACTTTATTTGTTATTTCTATACATATGATGCTTTATGCTATTGACGCTTACAAATATGTGCCTGAAATCTATTATTTTTGCCCTTATCTGTATTTTGCTTTTGTTACTACTATTTTAACTAACCTCATTACATTCACTTTATCTCCAAACCTATATAGTCAATGTCAGCTGTTTTTTGCTATGAAAGACTTAACCTTAGTGAGTGCTGGACACTTCTAATTAGTAAATGTATAAACATATATTGGAGTTCTATAAAACTTATTAAAAATAAACAACACAATTTACCATTGCCTTTTCAGACCTTAGGATATGAAGTGCTTGTCACTTCATTTTTAAAGATCCTAGTGTGCAGGAGGTAGGAGGGCCAATTTCTTTTCTCACATGCGGACCATCAAGTGTGGGATTGAACCCACAATCTTCGTGTGTCCAAGTTGATAGGCAAACGCTTATGCATTACGCTAATCCGCCCAATATAAAACGTACAGTGTAGAAAAAACTGAGAGCCTTACAGTCAGATATAATCCTACTTCCACTATGAATTTGATCCTGAACATGCACCTACAAAGACAGGTGTATTAACATCTACGATATTGCGAATCTGCAAACTTTTAGTGTTTGGGTTCTTAGTTTACTTAATCACTGTTCATAGTCGAAAAGTCTACAATTATATATTGTACATAATTTGTTCAAGTTACAGATTTGTTCATCTTCTTTTTCGAACACTCAATATCAACCACTTTTCAACCACTCTGTGTGATTTGTATGTGATCTGAGCCTAAGAGCGATTGTATGTTATTCCAGTTATGCACCTACATGTAGGCCAGCACATCCGATTTCTGCGCTGCTTTTTATTTACTAGGGTAGCTTTCCTACGTCCTACATCAGTCACCTCTTACGACATGCCTTGTAGGTCTCAGTGGTACTATTCTTTGCTTCCCTTGCGGGCCCTGGCACCACACGGGCGGATTTGTTCATCAATGGATCGTGTTCATATTCTGAAGCAGTCGATTGTTGTGGTGGTGTAACTACTATTTACCCTTAGTGTATAAATATAGATTGTATTCAGTTTTAAATGTATATAATGTTTTTAAATATCCAAATTATGAATGTAAAGTGGTCCATGTATTCAGTATTCAAAATAATATCGTTAACACATCAATTACCAGCAGCGGCAGCATAGAGCATCGTAGAGTGTAACTAATTTGGCTTGTTATAATTGCAACAATTCATTGGTAAAATAACATATCATTCATCACAACTTGATCAAAATTAAGAAAAATAAAGGCCTACTTTACACATACATCTAAAGGGTTAAATAAAAAAGTGAACGCACATTATTTTTGCAAAACCTTTTTTTTTCTTCAAATTTTTGTAGTTAATGTGTTAACAAAGATATAAACTTGTATAATTTAGCAAAATTTATTGTGCTTTCAGATGTAGTATAGTCACCTCTTCTTTTTCTTCTTTGAACTCTCCATAACGACTTGTTAAACGACTCGTTAAACGACTCTTTGTGATTTGTAAATGATCTGAGCTGAAGAGCTATTGTACATTGTACGAGTTATGCTCCTACAAGTAGGCCAGCACATCTGATTTCTGCAACACTTTTTATTTACTAGGGTAACTTCCCTGTAACTACATAATGTTGCCCCTACCTTAGTTGCATCTTACCTTGTAAGTCGCAGTGTTACTATTATTTGCTTGCCTTGAGGTCCCCGGCAACACACAGGTGGTATAGTCACTGAGTTTTCGAATGTTTTGATATTTCTTTTAAGCGTATAGCAATCTGCAATCAGTGTAAATGACACATATTCTGTATGTACATTGTTAGTATTCTATTTCTAAGTTTACTTGCATCAATCTGTACTAATAATTTATATTAAATTTCTTATCTTGTATCAGTTCTTAGTATACATGCTCATAAAATCACATCTTTATCCACTCGTTTTAGGGAGTAAATGTGGAGGTGTAACTACCTTTACAAACTTCATCCATTTTGTATATTCCATTCCTACTATGGAATTAAAACACGGACCACATGCTTAAGAAGCAAGTTCACTTACAACTACGCTACTGCGACTCTCATTCTGATATGCTTTTGAAATGTGTGTTCTTGATATGTTATCAATGATTATTGTTTAGTTTTCCTGTGCTGGTAGGCTAAACTATTTATGCAATTACTTTACATAAACTTCTTCTAGTCTGCAACTTTAAGATTGAAATATGTTATCAATTTTTAAGTGTTTTCAATATTGCATTGCTTATATTCTCAGACAAGCCATTCATGTGTTGTCCATCATTTAATTTGTTTATATATTTGTCATTTTCTATCCACCCCCTGTCTGTCACGTCATAGCAGCCGGAGGCACCCCTGACCAGTGGAAGAATCTTATTTGACTACCAGGCCATTAAAGAGGATGAAGTGACTGTGTCCAAGGGAGAGCTGGTTCAAATCCTGAACACAAACCATCAGAACATGTACTTAATTCATAGACCAGCTAATCAAACATCTCCTGCTGCAGAGGGCTGGGTCCCTAGTCATATAATTGGTCCTAGAGATGGAGATGGGAGTCTCAAGTAAGTTGTTTTATTATAAGTTACTGATCACTATATCATCTTTCTATGTCCCCCTTATTCAGTTTTAAAAAATAAACTATCGTACTGCCTGTAGTAAGTAAAAAAGTAAAGGAACCCTTTCATACCTCGTGGTATATGGGTCAATACAGTGTTAGGCCTGTATTTTTCATTGACCGTCGGCACATGATGGGTGATGTGGTCAGCATCACGCCGGCCGCCTTTACTTTCCCAGAGCATGTCTGGTACCCAGTTGAGGCTGGGTCGACCTGAGAGCCGTCTCGGTCGGGAAAATTCCACGTGCATTGCGGGAGCTGAACCCAGACCACCAGCCTTGCGAGCGAGTTCACTAACAACTACGCTACAGCGGCTCTCACTGCCTGTAGTACTGCTTTTTAATGCAGTGTAGGACAGGTGGGATGAGAACCTGAGGAATTTAATGGCCGCATGGCTAGTATAATCGCAGCGAAGCTGTTCATGTTTCTGATTTTCCATTCAGTGAAACCGCTAATTATATTCTCTGATATTCTGACACATATTTTGTTTATATCTCTCCTATTTTTGATTTGACTTTGTTATTCCAATTCTGTCCTGAAGTATTTGTTGACCAAAGAGAGAGAGAGAGTGACACACAACTCTATTAGATGTGTTTCTTCTCACCTAATTCTGGTCCTTCATTGTGTCTTCCCATAAAACATTGTCCTCCAATCTAGCTATGTTCTCCAATTTAGCATTGTTCTCCTATATACCATTGTCCTCCTATATACCATTGTCCTTCACTCTGGCATGTCCTCCCATCTTCTTCTTGTTGCGCTCGATCGCTATAAATTCAGGCATAGTCGGAGTGCTTGGTATGGCCCTTCTAGCTGATTTTTCCATGAAGGCTTGCTTTCCTTTTCATCAGTATGCTTCCATCTAACAATGTCCTCCCATCTAACATTGTCCTCCAATCTGGCATTGTCCTCCCAGCTAACAATGTCCTCCCATCTAACATTGTCCTCTTTACAAACACTGTCCTCCAATCTGGCATTGTCCTCCCAGCTAACAATGCCCTCCCATCTAACATTGTCCTCTTTACCAACATTGTCCTCCATCCTCCAATCTGGCATTGTTCTCCCAGCTAACAATGTCCTCCCATCAAACATTGTCCTATTTACATTGTCCTCTAGTCTAACAAATCTAAAGGATCTGCATGTGAAAGTAGAAATCAAACTTACATTCTCCCACTGTCAATAATATCTTTCTTCTTCTTCTTTGCATTCGTTATTTACGACCAAGTTTAATCACTCTTTGTGATATGTTTGATCATTGCCAAGAACGTGTATACGTTGCACATTGGTTTGGTAGGCCCCTAAATGCATAGACTTCTGCACGTTTAGGACATGTACATCCGATTTCAGCCAAACCTCCTTAGTCGCCTCTTACAACATGCGTGGCAGGTAACAGTGGTTCTATTCTTTACACCCCAAATTTGGGCCCCGGTAATCACTCGGCGGTAAATAATATCAGGGAAGTAACTTCTCTCTAAATTATTCCACCGCCTGTGTGGTGCCGGCCCGCAAGGGAAGCAAAGAATAGTACCACTGCAACCTACACACGGCGAACCAACACCGCTCTTTTAGTAATTTGCACTACCTTTTTCAGCGCAGTCCGCGACGGAACACAAGTCAGCCATTGTGTTTTTCGATCGAATCGATGAAACAGCGTATAAACAATTGCTTCATATGAAATATGTGTCATTCATATAGTAAAACCGATTGTTCTACGTGTAACTGTAACATATTCTACAGATCTGGAAAATTCTATGATTATATGTTAAGTAGAAGCTATTTTGAACGAAATTTTTTCGATGGTCACTACCATTATTTTGGAACCTTGAAAATTTCGCTTGGGTACTACCCATAAACATTGTATTTACGTGAAACGGCATTATTAACTTCTCTTTACTCATAAATTTTCATTACTAGAAACATTTTCTCTCTTCTAAGGGCAACTTTACGTCTGCAACTCGTCAATAACCTACCAGACTTACCATTTATCTGTGCTACGAAGCCGGTTTGCTTTTGACGTCCATAACAACCGCTGCAGTTTGCGATCTTCTCGTGAATTCTTTTCGTCATTTTACTTGTGTCAACGATATCCAGCAATGCTAAATACAAATTTTTAATTTTCTTTTTATATTTCAAACATTATTTATGCCTTTCAGTTGACTTTTGTATCGAGTATCAACGGTAATATTAAATATCCCACACTAGATCTAGCTGTCCAAAGTGAACTATTCGTCAGCGATAGACGGCAATAATGATTGGCCCGATCTTTATCGTACACTATTCAGATTTACTTGAGAAGTCTCATATTATTGTATTGTGATTTCAGAATTAAAATAACTAGTGAATCATTTCAGTATCCTTTTAATTGTCTTTCTTAATTATTAGTTTTTGTCAATAATGAAAACACACTGGTAAATCATTTACCTGTACTTCAACTATATAGAAATTAGGATTTATACAAAGATCTTCTTCTTCGATCGTTCTAGGCCTGTTTTAATCATTCTCATTGTGATATATAAACAGCCACACATCAGAACGTGATGTACGTGCACCAGCCTTCAGCACCTATTGGAGCCCAGTTGCTTATCCTTCGGTGGGGTGTTCGCTTTCAGCCAGCTTTTGATTTACTAGGGTGAGCTTTCCCTAGGGTTCGATCAGCTTTGCTGTATTTTTGGGCTTTGTGATCTACGCCGGGACAGTGAGTTACGCTGTTTATGCCCGTTCTGACTGAGAAATATTTCTCGGGCTTGTAAGCTTATCCTCGGACGGCGTCTTACTCGTATAAGACACCGTGTAAAGTATCGGCCTTCGCCAATGTTCAGACCCGAACTTCCTGTTTGATCCATACATTGTCGGCCTTGCTTTACCGTACATTTTTGAGTTTGATCCGGGAAGGAACATTCTCAGCCTCTTCTAGACGCGTATTGGTACATGGCAATTTGCAATTAACCTAGAAAGCACTGGCATGGGGCCGAGTACAAACAATGTAGAGGGTCGTTTCAGTCGGCACTATCAGCGTAACTGAGGATTTTGCGCTCGCCGCCATCACCCGCCCCAGTTATTCCGGCGATGTTAGTTACGACTGCAATCGAACCTTGCCGGTTGCCCCAAGGCTGGCAGTTCCGTTAGGCATCACCAACCTCAGTTCTTCCGGGGATGTTAATTTTAATCGCACAGTACCTTGCACGGTTTTCCCAGGGCGGGTAGTTTCGTTATGCACTAAACGCAACTTGTTCTTTTGCGCTTGGCAAACCTTGCCCAGTACATGTATCTGCACCGGGCTACCAATGCGGGGTCAGCTGCAATCTTCTCTCGCACCAACACGATTGTAGACTTTTATTCGTTACGGTCCTGTCTTATTTATTCTTGCCGACGGGCTGGCAATGTTTGCCCCTCCTCAGGGCTTCGAGCTTCTCCCTACGTGGGCATACGTTTGGTCACTGGATGCACCTCTCATCCATGTCTGAGACGTTTCGTTGCTGTTTCTTTGCGTTCAGGGACTTGGGCAATATCTTGTTGGACATCGGTCAGGAGATTTGTGCATTTTCTTTGTATGCATCTTTATCGTGTTTCCGTACTTGCACTGCTACCCCTACCAGTAGTTTTCTCTCCCGATCCCTGCCCCTCTTAGCCAGACCGGAACCATAGTCTGTTTCCAGGGTCACCGCGTGGAGGTTGGGGGCAGGGTCTTGGTTAGCGCGCGCCCTCGCTAACCCTGGCTCATGTTACCACCATGACCTCATGAGCCTTTGACCCCATGCAAAGATCTGATTTGCTGTATCATTGTGTTTACTGTACCTTTGATTAATCAATTTCGAGCTCTTGGGCTCAGATCACATACAAATCACACAGAGTGGTTAACAAGTGGTCGATCTGGAGCGTTCGAAGAAGAAGAAGAATTCCAAACAGTCCTTAATGAAATACACAGTGAAATGCCTATATGGTTTTTCCCCATGTTTTAGTTCTCACATCAATTATACAGTATTTTTCCTTAGTGAAATATTTGTTATTTTATATGCCTCTTCTAATCTTTTTCTATTTTTTCATGTTAGCATCCACTTTATTACATAATCGATCCATGTTATTTTATAATTCAACAGGAAATCATCCAAACAGATGTTCAAAATAAAGAAGCCAATGTTTCGTTCACCTCAGCGCACAGAGGTTGATAGTAAAGAGAGAAAAGATATGGATGGGATGAACAGCTTAGAAAGAAAATCAAAATCTCTTGGTAGAGATGGGAAACCAAAAGTCAAGGTAATGATTCATAGTACTTTCTCGTCTTCCATCCTTTCATTCTTCTTTTTATTTGCGCTTGAAATATTCTCTATATATATTTAGTATTGTCTCTTAACCCTTACGCCCCATAATTTATTTTTGTTTACTTTGCAATGTAAACTAAATTAGCCATGATACTGTCTTTACGTCATCTTAAATAATACTATAAGACAGTATATCGGCTCTAAAGGACGAAAGGGTTAACTAAATTTCACTGTACTTTGTAGCTCACATAGAGGTATGTGCAGTTTTATTTTCAATTTCGTTTCACTAGGCCAGTAAGTTTGTCTCAGTATATCATATTTGGACTGTCTTGAAGTTATGTACTCTGCAATCTTGGGTGCCTGTACACATGGCTGAATTGCCAATCTTGAATTTGTATACATGTGATTGTGAAATTTGTTTTTGTACTGTTCTGAGGTGCAGGGTGGCTTGTTCTAATCTGCTCATATTTTGGTAGCCATCCTGTGCTAGTATTGGGGCTTTCTGATTGATCTAATCATCATTTTCTTCTGATAATACATAATGGGTACATCCGGTTGCTCTCCTCCAGCAACTTCCTTCTCCATTTGATCTGATGTCTCATTTCCTATTACTCCACAGTAAGAATATATCCACTGCATGGCGACTGAGTGGATATTTGCACAGTTCAGAAAATAGACCCTGTAGACCTGACAATTTATTTTTACTGAAGTGCTTGGAACACTGATATTGTTTCTGTAAAAAATATCAATATAAACAGAGATTATTACGTGTTTCGCCATGAAAAAATACCAGTGTGTATATCAAGATTGGTGTTCAATTGGATGCTCCCATTGATACTCCGATCATATCCCTAGTCTTTTGCTTCTTCTTTTTTAAAATGTTTTCTACTAGCCCATCCATGTAAACCATGATTCATAGATTTTGTAGGCATTCTTCATTCAGAAAACTGAGAGTAACTGTCCATATGTTACACACTATTCTGTTAATCCTTGTTGAATATTCTTTTCACCCCTATATTTGTGGTTCAGTCCCCTCTCTCTAAGGAATATGTTTCAGTTCAGACTTCAGAGGGATGTCAGTTTTTGATAAGTCTGTGGTTTTTCTATGAAACCATTTGGCCTGGGGAATAAAAATGCTTCTTTTCATTCTTCCCATTGCCTTCACATTAGCCTACCTTATCATGGTTGGAAGGTTTTGTAAATATCAGTCGACCACTCTCCCTTGAGGTGGCCATCCTTTTTCTTGTCTTGTCTTCTACTTCTACTACACTTTCCCCAAGTATATGGGATTAAAATATAGTGTCCAGTGAGCACACCCTGCATAAAAGCCTGGGTTGGTAAGCCCTGCAACAGAAAGCTGAAGTCACCTAAAGTAGTAGGACAACTCCAGACAAATTCTATCACTGGGAAGACAGGGGACTGCAACTGTCTAGAGAACAAACTCAAAAAAAGATGTCCTCAAAAATGGAATGTGTCAACCATTATTTGCAGGAAGGAATTGACACAATAAGAATGACTCCATGACCATGCCAGTCTTCCCATTGTTCGACATACGCCGGAAATTTTCTGCCTGTGTCAGTACTTTCACGTCTCTATCTTCTCTCAGTGCATTTATTTCCCCCCCTCCTAATTATCTTATCTCTTCTGTAAGTGTTAATTTGATTGCTCTTCTGATGACTTGAAGCGGCCATTTTTTATATCTTATCCAGCTTACATAATGTAGTATTTAATGCTGGATACCATATAGATGACCCATATTCAAAGTATGGTCGTTATGTTCTATTGGTAAACATTTCTACATATTTTCTAACCCTCCTCATGCAGAATGCAACAGTTAACTCTTCTGAATTACTATATTATTCATAAATACTAGTCCTCAAACAAGAATAAAAATGTTTGCATTTATTTATTATTATTTAGTTTTCTGCTTCGGAGCTTGGATTTGACCTACCGCCCATCATACAGCTACCACTGACTAGTTTGACAATCCAGGCTGGAGATACAGCAACCCTGACCTGTAAAGTATGTGGTCGACCTAGGCCACTAGTGTCTTGGCGGTATCAGGACACGCAGATCATTGGTCCAAGTTCTCATGTAATGATGTTGTATAATGAAGAAGGACTGGCAACTCTACAGGTATCATTGAATATTTTATTGTCTTTAGATCTTACATGTTAGTCTCATATCTGGCAGAGGAGTTAGACTTAACAATGTTAGTGATTTAAGTTTGATCATGTCAGACATCATCTATGAAACCTCTCTGTTGAAAGGTGAGATTTACTGCATACTAACTTACTTATTTCTCTCCGCTCCTCATGGAGCATAGGGCCTCAACAGTTGTTCGCCACTTTTCCTGGTCTGTGACTGTTTTCTTTTTGTCCTCCCAGGACAGTTCAGCACCACTCAGTTCCTCAAGAAGACTCCATCTCCAGGTCCACTTAGGGCGTCAACTTTTCTGTTTTCCTATGGCAAAGGGGTTAAGACGTTAGCTTGTTGTTCTGAAGGTTGGGGGTTCAAAGCCATAGCGAGTCACATGTACAATTTTTTCATGAGAACCTTCGATTAAGAAAATACCTTCCTCAAATTTGTGAAAGAGAACAAGAAAATACCTGCCTCAAATTTATGAAAGAGAACAAGAAAATACCTGCCTCAAATTTGTGAAAGAGAACAAGAAAATACCTGCCTCAAATTTGTGAAAGAGAACAAGAAAATACCTGCCTCAAATTTGTGAAAGAGAATAAGAAAATACCTGCCTCAAATTTATGAAAGAGAACAAGAAAATACCCTCCTCAAATTTGTGAAAGAGAATAAGAAAATACCCGCCTCAAATTTATGAAAGAGAACTAGGCAAAGATTTATGAAAGTGAACAAGAAAACTACCAATCCTCCTTGAGAGAATTATGATAATTTGTTTGACACATAATCAGGAAACTTCTTCGTCTTTTGTCGTCACACTGCTACCGGGTTGTTGCCCAGTGTCGTGGTTTTCTGTTTTTGTCTTGCGCTGTTCTGGTGGCTTGTGTGATTGTTATCTTTGCTCTTTCACAGGATTCTGCTACGCCATCTAACCATCTTTTCCGTGGTCTTCCTCTTGCCTTTCCCGATGTTCTGTTGTAGAAGACTCTGTATACTGTGGAGTTTGGATGCATTCTTATTAAGTGGCCAAACCACTTCATTCTTTGTTTCTCTATGTAATTCAAGCACGGTTTTGTGCCAACTTTCTTTTTTATGCTGATGTTAGTGATTCTGTCTTTTCTTGTGTTGTTGGTAACTTTTCGCAGGCAACACATTTCACATGTAGTTATTTTTGTGACTGCGCTTTGCTCAATGTCCATGTTTGGCTCTGGTAACACAAAGTAGGTAATCAGGAAACAGTCTAGCAATATAACCATATGTGCACTTTACTGAAACCCACATTGAAGAGGTGTTTCTAAATTAGCTCAAAGTAATCATACTTTGATCAATAGCAACACCAGGATAAATTTGATTCAAATGTATCTTCAGATCTCAAATGTATCAGCCACGGATGGTGGAGAATATTCCTGTGTGGCTTCCAGTGAACTTGGTACAGTGATCACGAGAGCTATGTTGACTGTGCTAGGTACGTAGTTGAGGCTGTTTTTATTTAAAATATAATAATAATTCCTCTTGTACCGTTATACGTTACATAGGGCCTGCAAGTAATTTCTCCATACCGCTCTATCCTGGGCAACTCGCTCAATCTCCTCCATGGAACTGAGACCGATATTTCCTGCCTCTCTCAGCAAAGTGCGTTTCAGGGTCTCCTTAGGTCGACCTCTCTTTCTTTAACCCTTTGCATCCCACTTCAATGCCTGCTTTTATATTCATTGATCGTTTCTCCTCAAGGTGTGCCCAACATATCTCCATCTTCTCTTTCTTATAACAGTTGTCACTAGTGGTTGACCAGACATATCTCCAGACATATTTAAAATATGCTTATTTGTTAATATGGTTAGTTTCATGTCATTTTAGAATGCATCACATTGTGAGTTGTTTCTCATAATCTTGGAAGTTTTTTTTCCTAAATCGTCAATGAGTTAATACTATTGTTTCTTATTGAAACTTGTTACTTATTGCACATTAATTTTATTGCTAATACTGTTGGCATGTGCTATTTTTAACTCTCGCGATCGTGATCGCTCTTTTTCTGCCATTTTTATCATTCTTATTGTATATAAACAGCCTTTGTCAAGAACGTTTGTTTTACGTCACATCAGTACCATTTGGAGCTCTAGTGCTTGTCCTTCTGCTACGTGTCCGATTTCAACCAGCGTTTACTGGGTTCGCTCTCCGTTAGCCTTTGACTGTCCCCAGACAACCTGCAAGGCAGCAGGTTGTTATTTTTACTGATATTACTCATTGACATTATTTATTTTTATCATCTTAATTTTATCTGTAAAATAATTTATAATTATAGTATTAATGAGATAGTGAAACACGTAAAAACAAACAAAGTACTGTAGTTTTACAAGTACAATAACATTACACAGTGTTTGACCAAAGGCTTTAATCAAGTAAAGGATACACCAGAAAGGAAGAAATTCACTTCTTATACAGTAGACATAACATAGACAATTAGACAATAAATCCAGAGCTGTTAGGGATTTATTGTTTATTTATATATGTTATGTCTACTGTATAGAAGTGAATTTCTTCCTTCTGTGTATCCTTTACTGGATTAAAGCCTTTTGGTCGAAATACTGTGTAATGTTATTGTTTTTGTACTTTGTAAAACTACTGTACTTTGTTTTTACATGTTTCATCGGGGACTGCCTAGAGTAGTTGATAGTAGCTCGGCCTGCTAGCTGTGAGACGCCTCATAGCTCGGGTTCGAACCTACTGCCCAGCATTTGTTCGAGTCCCCTGATCTTACTCAGGACGATAACGTGAGTGCCTCTGAAGTTGGAGAAAATCTGACTGTTTGGCGAGGAATACTAATTACGAGTACATTGAGCACACTGCTGCCAGTGTAAAGTAATTTACAATGTGCACGCTGCTGCCATTGTAAGAAATTGGAAAACAGATTTTCACGCAAAAATCAGTTTCAGAGATGAAACTTCGTCTGAGTTGAAGCGGACGAAAGAAAAAAAGAAAAAAAAACCATGTTTCGTCATTGCTGCATAGTTTTACTGCAGTATTCCCTTATATCGATAATATTAATGAGATGCTCATTCTATCATTTAAATTCGTTGCTTAATACATGAAATATACAAATTATGTGTTATCATCTTTTTCTCAATAGTTTGTCCAGGTCCTCCTGGTCAGCCAGTAATCAGAAACCAAGTAGGAACAGCTGTCCATTTAGAATGGGCTCCACCGCTCAATGCTCAAACTACACCAACCATGGGATCAGGTGTTCCTGTCCAGATACAAGGCTACACTATCGAGTTCAGAGAAGCAGGTCAGTCTGTCTAAAATGTCTGTCAGAAGTACAGAAATAGACTTGGAAAATAAAGAGTGAAACGCGTAAAAGCAAAGTACTGTAGTTTTACAAAAACAATAACAATATACAGCAACATTTCGACCAAAAGGCCTGTATCAAGCAAAGGATACACCAGAAGGGACACATTTCACCTCTTTCACAGCACACTACATATAGAATACAAGAATAAAATCCTAATGGCCCTAAATTAAAAAGAGCTTATAACTCGTAGTGAAGAGTCTGGCCGAATGGATTAGAGTGCAGGCTACCATGCGTTCAAACCCCTTTAAGGCCAAGAAGTTTATTTCTGTCAGGGGCATAAAATAAAATTCTGACCTAAACAGTTGCGCGGCAATTGCACTAGTCATGAAGCCATTAAATTCCACAGGCTCATTTTCATCGCTGTTCTACACACCCCTCCTAAAAGCGGTATTACAAACAGTAACAACAGTTTTTTTTTTTAGTTTTTTTTTTTATAACTCATAACACTAGAGAACATTGTCATAGACACTTATGGATCTGTAGTGTGTTGTCATATCCAAAAGTCTATGCTTTAAAAGGTACCAAAGGTGAAGTGAAGGAAATGACAGATATAAGGATAAACTAACCAAATATGAACAAGATCCTACTTCACTTCCAAGTCGTAGCCTTGCTAACATTTTGCACATTCTTCTTCTTCATACTTTGGCCCACTATGAATTTAGGCGTAGTCAGGGCGCTGGTATGGTTCTTCTGACTGATTTTTTATGAAAACCTGCATTCTTTTTTATTAGTGTCCGCTACCTTACAGGCATGCTTTCTACATATTCAGAGGTACATTTTGCACATTCTTCTTCCTCTTCTAATGCTTCATATCAACCACTTGTTAACCACTCTTTGAGATTTGTATGTGATCTGAGCCTAAGTGTGATTGTACACTGTGCCAGTAATGTGCCTACAAGTAGGCCAGCACATCCAATTTCTGAGATGTTTTTATTTACTAATGTATCTTCCTAGGCCCCTACCTCAGTCGCTTCTTACAACATGCCTTGTAGGTCGCAGAATTACTATTGTTTGCTCCCCCTGTGAGCCCCGGCAACACACTGCAATTTTGCATAATAGAAAAACCTGATTAAATCTGAATGTTTGAAGAAGTATAAATAACGTTATATAATTTAATCAATACACTATACATCAGATACATCTTGTCTTCAGTTATTAGTATAACATTTGTTTGCTTCAGGTTCCACTATGTGGCAGCTGGCTATTCCTTATGTTCCTAACACATCACAAGTAATAGGTGAACTAGAACCAGGCCTGACCTACCAGTTCAGGATCAGTGCAAACAATGCCATAGGAATGAGTGAACCTAGTAAGCCATCACCATATGTGGCTATCCCTAATGAATATGGTAAGTATTATTCTATTATAGTAAACATTAATATAGTAATCAATACGATCATTGGAAGCCACAGAGATGTGGTTTTACAGAAGAATGTTGAGAATTCCATGGACAGCAAAGAAAACAAACGTGGAGGTTTTAAATCAGGTCTGCACACAAAGAAACCTTATCAAAAGAATAAGAATCCGACAATCAAGGTCCTTTGGGCATATAATGCGAAGAGAAGGTTTAGAACATTTGGTGACTACAGGTAAAATTCAGGGAAGGAGAGATCGTGGAAGACAGAGGGAGAAGATGTTGGATGGCCTGACATCATGGTTCGACAAAATATCGACGTCAGAACTGATTACATGCACCAAGCAAAGAGAGTTGTGGAGAGACATGATCGCCACGCCGGCAGGCATGACACTTGATTGAGTAAACATTGCTTAACATGGGCTTTTAACCTTTTTTTCCTTTATGATAGTGTCATTGTTTTCAGCCCTTGCCACAATTGGGTATCAGAAAAACACTGGGAAGTATTATCCCATCAAGTCTCATTTGTCAAAGATAGGTATAGATTTAACACCATAATCACCATGGTTGAGATCATGTTAATCCTTGCTTCATTAGCTATAGTGCGTTTCAAAATGATTTTCCGCGGGGAAATTTAATATCTCTGCAACCGCTTGACCGTAATTGTTGTAACTTTGCATATGATCTAATGATCGTAATGTCCCGAGGTTGATATTTTTTTACTCAATAATAAACGTATGGTTTAAACTTTTCTTTATGTAAAGTATATAAAAGTGACCATCTCCTTAGCCAACCATATAATGAGAAGTATTACCCCTTCATATTTGTGAGATGTTGCAAGTTCCACGACTTGCACGTTTTTCACGTGGTTTTCCGATTTTAATCGCTTTATCGCACTTTAAAAAAATGTATAAGGATCCTTCCGGTGTGTTTAGTTACAATTTACCGTTTGTGTTTTCAGAGCATAAGTGTATTACAAAACGTTTAGTATTCTAGATTTGTTATACAATGGGTATGAAATCAAGTTTCTTACACTGCATACAGTGGCTGTGAAAATGTATAAATATTTTATCAGAGAATCTAATCGTGGAAAACTGTATCGGAGTATATCAAATCCTGAACAGAGAACTATGCATGCTTTGGGCTTAAGTAAAAGATATCTTCATAAATTACTCAATGTTAATGGAGTTGTCAGTACAGTCAATACATTGACTCAAGGCAGAAAGAAAGTAATAGACAATTTTGACAGGGATGTGATTAGAAGAGAAATTTGCAGAATGTTCGATTCCAAAGAAACTGTGACACTAAGAAAGCTGAAGATTAGGTTAAGAATACACAATGACATTGATGTATCGAAATCAACGTTATGGAGAACTGTTAGAAGCATCAGCTTTACTTTTAGGAAGTACGCTAATGGGAGAAATGTCATCTGCGAGAAGCCGCATTTAGACGTCTGAGAAGTAAATATTTACGTGAAGTACGGGAAATGCGTAATCAAGGTTACGATATTGTGTATGTGGATGAAACCTGGATCAATGCTCACCACACTAATGAAAAGGAGTGGCAGTTATCCGATGGAACAATTAAACGATATGTACCTAGTGGAAAAGGACAACGTCTGATAATGGCACATGCAGGCAGCAGACAAAATGGGCTGGTTAAAGATACTGAACTTATTTTCACTTCCAATTATACGGACAACAGGGATTATCATACCGAGATGAACGGTAACATATTTAGAGATTGGATTGAACATACTCTTCTTCCGTCCCTAGAAAGACCTTCCTGTGTGATAATGGAAAATGCATCATACCACAACACTGTGTCAGAAGAAGACAAAATCCTGACATCTTCGAGTACAAAGATGCTATAAAACTTTGGCTCAGAAAGGAGAACATTCCATTTAACGAGGGTTTTTGAAGCCTGAATTACTATCTATTGTTAAAACATCACAGAAGACCAGGGTATTCCAAACAGACAAGTTGATTCAACAGCATGGTCATGTATGTTTGAGACTACCACCTTATCATTCACACTTAAACCCAATTGAACTCATTTGGGCCAAAGTTAAAGGACTGGTAGCAGCTGAAAATAAAACTTTCAAGCTAAGCAATATGAAAGAACAAACATATGCCGCCCTGTCGAAGATAGACAGAGATTATTGGTGTAAATGTGAAGACCATGTCTTAAAGGAAAAGGAGGAAAATGACTGCTGGGACAAAGATGGACTGTCGTTCGTGCAGCCAAGAATAGTCATCAATATGTTAGACTCATCGGACTCAGAATAAGTGAGTGAACACTTTATATGATTTATATAATATGAGTTATCTGCCGAAAATATGTGATTTTTTTAATTTACGGTAAATTATTTTCTTCCAGCACCAAATAATTACTAGGTTTGAAAAGATCAAAGGAATTTGCCGTTGCAAGAAAAGTACACTACCTGCAACATTGAATTTTAGAAAATCGTTGGGACATCAGAAATACAACACCACATGCAAAAAATCATGTTCATCCATGCAATGAATATGGAGATATTTGAGGTCAATCGTTGACCGAATGTTTTGATACGCACTATAGATAAATTTTTTACTAAATCACCCCATGGGGAGAGGAAGCAAGGTTTTGACTAGGAGTTTCTTGATTCTGACACCTTGTGCCTAGACGTCTGGAAGGATCATTAGTTTATACTTATTTTGTATGTTCTGTTTCTTATCTATCTCTGTTTTAATTCATTAATATTCTTTCTCTGCTTGTCAGAACTAAGTGAAAGAGAGGATGCCCCATGTGTGATGTGGAAAGCAACTTTTGACAATGACTTTACAGATCTTGGAGAGATAGGAAAGTAAGTTATTTTTGGGTGGTGGTTTTTTTGGTCGTATTGGAAGATATTACCTCTGAAGCCGGAGAAGGTGCATGGCGAGGACACTTATAATAAGGAAAGCAAGCCTTCATGCAAAAGCAGTCAGAATCCCGACAAGCGCTCTGAATTCATTGCGGGTGAATGCAGAAGAACGAAGGTAATATGAATCTCAAGAAAACAATAGCCTTAATTTTGTTTTATGATTTTTTTTATCAGTAACACTTATTTTTTAGTTGTCAATAATTCAGAGTTACAGTACAGGATTATGATCGCAAACTAATACAGTAAAACCTGGTATAATGCATGAAGCTATATTCTCGATGTAAGGGACAACTACAGTAAAACTATGTAGCAATGATGAAACATGTAAAAACAAAGTACTGTAGTTTTACAAAGTACAAAAACAATTTGTACAAAAAAGTGACTCTGTCGACTACAGTACTTTGCTTTTACCTGAAATTATATTCCAAAACCAAAACTTTCTTAATTTTTTTACAACTCATCTTTGACACATTAATTACCAAAAGTCACTGACTCTGTATGCCTGGTGTGCAGGCATATCTCATTCTAGATACAGCTACCAATTACACTACTATCACAGCTCATGAGTAGCTTCCTTCTTTGATCCCTACTCTGTTTGCCAGACTGCAATGATGCAGCTTTTTTTCAGGGTCACCACATGAAGGTGTAGGGTCTAGGTTCGAGTCTGGTCAGAACCTTGATTTCTGTCTGTTCACCACATCTTCTGCCCTATCATAATCTAAAATCGCCCGAGTGGTTACCGGGCCCAAATTTGGGGTGTCAAGAATAGAACCATTGTTACCTGCCACGCATGTCGTAAGAGGCACTAAGGAGGTTTGGCTGAAATCGGATGCACATGTCCTAAACATGTAGAAGTCTATATGTTTAGGGGCCTACCAAACCAATGTACAACGTATACACGTTCTTGGCAAAGATCAAACATATCACCAAGAGTGATTAAAATTGGTCATAAAGAACGAATGCAAAGAAGAAGATAATCTAAGATGTTGCACCTACTGCCTGTAATATTCTATACAGTCAACACTCATTGACAAAATAGCAAACCACATAACATTTGTTTTGTTTTTCTTCTCAGAACTGACAGAATTTATTAAGTCTTGCAATTACTTGACATTGATAGTTCTAGTTTAGATCCTTTGTGACTCATATTTTTTTAATCTATTGTATTCAACAGAGGTCGATTTTCAGTTGTTCACCGCTGTGTGCAAAAATGTTCTGGTCAAGATGTGGCATGCAAGTTGATCACAAAGAGACTAACAAGAAAGGAGGCAGCTGAGATTGAGTTCAACACCGTCCAAAGTCTTCAGCAGGCCCACCTGGTCAAAGTATTTGACCTTTATGAAACTCCAGCTCAATATGTCATCATCATGGAGATGTGAGTGAATGAGAAAATACAAGAATCTAGATGTTATCAGTATTTATTGAGAACCCATATTTTGTGTCTCCATAGATATCATTGTATTTATTGCACATTGTATGGCTGTATGTAACTCGCTTGTCAAATAGTTCATACTGGAGGCCGGAATCAGCTATAAACTTCTTCTTGCATTCGTCCGCTATGAATTCAGGCGTAGTCAGAGCGCTTGGTATGGCACTTCTAGCTGATTTTTGCATGAAGGCATGCTTTCTTTATTATCAGTGTCCCCGCCATACAGACTGAGCTTAATGTGTTTATTATAATCTAACATAATTCATTAGTATGAAATATGTGTGTGTGTATTTGATGTTGTTTTGACCAGAGTACAGGGTTTAAGTGAAAACGATGGTATTTTTATAACTTAAATGTGTGTTACATTGTATTTGAAAAATTATTCAGTTGAGATAATTACATAAATTTCTGTACAAATGACAGGCTAACTCAAGGACGTCTGCTAGAATATATTTGTGGCAAACATCACTTTGATGAGCTCATAGCTGCAGAATATCTTGGTCAACTGTTGGACTGCCTGCACTACCTGCACAACTGTCGTATTGCACATTTGGATGTCAAGGTAGTACACTGACCATATTTACAGTATTGTATATATGAATTCTACTTGCAAACACTAGTTCTGGTTAATGCAGCATGTACATATATTTTAGCTATCATTTTCAAATATCCACTACAATATCCAAAAGCAAAAAAATATTTCCACAGTCAATACATACCTCAAAATGGACATAAAAATAGGAGCAGCCACACTCGAGTGGTTACCGGGCCCAAATTTGGGGTGTAAAGAATAGAACCACTGTTACCTGCCACACATGTCGTAAGAGGACTAAGGAGGTTTGGCTGAAATCGGATGCACGTGTCCTAAACGCCTGGAAGTCATGCTTAGGGACTTACCAAACCAATGTGCAACGTATACACGTTCCTGGTAAAGATCAAACATATCACCAAGAGTGATTAAAATTGGTCATAAAGAACGAATGCAAAGAAGAAGAAGAAGCAGCCAACAAAGTTGACCAAATACGTCAGCTTCATATGAACCAACAGACTATCCTGTTTTATCTGAGAACTGGCTACTGCAGATTGATGAACTACCTCTACAAACTCAAGATCTCCCACATGAACAAATCTTCAAGCACAACAGGAACTGAAACACTTAACTCTTTCCACGCCCATTTATTTCCTCAATTTTTAAGCAGTTAATTCAAGGAAGTAAAAAAAAAAAATTTTAATTACGATCCCAACTACTCGTCAATAAATAAACATATATATATATTATTATATACTAAATTGAAGAAAACTGGACAACCCAATAGAATAACAAGGTTAAAAAGTACTAGAAGTAAAACTAGAAAGACTTCTTATAAGGGAAGCAACTCTATGGCGCAGTGTGCAGCTGAAAGCGTGCAACGGACTTCCGCCGTGGCACAGTGTGCGGCTTAAAGCGTGGAAAGAGTTAACCTACGACATCAAACCTGGTCAGAGGGTGCAGAGCTGAGGTGAATGCTGCGAGGGCCAGACCTGAAGAAGACTGGACGTTGTCCTGGCAACAAATCCTGAATATCTAGCTTGACCAAGTTATATGAATGCAAAAGAATAATAGTTGTTCCTTGACATTAAGGAACAAATAAATAATAACTTGGATAAGCAGGGAAAACAAAAAGTAATAACTTGGCTAATCAGGCAAAATAATAAGTATTTGTGCTGTCAAAGAATATAGAAAGCAAAGAATGTACAGTGCTAGTACCATAGAGAGACTGCTATTTTAGTAGTTCAGTCGGATCCTCAAGGATATTCTCTATGGGGAGCTGGCTTCTCTCAAAAGAACAGTGGGAGGCGGCCCTCCTTCATTATAGAGACATGTAAATGTGTCTTGAAGGCGCTTAACATGAATACGCACGACCAGAATGACCTTGCCAGGGACAGATCCAGCTGAAGACAGGCTTTAAAAATGGTCTTAGAACTAGGGAAATCAGATTAAAACAACTTGCTAATATTTTTTTTTATGTCAGGAGGCAGCAGAAATAAAATCCACAATGAATGCTACATCCATTGTCTCTCAAATCAAACAGGATGCCATTATCATTGATAAGCAAACGTCTTCTATCATGGTACTTATCTATAATTATTTGCTTTATTTTTCTGTCATTTTTTCTTTGAACGCTCCATATCGACCACCTGTTAAACCACTCTTTGTGATCTTAGCCGAAGAGTGATTGTACATTGTGCCAGTTATGTGCCTACAAGTAGGCCAGCACATCTGATTTCTGCTACACTTTTGATCTACTAGGATAGCTTCCCTAGGCCCCTACCTGTCACCCCACTTACAACATGCCTTGTAGGTCGCAGTGTTACTCTTCTTTGCTCTCCTTGTGAGCACCGGCAACACACGGACAAAACTCTGTCTCTTAATGCTGTCTCTTCGTTTCACTTTTTTTAATATCACATAATTTTGTAATATTATTTATTGTTGATTAATCCATGATTCCGTATCAGATCAAATTATTGGTGTTAATTCTAGCATCCAGATTTGAACATATATTTTTACAAGACAATGTTACATTTGTGATTTATAGTCTATCAAATTGTAACATACTATGCATTTACCAACTTTTAAATGTCAAATGTGAGTAAAAAAATCATGTCGATCTCTTACCCTCAGCCTGAAAACTTGATGATTGAGGCAGCCCCTACTGCAATGTACTTGAAGCTGGTAGATTTTGGAGATGCCAGACACATTTACAATAACTATTACATTCACCCTATGATAGGACATCCAGAGTTTACCAGTCCAGAGGTGGTCAGTGGGACACCAGTTGGATTGTCTACTGATATATGGTAAATATTCGCTAATCTTAACATTGTTGCTGTAGTTAACATTGAACTGTATATTCTTTGTTCATTTTAAGACTTAATTACTCCCAATCAACATTCTCATGCATCTTCTGCTAAATTCAAAATGTATAAACACAGGTGGTCTCTGTGGCTAAGTGGTTACGTCCTTGCCTTGCAATCTGAAGGTATACGTTCAAATCTGGACCATGCCGTTCTGTTCACGAGCTCATTTTTTCCAGAGACCCCTAGATTGTTGCCGGAGTTGTTGCTTTGTGCAATACTCTCGACACATGGCATGCCATTTCTGCGAAGAAGGACCGAGCCATATGGGGTAAAGCCTGGGGCAATAAAGTCCATCCTTCGACTTTAAACGACTTTTAATTGCAAATATTGACACCAATTATTGTCTATTGTATTAACTAATGCAATATGCTCATTACAGCTGATATTTACTTATCCTTTCTGCTTACAGGAGTGTTGGAGTATTGTTGTATGTACTTCTGAGTGGAGTGTCTCCATTCTTAGATGAAAGTCAGGAAGAAACATGCTCAAATATAGTTCGCAATGACTTCTGCTTTCCTGATGAATACTTTGCTGGCATTTCAGCGGAGGCCAAGGATCTTGTTCGCTTCATGTTAATTGAGGAGTTGAGGTAGGCATTTAAATTATTTTCTTGTTAGTCTTCATTATCGTCTTCCATTGACTTTTAATTTAAAATGTAAGTAATAACCGTGTTAATAAACTAATTCCGTCTGGTTTATTGAGACAAATAGTGTTTGATTCATATTTTCCTTTCACCAACTACACATGATGGGGGATATGGTCAACATCACATCAGCAGCCTTTACTTCCCAGTGTTCCTTTTATAACCAATTGAGACTGAATTGACCTGATCTGAGAAATGTTTGCAAGTGGAAACTCCCACTGAAGATCAAATAAAAACCACCTGTCTAGGCATTAAATACATTAACCAATATGCTACGGTGGCTATGAATATTGTTTATTAATTCATCATATTCAAATGGTCTTGTCATTTCCCATATTAAAGTACACTACATGCCAGCGTTCATTTTTCACATTCTAACCTTCTGTGATTAGTTTATCATGCTGTGAAACCTCCAGAAATCCAATCTTCAGCAGATTCTTACAGGTTCCCCACAGTGGAGGTTTGGGGTATGGGAGAACCTCATTATTGATAATGATTCATAGCGGCAGCCGCATCTTGAGCAAAACAGCTGCATATTTATTAGCTGTATAGTGCACACATTTCCATAGTTGGGTATCCACGCTTGTTAGGGCTGACATATTCTGTCTTCTGTGGGGAAAGTCATAGAGTCTTCCAGGCTTATGTTCTACTTCCTAACACTGTTCCACAAGACATCAGAGATTTGGTGAACAGCCTTCGCTGTACTTTCTTTCTAGCTGAGGTGTATTCCCAGTGAGCATCTTGATGGAGGTTGGGATGTCTCCATGCAGCAGTGAGCACATCATCAATCCAATCTACCTGTGGGACTTTATCTACCAGTAATGTATTTACGTTTACCTCACCCATAGTCTAGAGTTTAGGTTCAGGGGTCTAGATATATAGCACCAGATGCTCACCATTTGTCAAGAATCATATCAGTAAGAACAGAGACTATTAGATTCAGGCTTAGACCCTTTGAGAAAGTGAAGTTGGTTTGATGTCAGGCATTTCTCAATGTTTGGCAACCCTTACTCTTCATTCTAATCTGATTGACTGAAAAGTCATTCACTTGATCTTTGATTACATAATGAAAAAATAGAAATAAGTGAATTGAATGCAGATTTACTTATGAGCGCACAAAAACAATATAGCCATTGTCATTTTTACATAACTTAGTGTACTTCCATTTGTATTTATTTATTAGCTTTCAGTATATATAGTAGTCAAGAAAAAAAATTTTCTGTTATTCCACCCTACCTTGCTATAGACATTTTGGTTGAAATATTGATTTTTTATTTTATTTCTGTTCATGTATAAAACTGCCAATAAACCTGTCTTATATTTGTTTTAGTAATTAGTTCACCTATTAGATCCAAGTTTTCCTACAGCCAACCATGTCCTTGATTTTTGCTAAATTATTTTAAAAGTATTCATTAAAAAATGCATTCTTATCTTTAAAAAAATGTATGAGCTTAAACACAAAATGTAATCAATTTCATTTCTTGTGTCATTTTTACCAAGTGTAAAATAACAAATTGGTAACAAGTAATAGATACTGAAATAAATATGTACTCACCATTGTTCTTTTAAATCTAGCAAACGCCCCACTGCACAAGCTTGCATTGAAAGTTTGTGGATTAAGAAGGCTGCAGTACCTCGTAGCTCTCCCATCAGACCAAAACCAATCAACACATCTCGTCTTTCTGATTTTATACAGCGCCGAAAACATCAGGTATGTCATTTGATAACATCATTGTTAAAATCATCTTGGTAATGGTAGTAAAAGTGTGTGTAGGAGGGTTGATTGCTTCATCAAATAGCCTGTCCTGAGCAGTACTTTGGGACCCTAAGGGGTGTCATTTTGTCCACCTGCTATGAATCCAGGGGTAGTCTTGGTTGGTACCTAAAATATGACATCCTTGATTGGTTTTTGTGTGAAGGCTTGTTTCCCATATCATGTGTCTTTCACCATCCAGGTTGAGCCTTACTCTGAATTTAGAGATGCTTGTAATTTAGATTGCCAAGTAAAGATTCTCCTTTAGTCCAACTGCATATCGTGTACATACCAATAATTTTTGGGGCCAAATCCTGAAATTTCCATGTACTACTACAGTGTTATTTCTTCAGTATTGGCGACATCATATATAGTAGTTTTAAACTTGATCAGGTGCCATGTTGAGGCCATCTCTATTCCCAACTTTGTGATATAAAGCAAAGGGTCATCCACACAACAGGTAGGCCTCAGATGTGACAAAAAGCACGGTTTATGAAGCACACACAAAAACCTGTTCTAGAATTCTTTTCTTATCCTGTGAGACAAAACAGGATTAGAGAAAAGAGCACACAAAGATTAAGGATGTTTGTTATAGGGCTTGCAAGTTTTAAATGATAATTTCTGCAGCATCAGGAAATTATTTTTCATACATTTATACTTGTGCATATTTATTATTTAAGTGCAAGTATTTTAGCATTGCCTACTAGTATCTGACATTGACCTATTGGTTTACTTGTTGTCTTGTCTCTTTCTTCTTTCAGAGTGATGCTTTCATCCTCAAGTCTTTGCCATAATTACAGTCATGAACTTCATGGTGATTTTTATAAAAGCATAATTATAAACAAATATCCATTTTCTCTTCATGTTTATATATCAAAATATATGTTTATTGTTCTTCAGCAATTTATAGTAAATAGTGTATTTGTTGACCAGTTCTTTAACTCTTAGTGGACCAAGTGCCACGCTAGTGGCGTTGAAGTGGACGCGTTTTTACATTCCGCCACGATAAGTGGCGTTTGGTTATCAAAACGTGAAAGTGCTTGTAAAAACGTGACTTTTGCCCTGGTCCACTAAGAGTTAAGTAACTAAAGGAGTTTATGAACTAATAAAAACTGGTTCAATAAATAGATTATTTACAGAAAAGTGACTAACTGCTACTCAATTTCTTTTGGCAAGAAACTGTATTATAATAATAAAATAGATTGTCAGTGTTTAAGCTGGCTAGCTCATTTGAGTCACATTTTTTCTTCATATATTTTGCTTACGGCTTTTTGATTTTACAATTGCCACATCAAATCATTGACAAATCAATTTTGAAAATGTTTCATCTCTTCTTTATTTTGCTGTTAATAAGTAAGATATTTTTTTTTACAAATCTAGATCTGAATTCCATATATGTATTCAATTCAAAAGCCTTTGGTTTTTGTTTTTTTGTGTATGAAGGTTATTTAATTTCTTATTGTTATATTATTGTTGGCTTGTTATTAATTTGACTTGATGTTCAAGCCATGTGGTGTTTGTTAATTATATGTCTTTGAACAGTGATTTTGTTGACCTTGTTTATATGAATTTGTACCACCAGAGATTGTAAATGTTTTCCTTGTCTGTGTACATAGTTTTTATTAATTTGTTGTTAATTACAAGGAGCATCATTTATAACTAAGCTGATAGCAAGCAAATATTTCCATTGGTTTTTTTTTTTTTGCAAAGCTGACTATGTGTGCAAAGTGATTCACAGAAACGGGCCAATGAAGTGTTATGTTGGACCATATTGGTGTCATGAGTCCGAGAATATGTACAGGGTATTTTGTATGCTTAAAGAATGGTCATTCATTTGTTGTTTTGATTAAGTTGTATAGTCTCACTTCACTCAGCTCTTCACTTATGTTTGCAGCTGGACTTTAACAAATTTACCTCACATGACATTAAGAGATAATCTGAGAGAGAGAGAGAGACACTGAATGATAATTCCACAAGACATTGCTGAAAGATGATAATTCCACAACACATGTGAAAGATATGTCCACAAGACTTTTGAAAACATGAATTCATTCATACACGATCATCATCTCTGCATTTTCATATCTAAGCTGTGCATTTACTGTTCTCTGTATGAATAAATCAAGTGTATCTCCCTCATGCATGTTATGATAAATGTAAGTGTTACACATTATTATTTACTCAACACTAAACAAGACATATGTTCTGCACAAACAAAGTCCCATCATTTCTTACTAGTTAGAACTGATTACTATCATTACTTTTCAGATCATTACTTTGAATACAAGTTTCCCGGTTTCTTCTGTATGTACTCTTCTTAAACATACTGTATATAGCCATGATCAGCCATTCTTCAACCTTTTTATCATAATGATACCAATCATTTATTTTGTTACATTTCCCCCCCTACCATTCATGCAGCTAACTCTAGTCATATATGTATCAACTTTACAGAGAGAGAGTTGGTTGGTGATCAATTTATACTTGATATGTGTCTGCTATAGCATAATACATTATGAAATATTTGATACATCTGTTTATAAATTAACATAAGGAAGTGCATTCATTAATAGATGCCTGTGCAGGATACTGTGATGGTATGACAGGGCCACAAATAGGGAACTGTGCGATAGAGCAGAACAAAGGCAGATGAAACAAGAAATAAGGGGCAGAAGGTGGCGATGGATAGGGTATACACTGAGGAGACACCCGACAGCATAACGAGACAGGCCCTCCGATGAAACCCCCATGTAATAGAGGTAAGGGAAGACCCAGGAACACCTGTAGGCTGGAGTTGGAGACAGAATGGAAGAAAATAGGCAGAGAGTGGAGATATCTGGAAAAGATGGCCTTGGATAAGAGGGCTAGGAAGACATTGGTTGCTGACCCATGCCTCCCTAGGGGGGAGGGTGAAGAATAAGGAAGTGATTTGGTCACATCAAATGATCAACTAAGGAAACAACAAACATGAAAACAGAAGGTGGGATACAAATTACAATATTCTTGAAGTTAACCAAAATTATCTTTTGTCACATTGGATGTATTCTTTAAAAATAAAATAAGTTGACAGGAGGACAAAGATGACCATTTACTGATATGTATATGTTTAGTTTAGTTACCAAGAGTCATGGGCAATGACCTGTAATCATGTATTGACTATTTCAAATATAAAAAGTTAGGACATTTAAAAAAATGAAAGGTCCAAGTAATAAAGTGAGACTAATATCAGAAACCAGAAGATACTCAAATAACCTTGAGGTCCCAGCCTCAGTTACTGTGGCCCACCCATATCTGCAAGAGTAGATTAACAAGCTACAGCAGCAAGAATGTCATAGAACTGAACCTAAAGTTCACTGGAAGGACAAAGATCGACATTAGATCAAGACAATAAGAAAAATAGCTGACAGAATCATGACGTTTTATTTGGACAAACCCTCTATCCTTAGAATAAAAATAATGACTAGGTAAATTTAATGTATTTTTTTTATTGTTTACATGGTTAAATTTAGTTGTTTCACTCAATTTTTATACAGTAGTCTCTTAATCGAATATTAATTTATCTTCCTTCCTTACATAGTGCCAATATAATATATCTGATACAAGTGCCATTCACATTGCACTCATACAGTTGAGTAGCATTTACTTCAAAATCTATAAATAACAAGTAAATCACCTCACAAACTCTAGGGGAAAAAAAATACAGCCATTTAAGAATGACTCTGTATACACTTAACCAAATGTTACATAAATATCATGTACTACTTAATTACCTCATTTCTGTTTCGTTTTGAAAACTTCTCATTTCTTAGGTCCTATTTTATATGCATACATTTTGTTGATCCATTTCTGTCATGAATTATTCTATTATTGCCATCGTTATTATCTATGACCATTGCAAATTTAAAAAACTAAATACTATTCAAATGTTTGTTTTTATTGTGAAAGAAGTAGAGCCGAGGGAAAGTTTTTATTGTAAGTGCAGTAGAGCCATTGAAAATTTGTATTGTGAGAAGTCTTCTTCTTCTTCTTTGCGTTCGTTTTTACAACCAATTTTAATCACTCTTTGTGATATGTTTGATCTTTGCCAAGAACGTGTATACGTTGCACATTGGTTTGGTAGGCCCCTAAACGCATAAGACTTCTACACGTTTAGGACACATGCATCCGATTTCAGCCAAACCTCCTTTGTCGCCTCTTACGACATGCGTGGCAGGTAACAGTGGTTCTATTCTTTACACCCCAAATTTGGGCCCGGTAACCACTCAGGCGGTGAGTGAAGTAAAAACCAGTGAAAGTGGCTGCGTTCTCAAATATGTTATTTTTATTCATTTCAACAGTCACGGTTTCATACTACTGTTAAAACACTACTGAAAGCAACTCATCATCATCATCAAGTAGCTTGTCCCTTCCAGAACTTGGCTCCCATTACAGCAGTCCTGAAAAACTTTGTTCTGTGCAAGTTGGCCGGCATCAGCAGCAGTCATTCTCACATCGTCAATGACATTTTGTACCCATCGTCTTTCTCTCATTCTTCTTCCAGACACCATTCCCTCCAAAATTATTTTCTCTAGGCACTCATGTCGCTTGATGTGTCCAAAATATTTAATTTTCCTTGTTTTTATGTTCTTTAATAGCCAACTCTATTTAGTATTAAGCTGTTGCAACAGAAGCGTTTGTTCTTTTCTCTGTCCATGATAATGCTTTCATTATCAAACTGTTAAAGAAATTATTTGACAAGATTAAGAGCAGGATGCCTGATGAAAGAAAATGTCACCTTTGATCTGAAATAAGAGATGTTCTATCCTGACTGCTATTAAATAATAGCTGCTCATAACAAGGGATGATAATATAACTCCAGTGTCATTGATGTATTCTCACAATCTACTACAGTTTGATCAATGGTGTGCATATACAGTGTGATTCTACTAGCATGGTAAAGTCATGTAATTGTGTATCAGCAGCAAGAATATCTGCATGATAACTAACAGTTGATAACAGGTGTGTTATCACAATATTCTTTAGAATGGCTTGCTCCCTAATAGCTACAAATTTGTTTTGTTAATCCGCTTGGACATTTTCATAGCACCTATGACTGATTTTTGTGTGAAGACTTGCTTTCATTATCACTAGTGTCCCTCGCCATTCAGACGAGGTCTACTCTGTGTTCAGGGTAGTTGTAATTTAGATCCCCAAGTAAAGGATCAGGGTTTCCAATAGTCCAATTGTCTACCGTGTGCATAGCGAAAATTTTTGGCCCAGTCTTGCCTCAAACCCCTGGAATTTCCATGGTATGTAGTCACTAGTGCAGAATGTTATTACTTCACTAACAGTGACCTCCAACAAAACTATTTTGTTTCAAGATATGGACACTATGAGCACTGTTACTGAATCAGTGGAAGTGGTCTTGTGTAAGGTATGTTAGTATTATACCTTTTTAACATAGTGTCATAGACAAGCAAACAGAAACAAACTGCAGATCACTCAAGTCTGTTCAACAACTCATGCCCACAGTCCAATGCGAATTGTAGCAAAACCATCAGCTCTACAGAAGCAAAACTTTGCACCTAATCTTAGAATTATACCGACTCAAATGTCTGATGGAAGAAATTGCTATAGGAAACCTGGATTTTGTAATATAACTGTTTCCTTTGATGTTGGTGGCATATTTGGCAAGTCTGAAACTAAATTTTAGTTTTTACAGTAAACGCACCAATGTGACATTTGATGGCAAGTCTCATGCAAAGGTGTATCATCCCAGCTTATACATAGAGTCATGAAATAAACAAGAAATGTAGATATAGTTATATTATTGTTTTTAAATAACTTACATTACAGTTAAAGTTAGCTGCCATATCATAATTAATGCCATCCTCCTTTCACATCCAGCTTTGGACTGACAATGGCGGAGCTACTTGGAGACGTTCTTTTCAAATCGCTACTTCTTCGGTACAATGTGCGTGTGTTAACATATGTGGTAGGGAGGTATCACTACAATAAAATAGCTCTTTTCTCTGGTTCTTGTATACTGTCACACAGATGACCCATATGTGCCTCTTTGCGGAAATGCGCGAATGGTATTAATGACACTTTGTTGCATTGTAACTTCAAACTCATAAGAAATGTTGTATCAGTGTTTGTTTTGAGAAGTAAACAATATGACCCAATAGCTTCACAATAATTTCTATATACGCCTTTAACTAAAAGTCTGTGTCACACTTATGACGTCAATTTTTTTACCAAGGTAAACAGCGTTTTGAGTTAGTGTGCAGGAAATGCTAGAATTGTTAAAAAAAACATGGATTTCTTTCTGAATGTTGCTATTTTTGTCATCAATGTATTAAATGGCTTTCTTCAACCATGCCAATGGATGCGTTAAATGTATAGCACAAAGAAGGCAACTTCTAGATGGTGTAATTGTTTGAATGGCAAAAATATTTTGTAGCGTCTGGAACATGTGTAGTTCACATGCGTTTTCAAGTTATTTAATCAAATGGTTACAAATATACAAATTTTTATCTCAGCACGTGACAAGTTGAACGGACTATAGACAGCAACAAGGTACTTAGTAAAATTTGTGATTGTGTGTGCAACAGGCAGATGGGGGAAAACCGATGGTTTTGGAAGTTGTGCAACAGAAAGTAAAATGTTGGGACATCATAATGACAGACAAGAAGAGAACTGACTACTTTAAGTATCTTTAGATTTCGGAGAGTAACTTTAAGTATGAAATAAATATACACACAAGATTGAGAGTACAACACAAAATCAGAGTGAGTAGACATACAGAAATGTGAGCATCATACTGGAAAAGACACAATATAAAACAGGAAAGAATGTGTGCAAGTGATAGCAGCAAATAAAGATATCCATCAAAGAGTACAAGATTCCTCCAGACAACTGAGCACAACATTTAGCAATAGAAATAGAGATTCTACTTTAATTACATATGATTCAAGGTAAGTAAAACTGTCTGACAATTTATCTTATCTAAAACAGTTTCCTGTAAAACACTTCTTCTTATTGTGTCTTTTTAATGCTGATTAAGGCATGTGCCCTCAACCAACTTGTCCTGTCATTAGTTATTTTTGGGGATATCTTTCTTCTTTTGCTTCATTCTTTACGACCAATCTTAATCACTTTGTGATATGTTTGATCTTTGCCAAGAACGTGTATACGTTGCACATTGGTTTGGTAGACTCCTAAATGCACAGACTTCTACACGTTTAGGACATGTGCATCCGATTTCAGCTAAACCTCCTTAGTCGCCTCTACGACATGCGTGGCAGGTAACAGTGGTTCTATTCTTTACACCCCAAATTTGGGCCCGGTAACCACTCGGAGGGGGGTGTGTGTGTGTGTGTATCTGTGGTTAAGCCTTTGTCTTGCCTTCCGAAGGTCATAGGTTCTAATCTGGGCTGCGCCGTTCTGTTCACAAGTGCATTTTTTCCAGAGACCACTAGGATTGTTGCCGGAAATATGGTGTTCATGATTTGTGCAATACTCTTGGCAGGTGGTGTGCCATTTTTAGGGAATCTACATTTTATTGTATGCTCCGGTAGGATTGGGTACCACTCAATCCTACCTACCCTGTGATCATTGATCACCAAAAATAGCAAAATCACTAAACCTAGAACAAGAGTCAAATACGTTTGTAGCTTGAAACGAGTACCCTACATCAGCACCACAGAGGGACTTCCTTCCCTCACATATTTACATATTAAATAAACATTAAGCATGAAACATTTTATTTCTGACTGTGCGGTCACTCTTTTATGAGGGCTGCATGTATCATTCTATACAAAAACCAAAATACAATAGATCACATTAAAGTAACCAAATACATTACAAAAACTAGCACATGAACTTGTGTACAAGGAAAATGATGTTAGTTGTGAATATTTGAATACTTGAAACAAATTTAAATAGTTTTATTTCCTTATCAAATATATGATGACTCCTTTTCTCTAATCCTGTTTTGCCTCACAGTGTCAGGATAAGTAGAGATTTCTAGAACAGGCTTTCGTGTGCGCTTCATAAAGTGTTTTTTTCACCACCTGTGTTACTTCTGAGGTCCACCTTTTGCATGGATGGCCGTTTGCTTTGTATCCACTGTATTGGAGTAGCATTGCTCGTTGAGGTCTGTTGGTAATCTGCTTATGTGGCCGAACCATTTAATTTGTTTCATGATGAAGTTCAGTACTGATGTTGTACTCAATTTTTTTCCTGATGTCTTCATTTCTAAACCGGTCTCTTCTTGATACTCCTAATATATGACTGTTACTAATAAAAACCAGCTCATTACAATGAATATGTTTAACACAAATTGTAACCATATTATTCTTGCAAACATTTCAATACTGCAGTTGTCTATTGAACATTTGCATCACTTCAACTCAAGTTGTTTCAGACAAAACCATCTTTTTGTTGTAAATATCCCCCTCACATAATTCTCATTTCAAGCCTACTTGGATCCTACTATCAAAGACATATAGTTATTCTACAATAATGATAGTGCAGATGACAGATTTGCATCAAAAGCCTCAACAGTCTTGGAGATAGATCAGCGAGACATACTACAATTGCTTAACCGGCTGTTGGATGATGTGCATCTATACTGCGATTGAAGGAATTTGGAATCAAACATGGCATGAATAGAACTGATCACGTGAAGTTGCTGAATAAGGAGTGTGCTTAATCAGAGAGTCACAGGAACCATGGAGTGGAAGACACAGTGAATTAGGTGCAAACAATCTTCTTCTGCATTCTCACTACATTGGGATTTCAGATTCTCTAATAAAGGCAGCCGTCTGCCTCAGATTATCAGTCACGTCACACAGTTTGTCTTGGACGCTAGTATAAGTGGGCCACCTCTTTTTTCTCAAGTCTGCATACTGGGGGCAGTCGTGTAGGATATAATTCCTATGATTTCTGCTTCCCGTTGTGTCAACCTCTTCCCGCAGTAAGTTTTGGCCACCTCGTGATGGTAGGTCTGACATTCTTACTGCGTGGCTAAATCTCCGAGGCAGATCGGCGACCGTAGAATCCGTTATCCTATTCCACATTGTGAGGGGTTGTTGCACCATGTTATGCGCCTTACAGCCTGGTGCATCCGTTTTCTGCAAGCATTTGTTTCGGGTTAGCATTCCCTAGCGGACACATGCATCCGATTTCAGTCAAACCTTCTTTGCCGCCTCTTACGACATGCGTGGCAGGTAACAGTGGTTCCATTCTTTACACCCCAAATTTGGGCCCTGGTAACCACTCGGCCGGAAAACAATCAAAGTCAGTATGTCCAATGCTTAGGTTCCAACATAGTTACTGTGTAGTCATGACTTTTACAGTTTTACCTTCTTCTTATAGCGCTCCATATCGACCACTTGTTAACCACTCTTTGTTATTTGTATGTGATCCAAGCCTAAGAGTGATTTTACGTTCTGCCAGTTATGTGCCTACATGTAGGCCAGCACATCTGATTTCTGCTATGCTTTTTATTTACTAGGTAGTTTCCTAGGCCCCTACCTCAGTCGCCTCTACGACATGCCTTGTAGGTCGCAGTGTTACTATTCTTTGCTCACCTTGCGGGCCCCGGCAATACACGGGTGACATCTATACCAACCAGCAATATCTGTTTTCCAAAGTAACTTGATCCTAACAGTTTAACTAGTTTGTCTTACCTAGAGCATGGTCCTAGCCATTTCTGCACATGGCCGCAGTTTCCGATCCACTGACAGGAAAGCAAAACAGATGCAGTACTTCTAACTTCTTGGGTAGATGCAAACAATGCAAGTGAGCAAATTACTGAGGAGACCTGTCCCTTATCCAACAGGTGGTTACTGATCAACTGAAGGACCTCCCTTTATCCAACATGTCACTGAGCAACCAAAGGATCAATCCCTTATCCAACAAACGGTCACTGATCAAAATGAAAGACCTCCCCTTATCCAACAAGTGGTCACTAAGCCACTAAAGAACCTTCCCTGTTTCCATCTTTAACTCTCATACGATCTGTGCTACTGGTACAAGTCTGTCTGCTCTCTAATTACTGCAAACATCTGATGGACAAAACAGATTCCATGTAACACCACCACACACCCCCCACCCGAGGTTGGAAACCTCGATAGATGACATGCAACTAGCACATGAACTTGTGTATATATCATACCTCAATCTGCCAAACCTCTTCTCAAAAGTTGATATTCAAAACATTCATCAATCATAACTTTAATTTGAATAGTATTGTTCTCATCATAACTTCATGCCACATTCTGTCATTCTTGCACCCTTCTGACAAAATCATTTAGTGAGATGTTTCTAAGGTAGTAACAACTAACCTGTCTTTGTGCTTGATACACCAACCAACCTCTCACAATTCACTCAACATTCACAATTGCTCACAAGGATGGCTTAAAGCAAATTACAATACAACTAAAATATAGCAATCCATTACAGTAAAAATACAACACAATTCTTCAATAATACTATTCACAATGCACTTTTTGAGTGCTACACTCGCTCTATAATAACATGTAATAAAGTATTAATAAAAAGTTATAGTAATACCATACCTGTCAACCCCGAAAGATTAAAACCTGCACACTCTACCACTAAAATCCATGCCAAAAAAACATGCGCATATTATCTTTTTGGAATACAGATCAAGAGCTTACACTACTACAAAAAAAAGTGTACTGAATATTATAGTAACAGCTCGATTCATTTCATTTAGACGAAGCCAATTTTATTTTGGCCACAATAATTGCTAATATTAAAATAAACAGAATGGTTTGTAAAGCATTTTTAAAAATAACTATTTCATTGGTGAAGATTGCAAAAGATTCTAGATATAGATCTATGCTTCTTCTTCTGCATTCACCCGCTGTGAATTCGGGCGTTAGCCATGATGCCTAGTACGACACTACTGGCTGATTTTTGCGTAAAAGCCTGCTTTACCATGTGACTGATGTCCCCCGCCATGCAGGCGGGCCTTCCCCGACTTCAGAGGTTAGATCTATGCAAAATGAATGTAATGAGTAAGGAAAAATCAGCTGTTTCCAAATTGTGAATATGCAGAGATAAATTTAGAATATATTTTTGTTGCTTTGCTGAAAAGGACATATTATATATATATATTTATTATCATATTATATATATTTATGACTAAATAAGCACTATGAACTGTAGTTTAAATTTAAACTCAACTATTTTATTGAAATAAAACACACCAAAGTATGTTCTTAATGATAGTCTCGCCCGCGTGCCCAGGTGTGTTCGTAAAGCGTTGGACTGCGGGTGACAAGCCCTCTGTGAGTGCGGGTTCAATTCCGCAGGCTGGCAGAAAAGTCACAGGTTCCCCAGATTTGCGGTGTTTGTGGCAACGAACTGAAGGGTTACGATGTCCATGGCACCGAGCCAAGAGCTGAAAGCTCAAGTGCTTCTGGATCGGTGTAAAAAAAAAAAAATGATAGTCTAAGCCTATAACCAGGAGAATTAATATTGGTAGATATTAGATAAAAAACATGTTTGTTGTATAATCCTTGTTTTAACAATACAAAATGGAGATAAAGATTTTGAGAAAAACACAGCAACTATTATACAGAAACGAACTATAGCAGTACATTGCTGAAAACAGTAAAAAAATACACAAATAACCAAAAAAAGCATACTAGTTGACAGGTATGTAATCACGAATAGTATATTTCACATATATAATGGAATATAAGTGTGAAGTGTACCTTCCAGTAATAATCCTCAGTATTTGGAGGTGAGGTAGCCAGTAACTTTTACCTTCCTTAACAAAAGTCAGGTATCATATTTCAGATGGATTATCTGAAGTGTGTCTATACCTTAAAACAATCCCAACCTCTTTTGAATTAGAAGCGAGAACTCTAAACACTTGACTATGCAAGCGATAATTTCAGAATGCAAAATCATCTTGAGTGAATCTTTATTTTCCTCCTGCATTCAGTTTCACATGCTGAGAAGTCGAAACAGAGAAAAGAGAAATGAGTTGCCTCCATGAACAGAGCGATAATCCAGCAGCATCTCCATTCCATGCAAGATATCTTAGCATTGTCGTTAACTGTATGTGTACATGCCCCATTGGCTGGGTATCTATGCATGTTAAGGCTGACATGTTCTGCCTTCAATGGAGAATCATTATTCAGTGTTGAGGAATGTATAATATTGGTTCATGTTGAGAACAATCACATCTGGTATTGCGTTTGGTGTTGAGTAGTGCTTACATCAACCAGTAGTTCATAAAATGTGCAATGAAATCTACTGTTATCCATTTATATTAATTTGCTACTTCTTGATGTGTGTTGACCATGATTGCTCTAGGCGACTGTAAGAAAAAATCCACACAGAAATCCAGGAACCACTCCGAGTTAAACAATTTTTTTTTTTTAAAGAATTCCCAAGAAAAAATATTCACAAAATGTACAACATAAAAATGGATGGACAAAAGAAAATGTATGTGCTCATATTATATAGAATACTGAAAGGCAGGCACTGACAGCAAAAAATACACCTGACACATTGATGTCATTAGGCTGAGGTTAAACTACCAACATATAAGCAAACACAGTAACTACAGACTGAACTACTACTGGCACAAAACAGCAGTCGCCAACTACACAGAAAATATAAAAAGAACATACATGTTACTAACAATTGTCATGGCCATCAGAAACTGATATACCGGCCAGTGACTCCTGCACGCAACTACGGCAATACAGAACAACAACTGTCGCTGATGGCTTTAAAAAAAGTGTGTCCAATTCTGGATGATATCAGAAAAATACTTACACCTCCAAAGAAATGTAACAATTATTATATAGTACAGAAAAACAATTCATACAAAGATGCACAGATACCAACTACATGACACTGGAACGAAAGACAGGAGTCTGAACATTGCTGGATCATTGAAGATGCAGTGATGAATGGCTGACAGAACAAATATCACTGGCAATGCTACCATTATCAAATACGAGAATTGTTTTATGAACACACATGAAGTGTTATCTCCTGATACCACCGCGACCTCCACGAGCCATTACTCCACTTGAGATACCAGCATTGCTGCTACCATTCATAATGCTGCGTTGAGACCCTCCTAGAGGAAGCCTTGACTGTGCTCGTTGTTGATTATATATTTGACCGTTTCCTGTTGAGATGAAAAGATTAATTTTTTTGTGTTAAATTAATATATGAATTGAAAATCATGGCATATCCTTTACATAGCGTCGTGGTGCCCATGTGTTGCCGAAGGCTCGCAAGGGGAGCAAAGAATAGTAACACTGCAACCTACAAGGCATGTCATAAGCCATAACTGAGGTAGTGCCTAGGGAAGCTATCCTAGTAAATAAAAAGCGTCTCAGAAATCGGAAGTGATGGACTACTTGTAGGCGCATAACTGGCATAATGTACAATCAATCTTAGGGTTAGATCACATACAGATCACAAAAAGTGGTTAACAAGTGGTCAATGAGGAGCGTTTGAAGAAGAAGATTGATATCAAATTATTCTGTGATTTAACACTTTGGCTGCCACCGACGACAAAAGTCGCTAAATACCAACTCCCTTTTGCTGCCGCTCGCTACTTTTTTGGCGACATGTGCAGCAGACTATGTCTTCTTTAAACGGGAGTATCGCTAGCGAATCACGGGGTACCGTGGCATACTACTTTCGTATTGTTCAGACGAGCTCTTCAAAATGGCGGATCTAACGCACATGCGGTAAACATCGGTATAAGTCCGATTTTTTGTAAGTAAACAAAAATTTTCAAAATGGGCTGATAGCTGATGAATAGTGATGTCCAAAATGACTCTTTTTGTGACTTTTTAGCCAGTGATAGTGTTAAAACTAACTCTGAATGTGATATGCATTTGAACTGTGATTCACGTGACAATGTTTATAGATCGATAGCAGATATTCCCACAGGTACAGGAGTAGGTGGCGGACACCCATATTGAAAATGGCAGCATATTATACTGTGGATAGGTATGGGGATATCAGTTACTACAATAGCTTGTGGATTATAAAGAATATACTCTACATATAGACAGGTTAGTAGCCCATTAATATATGAACACCATTCCATAGTTTAAAAGTCCTAAGTTTATTAGTTTATTTTTTACGATTTTTTTAAATAGTCACCCTGAAAACTGATCATGCCTAAAAATAGCGTGGCAGTGAGCCAGACTTTGTTGAAAAATGGCTGGCAGCGAAAGTGTTATGGAGTTTGGAATTACACATTGTACAAGCAGAAGTTGATGTCTGAGAGGCAGAGTGAGGAGTGTGTTTAACCAGCAGATCATAGGAACCATCAGTATACCTGTAATTTGACATCTGTTGGGGGAGACCGCATCCCTATGAGTCTGCCGAGAGTGCTATGAGGTTGATTCAGCAACCAATAATGATATTCAGACATCTTACTGTATGTTTAATCATTGTCCATGACTTGCTTCCATATTACAAGATTTCTATTTTATATTTGAGAACTTTCTTATTTTCATTAACAAAGAACTGTAGCAGAGAATGCTTCTATTTATTGAAACAGCTTTTACTATTTTTCTTTATTTCAACAAAAACGTCCATAACCAACACTTATAACAATCAAAGCATTGAAGAAATAAAAATAATCATGGAAGAATATTAATTGCAAATAAAACAGTGCAAAACAGAATCCTTGGATATAACAATACTTGCCTTGAGGTACAGTCGCAAGCTGGGGTCTTACATTCTGACCTGGTGTCCCTGGTCCTAGAGGAGATTCACCTTTCTGATTAGGATCACCACCTTCTGTTGGAGATTTTCTCTGTGATCCTTCCTGTTTCAAACAATTTTAAATAAAAGTCATTAGAACTTAACTAGCAGTTGGAACAAATCTAACAAAACTTGGTACAATTGGGAAGATTTTTGTTGATCGCATGATAAAGTACATTCTCTACAATCGCATGACAAAGTACATTCTCTACAATCGCATGACAAAGTACATTCTCTACAATCGCATGACAAAGTACATTCTCTACAATCGCATGACAAAGTACATTCTCTACAATCGCATGACAAAGTACATTCTCTACAATCGCATGACAAAGTACATTCTCTACAATAGCCAATAGTAACTTTTATTTATTTAACTCAGTTGATGAGCAGACAACAGAATGGATAACCGTGGTGGTATTTCTTGATGAAAACATCATGTGTTCAACCCCAAGGTAAGGTCAAAACTGTTGAGGAGAAAATAAAACCAATTGGTTATTGGTTACTAAACTGACGCCATTGCACTCCGGGCAGACCCATAGGTGCTCAGTCTCCCCAACAGATATCGAAGAGTATGCATACTGATGGTTCCTGTGGCTCGCTGATTAAACACACCTCTCACTCTGCCTCTCAGGCATCCAGTTCGACTTGAACAATGGTAACTCCAAACTGTTTAAATCGCTTGATCGATTCAACATCAATTTTAGTGTCCTCATCCAACAGAGTCGCAAAGAGACCGAAGAATATCCCCTTATCCATCTTCAACTCCCAACAATCGATGCTGTTGATGCAAGCCTGTCCGCTCTCTCATTACCGTAAACACCCGCATGCCCAGGACAGTATATCCACGTAAGCCGCTGGAGGTTAGAAACTTCTATAGATGACATCCACTCATACCGAAACCTGCCCTTCTGGATCTTATAAAGCATCGACTGAGAGTCAGATACAACAACTGCCCCAGTAAATGAAGTCCCAGAAATCCAATGGAGGGCAGCAGTAACGGCCTCAACCTCCATCCTCATACTAGAAGTAGTTGTCCTGTATGCCCCACTTCGCTCTGCAACAACCCTACCATAATAAAATAAAACCAATGACTGCACACATGTTGCGACAGATTTAAGCAAGCGGTATAAATTCCTCTGCCTTATGCAATCCCCAAGCATACTCTGAGAAATTGGAATAAAGCGCTGTAATGTCAGTAATCTAGTAACAGTAATGACTCAGATACCCATTTACAGCTGACTTTACTGCAGTGATGTACAGGATTTGGATATGTTTTGAGTTGAGAAGCCAGATCTCTAATAACTGAGCTACGCTAATCTCTGATCAAACCATAGAGCATGTTCTGCAAGACTGTCCCCTGTATCTCCTCCCTAGAAAGGGATGCTGGCCCTACAACATAACACAACATTCAAAACTACATGGCACCAGACATGAGCTGCAGACAACAATCGACTTCATCATAAGAATATAATGACAATATAATCATCAAAATAGTGATTGCAAAAAGAAGTTATGCTGATGCTAACTTTGTTAGGGATATGAAATTGTGAAATGATCAATGAAATATTAAAACATAGGATCACCTTAAGCGAAAATGATAACACTGCGCTTGTGATCATGTGCCGTGAAAATTCCAGGGCCCAAGAACAGCTTAAACAAAAGAAATTTGGTGTGCACACTGTATATGGTTGGACTACAGAATACCCTGATCCTTCACTTGGGGATCTAAATCCCAAGTGCCTCTGATGTCAGAGTAACATTTGCTTGAATGACAAGGGGCACCGGTGACCAAGGTAAGCAAGCCTTCACGCAAAAACCAGTCAGAAGCACCATGACTACGTATCCATTCATAGCGGACGAAGTAAAAGCATTCAATCAGGATCTGCTTATACTTTGTTCACATAAATAACTTCAAGTTCACTGCGTTCAAATAACTGCGTTCAAGTTTGTGGTTGTGATAGCTCATCATCTTCTACGCTCATTATACATCAACCAATTGTTAAACCAATCTTTGTGGTCTGTATGTGATTTGCACGTTAGAGCATGAGTTCGTTATAACAGGCGTCTACTAACCTGTAGGTCAGCACATTCAGTTTTTGCACATTTTTAATTCGGGTTCGCCTCCCTAAGTTGGACAACAACAACAAAACTGATCTATGGGAGTCCATCCTCCTTGACGAGCTAGAGTCCTGCTAGCATTGGACTTGTGGTCAAAGTTTCCTGGTCTACAACACTGAGAGGTGGCTGACTTGTGTGTTCTACTGGTCATCAGCACTACTAATTTTCACCCTTCATTAAGAGAGAGACTAGCAACATCAACTCCGTTGTATGCGGGTCTAGGCAATGAGTATCTTAAGAAATAAGGGTTTGTGGTTCAAATCCTGTGGTAAAAAATCTGGCCAACAATGGCGGAATGAGGGAGGGCCATTCAGAGTCAGAACGGTTTGATTCTGAACACGACTTTGCTAGCGCATTCCCGCCATGTTTGGTCGGGTATTTTCCGGTTTCGTTTGCAGAGCTACTGAGTTAGTGCTTGAGCAACGCTGTGAGCTGTGACTGTTACATGGAATGCTTTTGCTGTGTCAACCGTGCATTTGTTGTGTGTATTCAGAAAATGGCGAACAGTGGTTATGACGAACAAGCTCAATCTGCCGTATGCAGTTATATTGCGAGTGCAGAAAGCTGGATTTTGCCGTGATTGATGTCCCTTCGACAAGAATTGCAATTCAAGTGATGAACAGTTTTGTGTTGCTACATTCGCGACGGCCATATGCATTTTATGCTGTGCAGGTTGCTTTTTTGTGGCGGTACGCTGCTGTTTCATTCTGGAATTAGTTCACACAGGAAACTTTTCACAGGTGTTAGCATTTCATGTGATATTCATTGGCACAGGAACGGAGCAATTATGGGGTGACCCGTTGCAGTGAAGTTGGAACCGTACTTATGAACTATGAACTATCCTGTGGTAATTTGTTTTTTCTGGAATCCCCTAATACTTGCTCACTGTCTATTTATGATTATATTCATTGGCTACGGTGCTTCCCTGGACTTCTTAAAACTCCTTATTCTCTTGTTAGTTCACGTTTTAATCTTTCACTTTTACATAAAAACTGTGGAACAGTTATTGCTACTTGGGTGGTCAGAAACGTTCAAACACAAACAATGAGGACAATTATAAAACTCAAGTCACATCTCACAAACTCACCATTTTCCATAATTCTGGATTTGGTTCACTAAAATTTGGAATCTCAGTAAAGTTGAAGCAAAACCTTAAAGTAACAAAGAAATGGATTTATATTTCATTTTTTAAAATGAAGAAATTGTAGGAAATTATGTATCAAAGCAACAACCACAGACAAGTATCGTTAAAATCATCATCATCAAATAGATTGTCAAGAGCAGAACAGTACTTAATGTGTTCAGCACAACATTGACCATTTAATTTAAATTTGTTTTATCGAGTCACTCATAGTTTTTCTGTTAGGTATGTTATTTGTTGACTCAGATAAACAAAGCAAAAAATCTATCAGTAAATACTCACTCTCCAATCTTTAAAATTTCTCCAATTTTTCCTGTATACAGTGTTAAGCCTCCCTTCCACAATGATGCATACCTGCATATTAAACAAAAGTTTTCTCAAAGCAAGTTCTTGTTTGTTAGAACATAATGAAGCATTTGAAAGGCACTATTGAATAATGACAGTATTTAGATGAGCTGGCAAAATGTATAAAACCTGTTTGTACTTTCATTTCTATGTCCTTATAGTTCAAGATTTCTATTGCAGCTGACATATTGTTGATCATATCATCATAGAATATGTTCAGTTTTCTTAAGGTTGACTTTAACGGAAGAACATTTCTGTTATCGATTTCAAACTAGAGAAATGTTCAGTTTTCCTCATTGTTCTTGTAATCAAACCCTATAAAACATGGATCATCACCTGTAGGAAGCATGTGTCAAAGTACTCTATTGTTCACTAAACTCTCTACTGCTATGTGGTTACGCCCCCGCATTGCGTTCCGAAGGCGGTGGGTTCAATTCCGAACCGTGTCATTCTGTTCCCTAGTGCATATTTTCTACAGACATCTAGGATTGTTGCAGGAGCTATGGAGTTTGTGCTTTGTGCAATCCTCTCGACAGATAGCGTGCTATTTCTGCAGAGACGGACTTAGCCATATGGGGTAGATTTTGGTGCAATGAAGTCAATATTTTGACTTTAGACCCTTTTCTTATATGATTGCCAAAAAACACAATATTTTATTATCAGCAACCAAGAACAGCTCAAGAGGTACATCATCATCATCATCAAATAGTTTGTCCTGAGCAGAACTTTGCCACCCCAACAGTCCTCCGAACTTCTCTCTCTCTCATAGGTCAGATGTCCTGCCTCCACAGCCGTCATGTTCAGACCATCAGTTACATCCTGAATCCATCCAAGAGGTACAACCAAGAGGAAATAAGAAGTGATAAAAGGCAGATGTTGAAGATTGATAGAATATCTACTCAGAAATTATCCAGAATTCCTCATATGAACTGCCCATGCAGTGGATTTGGAGGGACAGTCTTCTTCTTACCCTCCATATCGACCACTTGTCAACCACTCTGTGATTTGTATGTGATCTGAGCCTAAGAGCGATTGTACGTTGTGCCAGTTATGCGCCTTCAAGTAGGCCAGCACATCCGATTTCTGTGCTGCTTTTTATTTACTAGGGTAGCATCCCTAGGGCCTACATCATTCGCCTCTTACGACATGCATTGTAGGTCACAGTGGTACTATTCTTTGCTTCCCTTGCAGGCCTCAGCACCACACAGGCGAGGGTGGACAGTAAAAGAAAGGTATACCAAAAATAATCTGAAGAAAAATTGGGGAGATGATGCACAGAGTGGGTCAGACATGGGGCATCCTGGTAAGATTTTGTTGCTACACTACAAGATGTGTTGGCCACTGGCTGTCTGTTAGTCCGTGCCAGACATGGGGCATCCTGGTAAGATTTTGTTACTACGCTACAAGACGTGTTGGCCACTGGTTGTCTGTTAGTCCATGCCAGACATGGGGCATCTCGGTAAGATTTTGTTGCTGCGCTACGAGCTGTGTTGGCCACTGGCTGTCTGTTCCGTGCTCAACGAAAAGAAGAAGAATCACAATCTTCATTATTCACTATTTACAGAATGTCTGATTCTTTTTCTTCTTCTTGCATTCATCCTCTATGAATTCAGGCGTAGTCAGGACGCCTGGTATGTCGCTACTGAATGATTTTTGCATGAAGGTTTGCTTTCCTGATTATCAGTGCCCCCCGCTATACAGGCATGCTTTCTCTCACTTCAGAGGGAGAATTTCTCATAATATGCAGTGTAGTCTTCCTGACTGCTCCAAAATATCAGGTCTCATGATCAACTTCTTAGTTAAGTCCATTACATATTTTACAAACTATGCTTGTATTTTTACTTCTGTTGCCTTTCAGCAATTTATAAATAAATTATTTAATCCTTTTCTGATGACATCTTAAAAGAACAGATCGCACCACATAGTAACATTATTATGTGACTCAAAAACATGGAAATAGATAGAAATTCATACTAGCAAATAATTTGGACTCTTAACCGCTTGTTTACACTACGTGAGGGTAACGTAGTAAATGGGTGTCGGCATATCCACTACGTGAGGGTCACGTAGTAAACTCATCGGCAAAATATGTGTAGTAAACTGGGAACTACTGCAACAATAGACTATCTATAGCATTGGGGATATCTTCCTTATATAAAACATTGTCATTGGTCAATTTTTCGGTCGCACTGAAGGTTATTTATAACTTTGAAAGAGTGTTTCTCTTTGTCAAAAGTAGTTCAAGCAAAATGGCGTGTAGAAAATCTTCCAGAACGATTACACCAACAGAAAAAGCTTTGGCGTTGTTGTCATATGGTGCTGACGACATATTTAACGATGAAGATAGCGGAGATGATGATATATTCTCATTAAGTGAATCTGTTCACTCAGATTCTGAAAATTCTGTACAGGTGAGAGACACTGATGACGAAAATAGTGATACTGACGAGAATGTGATTTACGTCCAAGCAAGCGTTCTAGAACTGACCCTGTCGCAAGTACTAGTACTGAGCAAATATCAAGTACTACTAGTACATAGAGCAGTACAAACACACATTTTTATTATCAAAACATACACATACATATTTTATTTCAAAATACGATATTTCAAACAAATATTCCAAAAATAACAGAGTTATTACATTTTCAAATAAGTTGGTAGAAATGCAGAAAAATGCTTGGGATGCTCTGTGCGGTTCGACCTATAACCTTTGGTAAACAAGGGGTTAATGATCTTCTTCTTCAGCAATATCTGGTCATGTACTTAATTGACTGTGGACCACAAACTGGGCAGTCAGCTTCAGGTCTGTCAGGTTTCTCCAAAGCTTAGTTTTTAGGTCAATTGGGTGTGGCCACATGTTGAAACAAAATAGAGAATTAGAGAAAAGAAAAAGAAAGAAGAATGATCATAGGAGTGAACATTAATGTTAACCTGTCAACTAACTGACTGACCTACCCCCGCATAAATTTACAGATATCTCCAGGTTGAATGACATTTCCTGCCTCATCCCAAACTGATACGTTCATTGATCCTGTTTTGTCTGCAACTTTGCAAGATCTTACATCATGCCCATCTTTTGTATGTGTTGGTTTGCCTGAAGAGTTTCAAATATAAGATTTATATACAAAGCTATCATGTCATTTAACAAGTACATAATGATTACTCTTGACTCATCATGAAATTTGAAAGAATAAAGATATTTATTAAATCATCAAGTGGTAAACCAATTTGTTCTTCTTTCATTCTAGTATAATAAATACCATGCTTTGTGATGACTTATCTTTGTATGATTTGAGAGCAGGTACAAGAAAGTTGCAATATATATGCCTTTCTGTCCAACATATCCAATTTCATTACACGCCTATTGTTCAGGTTCACTCTCCCTGTTATTTCATGATGGCAGATTTGATCAAAAATTCAACTTTTCATATTTTAAATTCTGTTTGTGCAGCAGCCTTAGTCAGTTTTATTGATTTTGACTGTCCAAGGTTCTTTTACGTGTTGGTATTAAGTATGGGGCCTACATTTTATTGTCTTGTCTCCTATATGACTAGGCACTATCTCCTCTAACCTGCGATCAGGGTCACTGGAAAATGGCCAGTAGGCTCCACATCGGATGCAAACCAAGTATTTTTGGAGTGTGAGGTGGGTATCATACCTCAACACTATGGAGACCCCAGGTTGGTGCTTTAACAATCTTGAATAAACTAATAAACAAACAGACTCCTTCTTACAAACATTTAAACATATTCTCTTATTGATTGTGATAGCTACAAACATAGGTCATTTCTTATGAATGATTTATTACAAAGAATTTATGACTTTTTTTTTTTTTTAAATTATCTAGAACTACAAACTCTATTTACATTCAATAATGATTGTCAAAGTCTAAGTACAGCTGTGTTATAAAGATGGTTATGGTAAGATTACCAGAGTTCTTCTTCTTTGCGTTCGTTCTTTACGACCAACTTTAATCACTCTTTGTGATATGTTTGATCTTTGCCAAGAACATGTATATGTTGCACATTGGTTTGGTAGGCCCCTAAAATCATTGACTTTTACATGTTTAGGACATGTGCAACCGATTTCAGACAAACCTTCTTAGTTGCCTCTTACGACATGTGTAGCAGGTTACAGTGCTTCTATTCTTTACACCCCAAATTTGGGCCCCGGTAACATCTCGGGCGTGTCAGAGTTCAAGTACAGCTGTGATATAAGATGGTTATGATAAGATTGTCAGAGGTCAAGTACAGTTGTGCTATAAGATGGTTATGATAAGATTACAGTTATGTAAGCAACTTATTAAGACATTAATCAAACAGAAAAGTTATCTTACCAACTTCTAGAACAATGAATATAATATGTAAGTTTTTAATTCCAGGTCTAACATCCTTCAAGAAAACAAACTGTGAATCAGGAGGAGGTTTTCCTCGATCATTCTGCATCATCATTTTATAGTGACCAGCTCCTTAACGACCACACATCCAAACATCAGTATCTAAACTAAAGGAAAATGAAAAGTAAAGTTATACTATACAAGCACCCAAATAAGTATGTTTGTTTTTATTTTGGTTATTCATTAGCAGAACCGGTCTCGGTCTATGAGGAAACCAATAGGTGTTCAGTCGTTCCCACTTGCAGATGTAGGATCTTCTTTTCTTCTTTTAACTCCCCTTGAAGCATAAGTAAGTAAAGTAAAGGAACCCTTTCATACCTCATGGTATATAGGTCAATACAGTGTTAGGCCTGTATTTTTCATTGACCGTCGGCACACAATGGATGATGTGGTCAGCATCACGCCGGCCGCCTTACTTTCCCAGAGCATGTCTGGTACCCAGTTGAGGCTGGGTCGACCAGAGAGCCGTCGTGGTCTGGAAAAATTCCACGCGCATTGTGGGAGCTGAACCCAGACCACCAGCCTTGCGAAGCGAGTTCACTAACAACTACGCTACAGCGGCTCTCTTGAAGCATAAGGCATTGACAAATTTCCTCCAACCAGATCTGTTTGAGCAAACCAGCCTAGTTCATACCAGGTCTTTCCCGCCTCTTCTCTTTCCCTGTCTACAGTTCATCTCCATGTATCTCTAGGTCGCCCCCATCTCTCATGTCTACCAGTTTCCATTTCAAAGTCACATGTGGGTGTCTGGGCTTCTGCATTCGTAATGTATCTCCCAACCACTTCCATCTCCTACATTTTATTTCCTTGTTGAATTCTGTGCGTCAGTGATCTCAGTATTTAGTATTCTCTGTTTCCCAAGTGGTTACCGGGCCCAAATGTGGGGTGTAAAGAATAGAACCACTGTTACCTGCCATGCATGTCGTAAGAGGCGACTAAGGAGGTTTGACTGAAATCGGATGCATGTGTCCTAAACGTGTAGAAGTCTTATGCGTTTAGGGGCCTACTAAACCAATGTGCAACGTATACATATTCTTGACAAAGATCAAACATATCACAAAGAGTGATTAAAATTGGTCGTAAAGAACAACGCAAAGAAGGAGAAGAAGTATTCTCTGTTTCCAGCGAATTCGGAGAATTCTTCTGAGACATCTTCCCTCAAAGTCTCTTATACGACTGTCTGTATTGATACTTGTTTTCTATGTCTCTGATGCAGACAAAGGGTAAGTATGCTGATAGTTTCTGTGGCTCACTGGTTATATGCTTCTGTTTCTTCTCCTTGTGATCGCTTTTTTGATGATTATTTCGTGAGACATGTTCTTATCATGAAATTGACTGTTGCCTGGAGCTCATCTCTGGTGCCATGTATTTTTGAATGTAGTGTTGTAGGGTCAGCATCCCTTTCTAGGGAGAACATACAGAGGACAGTCTTACAGGACATGTTTTTTTGTTTTATCAGAAATGCCAGAGGGACACAGGGAGAATGTAGACAATCATAGCCTGTGCAATGTTTGTTCAGTCTGTTATGCCCTATCCTGAAGATCCTTTTCTGTCGAGTTAGTGATAGTCATCGTTGGATAGTTTGGTTATTTGCTCATTATCCAGCTCAGTTTGTATTCAATCCTACTTGTGTAGTCTTGATTCCAAATTCATTCACAGTATAATTGAATCCCCATTCAACAAGTGGTTACAAAGCAACTATAGTCTGCACCCTTATTCATATCCAACACCTCAAATATATGCTTTCAAAGGAAACCTGTCATGTTTCTAATTGCTGCAAACTTCTGCCAGTGCAGTACAAAATATCCACTAAGATATCTGAGATTGAAGGTATTTCTATATGTCCTCCACTCACAATGAGCCAGTCACTTTGAGTTTTTTTACAGAGGCATTAAAACTGTCCTAGCAAATAGAGACTCAGAGAGCCACTTGAGGGCTACAGCAACAGTCTCACCTCCATTCCCATACTGAAATAGTTGTCTATGGACACATGCAATGTTTCTCTTAGCAACAACCGTTACATATGCAGCCGCTATTATAAAATGGCAGCCAGGTTTTTCAGTCCCTCTGCAGGGATCCATCACTATAACTAGATATTGGAATAACATGAATACGTCACAAAGTTGAGATACCACCACTTTACAAGAGTATAGTAGAATGAGAAATTTTAGGTGTTTTCCTTTTCACGCCCGAGTGGTTACCAGGGCCCAAATTTGGGGAGTAAAGAATAGAACCACTGTTACCTGTCATGCATGTCGTAAGAGGCGACTAAGGAGGTTTGACTGAAATCGGATGCATGTGTCCTAAACGTGTAGAAGTCTTATGTGTTTAGGGGCCTACCAAACCAATGTGCAACGTATACACGTTCTTGACAAAGATCAACATATCACAAAGAGTGATTAAAATTGATCGTAAAGAACGAACGAAAAGAAGGAGATGTTTTCTTTCTTTCTAATTACTTCTTCTTCTTCACCGCTAGGGAGACATAGGTCTGCAACTAAGGTCTTCCAAGCCTTCCTATCCAATGCCATCTTTTCAAGATCACTCCACATTTTGAGTCTGCAGTCCAATTTCCTTTCGGATTTCATCAGGTCACTCAATTAGTTTTTTTGGTGGGGTCCTACGTCTTCCTCGGGTGGTGAGCTATGAATTTCCTTGGTTGTGGTTTCTGTAGTGTTTTTTTACGGGGTGGGGTAGCTAGTCCACAACCAACCTCCTCAGTCACCTCTTATGGCAGGTAACAGTGGTTCTATTCTTTACACCTCATAATTTTGGCCGCCGGTAACCACTCAGGCGAAACTATCATGTTGATCTGTACCTTTCATGCCCTGAGGGAAGGACTGGTTCAAACTCAACAATGCTGGTGGGCAGTCAGTTCTTTCTAGTATTCTGAATTGTCCATTTATGTTTATGAGGACAAATGCTTTTATGTGGTCAATTAAAACAAGCAAGAGTGGCTTGTGTTGTTCTTTGCACTTTACTTGTCACTGAGTGAACTTGTAGCTGCCTCAGGTACTGAGGTAGAAGATAATAAATATATAACATCTGGTCCACATATGCCGTTAAGTCCATATGGAACTGTTGTTTGTCAACAGTTGGTCTTACCCAGTACAATCCTACTTGTATTTTGATGGCTGCTATTCTATCACTCTAACACTAACTCGAACATTATATTGAATTATTGTATACAACTTCATTGCGTCGTGATTGACAACAACTCTGAGTGGTATGCCAGTTATAAAGACGAAAAGATGAATGAAAAGTTGAACAATTCGAAATCATACTCATAACAAACAAACAACTTCATCTGTCAGCGTATATTTGGATGTACGTACATCAAAAAACCTTCAACTATAATTTAAAATACAACACGTGTGAATGTGATAGACAAAGACTTGCAAGTACCGAGTCAACAGTTTGCGGTTACTATCTGCAAATTTCGTTAACCGGAGCACTCTTGCCAGCGATCGTCAAATTTCATAGATTTATTTCAGGCAATGCCATCACACTCTATGAAATGTTGTTGGTTTCATGTACATCCAAATATCTTATTTATTTGTAAAACATAATGTTTTACTTTGATATTGACAGTTCTAAGTCATTAGACATCGATTACATGTAGATTTATCCCGACACGTCTTACTTACTACCTGAACCTTTCAACACTGACGACAATCGTTCATCCGGGTATGGTGGGCTGCTACACACTTTGCCGACATGATAACCGTAGGGTCAAACCATAGATTAACATTAACAAACATAACATATCACACACACATCCCCACCCCCACACCCTCCTCCTTTCCGCTTTCCCTTCCCCGTCTTTTCACCACAATAATTCACAGCCCATCTAGCGAGTTTATGAGATCATATAACATATTATATGTTTATCTTTCAGAACACAGTGTGGCCGGCGACCAGTTGCGTTATTTGGTGTAACAAAAGTAAGGTTGCAAACGTCTACAGTCCTCTACACTATCCTCCTGTTCATTGATTGATTGGGCCATCATTATTGCACTTTTGTAAATAACCATATGTGTTCAGATCTCATTCTACAATAGGACGATCTCAGTGTCAGTGTACGAACTACGTACGATCTCTTTCTACATAGGACGATCTCAGTGCACGAACTACGTGCGATCTCTTTCTACATAGGACGGTGTCAGTGTACGAACTACGTAGCACACCAAATCAAGAGTCCCCGATGTAATGTTGTAGATATTGAAAATGTTTGCAATGGTCTTTATTTTAGTCTTTTTAAATAATTTTTCTCGGACAAAGGCTTTGCGTTGAGAAATCGATTTTAAACTGCCAGTGATTCTTTTACGTGATCAACTTGAAAATGGAACCAATTTTTTATCGTCTGTCTCCGTAAGGAATATGAACTTTATCTCACATACATTGAGATCAGGAAACACTGGAAAAATATCCCGATCTCTCAACGCAAATAACCAACCGACAACCTTCGAAGTTTGAGAGGCGAGCGCCTTACCCCCAGGGACCCTTTAAAGTAAAGCATCTCCATATCAAAGGTCGGCTACATTGGATCTCCAATACTTTCAGTTCCTCGTCATGCTGATGAATTCTGGCAAACTGTTACATCTCTTAATGTCTCCTCTCATAACTATATCCATGGCTTACTTTTGTTTATTTACCTCCAACCTTTCTCTTAAGTCAAAAGTTGGACTGCAGATAAGCTATGAAAAACAAATATAATGAAGATACCTATGGCAAGTAATGCAGATATCACACTGGAACCTAAAATGATAAAAATAACAGAGCAGTTCACCTATTTATGTAGCAATTTTGATTGCACAGGAAATGTTAAAAAGAAATTATGATACGAATTAGCAAAGCAACATCAGCTTTTAAAAGTCTAAATAAAATATGGAACTGCAAGTTATATAGTATTAAAACTAAATTACGAATTTTCAGTTCAAATGTTGTATCAATCCTAACATATGCCAGCGAGAGTTGGAAAATGACTAAAGATATAGAAAGCAAGTTGAATGCATTTGAAAATAGATGTCTACGAAAAATAATGAATATAAAATGGAACGAATTCAGGAGAAGTGATGAAATCAGAGACATGTCTGGTCAACCACTAGTGACAACTGTTATAAGAAAGAGAAGATGGAGATATGTTGGACACACCTTGAGGAGAAATGATCAACGAATATCAAAGCAGGCATTGAAGTGGGATGCACAGGGTTCAAGAAAGAGAGGTCGACCTAAGGAGACCCTGAAACGAACTTTGCCAAGAGAGGCAGGAAATATCGGTCTCAGTTCCATGGAGGAAATTGAGCGAGTTGCCCAGGATAGAGTGGTATGGAGAAATTACTTGCAGGCCCTATGTAACGTATAACGGTACGAGAGGAATTATTATTATTTCTCTTAAGTACGAGTACAATGTTCAGCTTTCACATGTCTCTTTATGTGTTCAAAATATTGACTTGTCTGTTTTTTCTTCTTCCATAATTTCTTCTTCATGTTTCACTTTGAATTTCTCTATTTGTTTTGTTTCTGCGTTCAGAAACTTAAGTCTAGAAATTTGCCAGGTTTACAACCCTACTATCTGAACCAACCAACGCAAGGAAGGTCGTCTTGCAGTGGATACTTTCTCATTGTGGAATACCAGGAAATGAAACAGCATACCAACTGATCAATGGAGGTGATGTATGAGAGAAACCGGACATACCAGATACATGTGTCCTAAAGAACAAGAATACAAAGTCAATCAGAAGGTCAAAGATATGAACAAGCAGCAACCAGTCATTTTATAGCACATGGGCAAGGAAAATAAGTTGCTGGACATTCATTGCAGTCAACCTTCGATGCGAAGACGGTACAAGCTTACTTTTCTTTCATGTTCAAACGTTAACGTGTATATGTTCAACGAAAACAGTGGTCCGCATCAAGTTATCCAGGCTTCTAAAATTTTGTCATGTAATGGCACTGGTGACGGACACATCAGTCTTAAGACATAAACTGGCGATCCACAAATCGGGACTTGCTTACTAATAACCAACAAACTTCTTCTCTCCAATAGGCCCTACTGGGTTGCCTCACAGCGTCAGGATAAGAAGTGATTTCTAGAACGGTCTTTTTCGTACGTACATGGTGTCTTTCACTGCCTGTTATTTCTGTGTCCACCTTTGCGTGGGAACTTTTGCCGTGTATCCACTGTCTGAATCTTTTCCCGTCTTCATTTCTAAACGGGTCTTTCTTGATTCTCCCAGCATTCTGCGTAGACACTTCATCTCAGTTGTGACTAGTTGTCTTTTACAATTTAATGTCAGCGTTCGGGCTTAGCAGTAATCGCATAATGTCGGAATACAAATTGTGTTGTACAATACTTTTTAAATGCTCATTGTGACGTTTGCTTTTTAAAATTGGTGCCATTTGTTCTATGATTTGGTTTGCTTTATATATCTTTGTTGGGTTTCGTTAGTTATTTTCTATTTGCTGAAAAATTCTTCCCAGATATGTAAAGTCTTTAACTTGTTTTAATTTACGTTTATCGATGGAGATGTTGGTTGTCATTTCCTCTCGGGCGAACACAAAGTAACGATTATTTATTGCAAAAGTAACTAGTGGATACATATATTTGTAAGTCACGGAAACGCAAGAACACGAACGTGAATGACATTCTTCTAAACTGGATTGGTTCTTATTCGTTGAAAACTAGTTATGCTATTAAAAATCTGACCAATAGATGATGTTTTAAGAAAGCTCTGACTAATCATATCAAAGGTTAGATATTTTTGATTTTGTTTACAAATGGTGGATTACTTTGCCAACCGGAGGTAATATTGCTAGTGAAATATGCATGTTTATCACGTTATGCTCAACTTAACCATGCTGTTAAAAAATACTATATCAATTAAAGCCCAACTCCCAAATAGATAATCAGTTCACGCGTACGGAAACCATAATCCATTTGTGTTCACTTATTGTGTGACAGTTGTAAGTAGGTCTCAGACTCATCATCATCATCATCATGATCATCATGGCGTTCAAAACAGTTTTTACAACTTACAGGAAATACATGTTGTGACTTGTATCCAAAAGTTTGTCGGTAGCCTTTAATAATAATTTTAAGTCCTCTTATCAATAACAAGTCTTTTCGTCGCAAATCAGAATTGTTTTTCAGGACTGGATTATTTGAACGTAAAAAAAAATTCTAGTTATTATTTTCTTTCTAACTTTGATGGTTACCTATCAAAATGTTTACACTATTTACACACTCTGAGTTTGAGTGACTCTTTACTAGTCATCACATGCTGTCTCATACCAATTTATGTTACTGTTGATCTATGAACTTCAGTGAAATGTCTTCATTTTCATGTGCTCACATATTTTAATGGTCTTTTTTGAATCCATGTTCATATATATAGTTTTGTTTTACTGTAATATTGAATTTATTGGAATCAGCTTTAGTAATCTATGATAATAACTTTTCAAGAAAATAATTAATATCATTTCCCACTATGAAATAACATTCGATATCAAAGCATTCAAACAGTAATTAATTTGTAAAAATTAAGGGTGGTCAGGTCTCCATGCGAGCGTCTGTAGCTCAAGTGGTAGTGAGCTTCTGTAGCTCAAGTGGTAGTGAGCTTGATCACGAACCCAAGCGACCTGGTTGAAACCCCACGGTGGCACGCTTGGGAAGCAAATTCATTTCCGTGGGATTTTTACAACAAGGTAAAGAGTTCTCTTCGCTCGCGATTCCTGCCTAGACAGATGAACCAAATTTTATCATAAATTACCTCACCGTTCAGCAAACGCCTCAATGGCAAACTACTTAACATATAAGTGGTGCGTAGAAAATCAACAACTAGTTTACTGTGGTTGATGGCTACGTCCTTTAGGATATGCCACGATTTTCATTTCAGGTCTTCGTAGAAATATACACTGTAAGCCTAGCAATCAATGAAAGAATATTATATCTATCACTATTTACATTTGCAGTTACGTTTCACTGAAGTATTACATATTTTAAGCAAATACAATTAGATGCATTTTCCCGTATTGACATATGTATGTAAATCATGGATCGTTAAACAAGCATTAGGGGACTGCCTAGAGTAGTTGATAGTAGCTCGGCCTGCTAGCTGTGAGACGCCTCATAGCTCGGGTTCGAACCTACTGTCCGGCATTTGTTCGAGTCCCCTGGTCTTACTCAGGACGATAACGTGAGTACCTCTGAAGTCGGAGAAAATCTGCCTGTATGGCGAGGGAATACTAATTACGAGTACATTGAGCACACGGCTGCCAGTGTAGTAATTTACAATGTGCACGCTGCTGCCATTGTAAGAAATTGAAAACGGATTTTACGAAAATCAGTTTCAGAGATGGAACTTCGCCTGAGTTAAAAGCGGACGGAAAAAAAAAAAAAAAAAACAAGCATTAAAAAAGAAAATCAAATATTTTTGAAGCAAAGTACTGCAGAAAAATGTTTAAAACATTCTGGATATAGAAACGAAAAAATATAGACATTGCACACAAAACTGAACATATAGGAACTTCAGCTCATAAACAATATCATGTCTCTCAAACTGAAAAATAGTTTGGTTATATTAAACGTCACATTGTTTTGGGGAAAGAAAAATGGAGGTCATGATTTCTAGAAGACAAAGCCTTGGGTGACTGTGCAGCATGAAATTACGGAAACCTTGTGGAAGAGCAGGAGAACTAGTTATAGAAGGAGAATTTTTTAAGTAATTTTGTGGTGAGAGGGACGTTCTACAAAAAAATGTTATTTGAAGACAATTATGTGAATATATTTAGCATTTCAGGTTGTTTATTCATATAAAGAAGATTAGTGTCAAATATTTTATACTAAAAATGAACAACAAAATGGAAAATGGTCTCACTCATAAGAAAAATTTGTTATGGTAATGTATTGTAAACATAGCAATCAATGTCAGGCATTTAGATCTTCTTCTTCTTTGGTCGTTTCTTACGACCAATTTTAATCACTCTTTGTGATATGTTTGATTTTTTCCAAGAACGTGTATACGTTGCACATTGGTTTGGTAGGCCCTCAACGCATAGACTTCTACACGTTTAGGACATGTGCATCCGATTTCAGCCAAACCTCCTTAGTCGCCTCTTACGACATGTGTTGCAGGTAGCAATGGTTCTATTCTTTACACCCCAAATTTGGGTCCCGGTAACCACTCGGGTGAGGCGTTTAGATATATTTGCTTTCAGTTACATTTCACAGATGCATTAAAAATCCTAAGCAAATACAATTAGATACAGTTTTCCTGTGCAACATATGGATGGGAATCATATACCATTACATTAGCATCAATGGAAGAAAATCTTTTGAAAAAGTGCTCCTACAACACCTGAACATTAACTCATAAACAATGTCATGTATCATAAAATGAAATGTTTTGGTCACATTAAGCGTCACAGTGGTTTAAAAGAGAACAAAAATGGAGGATGTGGTTTCTGAAAGACTAGGTCTAGGATGACCATGAAGACTGTTGAACATATTATTAAGGAAACCTTGTGAAGGAGGCAGAACTGGCTACAGATCAAGAATCGTTCTGGTGTTATGGAATAAAAAGAGCTGCTGCAAAGAACGAGCTATTTTAAAACAATTAGTTATACCTAATATCATCAAGTAGCTTGTCCCTTCCGGAACTTGGCTCCCATGGCAGCATTCCTGAAAAACTCTCTGTTCTGTGCAAGTTGGCGGCGTCAGCAGCAGTCATTCTCAGATCGTCAATGATATCCTTCACCCATCGTCTTCTAGATCTTCCTTTCATTCTTTTTCCAGGCACCATTTCTTCCAAAATTAATTTCTCCAGGCACTCATGTCGTTTGATGTGTCCGAAATATTTAATTTTCCTTGTTTTTATGCTTTGTAATAGCCAGCTTTCTTTAATATCAAGCTGTTGCAGAACAGAAGCATTTGTTCTTTTCTGTGTTCATGATATTCTAAGTACTGTTCTGTAGCATTTGCATTCAAAGACATTAATGATCTTCTCTGCTGCTTTGTCAATGTTCCATGTCTCACAACCATATTTTGCCAAGGGAAAAACACAGGCTCTTAAACACATGATTTTTGTACTTATCTTAATATCATGGGTTGCATTTTTTCATAGAAGGGAGATTATTGTGACATATTTTGTACTAAAAAACAACAATAAAATTGAAAATCATCTTACTTGACATTTTCCAATCATTTGTTCTATTATGTGATATATATGTATGGGGCAGTAGCTTTACTGATAGAATGCATCAGTGTTACTAAATATGATAAAAGTGTAAATTAATTATGTGCAATATGTTTTCACAATATTTTATTTTAAAGACATAGTCAGTTTGAAAATTCTGCCCATACAAGAAGGAAATTCTCTGTGGTTTATTAAACTCAATTTTTACTTTTGAAAATCTTTAGGACATGAAAAGATATATCTCTTTACATCTAGGACATCTGTTTAGTCAAATTTATAAACATATAGAAATTTGGTATGGAAAACCTTTTTTCTTCTTCTAAGATCTTAGTCTAACACTTTATGTGGGGTAACATAGAAATAGTAGTCAGTTTAAAACTTGACAAACTACATTCTTCTTCTTCTTCAGCGATCTCTGGTCATGCGCTTAATTTACTGTGGACCACAAACTGGGCAGACAGCTTCAGGTCTGTCAGGTTTCCCCAAAGCTTAGTTTTCAGGTCGACTGGGTGTGGCCACATGTTGCTTCTCAGCTCACACAGAAGAGGACAGTCTTGCAGGATATGCTCTGGTGTCTGTTCTGCCTGCTGACACTGGCAGAGAGCTGTTTGACTTATTCCTAATCTGTATAAGTGTTTGTTGAGTCTGCAGTGTCCGGTGCGTAGTGAAATATAATGACCTGGTCTGTTCTGCTTAGGTCTTTGAGGAGTCTTTTCCATAATCATATCCAGTGTTTGTCTTCCAGTCTACTGCAGATTTTCTCTGTATGAGGGTTTTGACCTCTTGAAAAGACAAGGGTTGGTAAATTTGCTCTTTGGCACTGCCCTCCTTAGCTAAGACATCAGCACTCTTATTGCCTGCAATGCCACAGTGAGATGGAATCCACTGCAAGTGAATTTCTGCCTTTTCTGAAAGCTGAGCAAGTTCTCTTTGTAGTTTTTGTACTGTGCTGTCAGTGGATTTAGCCTCCAGGGCTTGTATAGCTGACAATGAGTCTGTAAGAAATACCATCTTGCTTGCAGCTGCTTGCAGCTTATTCATGTGCTGTGCTGCCATCAGAAGGGCTATGAGTTCTGCTTTGTAGTTGGACAAACTACATGAAGGTGTTAATTTTTGCCAACATTTAGATGTGCCTGTCCTACATTCCATAAGGGCCTAACTGTAAAAATAAAGGTAATGGAGCCCTTTTCATGCCATGAAGTACACTGGGGAATATGGTGTTGGGCCTGTAATTTTCATTGACCACCAGCACACGATGGGGGATGTAGCCAACATCAAACCAGCATGTCTTTACTTCCCAGTGCTTTTCTGGTAGCTAGTTGAGGCTGGGTCATCCTTAGAATTGCTACGGTTGGAAAAAACATTACTCCCACTGTGGAATTGAACTTGGACCATGCACCTAAGAAGCAAGGGCACTAACCACTGAGCTATTCTGGGCCTAATGGGGGTGTAACTCATGTTCTTGGTGCAAACCACACAGATCACAAAGAGTGGTTAACTTGGTTGATAAGATCGAATAAAAACCAATCAAACAAACAACCTGTTAAAAGACAAGAGAAAGACCATTAAAGTATTTTGTTACATGATCTGTAAGTTAGAGTCACTTTTTGATTGTTCATATCTGACAAAAATATGTGATGACAATTAATCATTCTCAAACAGTGTCACTAAGTGTGGCGTGACATATTAATCATGAGCAATACAAGCAAAGATCATAGTGTTGCAGATGATGTTAGAAATAATTCACCAGATCTTCACTCAGAATCATCTAATAACCTTTTGTCTGCACGCTTACAGGTAAAATAGTACATTTTATTGGTACTTGATTACAAATTACATGATACATTAGTAGTAGCTCTACTGTTTGATAGAGGAAAAGGGATGTCACTTCGTAAACCATCAGGGATCATAAATCAGTCATCTTTATTTTTATTTCAAGATTCCACCCGTGTGGTGCCAGGACCCACAAGGGAAGCAAAGAATAGTACCACTGTGACCTATAAGGCATGTCATAAGAGGCGACTGACGTAGGACCTAGGAAGCTACCCTAGTAAATAAAAAGCAGCGCAGAAATCGGATGTGCTGGCCTACTTGTAGGTGCATAACTGGCACATGTACAATCACTCTTAGGCTCAGATCACACACAAATCACACAGAGTGGTTAACAAGTGGTCAATATGGACTGTTCGAAGAAGAAGATTTCAAGATTCTAGTTATTGTGTGCTTATGTAAGCATTAATTACTTTACTGTTTTAATATTTGTAATGAGTTGCATAATTTGCAGTTTCCTATACCTATTTTATTATTATTGTATTCAATTTATCTTCTTCTTCTCTTCCACCATTTACTTCTTTATGGAAGTGCTGGGGGTGAAACGTAGTGATCTTGTGTGTGCTTTTTAAGGCACTTTGTAAGCTGATATTCATGTTCGTAAGGCTGTTCTTGATGCCATCGCTCCATCTTTTGCGTGGTCTTCCTCTTGCCTTGTACTCATTATACTTTTTCTTTGTGGCTCTCTGTGGTAGGCGATACCAGGACATTCTGGTCAGGTGTCCAAACCATTTAATCTGTTGTTCTTTCAATTTATCGCTATCTATAAATGTTCCATGATATTTTTTTTATAACAGAATCTTGGAGTCTTATCAAGTGCTATTGTTCTTCTTCTTTGAACGCTCCATATCAGCCACTTGTTAAACAACTCTTTGTGATTTGTATGTGATTTGAGCCTAAGAGCCACCCAAGTGGTTACAGGTGCCCAAATTGGGGTGCAAAGAATAGAACCACTGTTACTTGCCACGCATGTCGTAAGAGGCGACTAAGGAGGTTGGGTGTGGGCTAGCTACCCCACACCGTAAAAACACTAGATGGCTACAAAACGGAGAGCGAACCGAGTAAACACTGGCTGAAACCGGACACATCGCCAAAGGATGAGCACCAGAGCTCCAAATGGTGCTGAAGATGTGATGTGAAACACACCAATGCTAAGACTGCATGAATCAGATTTCCACATGAATAGAATTTATGGGGAAATCTGGTACATGGGTCTGGACGGTGTTCGCGAGAGAGAGCCTAAGAGCGATTGTACTGGGTCCACCCATTGTGACACTTCCGGGTCATGCTCTGTAAACAAAAATCTTTTTTAAATAAAAATTCACAAGAAATTAATTCTTATTGTTATGACTGTTGGCCTACACTCCCTGATTAAAAGAAAAAGGTTATATAATATGAATTAAATTATATTGTGGAATTTGAAATATCCTTACAATAAAATCTTAGATGGTTTGTTTTATCATGTGGAAAATAATGGAAATAATAGACTGCACTGGTAGCAAAAATTCTCAATAGTTTGTAGTCTTTGCATGATTAATTCATGTAGTAACACTGCTCGTCATTATGTAAATTATTTACCATGTCCTACTAATACATTTTAGGAAGATTACTCTGAACTTTTGAGGTATGCGGTTGGAATACCAGCTCCTGATAGAAGAACTCTTGAGTGTTCAAGTCAAGCCTTCCAGCCAGTCAGTCAGTCAGGTGGCTCAAGCGCTCGTCAGACACCAGTTGATCTGCAGCATGGTAAGTTAATAATGCACTCAATTTTTTTGACTGTTTTGACAATTTATATTAGTTTGTAGTTTTTTTTATATCCCAGATGAAAACCTGTTAGCCATAAGTTTTGTCATATTTTTGCAAAACATGTAAAATGTTTGCTTAGGACATTGTTTCACTTTGAATGGCAGGTTATTGAACACTATGACAGGCTACACAATCTTGCGATAATCTTTAATCACAGTCTATCTTTTAAACATCATGTTGAACAAATGATACAGTGTTGCAAGCATGGTGTTGTAGCTTAGAAGGTCATAGTAGCTGTTCCTGGTCTCCTGTGATTGTGAATCTGACACTAACAAAATGAATTTGACAAAAATACTTGAGAAAGAAACACAGTTTTTAGGCTATCATACAAAATAAGTATGTTTTGTAATCAGATGCAGACTTAACCTAACGGGACTGCAGAGCCGATATATCGGTTCAGAGTAATGTTCATGATGTCGCAGAACCGATATATCGGCTTTTGGATGTCTGTTCACGGAAACGAATGTATCTTCAGAACCCTTTACTGAAGTTAAAAAATCTTCAAAAACGGAAAGTACATATATGTAGGTACATTACTATCTCCATTTAACAAAGATTTGAAAGAGGGAAAGCAGTGTATTATTGCATTCAAGTCGATACTTTTTTTTAAACGTTAATGTTTCCGACGATGTTTACAGTGTAATCTTGAGTACTGTTAGATCAAATTATAACTTGTGATAGTAATGAAGAATATTTAATTGACGGTAATAATGACATTCGCCCGAGTGCTGCGGGCCCGCAAGGGAGCAAAGAGTAGCAGCACTGCGACCTACAAGGCATGTCGTAAGAGGCGACTAAGGTGGGGTTTGGCGTAGGGCTGGCTACCCTATCCAGTAGAAAATTTTAGCCACAAAATCCAACCAACCATGAACAAGTCACATAAAAATAAAATAAAACTGTGCCAACCAAGAGGAAAGGAAGCTCTTCTAGAAGAGGTATGAAGCGATGCAGAGAAAGCCGCAAGGAGTCTACACCGCAGATTATCTTCCTTTCACTTAGGAAAAGCTCCAGAATTGGCACCTGGAATGTTAGAAGTATGTATCAAATGGGAAAGACAGCACAGGTTGTAAATGAGATGAAATTTCACGGATTGGCATCTTGGGATTATGTGAAACTAGGTGGAATGGTGCAGGCAAACAACGTCTAAACACAGGAGAAACAATGCTGATCTCAGGCCATATGGAAGAAAATGCCCCCATAGTGAAGGAGTGGCTTTAATGCTATCTAAAGAAGCGGAGAAGGCACTAATAAAATGGGAAGCAGTGAGTCCTAGGATAATCACAGCAACATTCAGAACCGCCAAAAAGAAAGTATTCTTGAATGTGACCCAGTGTTATGCACCTACCAATGATAAAGAGGAAAAGTAAAAGAGGAATTTTACATAAAACTTCAAAATATTATAGGTAATCAGAGAAATGGGAACATCAAAATTCTGATGGGTGACCTCAATGCCAAAATAGGTTCGGACAACATAGGCTACAAGGAGATCATGGGGAAACACGGACTAGGAATAATGAACGAAAATGGAGAACTATTCACTAATTTCTGTGCAGCGAATCAATACGCATAGGTGGAAGTGTCTTTCCACATAAAAGAATACATAAAGCAACCTGGGTATCACCAGATCACAGAACAGAAAATCAAATTGACCACATATGCATAAACAAGAAATTCAGGCCATCTCTACAAGATGTAAGGGTCCTAAGGGGGCAGATGTAGATTCGGATCACCATTTGCTGATAAGTAAAATTAAACTGAAGCTTAAGCGATACATAACATCCCATGAACATAGACACCAATATAATGTAGGATACCTCAGAAGTCAAGAAACAAAGGAACAGTTCACGGTCACAGTCTCTAATAAGTATGAGGTGTTGCAGCAATTAGAAGATGAGGTGAGTGCTGAAGAATGCTGGCAGCAAGCCAAAAATATTTGGAATGAAACATGCACAGAGGTATTAGGAAAGAAGGAGCGGAATCATAAGGCATGGATAACTCCAGAAACTCTCAAGGAAATAGAAGAAAGGAAAAAGAGGAAAGCAGATTTAAATAATAGCAAAACTAGAACTGCCAAAGCCATAGCCCAGGAAAACTACACAGAAGCTAGCAAGAAAGTGAAGAAACAAATAAAGTTAGATAAAAGACAATACGTAGAAGATCTAGCAAGAGAAGCAGAGGTAGCTGCAGGAAAAGGAAACCTTAGGGATCTTTACAATATCACTAGAAAGCTAGCAGGAAAATACAGACCATCAAATGGGTTGATCAAAAATAGTAGTGGGGAAACTATCACTAATGTTAGAGACCAAATGGAAAGATGGATGGAATACTTCAAGGAACTCCTGAACAGACCAGCACCTACAAACCCCCAGATATCCAACCGGCAGAAATTGACTTGGACATCAACTGTGAGAAACCATCCAAGGAGGAGATTAGTAAAGCCATTAAACTTTTAAAAGATGGAAAAGCGGCCGGTCCAGATGGTATTCCAGCAGAGGCGGTTAAAGCCAACATAAACACATCCACAGAAATACTGTATAAATTATTTAGCAGAATCTGGGAGACCGAAGAAATACCAGCAAACTTGAGAGAAGGATACCTGGTGAAGCTACCAAAGAAAGGGGACCTTCAGAAGTGTGAAAACTATAGGGGAATAATGCTGTTGTCAGTACCTGGGAAAATACTAAGCAGAGTCATCCTGGAGAGACTGAGAGATGCCATCGATATAAAGCTAAGAGATGAACAGGCAGGCTTCCGACCAAATAGATCCTGTGCTGACCAGATAGCCACATTACGTATAATAATAGAGCAAAGTATTGAATGGAAATCCCCACTTTATATCGGATTTGTTGATTATGAGAAGGCTTTTGACAGTATTGATAGGGAAACCCTTTGGAAATTAATGAGGCATTATGGAATCCCACAGAAAATTATTAACCTAATAAAAGCAACATATACAGATATGAAATGTAGAGTTCTTCATGAAGGTAAACTAACAGATACTTTCGGAATAGAAACAGGAGTGCGCTAGGATGTCTTCTATCACCTTTGTTGTTCTTACTGACAATAGACTGGATTATGAAGACCACAGTAACTAACACCAGAAATGGAATCCAATGGACTCTGACAGAGCAACTAGATGATCTGGACTTCGCTGATGATATAGCCCTTCTGTCACATACACGAAATCAGATGCAGGATAAGCTAAACACATTGAATCAAAGGTCCCAGCAACTAGGGCTGAACATTCATAAGGGAAAGACAAAGATATTGAGAATTAACCAAACAAACGACAACTCGATCTCCTGGGGAAATCCACTTCAAGAGGTAGAATCATACACATATTTGGGCAGCAACGTAGACAAAGAGGGTGGAACAGATAGAGATGTTAAAATAAGAATACAGAAGGCAAGAGGAGCTTTCATTGCACTGGGAAACATTTGGAAGTCCAAAGAAATCAAATCTAGAACAAAATTCGGATATTTAACTCTAATGTTAAAGCAGTTCTACTGTATGGGTCAGAAACATGGAGAACAACTAAAACAATAGCGCATAAATTGCAAACATTCATCAACTGGTGTCTGCGCAGAATAGAGGGAATAAGATGGTATGATAGGGTCACAAATGAGGAACTTATGGAGAGAACAAGACAGATTCCAGTGAACGAACAGGTTAAAAAGACGCTGGCGCTGGATAGGACACACTTTGCGAAAACCGGAGGGGAATATAACAAGAAGGGTCCTTGCCGGAACCCGCAGGGACAGCGAAAGAAAAGGAGGCCGAGAAATACATGGAGACGAGATTTGGAGGCGGAGATCAACAATATAAAGAAGAGCTGGAGGGAGCTACAGGAGATAGCTAGAGATAGGAAGACTTGGCATGAGTTGGTTGAGGGCCTATGCCCCAACTCGGGTTAAAAAGGCAAAGAGAGAGAGAGAGAATAATGACATTTGATTGTTTATGAAAAGCAGTATCGATAGTTGTAAGTCTAATGTAATAATTGCATCTAAAGAATGGGCGTTCCATATTCCATTTATTGACGTGTCCGCACTAAAAAGTGAATATTATAAAACTACTGCACCTAGTTAGATGAAACTTATAGAATATGTTCACACATGGTTTATCTTCATTTAAATGCTACTTCTGGAAACATCTATAAATATTAAGATGTAATACAAACCGGAGAGTAAAAATATTTTTATGATTTTTCGTTTTTTCAAAATAGTCATGCTACAATAATCTAATTCTCTCAAACGTATATCACCTGATGTAAAATATTATTATATTAATGTATTTCACATCCAATTAGCAACAATTTAATATATAATATGTCATACTTTAGAGAAACAGTACAAGAGTTATAAAGGATTAAACTAATTGACATTGAATGTTAAATTTGAATCGCAAAATAAATGCGTCCAGAGGTCAAAATAATACAGGGCGAAAGGGTTAACAACATAGCAAATGCATGGGAGACATTATTTCAAGTCTAGCAATTCATTAACTTTTAAAAATACGTTTCACTGTGTATGCGAAGAAGGTATCATTGCCGTAGTTGTGTTTCTTTATGTTTTTTTAGTAGAATTTGTATATCATTATGTTTTTAGAAACAGAAGTTTATGTTTTTGTTGTTTTTCTTATTTAGAATGGGACTCACCATTGAAGACTCAAGGAAATGATGGAGCAGAAAATGTCAATACAAACTCATTGTACAACACCCAGCCACCAAAGTTCAGAAGTCTTGCTACAACTAGAACATTGGATGCAAATGTAAATAGAGGTACAGTGAGTGAACAGTTCATATATATATATATTTATGTCTGTTTGAAGACAAACTTAGAGATCTGGATATATTTTAAGAAATATTTCTATATCGTCTTTGTGTCCTGTCTGACACCTACAGATTCAACAAAAGATTTCCATCGCTGCTGTTCTACCACCTTTCTCAGAATTGTTTCTCACATCAGGTCACAATCTTTCAGCTCTCTTTTCACAGTTCTACTCTGTTTCATTTGGACGTCCGAAAGAAGAACCTTTCCTTTCCCATCTACTGTCCTTCGCAGAGCTGTCCTAGACAATGCCTCTACTAGCATAGAACATACATGCTCAATCCACCTCCGTCTTTGTCTTTTAATGATGGTCTCCATTGATGTACAGTTTGTTCATTTTAAAAGCTCTTCATTTGCTATCATATTTGGCCAGAAAATTTGCAGGTTTCTTCTTAAACATTTAATTTGAAATGTCTCCAGCTTATGTAGGATGTTGTTCTTACATTAAAACATCCTATAACAGATGTGGATTTGGGTGATAGAAGTTTAGCCATCAGGATGGAGACTTCCTTTTGGATTGAATCTCCCTTCTTCATGAAACCAGTTGCCTGAAAGACCTTGCTCCCTTAAACCGATGCAACGAAGATATCTCTTGCTTTCATGTCCATAACACAATATTTTTTACATGAATGAATTGTTAGCCCTCTGCATTATTTTTAATGTGAACATAAAATTAGTTGTGAATATACAAAGAACGACATTTGCAAATTGTATTACTTGATTTAACCTTTGTTCCTCTATAATCTGTATGAAAATATATCAACGCATTGCACATGTACTAAAAAAATCCCATGGGTTTTCTAGCTAGTGCACATGGTAGGATCATTGCAGAGCAGAATGGCGCATACAGGATAACTACTTACAATGAGGATGGAAGTTGAGGTCGTTATTCCTCTTAGTTGAAGATGGATGGAGGGGGGACATCCTTCTTTTTCTTGGTGGCCTTCCTATTGGATTATGGATTAAGACACTAAAATTCATATTGAACTTATCCAGTAATTTAAAAAGTTGTTAATTACAGATTTTACAAGCAGAATTGGACGCCTGAGGGACTGAATGAGGAGTGTGTTTAACTAAAAAGCGACTGGAAACAGTATGCATACCCTTTGAGATCTGCTGGGGAACACCTACAAGTCTGTCCTGATTGCTATTACCTCAGTTCAGTTGAGTTACCAGTAGCTACAGGGTTACTTACTCAAAAATCTAGCATTGGGGCAGCTGAAAAGAAGCAGCTTTATTCATCAGGCCAAAAGACTGAATAGGCAAACTTCAGACCTACCAAAAGTTGGCATTCCCCTAAAGTCTGTGCCAGAGCAAACCCTTGGAGAGAGGAGACTGAACCAGAAGTATGTATCCAGACAGAAGTGAAAGGAATATTCGACAAGGATGAGCAGAACAGCATACAACGCAAGACAGTCACTCTCAGTTTACTTGATGAAGAATACCCACATGATCTCTGGGTCCGGTATACACGGATGGGTCGGCAGAAAATGCAGTGAAGAATGGAGGAGCAGGAGTGTACATACAAACAACGCTAGAGATGCGATTAAAGTACCAACGGGAAATTCTGTCACAACTATGATGCAGAAATTCAGGCAATCAAGGTGGCAACTGAAAACTGTTGAATACCAGACCCAATCCTCAACCTGTTGTATTTTAGACTGATGCAAAATCAGCACTCCAAGCACTCCAGTCCCGAAAATTGCCAGGTCTACAGACCCTACTGTCTAAATTGTCCAAGCAGCGCAGGGTCCTCTTGCAGTGGATACCCTCTCACTGTGGAATACCAGGAAATGAAACAGCAGACCGATTGGCCAAGGAAGGTGCTGCAGGAGAGCAACCGGATGTGCCAGTTACCTACCACCAAAAGAAAAGGATGATTAAATCAATGAGAAAGCCACAAATACCAACACAAGACGATTACTATAATATGAGCAGATTGGAACAAGTTGTCATTCTGCGCCTTAGAACAGGACACAATCGCTCCGCAGCCACATGTATACAAAATTCAAGATTGGCAATTCAGCCATGTGGACAGGCACACCAGACTGCAGAGCACATACTTCAAGACTGCCCCGAATATGATACACTGAGGCAAACTCACTGGCCTAACGAAACAACACTCGACAGAAAATTACACTGATCTCTGTGTGAGCTACAAAAGACAGTGAAGTTCATACAAGACACAACATTGAATATATAGACATATTTCAAGCGAACGAAAGTAAGGAAAGACTTACTCAAATATAGTTTAGTTCCTATAATTGTTTTCTCTTTAAAGTGCTTCTTTAAATTGAGCTGGGCATTGTTTTGTTTTTCAGACGACGATGATGAAAGCCCACCAATGCAAACTTCTAGAATATCTTTAAACGCAGCCAGTGCTACATTTATTGAACCAGCATTGAGTTGTCTAAGTGGAAAACTGGATTCTTGGCTAGGAAAACTTAAGTGTGATATTTTGGTAATTTTTTCTGTTATATTTTTAATGCTTAAGTGTGACTTAATTGTAACTGGGACACAATGTACTCACGTTCTTGGCACAGATCACAAAGAGTAGTTAACATGGTTGATAAGAACGCTGCAAACAGACTAGGTTTGAGATAAAGAGGAAGGTACAAGATCTAATTGAGTGGAACTGTTTTGCTTGTGCATTGGGTTCAACGAAGACAGATGATGACCAATCTTCTTCTCTTTTGCCTGCTATCAATTCAGGCATAGTCAGGGGGCCTAGTAGGAAGTTTCTGACTGATTTTTGTGGGCTTGCTTTCCTTATTATCAGTGTCCCTTGCCATTCATGTGACCTTTCTCCAACTTCGGAGGTATGATGACCAATGACCTGAACATGACGAAGAATAGAAGACTAACACTGAAATAGTAGACATTCTATTAGACAAGTTAGAAGTTTCCTGCTATTGTGTATTTTTTTTTTTTCCGATCCAGAAGCACTTGAGCTTTTCAGCTCTTCGGCTCGGTGCCACAGACATCGTAACCCTTCGGTTCGGTACCACGAACACCGTAAATCTGGGCAATCTGTGGCTTTTTCTGCCATCCGCGGAATTGAACCCGCACACACAGAGGGATAGTCACCGTAGTCCAACGCGCTACGAACACGCTGGGCAGACGGGCGCTATTTATTATTAACAGTTGTATGCTGGTTTTTTTTTATATCTTAGGCTGAGTTTAGACACTTAACAGTTCAAACTTTGGAAGGTCAAAAGTGTGCTCACAAGAAGGAGATCAAGGCGTGAGTATGCAGTTCAATTTTGACACAACAATTGCAAAATTTAAATATTAGTTACACTGTTTACCCTTTTCCCGCATACAAGTCTGTAACTGCCAGTTAATACCTATTCTTATTTTCAGCTTTTGTCTTTAGCTCAGGAGAAGGTTAACCTTTGGTAGGTCTGGGTTCTGTCATGAAGTCATTTGATCTGGTGGATAAATCTGCTTTTTTTTTATTTTGTTTTTTTATTTTAGTAATCCCATTACTAACTTCTGGAATATGTTCCTCATTGGATGACTTGGCATACAGAAAAGCATTTCTGCTCGCGGTAGTATTTTCATATCTCTTCAATCTCTCAGGGCTTGTATCTTCCTCTCTCCATCTCCACTGTAGATGTCTCTGTGACTAAGTGGTTAAACTCTTGCCTTGCGTCCTGAAGGTCATGGGTTCGAATCCACACCGAGGTCACTCTATTCACGAGTGTATTTTTGTTCAGATACCCCTAGATTGTTGCCGGAGCTACAGAGTTCTTGCTTTGTGCAATACTCTAGGCAGAAGGTGTGCCATTTCTGCTGTGATGGACCGAGCCATATGGGGTAAATCCTGGTGCAAGGATGTCAATCCTTCAGCTTTAGATCTGTTTTTTTCCAGTAGGGAGTATATTTAACAATATATTTCAACAGAAGAACAAGTAACTGAACTGACATTCAACGATTGCCATCGTCTGCATATATAGTCATTTGCCTGAACTTAACTAACATACACATTTTTACAATATCAGAAGCAATGTAATTGTATGACCATTCGTCCTTGTGATGCCGGGGCCCGCAAGGGAAGCAAAGAATAGTACCACTGCGACATTCAAGGCATGTCGTAACAGGCAATTGATGTAGGACCTAGGGAAACAACCCTAGTAAATAAACAGTATCGCAGAAATCGAATGTGCTGGCCTACTTGTAGGCGTATAACTGGCACAACGTACATTCACTCTTAGGCTCAGATCACATACAAACCATGCAGAGTGGTTAACAAGTGGTCCATATGGAGCGTTCGAAGAAGAAGAAGTATGACCATTTGTTCTGATAAAAATTATGTTTTTCTCATTTCATGATTTCTAAATCATCAGAATCATATGTGAGAAACAGTGTTTAGAAAAGGAAATGAATCGGCTTGGGGAAATGGTTAATACTTTTGAACAAAGCATGTCAAGGAAAGACACAGTGATAGAAAATGTGACACAAGCACTTGGAAAACAAAGGGATAAAGTGACTATGGCACAAGCTTTTTATCATGCTAAGGCTGAACATGCAGAGACAAGGAGAGAGGTTTGTGAATATGATTTTTTTTAATTTCAGGTTTAAAGATGAAATCTGATTTCTTTTTGTATTTTTAGTAAGTCTTTTGTTAATAATAGCTCATCCCTTAGCTGCATCTTCTTAATCTTCATCAACTGGGGCCACTCGGGTGTAGAGTTTAGGTGCTCATCTCTCGTGCCAAAGGTACCAGGTTCGCTCCCTCGTAGAGCAATCTGGGTATTTTTCCAGAGATCCCTGATCTCATTGTAGGTGAGATCAAGTTCCTAGTCCTATTGGAGACGGACGATAAAACAGTCATCCTGTCTTCAAGTTTAGCTTGTAAAAGAACCCATGGCAGTTCAAAATCGAGAAGAACAGGCTGGAAATCCGCTGCCCTGACAACATTCAGTACAAAAGATTAAAAATAAAAATTACTGCAAAAATATCTTCACCATCTTCAAAATTACATCGGGACCCTCACCGGTGCTACTGTGTTCGTGCACTGCAGCTGAGATCTTCTTGTGTAAGAAAGATATCGGCACTCACATGGTTACTCACCAAAGTGCAATGATGATGGTCCTACCAATCAGTCAATAAATCAAACTGAGGCGCTGATAGCGAAGTCGATAACATGCTTCGCTAGCAACCACATGCCATGCAAATTTCCCGGGGTATGAGGCCAACTTTAACAGACATAAATTTTGGTGTGCACATGATACCTTGGACTACACGTTTTCTGATCCTGTACTTGGGGATCTAACTTTTTTAGATGACGAGGAACATGAATGTTAAGGAAAGTTAGCATTCACGCAAAAATCAGTCAGATTAGACGCTCTTACTGTGCCTGAATTCATAGCAGGCTAATGACAAAAAATCATTATAAATGGTATACTAAATTTGCTTGGTACCTGCAAAGCCATGTTTGCTGATGACCTTGTTATGGACAAGCAGAACACTTTGCAACTAGACACCTAGAGACTATAAAATGTCCTCACTATATCAACCTATTTCTGGAAGCTGCTGATCAATGCCAGCAAAAACAACATATACAATTTTCACTGAAGTAACTAATTAAAAATCCCTCTTGATGGTACCAATTTCAGCTACGAAGACAACCCAACATACTTAGGAATGCCCAACTAGACAGAAAACTTACTTTTACTTAATCCCATCATGCCTAGTGACACATGGGGCTTCAGAAAGGACTTTCCATGCCTCCTGTCCCGTGCAACCTTCAGCGCAGAGCCCCACGTCAGAGATCGGTGTCCAGTTCCTCTTCCATCATGCCTCCATGTTGTCCGTGGTCTGCCTTTCTTTCTCTTTCCTTCTGGTGTCCAAGTGAGGGCTACCCTTGCAGTCATTTCTTGTCTCATTCTCATAACATGTCCGAGCCATTTCCATCTTCTCTTTTGAGTATGTCATTCATTGCCTCTTGTCTTGTATCTTGGAGTAGTTGGTTATTGGATATTTTTACTGGCCAAAAGATTCCCAAGATTCTGCGAAGACAAGAGTGGTGGAAAACTGACAGCCTGCTAGTATCTCCTTTGGTCATCCTCCAACATTCCGATCCGTAGAGCAAAACTGGCAAAACAATGCTTTTATAAGACAGAAAACTTACCTTAAACAAAAATTCATGATCAGCACTGCAGAAAAATCATCCGCAAGACCTAAACTTGCTCAAATGACTTCTTCTTCTGCATCCAACCACTATGAATTCAGGCGTAGTCAGGGCACCTGGAATGGCAATTCTTACTGATTTTTGCGCCTAGGCCTGCTTTCCTTATTAACAGTGTCCTCCACCATACAGACTATGAATTCTCTGAATTCAGAGGTGTTCAAGTGACTTGCGAGCACTTTCTGCAGACTTGACAAAACAACACAGACAGACCTACTTAGTATACTTTAGACCCATAACAGATTATAACCTCCCCATCCAGGGCACAGCATGCAAGAGCTCTTATGTGCATGTCAGTAGAGTACAAATCCAGATCCTCTACTTCATTTGTGGAAGTATGAGGTTAACACCAACAGCAGTCAACAAAATATATACCAATATTGAACCAGTAGACATAAGAGAAAAGGCAGCTATTAAATCAGGAGAAAGATTTAGGTACTTCCCACAGAATCACCCTAACAGAGAACTAATGAACGAATAGTCACACAAGACTAAACAGAAACCCACAATGCTCCTAGTAGAAGATCTAAACACAAAATGGGATATACCAGAAGACAGAGAGGAACTTGAAAGAGTGTTTGACTACCCACCAAATACTACATTCACGTTTCCCTAATAAACACCGCACTCATGGACAGATACTCCTGAAGTCAGAGTAAGACTTGCCTGTGTGGAGACAGACACTTGTGATAAGGAAATCAAGACTTCACACAAAACATCAGTCACTGGTGCCATATTAGGCACCATGACTATGCATGAATTCATAACGGGCGAACAAACAAAACTCACAGACAGCTCAGTGAACAAGTCAACAGATCCAAACCTCCGACTTAGGAAAAAATGTGACTCTACAATTCTTATTTAACTTATTCTTCTTCTTCTGCGATCAACTTTTGCTATGCGACTACTCCAGTATGTGTCATAAACAGGGCGGTTCTCTTGTCTTCACCGGTTCTCCTGTCTTCACCGGTTTCCTATAGTTGTCTTGTAGTGTTGTTTCTGTTGGCCAGATCTCCAATCTCTCGCTACTCATACTAGGGCAGTCTTGCAGGATGTGCTCTGGGGACTGCTTTGGTGCTCCACAGGTGCAGGCTGCCGAGTCCCTGAGATCAATTCTGTGAAGGTGTGCTCTGAGACTGCAGTGTCCCGTTCTAAGTCTGAAGACTGTGCTTTTCTGTTTAGTGTATTTGTACTGTCGTGCTCTGGGTTGTATCCTCCATTTGTTTTTCTCCAGATCATTTTCCTGGATTGTTTCAGGAGAGTCTTTGCTTCTGTAAAACTTTGTGTTGTGTTAGGCTCCCCCCAGCCTTTGCGAGTTTGTCAGCCTTTTCATTTCCTGGTATGCCACAGTAAGTTGGTATCCACTGTAAGACCAGTTTGGATTTTTTGGACAAGCTGATATTTTGCCATATGTCCTGAATGAGCTTGTCTTGTCTGGGACATGAGATAGCCTGGAGAACGGATCTTGAATCGCTAAAGACTGCAATATTTTTGCTGACACTTGCTGGTCGTTGAGAATCTGTATGGCTGCAAGAAGGGCTATTGCCTCTGCTCTAAAGTTGGTGCATGTTTCTCCTGCTGCCAGAGAGTGTGTTTTTGTGTTTCCTTGAGGGTGAGTGATGTAGATTCCGCTGCCTCCCTTTCTGGTAGAATCTGTAGCTGAGCCATCTGTGAACACATGTCCATGTGCTGGTGGGATATTGCTCTTGTAGCATTTGAAGTGAAATGGCTCTTTGCTCTCTCTGTTTGTATTTTTTTTTTTAGATTATTCCTGAGACTTCTAGGTGTATTTGGGTCATGTTTTGGTAGCATGTCCATGGCTCTGGTATTATGGGTTCCCACATTTCTGGGTCAGTTTCTAGGATGTCTGAATGTTGCATATGAAATTCACTGGCCAGATGGTTGGGACTTTTCCTTACAAGTCTGTTTTTTGTTTTCTCTTGGAATTTTGTGTGTAGAGGGTGTTCTTTTAGCCGTTTTAGTTTTTCAAACTGGGTGAGTGTTTTAAATTTTCTGTGGAGTTCTAGAGGCTCTATGTCTGTGGTTTTTCCATTTCTATGATAGGACTGCTTTTCATTGCTCCCAGAGTTATTCTTAGGCCCATGTTTTGTACCTTGTCTAGTTTCTGTGTGTTTGTTTTGGCTGCTGTTGTCCAAGAGCTGGAGCCATATTCCATGATGGGTCTGACTGCTCGCGTGTAGACCTGCTTTAATATTTTTGAATTTGCGCTCCAGGACGTGCCAGCTAGTTTCTTCATCACAGCAAGTCTTTGTATGGCTTTTCTTTGAATTTTGTCTATGTTTGACTTCCAGGTAAGTCTGCTGTCTAGGGTGATTCCAAGGAAGGTGGGTGTATCTGTTTTGGGGTATTGTTTCAATTTCTAAATTGATGAATACTTTTTCCTTGTGTGGGGAGAGGGAAAAACAGTTGCTGTGGTTTTTGTGTGGTTAATTTTGAGTCCCCAGCTTTTTGTCCAGTTCTCCACTTTTTCCACTGTTTTTGTAGTAGATAGGATGTTTTTTGAGTGTTATTTAACTTATATTATCTTTATTATATTCTTCTCGAACCGTTATATATTACATAGGCAAACAAACAATGTCTCCATACCGCTCTTTCCTAGGCAACTAATTCACTATTTTTTATGGAATTGAGTTTCATATTTCTCACCAATTTCAGTCAAATTTAACTCTATAATGAATTGAAATCACAAATTCATATAAATGTCTTTCACGCTTTAAGAAATTCACAGAATCATTAGCTGCGCAACATAATACACGTAGACTGACTGAAAAAGTTATGCGGGCATGGTTTGGCTTGATACAGAAGAAATGGAAATGCAGACTTGAACATGCATGTGATAAGAAAGCTCAAGATATCTGCAAGCAACTGAGCATGGATTACGAGGATAAAATCAAAACAGTAAGTCACTGTCTGACATTGATTATCTAGTAACAAGTTGTGTCTTTAACCACCTATGTTACACACAATTTTTTTAATGCTTTCATTTCATACTGTGAAATCTGTGTTGCTGTATGGCTCAGTAATGTGGCAAGTCACCAAGTTAAATACAAATAAGATTCAGACTTTTGTCAATGGATGTCTTTGGCGGATTCTCAGACTGAGATGGTATAACAGAATTGCAAGCACAGACCTGTGAATAAGAACCGGACAGGAACCCATGATGACCCAGGTTAAGAGGAGAAAATGGCAATGGGTCGGGCATACCCTACAGAAGACACAGTCAAGTGTCACTAGACAGGCACTTCAGTAGAACCTGCAAGGAAAACAAAAAAGAGGATGCCCTAAACAAACATGAAGACGAAGTCTTCTTAAGAAACTGAAGAGTGCTCGACTGTCCTAGAAGACCATAAAGAAAACAGCCAGAGACCAAGAAAAGTGGCGAACAACTGTTGAGGCCATATGCTCCACAAGGAGCGGAGAGAAATAAGTAAGTAAGTTCATTTCATACTTGTTATAATCTTACACCTTCCTAGTCAGATGTGGCAGAGTTATCATATCACAGTAGATGGTACCACCTGATCTGTGTTAATGCTGAATATTGGACAATGTCTAGCAAACTTGAAAACCCATATTACTGGCTAAGGAGCATTTAGGAGGATACAGGTTTTATCCTAGGGTGAGGGAATACACTCTAAAGACAAAATAATTGTAGCAGGGTCGACCAAGCACTCAGCCTTGTTTGGCAACTGGACAGGTACATCATCTCTCTTCTGATCAAGTAGCTTCTGCAGCTTGCCTGGTTCCAAATGTATTGGTATTACCTTTCCTTCAGAGGCACTGAGACAAAATAAGAGAATGATTATGTTGCATGAGTGACAAAGTCTCTGTTGTTGTTTTTATTTTATTTGCGTTTGTTCTTATCAGCTATGTTTACCACTTTTTGTGATCTGTGTGGTTTGTGCCGGGAACATTCGTACATTGGGCTCCAGTTAAACCCCTATGGAATGTAAAACAGGCACATCTAAGTTTCTACCAACAGTCTCTTATTTTTGCCAAGGTATTGTGCTATGAAGTCTTTTATGTAATTGTCTCCTGAAGGGTTGCAATATTTATGTTGTGATAAATCTGGGTTTTTAGTATTTCTTCCCTCTTGTTTTGAATGCTCGAAATGTTGATTTAGTTTATGCTTCCAGTAGTTGATTTTTAGTTGAATGTCACTACATTGCGCTGACCTTGTTTACTGATAGTACTCCCAAGCTTGTTTGATATAAAATTAGCTGTACTTGGAATTATAATTCAAAGCTTGTTTGTGATTGTTCTGACATTCTTCAGCATGTTCATATAAAGTCATGACCATCAGACTCTTTTCCAGGTTTTTCATTCTAGTTTTGTGGGTTCCCAGTGGTCCCCCAACTGATTCCAAGCCAGATAGAGAGAAAGTGGATAATACACTGTATTTCCCTTCATTCCTGGGGGTTTTCCAGATGTTCAGAGTTAACAATATATGCCTGGGTTCTATTAAGAAATCATCACATCCTGCAACCAGCTACATCTCTACCAAACCACCAATGTACACACTGAGAATTTTTAGCCAAACTGGCCTTGAACCCCCAAATTTCCCAAGGCACATGATCACTAGTGCATTGTGTTATCAAATTTGCTATCTCGACCCCGAGTTGTGATAAAAGTGGTTATGCTATAGTGAACAACGGAAAAAAAGAGTACGAACTACATATGCTGCCAAACCTCATTGAGCTAAAGCACATGAGGTGGATCTGTTTTATTATAAATGACATACAATCTCCTTTCTCTTTATTAATAGGTTATTGATTTTATATATTCACAGCTGAATGATGAAATTGAAAATCTAAGCAGAAAATTGAAGTGCATGCAGTGTGAAAAAGAACAATATGCCTTGCAAGTGAAGAAAGCTTTTATGCGAGGTGTGTGCGCTCTTAACATGGAGACTATGTCAGCATTTACTCAAGAGGAGGCACAATCAAGTCCGCCCACTGGTTTGTCTAATTTGTCATTTTAAAGTATTCTTTGGTTATATTTTTGGCTCTTTTCTGCTTCATCTCCTATTATCTAGGGTCGCGTTGCGTAGAGGTTAGGTGCTCATGTCTCGTGCCAAAGGTACCAGGTTAGCTCCCTCGTGGAGCTTTCTGGATATTTTTCCAGAGATTCCTGCTCTCATTGTAGGTGAGATTGAATTCCTAGTCTTATCGGAGGCGGACGATAAAACATAGGTCCCATGTTCAATATGAGCACGTAAAAGAACCCTTGGCAGATCAAAATCGAGAAGAGCAGGTTGGAAAGCCGCTGCTCTGGCAAAATTCATAAGAAAAGATTAAAATTCCTTCAAAAGCATCTTCATCACCTTCAAAATTACACTGGAGACCCTCACAGTGCTACGGAATTTGTGCACAGCAGCTGAGATTCGAGAGCTGCAGGAGATAGCTAGAGATAGGAAGACTTGGCATGAGTTGGTTGAAGGCCTATGCCTCAATCTGGGGTAAAAAGGCAAAGAGAGAGAGAAAGAGCTGAGATTCCTGTGTAAAAAAGAGATCGGAGCACACATGGTTACTCACCAAAGTGCAATAATGATGGTCCTATCATCAAGCAATCAATCTCCTATTATCTTCTGCATAAGGTATATGGCTCCTTCATGTTTCTTTAAACTGTTATATTTTCTGTAGCAGTCTATTTCAAGTCTATCTAAGAAAAATGTGATATCTTCTTATTTATCTCTGAATAATATTTTTGTTATGGTGTGCCACAATTTATAGTGGTGCTGAAATATCTTGTTCACTCAGCCCAGCACATCTGTTTACATCATGGAATAATTAAGCCAAGCTTGCCTTCCATCTTTAATCTCTAGACACATAGCCAGACTGCAATGTTACAGCTAGTCACCACTTGGAGGTCTAGTAGGGTCTTAGTCTACTCTCATTCTCTAATACTTACTTCTGTTATTTCATTCTTATGTTCTTTTACATGTTCTTAATATAACTCCTTAAAACACGAGGGAGATTTTAGATTGCCAAAGGCGCAAGGAAGCGGTGTGCCAGGATTTGGGAGGTGGCTCTAATCCCCTGCTCTCACCTCCAGGTGGTGACCCTGGTAGCAGACGGTAGTTCCAGTCTGGCTAAGAGGGCAGGTGCCGTGGGAAAGCTACTCTGGGGCAAGTAGGGACGCAAAGGTAGTCATGTTTGATGGGATCCACTGCAACACAGACAAGCGAACTCCCAGAGTGACTATTAATGCTCGCCTCTCCCGGACGATGGGAAAAGCTAGAACGATACATGTGGAACATTACGAGGTGGAACTCGGAGCCTGCGATTCTCTCTTGATGCACTTCTCTTGAGCCGATGAGCATGCCGGGTGATGAGTACCGCCAACATACCCGCAAGATGGTTCACATAGGTCATAAATCTAGCCCTCATCACAGAGAGGCACGAATCAAAAACCATCGAAGGGACATTGACCCGCGTGCTGCAAAATTCGGAGCCCGCACACACTCTCTCTGGATCCGCCTCTCTAGAGCCGATGAGTGTGTTGGGTGCCAAGCTGAGTTGCACGTGGGCATCATGGGGCGAAACTTGGATTTTGCCCTCTCGAAGTCGGACAGCCCAAAGGGAATTGACGGAAATGGTGAAGTAGGCACCAGGGCAGAGCGAGCGCGCATACGGACATTGCAAGGGTGGCACCACATGGGGCGAAACCCGTGACCCCATCTCATGGGTGGGGGACAGGGTGGAGTCACAGAAGGTGACAGCCCAGGCAAATGTCTGCACGACATAGAAGACACGAAAAATGTAAGCACGGAAAAGTCGATGGTGACAGGGCATCAGGGCAGAGCTAGCACGCACGCTGACAAAGTCATAGTGGGCACCATCGAGGGGCAGGCCGGCACGGCAAGAGGGTGTGCGTCCCACCCACATGAGTAGAACAACTGAAAAGCACAGCAGAGGCAAAACCAGTGCAAGCGTGGCAGCGGTAGGCAGGGTGTGCGTCCCACCCAAATGTACAGAACAACTGGAAAGTCCAGCAGAGGTAAAGCCTGTGTGCGTTTACGCTCGCAGGGAACTACTGCTGCCTTGTAGGTTGATTGGGGACAATCAAAGGCTATCGGAGCAAACCGTAAACAAACCTGAATGGGCGGCAAACCAAGGTGTTCATTAAAACGACCGCTTTTTATGGGCAGATGTCGCTCATAAGCCCGGGAGGGCAGGCCATCTAAGGGTCGCTGCCCGGAAAGAAAATGGCAACCCTCTGCCTTGTGGGTTTGGCTGGGGACAGCCAAAGGCTAGCGGAAAGCGATGCAAACAAACGCTGGCTGAAATCGAACACCCCACCCAAGGATAAGCAACTGTGCTCCAATAGATGCTGAAGGTTGGTGCACGTACATTACGTTCTGATGTTAATGGCTATTTATATATCACAATAGAATGATAAAAATGGTATCATTTTTCATTACATTAACGGTCATAAAGCATTGTTTGATTCTTTTAAAATGATATTTTTCACATAGAATCCTCTGATGCTGAACTTGAAGAAAACTCCAATGCTTGCAATATAAACAACAATCTAGCGTCAAACTATTTTCAAAAAGATGACCTTCAGATGAAACATGTGCCTGCAGATACAACAAATTCTGCAGTGTCTAATATGGACGGTGGTAATTACTCATCTCTGACAATTGTAGGAACTGGCCATCCTCAGCAGGTATGTGTGAACCTAGTTCTAATTCTCTTCCATGAATAACTATGATACAGCCGTGTGAACGCCAGTAGCAAAGAGGATGACATGCTTCACTAGTAACTACATGCCTTGCTAATTCCGGGGTTTGAAGTCAACATGGACCTAAAATAAATTGCAAACATTCATCAACTGGTGTCTGCGCAGAATAGAGGGAATAAGATGGTATGATAGGGTCACAAATGAGGAACTTATGGAGAGAACAAGACAGATTCCAGTGAACGAACAGGTTTAAAAAAGGCGCTGGATAGGACACACTTTGCGAAAACCGGAGGGAATATAACAAGAAGGGTCCTTGCCTGGAACCTGCAGGGACAGCGAAAGAAGGGAGGCCGAGAAATACATGGAGACTAGCTTTGGAGGCGGAGATCAACAATATAAAGAAGAGCTTGGAGGAGCTGCAGGAGATAGCTAGAGATAGGAAGACTTGGCATGAGTTGGTTGAGGGCCTATGCCCCAATCCGGTGTAAAAAGGCAAAGAGAGAGAGATGATCGCTTAAACCAGCTGTCATGACACATGATGATGTATAATGAATAAATTGATGAACTTGTAGAGTTACATAGTTTTTGACATTATCAAGGGTATATTTTTTAAATTACTTATGCACAGGGCAAGTTCAAGCCATCTAAAGGGAAGGCACGGCCATCAACTGCTCCCAGTGTCTCTCAATCATACCAAGCAAAACAATGGGGCATTAGTCAGCCACTGGCGCCACCTATGGCCTCAGTTGTTGTAGAGCGGCATGACCCAATTACAAAGGTTAGAAATATGTCACATATTGTTTATATTTAATGTTTAGTGACATGAAAATCTTTTATATAGTATTGTTCATTATTTCTTACTAAACTCTACCATTGATATTGTTTTGCCTGTTGTCATAAAATATTCTTACTTCTTCTTCTCTTCCACCATTTACTTCTTTATGGAAGTGTTGGGGTGAAACGTAGTGATCTTGTGTGTGCTTTTTTAAGGCACTTTGTAAGCTGATATTTATGTTCATAAGGCTGTTCTTGATGCCGTCGCTCCATCTTTTGCGTGGTCTTCCTCTTGCCTTGTACTCATTATACTTTTTCTGTTTGGCTCTCCGTGGTAGGCGATACCAGGGCATTCTGGTTAGGTATCGCCTACCACAGATATTCTTACTTACTTATGTAAAATTTAAAGAGCAATCACAATAATGGTCAATTTTCTCCTATTTGGAATCATAACTGGAAGAAAACTGGTAATAATTAATGTCACTGCACTATTACATCTTTCCTATAAGTTCTCAGTCTCTTTCAACTTTCTTCTTCTTTGCATTCGGTTGCATATGCTCGTCTAAACCATGAGATGGGTTGCATCTATGTAGCTGCATGTCAGTTGGAGCACTGTAAATGGTGAAAAATTATGCTACAATTCGAGAGTTCCCCATAGCTTGCTCTGTATGCTTTGTTCATGAGGCTATGTTTCGTTTTGTTGGTGTATGTATGATGGACATGACTGCAGGATGTGCTCTGGAGTCTGTGATTCTGTCTGGCTGAATGGAATTTCAGAATGGACTAGGATGCAACAGCCAAGGACGATCCTTCGAATGTAGTCCCATGATTGACCTACACTGTGCGTCTCCTTCTCCATAGTTCTCCGCCATGTTGTTCTTGGTTTGCCACTCCTTGTCTTCCCTTTGCTGTCCAGTGCATGGCAGTTCTCATGATGATCTCAGGATTACTTCTGAGTGCATGTCCTATCCAGCTCCAACATCCTGCCTTTTATGAATGTGTGCATTTCCTCCCAACTGCACTTTCCGGGCAGGTCTTAGTTCCTAATTTTGTCCAGTCAAAATATTCTGAGAATTTTTTCTCAGGCAGGTTTAAGGAATGCTAACAGTCTAGTGCCCACTGTATTTTGTTTTTAAAAAAATTTTTTTAATTTACTAGCATGCATTCAATCTGTAAATAACTTTTTTTCATACCATGTGATATGTTTAGTAATACAGTTTTAGTTCTTAGACTGACAGTAGACTACACCATGGATGATGTTATCAACATCACACTGACCTTCTATTTAGGAAGAATCTAACCCTCAACTTTTACTTCCCAAATGATGTAATACATATTTTATGCAGATCTCCAAAATTCAGAAATTGTTTTGATAGTATAGAATAAAATAGAATAATTTTGACTGTTTACAAACATGAATTTCAAATATAATGTACATATTGAAAAAAAAAAGTGGGCGTCTGTGGCTTAGCGGTAGTGAGCTCAATCACAACTGAAGATTACCTGGTTCAAACTCTGGGGCAGGCAGTTTGAAAGCAAATTTGTTCCCATGGATGTTTGCGAACGATAAAAATAGACCTCACCATTCAGAAAGCAATTGCAAACTGCTAAACGTATAAATGGTGCCTAGAAAATCAACGATTTGTTTACTGTGGTTGATGACGATGTCCTGTAAAGGGTATGCCACAATTTTTATTTTCATTCATTTCATTGAAAAATACGCCCGAGTGGTTACGGGCCCAAATTTGGGGTGTAAAGAATAGAACCACTGTTACCTGCCACGCATGTCGTAAGAGGCGACTAAGGAGGTTTTGCTGAAATCGGATGCACATGTCATTTTTTCTTTTTTTTCGTCCGCTTTCAACTCAGACGAAGTTTCATCTCTGAAACTGATTTTGCGTGAAAATCCGTTTTTCCAATTTCTTACAATGGCAGCAGCGTGCACATTGTAAATTACTTTACACTGGCAGCCGTGTGCTCAATGTACTCGTAATTAGTATTCCTCGCCATACAGGCAGATTTTCTCCGACTTCAGAGGTACTCACGTTATCGTCCTGAGTAAGACCAGGGACTCGAACAAATGCCGGACAGTAGGTTCGAACCCGAGCTATGAGGCGTCTCACAGCTAGCAGGCCGAGCTACTATCAACTACTCTAGGCAGTCCCCCGCACATGTCCTAAACATGTAGAAGTCTATGTGTTTAGGGGCCTACCAAACCAAGGTGCAACGTGTACACGTTCTTGGCAAAGATCAAACATATCACAGAGTGATTAAATTGGTCGTAAAGAACGAACGCAAAGAAGAAGAAGATTGAAAAATACTTGTGTAGGCTACATTTTTACTTTCATGTATAAATAGAATACAAGTGTTGACAAACCTTTTGTGTTGCTGTTTAAATAAAATATACATGTTAGGCTGCAATTTGCCTGCTCTTTGAATATTATAATTTCTATTTCATATGCTACATAATTGAAAAAAAAAGATGACTTTGGGGAAAACCTCTAAATATTTCTGGTAGTTTACTCAAATGGATAATGAAAACAACTATTTTTGTGTATTTCATCCTCAGCAGACAGTAGGCAAAGCTACAGCCAGCCGCTATCCAAAACACAGCACAAGTAAGAGCTTAGGCAGCCTCACCAAATCTAAGCATGCTGCCCATTCTTCTGTGTCACGGTCAATACCATTATCCCAAGTGTTCCATACATTTCAACCCTTGGCAGGACAGTCAGAAGCCATGACAACAACATCAAGCATAAAAGTTGTTGAATAGCTGTTACGTCTCAAGTATCAGAATGTATGATTGTATTTGGATCTAGTTAATTACATTACAAATATTCTTACATCTGTGTTTGGTAAGAAGACTGAATATGAAACCGTCAATTTTTCTTTTATTGGTAATCATTTTGGAAGGCCATAAAGAAATTAAATAATGATGTCATTTCCAACAGAAGAACTGTCAGTTTGTTTTTTCTACCTGTGCCAGACATTTTAGCTTCTACTTTCGGCTCTTCTGCAATCTTTCTCTTGCAGAACATTTCTTCTTTGTTCACTCTTAGACATCAACATGAATATGCTCAAAGAAAGTAGTCCTCTGCATTATGTTATCAAGATCTCCAAAGAGCCAGTTCTGCAATAGAACTGGAGGCATCAGTCGTCTCTACTTCTCATATGTTTGATATTTTTGTAAAAGATGTTCAGAAGTTATTTTATCAGTACCACAATCATACTTATAAGTTCCTGTCTCTATTTAACTTGTTGACAAGTTGGTATCTCAGTCTTCAGTCTATGCAGAGTCTGAATATTATCTTCTTTGAACGCTCCATATTGACCACTTGTTAACCGCTCTGTGTGATTTGTATGTGATCTGAGCCTAAGAGTGATTGTATGTTGTGCCGGTTATACACCTACAAGTATGCCAGCACATCAGATTTCTGCGATGCTTTTAGTTACTAGAGTAGCTTTCCAAGGTCCTACATCAGTCACCTCTTACAACGTCTTGTAGGTCACAGTGGTACTATTCTTTGCTTCCCTTGCTGGCCCTGGCACCACACAGGCGGCTCCCTGCTATGAATCTTCTTCTTCTTTGCGTTCGTTCTTACGACCAATTTTAATCACTCTTTGTGATATGTTTGATCTTAGCCAAGAACATGTATACGTTGCACATTGGTTTGTAGGCCCCTAAACGCATAGACTTCTACACGTTTAGGACATGTGCATCCAATTTCAGCCAAACCTCTTTAGTCGCCTCTTACGACATGCGTGGCAGGTAACTGGTTCTATTCTTTACATCCCAAATTTTTGGTGGCAGGTCTTCTTCTTCTTTGCATTCGTTCTTACGACCAATTTTAATCACTCTTTGTGATATGTTTGATCTTTGCCAAGAACGTGTATACGTTGCACATTGGTTTGGTAGGCCCCTAAACGCAGACTTCTACAAATTTAGGACATGTGCATCCGATTTCACCCAAACCTCGTTAGTCGCCTCTTACGACATGCGTGGCAGGTAACAGTGGTTCTATTCTTTGGACATGTCACAAGGGTAAAGTCCATCTCTTTGAGCTTATAGATTCTGCCCCAGTTGCCAAAAACTTCAACCTCCCACAAATCTACATGACAAAAGCATAAAGAAAAAATGTCAAACAAAGACTGCAAGCTAGACACCCTCTATATCTTTAGTATAATTAAGGTGTCTTTGTAGCTAGGAGGTTAAAGCCATTTGCCTTGCATTCCCAATGGTTTGAATTTGGACCATCTCATTCTGTTCACAAGTACATTTTGCAGAAGCTATGGAATTCATGTTTTGTGCAATACTCTTGGCAGGTGACATGCCATTGCCTTTGGAGAGGAACCTAGCCATATGGGGAAAATCCTATGCAATGAAGTCAGTCCTTCATCTTTAGGCCCCTATTTATATCTTCATCAATTTGTCACTTGTGTTTTAGCTTTTGCTAAATAATGTCCTACATGAAAATGGGCCTATGTTTTCTGATACAATTATTTATTTTGCATAATGACCTCTTACAAAATGCCACTTATTAGCACAACTATGAGATTCTTAATATTCTTCTATAAAATATGTAGTTTCAATATAGTGAAACACGTACAAACAAAGTACTATAGTTTTACAAAATACAGAAACAGTGACGATAAACAGCAACGTTTCTGTATTTTGTAAAACTATAGTACTTTGTTTGTACGTGTTTCACTATTTACCAAGTTTTACTGCAGTCTTCCCCCTAGTTTCAATATATTCATTTATCTATGTTTATTCTGTATGAAATATGCTAAAGATGAGGATTATTAAGTGCTATATTTACTTTGTATTTTTGTATGGTTCAGAAACATGGACAATGAATAAGCATTTGGAAGACTGAATTAATGGATTTGAGATGGGGATATACAGAATACAAATAACAGAGCAGTTCACCTATTTAGGTAGCAATTTTGATAGCACTGGAAATGGTGAAAAATTATGCTACAATTGTCAAAGCAACATCAGCTTTTAAAAGTTTAAATAAAATATGGAACTGCAAGTTATATAGTTTTAATTACGAATTTTCAATTCCAATGTTGTATCAATCCTAACATATGCCAGTGAGAGTTGGAGACTTACTAAAGATATAGAAAGTAAGTTGAAGTGCTGCAGGAGAGCAACCGGATGTGCCAGTTACTTACCACCAAAAGAAAAGGATGATTAAATCAATGAGAAAGCCACAAATACCAACACAAGACGATTACTATAATATGAGCAGATTGGAACAAGTTGTCATTCTGCGCCTTAGAACAGGACACAATCGGCTCCGCAGCCACATGTATACAAAATTCAAGATTGGCAATTCAGCCATGTGTACATGTGGACAGCCACACCGGACTGCAAAGCACATACTTTAAGACTTCCCTGAATGATACACTGCGGCAAACTCACTGGCCTAATGAAACAACACTGACAGAAAACTACACGGACCTCTGTGTGAGCTACAAAAGACAGTGAAGTTCATACAAGAGACAACATTGAATATATAGACATATTTCAAGCGAACGAAAGGAAGGAAGGAAGTTCTAGAAAAACAAGTAATGAAGAAAGAATTACAACAGAAAATAAAAATCAAACAAATCAAATATTTCTGACACATAAATACACATAATACATTGATCAAAATATTATTAGCGGAGAAAGTTAAAGAACGACGATCAAGAAAACTGAGACACAAGTGGGGGGGAAACATCAAAAGATGGACAAATTATAGCCTGGCAGAGTGCAACATAAAGACAAGAAACAGAAGATGATGGGGCGCCCTTGCAGCCAACCTTCAATGCGGAAACGGCACCAGATGATGAATCTGTATATCAGCTTTAACAGAAATACCGTCCGAGTGGTTACCGGGCCCAAATTTGGGGTGTAAAGAATAGAACCACTGTTACCTGCCACACGTCATAAGAAGTGACTAAGGAGGTTTGGATGAAATCGGATGCATGTGTCCTAAACGTGTTGCTCAGTACACAAACAAGTGTGAATTCATGTGTACTCAACCAGTTCATAACCATGCTAACCGCTTTGATCTCCATTGTGAGACTGCTCATAGTTACAGAATTAGCAACTACATAATATGGGGAATGGTTTCAAAATCATCACAAAAGATTTTGGTTTGTTTAAAAAACTCCAATGTTATTAACATTCTTTCTGTGTTAATAAACTAATGTCTCCTTTGATATTTATAAATAATTTAATGAGTATTTAATAATATACATGACTTTAAAACATACTGTCTTTCATTGTGTTTATTTCATTTACATAACATGTAATATTGAAGAGGTTGCGCCGGTGGTTACCGGGTCCAAATTGGGATGTAAAGAATAAAACCACTGTTACCTGCCACGCTTGTCGTAAGAGGCAATTAAGGAGGTTGAGTTAGCCCAAGTGATTACCAGGGCCCAAATTTGGGGTGTAAAGAATAGAACCACTGTTATCTGTCATGCATGTCGTAAGAGGCGACTAAGGAGGTTTGGCTGAAATCGGATGCACTTGTCCTAAACGTGTAGAAGTCTGTGTTTAGGGGCCTACCAAACCAATGTGCAACGTATACACGTTCTTGACAAAGATCAAACATATCACAAAGAGTGATTAAAATTGGTCGTAAGAACGAACGCAAAGAAGAAGACAGCTCTTCCACAAACCTCTTCCTCTCTCTTGCCATTCCTTCCAATTCTGTCCATGTTTTACATATCCTTTTAATATCAGCCTCCATTTGTGATGTTACAGAATTTAATGATTTTCAGAGATTTCATTATTTTGTCCAATGTCACATTGTGATATCTTGAGTATGCTGAGGCCTGCTGATTCACCGAATGAGGTCAAAGGCACAAGGAAAGAACGTCGCACCAGATTAGTGAGCTGGCACTAATCCCCTGCCCTCACCTCCACGTGGTGACCCTGGTAACAGACAGTAGTTCCGGTCTGGCTAAGAGGGCAGGTACTGTGGGAGAGCTACTCTGGGGCAAGTAGAGATGCAAAGGTAGACACGCTAGATGGGATCCGCCTGCAACACAGACGAGCGAACTCCCAGAGTGGCTATTAATGCTCGCCTTTCCCGGCCGATGGGAAAAGCTTGAAGGATAAACGTGGAGCCGTGTGTGGTGAAACTCGGAGCCAGCACATGCTCTCTCTTGAGCCGATGAGTATGCTGGGAGTCGAGTTGAACTAAACGAGGGACCACATAGGCCGAAACTCAGGCCCCTATCTCACGGATGGGAGCACAATTATAAGTCATCGAAGAGACGTTGACCCATGTGAGAGGAAATTCGGTGCCTGTGCATGCTCTCTCTTGAGTCCTCTCTCTTGAGCCAGTGAGTATGCTGGGAGCTGAGCTGCACGCAGGTCCACACGGACTTCCTAGGCAAATGTGAGCACAGCGGGAATTGACGGAAATGGTGAGGTAGGCACCAGGGCAGAGTGAGCATGCATGCGCACGAGACGGGTAGACCCACAAGGGGCGAAACCATCAACAAGATCGAACAAGCACACAGAAGATGCACGGGTGGGCCCGTGCCTCCATCTCAGGGGTGGGGGACTGGAGAGCAAACCAAGTAAACGCTGGTTGAAACCGAACACACCACCGAAAGATAAGCACTTGAGCTCCAATTGGTACTGAAGGCTGTGCACGTACATCACGTTCTGATAATAGAATTATAAAAACGGCTTAAGAACGATCGCAAGAGAGATTCACGGAATGTACTGTTAAAGTAAGGAGAAAATGTATTTTTTGCTTGAAGGATTGCTTTTCTTATTAGTGTCCCTCTCCATTCATATGAACTGTACTCCGATTTCAGAGTGAAGTAATTTAGCAGTCTTCACAATGTCTAACCAGTTGATGGAGTTAAATTTAAGTTAGTTATTTCACTAAATATAACGGAGACTGCACAAAGGAAATTAGACAAAGACTAACCATTGCTTTCCAGAGGGTGGTCAGCATGAAGAAACTATGACTCAAGCAATAGAACAAAGTTAAGACTTATGAAAGGGAGTGTGCATCTTTCCTTGGCAACTTATGGTTGTGAGACATGGACATTAACACAGGCATTAAGGAACAATATCAGTGTTTGAAATAAGGTGCTACCAAAATATTCTTATGACGCCCTGGATAGAAAAAAGAACAAGGACATAGTACAAGTCTTACATTTCATGGAACATTGGCTCATAAAATACGTGTCCTGGAAAATGAAGTACTATGGTCACAATGAACAACACTGTGAGAGCTGCAGTAGCATAGTTGTTAGTGAACTCGCTTCATAAGCTAGTGGTCCAGGTTCAATCACACAGTGGGCGTGGAATTTTTTCAAACCGTAACGTCGACCCAGCCTCAATTGGGTACCAGGAAAAGCACTGGGAAGTAAAGACGGCCAGAGTGATGTTTACCACATCACCCATCATGTGCTGGCGATCAATGAAAATATACCACTTGGTATTCTTCTTCTTCTTTTTGAGTTCGTCCGCTATGAGTTCAGGTGTAGTCAGGGCGCTTGGTATGACACTTCTAACTGATTTCTGCGTGAAGACCTGCTTTCCTTATTATCAGTGTCCCCTGCCATACAGGCGTGCCTTCTCCGACTTCAGAGGTTACCACTTGGTATAAAAGGGTCCTTTATTTTATTTTAAGCAATACAGTGCTTTGGAGAGAACCGTAATGGAAGGCATGGTTCCGTGGGGTACAGGCAGGGAAATACCAAGACGATGGTCGCAGCAGGACATTAAAGAAACCTTGAATATAACATCAGAAGAGGCGGAAGAATTTGCTAGACAGAGTTTTACAGGCAGGCTGTGATGAAAGTGATGTTCTGCAAGTGATTTCAACAAATGGTAGAAGTTTATTCGTCCCATTGTATTGCTTGGCAACATATAAATATATATTTGTTTCCCTATTTTACTTCACATTAGCTGACATAACTTCATCATATAAAAATCAAACCCAGAAAACTTACTTTAATAATTGGTCACCTTTATTAATACCAAAACAAGTCGTACAAGTAATAAATATAATTACTATGATAAAAAGCTGAGAAGCTTGCTAAAGCATGAATAGGTGTGCGTTGGATTTGATTTTGCAACTGTTTGTTAAATCTTTTTCTTCGGACGTTCCATATCGACCACTTGTTAAAACCACTCTATGTGATTTGTATGTGATCTGAGCCTAAGAACAATTGTACATTATGGCAGTTGTGTGCCTAGGCCAGCACATCTAATTTTTGCTATGCTTTTTATTTACTACAGCAGATTCCCTGTAATGTCTAATACAATGCAAGTCCACCCTGTTTAAATCTAATGCAAGCCAAATGTATTATTTTCATTTACATTTAGTAAAATTTGCTAACAACAATTTCAACCCCACCTTATAAATTCTAAAATTACTGTATATCTAGGAATATTTTTTCTCCAAATTTACTTTCAAATATTTTATTTTCGAAAGCTCTTTTATTTACTATCCTCCCTGTTCTGTGTAGTTATATACTCAAACAATGAAATTAATATTTAATTACAAAAGTAACATATTCATTCATACAATCTCACACCAGTCTGCCATATTCATCCACTTAAACAATAACTTCAGAGACATTTACTCTATAAACTTTTAGATATAATTCACTCGTCCATTACAAAATCTATGCTCAAAATCCTCACAATCAAATACTAAATATTAAACAGTATGATGGCTCAGTTGATCTCAGGTCCTTCTCCTCCGGGCACCAGCTGTTAAAAGAATAGAGAACATTTAGATATGGTTAGAATTTGTAATTATTCTCAAGCTATAGAACAGTAATCATGAAAAAACCTGAAGCAGTGACTGCTTGTCCTGTCCTGCTTCATCGGTTAGTTTGTCTGTGGTCATTATGGACATCCATATAATATAACAAACAGGAAGATATCCAGTGATAAGAATGTTTATAGCACTTGACAACACTAATACAAGTTACATACATACTAAAGCTTTTTATAACATATTCCTGTCATGCTCTAGCTTAAGTCATGGCATATATGCAAGTTACTGCAGGTCAGTCCTGAATGCATAAGAATCAAGGGCAGAATGTCCTAGATGGCACAGGCTAAAAAAAAATACTAACAGACATGTTACAATATCAAATGGGGAAGAATGGATTGTTTTTATAACACAGAGTTAGATTCTGTCCATCTGCAACAAAGTTTCTGAGTTTGTTTTTACTTCTATGAGGGAAAAAAATTTTTTTTTTTTAAACGCCCCAAATGTACCAGGTTCTCAAGTCCTAAATTTCATGTCTTTTTCTTTTCCAGTAAGCTCTGATATCATAGAAAAATCAAGTATCTAGTGCTATAAGACATGGGCGAAAAACATGGGAGATCTCATTAGCAAATTGAGCATATTAAAGATCCTGTGTCAGTTAAAACTCAAAATAAGATTAGGTTGCATGCTTTTGTCCTGGCAACCTTCCTTCCTTTCGTTCGCTTGAAATATTGTCTATATATTCAATGTTGTCTCTTGTATAAACTTCACTGTCTTTTGTAGTTCACACAGAGGTCAGTGTAGTTTTTTGTCAAGTGTTGTTTCATTAGACCAGTGAGTCCTGGCAACATTTGTGATATCTTTATCTGCAATCATTTTCCCATGCTCACAAGTCACAACAGAGATGAGTAGCCTCCATGAATTCAGTGAGCATCCACAGTGGTGATCCCATTCTATGTAATATATCTGAACATGGTCATTAACTGTATGATGCGCATGTCCTATTTCCATTGATGGATGCACGCCTGTTTGGGCCGACATGTGTAGTCTTCAGTGGGGAGAGTTATCAAAACTTCCTGTCAATGTTTTTGCAAATCCTAAAATTGTCTGCAAGATCTTGTGTGTGCTGTTCCACTTTTCTCTTTGCTTTTTTTAGTCAGGGTATGGACCCAGCATCAGCTACACCTACACTGGCGATAAAAAAACTACCATGCAAAAAACTGTGGAAGAGGAATTCAGAGCAATCAGTCTTGTAAGCAGAACTGTAGAAGATGGCCCAGAATAGAGTTTGGTGGAGAGCTTTTAAGTTTAAATGTCCAACATAAAACGAACAGAGGAAACACACATGGCCAACCCCCATATCAGTTCATGACTAACTATATAAAGTACACAGACTGGTTGACTACTAACTACTTTAGAAGTATACAAGTCGATGTCTGAAAACATTGAAAGAAAGGAGAAGGCAAACTTACCATCATCATGAAAGCCAGAAAGAGTAAATTTGAATAAAATAGTGTATGATGGAATTGTATGCGCAGATTTTTGCATCTTTACTGTGAAGTTAGCACGAGTACTTGCACAAAATTCACACAAAAATCACAATAGCTAGTTTTATTAAGTTTTTATACTAGGGTAAATAAAGAAGATTCTGAATAAGAACTGCACTGTGTTGCGGGCCAACAAGGGAGCAAAATAGTAACACTGCGACCTAAGACCTAAAAGGCATGTCGTAAGAGATAACTGAGGTAAGGATCTAGGAAGCTACCCCAGTTAAAAAAGCATGGCAGAAATCGGATAGGCGGGCCTACTTGTAGGTGCATAGCTGGCCCAACGTACACTCGCTCTAAAGCACAGATCACATACAAATCACACAGTGGTTAACAAGTGGTCGATATGGAGCCTTCTGAGAAGAATGATAAGAACATAGTCAATTGATATCGATAATGGAGTTAGTATCGAACAGTTGTATTGTCAGTCTGGCGACTGTCTTCTCCATTCAATGAATGTACAAGCTGCTGGTTTGTGTCAGGACTTCAGTTTCCTTCTGAGTTCACGTGAGACAATTATGAACATTTTGAAAGATTTTCTGTCACAGGAACGAAACAATTATGGGACAACACAATGCTGTGAAGTTGGAACAGTGACTAACTGACTCTGTACTTGGGTTCTGCAAAAGTCATTCTGGTTCTGGACTTGGTTCTGCAAAAGTTGATCTGGTTCATTGCTAATCAAATGCAAACAATCAATGTCCATTGACTTTAGTAGTGCTCTACTTGTCTGAAGAACTTTCTCAGAAAACAGAAAATGGTTCAGTGCCCACGGACAGCTGCGGCAATCTTACTGGGATGAATGCCAGGTTTTAAACCCAAAAAAAGTAGATATATCCATCGATGCAAACAAAGTTTTCTTAAACAACTGTGTTGGTGGCCCAAGACAGATCACTCTTTACCAATGATAAAGGCTCAGTGTCTATAAAGGTGCTGTAACTACCAATAGACACTCTTTGGATTGGGAGTATTCACACTTCACAGCATTACACACCCTGCCAAAAGGAGTATGATAGGAGTAAGAGAACCTCTTGGGTACGATAATAAGCTCCCTAACATTTCCAAGAAATAGTGCAAATTTCAAATTCCTTGTGTTTTGAACAGTCTATGGATATGGAGCCTTGTAACTAGAATATTTAACCAGTGAGTCACAACACCAACATGGTGAGAACATATGGGTCTGCCCAGAGTGCTGTCAGGTTCTCTCTCTTCACCTATCAATTCCCAACGGAGGCCATGTCTTCAACAAACTTCTTCTTACACTTCCTCTCTCCTGCCATCCCTTCCAATTCTTTCCATGTTTTACTATGCTGTCAGGTTCTACTATCCAATAAATGTCTACACTTGAAGAAATATGGGAAAGTTATAACCTTACCATTGTAATATTATTTCCATTTAACAATAGTTTGTCTAGCTTTGTCACTCGTCTGCCTTCTGGTGTACTTTCACTAAAACAAAAAGAGATTATTTATATTAAAAATAAATTCTGTAAAGTGTATAGAATTTGAAGCACAATAATTCAATATTCTTTGAACATGTCCCAGAACTAGTTCTATTTGTTCCATTCTTGAAGATCTTTTTCTCATTCGCTGTTGTTCAATGTCTACACGATGAGTTCGGTTCTCTGGATGTATGTCGCTGACAACATATGTCCCCTTCATATTACCCAACAACATATACATTACTTCAAACAGCTTGTTAACACCACATCTTGAAGTTTGAAGCAAGTGTACTTTACCAAGATATGTGGACCTCAATAGCTAAACTATAATGAGATCAACTACAGTCAGGGGAAGAAATGGAATACAGTGGACCAAGATGAGTCAATTGGAGGATTTGGATTTTACAGACGATCTAGAGGTCCTCTCTCACAGCCATCAACAGATGCAAGAGAAAACAACTAAACTAGAAACAATCTCACAACTGGCCTGACTATTCATGGGGAAAAACAAAGATCATGAGATTAAATGCCAAAACCAGAGACCCAATCATATTAAGGAGCACCACTAAAAGAGGTGGACTCATTTACACTTAAAAGAGGTGGACACATTTACACATCTGGAAAGTGTTATCAACATTCAAGGTGGCAAAGATGAAGATATTAGGGTTAGAATACAAAAGGCAAACCAGCATTTGTCGTTCTGAAGAACATATGGAGTTCAAGAATGATCAGGAATAAAACTAAGATAATGATATTTAACTCAAATGTCAAAGCTGTCCTGTATGGAGCGGAGAAATGGAGAACGACTATGGGAACACCAAAAACTTGCAGACATTCATCAATAGATGCCTACGCAGAATACTCCATCTGCGATGGTATGACAGAACCACAAACAGGGAACTGTGGGATAGAGTTGGACAACAGCAAGTGGAACAAGAGATAAGGAGCAGAAGGTGGTGATGGATCAGCATCACGAGACAGGCTTTTCAATGGAACCCCCAGAGCAAGAGGTAAGGGAAGACTCAGGAACAACTGGAGATGGGAGTTGGATATGGAATGCAAAAAAATGGGGAGTGGAGAGATATGGAAAAGATGGCCTTGGATAGGTGGGCTTGGAAGGTCTTGGTTGCGGACCTATGCTTCCCTAGGGGTGAAGAGTGAAGGAGAAGAATAGCTAAACTGGATTCATTTTATACTGCTAAATCACTTAACTCCAAATATAATACAGGTAACCGATTCCCATTTTGTGGTGACACTCTGGACTGTTCCTGCCGCCTCTTTAATCCAGTACTAATGTAGCACTGACAAAATAACTTCAAAACATCTTTCACAAAGATGTTCAACATATGAGGAACAGAGACGACTTCTACTGCGATCAACTTCTGCTATGTGACTACTCCAGTTTGTGTTATAAATAGGGCGTTGTGCTTTAGGTCGTCACTGGTCCCCAATAGTTTGTTCTGAAAGGTTGTTTCTGTTGGCCAGATTTCCATCCTCACACTGCTCAGGCTAGGGCAGTCTTGCCGGATGTGCTCTGGGGACTGCTTTGGTGCTCCATAGGTGCAGGCAGCCGGATCCTTGAAAACCCATTCTATGGAGGTGTGTTCTTTTTTTTTTATCCTAAAAATGTTAATCATCCCAAGAATTACAAATTTCATCGGGACCCTTGCTGATACTATGAAGTTAGTGTACTGTTGCTGAAATCTTCCTGTGTACAAAAATTAATGGAAGCTGACATTTTTTTTTCACTATAGCGGAATGATGGTGGTCATATCATATCAATCATTCAAAGTTTACTTCAATAGTAACTAATAAATATTGTTAGATTAAGCACAATTCAAAATACTTACAACTCTGTGACATCTTCAAGAACCATATCTGTAATTGCAGTAAAGGAAATGAACAATCAAGAAAACTGCTTATCTACAACACATCTGTGTTACCTAATTGTTTTCAAATTAAAATGAAAATGTAAACATTTTTTGTCAAGTAACCTGAGGGTGTTGATCAAACTTCCACTGTTTCTTCTGATGCAGATAAAAAAGGATACTGACAAAATCATCAAATCCTAATAGAATCCCAACAATTTCTTTATCGTTCTTCATGATGATGTGAATCCTTGACCCAATACACTTGTCCACCAACTCTGATCAAATGTATAATATAAATAATTACAAATATGCTTGGTGGGTACAAATTAAGAATATTAAATGAAACAGCTGCTAGAACCATCGTGTAAAGAAATAAAGAAAAGGCAGGCTATACATTTTGTTTAGTTTTTTTTTTTTTTGTTTTTTCGTCCGCTTTCAACTCAGACAAAGTTTCATCTCTGAAACTGATTTTTGCGTGAAAATCTGTTTTCCAATTTCTTACAATGGCAGCAGCGTGCACATTGTAAATTACTTTACACTGGCAGCTGTGTGCTCAATGTACTCGTAATTAGTATTCCTCGCCATACAGGCAGATTTTCTCCGACTTCAGAGGTACTCACGTTATCGTCCTGAGTAAGACCAGGGACTCGAACAAATGCCGGACAGTAGGTTCGAACCCGAGCTATGAGGCGTCTCACAGCTAGCAGGCCGAGCTACTATCAACTACTCTAGGCAGTCCCCCAATTTTTGTTTAGTAATATGTGTGACTGAATAAGTTATTTTTAAAAACTATTTCCATTTTTAACATATTAGATGAGGTACCATCCCTACCACTGTCTATCTCTCACCCTGGTGGTACACACTGCAAGACTGCTTTTGTATCTATCTATATATAATCCATCCAAAAAGATCCCTTACAGTCTTCTTCTTTGAGTTAGTTCTTTCGACCAATTTTAATCACTCTTTGTGATATATTTGATCTTTGCCAAGAACGTGTATAAGTTGCACATTGGTTTGGTAGGCCCCTAAACGCATAAACTTCTACACGCTTAGGACATGTGGATCCGATTTCAGCCGAACCTCCTTAGTCGCCTCTTAGTCGCATGGCAGGTAACAGTGGTTCTATTCTTTACACCCCAAATTTGGGCCCGGTAACCACTCGGGCGACCTTACAGTCTTGATATGGTCAATAAATAGACAGTGAACAAGTATTTGGGGCTTCCGGGGAAAACCAAATTACCAAACACAGGATTTGAACCACAAACCTTTACAGCATCCAATGCCCAGCTCTACAGACAAGCATTTTTAAGAACCAACCAGCTAGCTATTGAGAGCTCTTTCATTTGCTAGTAATATCATTAGTATAATATAATAGTATTCTTGTGCAATAGAAATCTTGCTTTGGTCGATAGGATATGATAATTGTAACGCAGTGTGATAGGAGGCCAAGCACATAATATAACAGTTTACTATAATTTATACTCATATGTGACAATGAATAGGATAGACCTCTGCGAACAATAATGAACATAAAATGTAAAATGAATTCAGAAGTAATGAATTGAAATCAAACAAATGTCTGGTTAACCACTACTAGCCATTTCAGTCATGTTGTGTATACTGTATACACTCTGTCTGAGAAGAAATGAACAAATAATCACAAAGGAAGCATTGATGCCATTGAAGTGGGAGGCAAATGATTTAAGACAGGACGCCACCCTAAGACAAACTTTACTGTGAAAACTCAGAAAAGCGACAGTGATCGGACTGACTCAGTTCCATAGTTATAGTAGTGACAGTCACTGACCATAGCTAAGAAGACGAAGAGTTTAACGAATTGTCCCGGATAAAGTAGACAGAGTGGCGTAAACTTCCAAAGACGTGTGTGGGAATATATTTTTGCTAACATGTAAAAGTTTACCCAATGGTAGAAGCTGAGTTGGATTTGCAAATGTGCCCGCCATGTTGTCTTTTTTTTTTTTATAATGGGACGCAACTCTATTAGAACATAATATCAGCACGGTGCGGTGTCGGGGGGAAGCATGTATTCTCTAATCCTGTTTTGCCTTCAGCGTCAGGGCGAAAAAGGAGACACCTGAAGCGAGCCTCTCTATGCGCTTGTCTTTCTATCCTCTTCTCCAATCCTGATTTGCCTTACAGCTTCAGAGTAAGAAGAGGTTTCTAGCACGGGCTTTTGTGTGCTCTTCAAAGTGTCTTTCGTCGTCTCTATTATCTCTGAGTCCACCTTTTGCGCGGCTGGCCTTTTGCTTTGTATCCACTGTATCCAACATTTCTCTCTGTAGTCGCGGCCATCGTAAATACCATCGTCTATAGAGAAGGCCGTGCTGTAGTGCACTGCCTGTTGGTAAGCATGTGGCCGAACCATTTAATTTGTTGTTTCTTGATGAAGTTCAGTACTGATGTTGTACCCATTTTTTCCCTGATGTCTTCATTTCTAAACCGGTCTCTTCTTATTACTACCAGTATTGTGCGTAGACACTTCATCTCTGTCGTGACTGTCTTCTATCATTTGATGTCCGGGTTTGGTACTGTTAACATAATGTGGGAAAAAGATTGCGTTTAACAATGCTTTTTTTTTTGTTCATGGTGACATGTTTACATTTTTTTATTGGCGCCATTTGTCCGATCATTTGATTTGCATTGTTGCATCTAGGTTGGATTTCGTTAGTTATTCTTCCGTTTGCTGTAAATAATGCTACGTAGGTATGTAAAGTCTTTGACTTGTTTTAATGGACGTTTGTCGATGGAGATATTGGTAGTGTTTTCCTCTCTAACTAATGTAATTACGACGGTTTTATCGATGTTTATTCTCATATTGTATTCATTGCATGTTAACTGAAGTCTTTTAATGTGTTACGCCCAAGTGGTTACCGGGGCCCAAATTTGGGTGTAAAGAATAGAACCACTGTTACCTGCCACGCATGTCGTAAGAGGCGACTAAGGAGGTTTGGCTGAAATCGGATGCATGTGTCCTAAACGTGTAGAAGTCTTATGTGTTTAGGGGCCTACCAAACCAATGTGCAACGTATACACGTTCTTGGCAAGATCAAACATATCACAAAGAGTGATTAAAATTGGTCGTAAAGAACAAACGCAAAGAAGAAGAATTAATGTGTTACTGTAGCTGTTCCTCTGTTGTTGAAATGATTGCCTGATCGTCGACAAAAAGACATTTGTTTAAGATTTCCCCACGGTTGTTTTCTTACTGGTGTTAGCCATTTTACAGATTTGATCGATATATGTAATGAGCGACAGCGGTTATAGTAACCTACGCACCCTTGTCTTACTCTTGACCCTAGGTGGAACTTTTCTGATAGTCCTGTTTTTGTTCGAATCGTACACTGGCTGTTTATTTAAAGGCTCCGCCCGAGTGGTTACTGGGGCCCAAATTTGAGGTGTAAAGAATAGAACCACTGTTACCTGACATGCATGTCGTAAGAGGCGACTAAGGAGGCTTGAAATCGAATGCACGTGTCCTAAACATGTACAAGTCTATGCATTTAGGGGCCTACCAAACCAATGTGCAGCGTATGCACGCTCTTGGCAAAGATCAAACATATCACAAAGAGTGATTAAAATTGGTCGTAAAGAACGAACGCAAAGAAGAAGAAGATATAAAGGCTCTTGTATAGATTAATTAGGTGTCATTAACCCCATAGATTGACAATACTTTCCATAACTTGTGTCTGTCTACGCGGTCGAACGCTTTTTCCAGGTCTACAAACGCAACATGCAGGTGTTTGTCAGATTTGACAGTCCTCTCCACTAACTGACTGAGGGCGAATATCGCGTCTGTACAGCTTCTATTTTTCCGAAATCCAATTTTTGAAACGTTAAGCTGTGGCCCGATGATATAGCGTAGTCTTTTTTCGAGTACTTACTAAATATTTTCCCGGTGTGACTCAGTTGCACTATTTCTCTATATTTCGTATAATCCATTTTGCTACCTGTTTTCTTCCAGATTAGAACTATTGTTGTATTCCTTTTTTTTTTTTTTTCGTCCGCTTTCAACTCAGACGAAGTTTCATCTCTGAAACTGATTTTTGCGTGAAAATCTGTTTTTCCAATTTCTTACAATGGCAGCAGCGTGCACATTGTAAATTACTTTACACTGGCAGCCGTGTGCTCAATGTACTCGTAATTAGTATTCCTCGCCATACAGGCAGATTTTCTCCGACTTCAGAGGTACTCATGTTATCGTCCTGAGTAAGACCAGGGGACTCGAACAAATGCCGGACAGTAGGTTCGAACCCGAGCTATGAGGCGTCTCACAGCTAGCAGGCCGAGCTACTATCAACTACTCTAGGCAGTCCCCCTGTATTCCTCCTATCTTCTGGTGTTTTCAGACTTGGCCCTCTTATATGCATCGTATATAGGTGTGTTCATGGACTGCTATTCCATCAGTCCAGCTCTTGCGCATGGACTTCATTTCCCCCTTTTCCGTTTACTCTATGTGTCATTGCCCGCTGTGGTATATTATTTAAAAACCGTCGTATTATTTGATCCATTATTTTACCTGTTACATCTGGTTGAATTCTTCTTCTTCGAACGCTCCATATCGACCACTTGTTAACAATACTTTGTGGTTTGTATGTCACCTGTGTGGTGTCGGAGCCCGCAAGGAAGCAAAGAATAGTAGCACTGCGACCTACAAGGCATGTCGTAAGAACCGACTGTGTACGCACCCTAGTAAATCTTCTTCTTTGCGTTCGTTCTTTACGACCAACTTTAATCACTCTTTGTGATATGTTTGATCTTTGCCAAGAACGTGTATACGTTGCACATTGGTTTTGTAGGCCCTAAACGCATAGACTTCTACACGTTTAGGACATGTGCATCCGATTTCAGCCAAACCTCCTTAGTCGCCTCTTACGACATGCATGTCAGGTAACAGTGGTTCTATTCTTCACACCCTAAATTTGGACCCCGGTAACCACTCGGGAGACCCTAGTAAATAAAAAACGTTGCAGAAATATGATATTCTGGCCTACTTGTAGGCGCATAACTGTCATAACGCAAATCGCTATTAGGCTCAGATCACATACAAATCACACAGTGGAGCGTTCAAAGAAGAAGATCAAAGTTTTTTTATTAACTGTGTAGTAACAGCGAAAGCAGTCCGAAACTGAGGTGGCACAGCAAACAATTTCATTTCTGGTTCAACAATGAAAGGTTCACATATTCTACACATAGTAAGGTCAATTCACGGTAAGGCCAACGATTTCTTTCTGTTGTGGGCATAAATGAAAAATCATAACATGAACAGCTTCGCGGCAACTGCACTAGCTATGTGGCCATTATATTCCTCAGGCTCTCGTCCCACCTGTCATACACCACCCTAAAAAGCGATATTATAGGCAGTAACGATAATAGAACAAGGTTTGGGTACAATAGCACAAGAAGATGTTGCTAAATGTCCGCAGCCGCCATATTCTCAGTACGAAAAGAATGTTGCGAGCCTCGGCAATAACTTGATTGATATAGTCCTTCAAGCCCTGACTGCGATCAAACCTTCCACAACAAATAGATCACACATGCTTTGAAAGTGATTGTATGCCCTCTTATTTTGACGCTCGTTGATTTAGCATTAACAGTGTGTTTATGTATGAAGAATCAGAATAGTACAACGTTAGCGTGGGTTATCGTGACCCCAGAAACCTTGTAAAAGAAAAAAAGTGTCGTACACATTTTCTGACGCTTACTAAAGGGAGACCAGTGTAAAAAAAACCCCAGGAATTGTGAGTTTTCTATGAAATTCAACACAGATGCAACAAAGCAAATCAAATGATAGGCAAATGGCGCCAATTTTAAGATGCAAACACGTCACCATGAACACAAAAGAGCAATGTTCAACACAATCTTTCTCCCACATTATGTTACCAGTGCCAAACCTGGACGCTGACAACAAACGATAGAAGAAAACTAGTCACAACAGAGATGAAGTGTCTACGCAGAATGCTGGGTGTAACAAGAAGAGACCGGTTGAGAAATGAAGACATCAGGAATAAAGTGGGTACAACATCAGTACTAGACTTCATCAAGAAACAACAAATTAAATGGTTCGGTCACGTAAGCAGATTACCATCAGACAGTGCACCCCAAAGAGCAATGCTGCTCCGATACAATGGGTACAAAGCAAAGGCCGGCCACGCAAAAGATGGACCTCAGAGATAACAGAGGCGACGAAAGAGACTATCCACGAAGCGCATACTAGGGCCCGTTTTAGAAATCTCTTCCTGACCTGACGCTGTGAGGCATACAGGATTCGAGAAAGAAGAGAAGAAGAAGAAGTGAAAATCTACATGGTATGTCTGGCCCAACCCAAAAAAAATGACAATGAGCCGCCACTGGTGATTAGGTAGCGATACCTTTTATCCTATGTGATACTCGGTACGTTCTTTTATTAATGGGAATTCGAGTACGAATAGTTACTATTCGCACATCAGTTAGAAATTTTTCAATTTACTTTCTAACTTTAAAGTTCACAGTTGCACGTGGTGGTCCGAGCATGTCTTCTTTAGTGCCAACATATTTTCTCGGTATAATAAACTTCCCGAGGCAAAGCAGAAAGACTCATAGAGGTGATGTTTGTTTTAATATAATTGAGAACACAATGTGCTTTATATTTGTTAAATCAAATAAATGTAGCAGTAGCAAGCATGGCATGGTTCTGTTCAGAAGTCTTAAGTCTTGTCTCAACTGTTTAGCTCCCTCAGTGGCCTCAGTCCTTTTTTCAACTGTTTGTTATAAGTTTGTGCAGGTCAGGGCAGCATTTTAAGGTTTTTATTTAACTGGTTCAGATTAACAATGGAGATGGTACGAAAGAAGTTAGAAGACTAGCCATGGCTTTCTAAAGGGTGGTCAGCATTATCATTAAGAAATTATGGCACGAAAGACACGTGTCACAAGCAAAGAAACAGAATTAGGCTACCAAGACAAAGGTGGCAGCAGGACACATTCTTCTTCTTCTTTGCGTTCGTTCTTTACGATCAATTTTAATCACTCTTTGTGATATGTTTGATCTTTGCCAAGAACGTGTATACGTTGCACATTGGTTTGGTAGGCCCCTAAACGCATAGACTTCTACACGCTTAGGACACATGCATCCGATTTCAGCCAAACCTCCTTAGTCGCCTCTTACGACATGCATGGCAGGTAACGGTGGTTCTATTCTTTACACCCCAAATTTGGGCCCGGTAACCACTCGGGCGGCAGGACACATTGAACATGATGACGCTGGAAGAGGCGGTAGAACTTGCTAGAGACTGATTTTTTTCAGGCGGGCTGTGATGAAAGCGACGTTCTGCGAACTGCAAGGGACATTTGATTACAGTGACATACAATTAACAACTGCTTGAGGTTCAGATGAGTTTGCATATGCGATGTAACTTAACTAACTCAACTAACTGCTCAAGTATTTTTATGTTCCCTGAAACATTTTCTAATTGGCATCCCGCAAATTAGGTAATCCTGATAATGTACTCTTTAAGCCATTGCAGCACTAGTCCTATATAAATACTTAATAACTCACTTGACTTTGAATCCGATCTGATCGCCCGAGTGGTTGCCGGGGCCCAAATTTGGGTTGTAAGAATAGAACCACTGTTACCTGCCTGCATGTCGTAAGGCGACTAAGGAGGTGTGGCTGAAATCGGATGCATGTGTCCGCTAGAGAATGCTAACCCGAAACAAATGCTTGCAGAAAACGGATGCACCAGGCTGTAAGGCGCATAACATGGTGCAACGACCCTCACAATGAGGAATGGGATAGCGGATTCTACAGTTGCCAATGATCTGCCTCGGAGATTTAGCCACACAGTAAGATTGTCAGATCTACTATCACGAGGGTGGCCTTCTTCTTTGCGTTCGTTCCTTACGACCAATTTTAATAATTTTTGTGATATGTTTGATCTTTGCCAAGAAGCGTGTATCGTTGCACATTGGTTTGGTAGGCCCCTAACGCATATATTTCTACGTTTAGGACATGTGCATCCGATTTCAGCCAAACCTCCTGAGTCGCCTCTTCGACATACATGGCAGGTGGGGACTGCCTAGAGTAGTTGATAGTAGCTCGGCCTGCTAGCTGTGAGACGCCTCATAGCTCGGGTTCGAACCTACTGTCCGGCATTTGTTCGAGTCCCTGGTCTTACTCAGGACGATAACATGAGTACCTCTGAAGTCGGAGAAAATCTGCCTGTATGGCGAGGGAACACTAATTACGAGTACATTGAGCACACGGCTGCCAGTGTAAAGTAATTTACAATGTTCACGCTGCTGCCATTGTAAGAAATTGGAAAAACGGATTTACACGCAAAAATCAGTTTCAGAGATGAAACTTTGTCTGAGTTGAAAGCGGACGAAAGAAAAAAAAACATGGCAGGTAACAGTGGTTCTATTCTTTACACCCCAAATTTGGGCCCGGTAACCACTCGGGCGGGTAGACCCCTAAACGCACAGACTTGTACACGTTTAGGACATGTGCATCCGATTTCAGCCAAACCTCCTTAGTCGCCTCTTACGACATGCATGGCAGGTAACAGTGGTTCTATTCTTTACACCCCAAATTTGTGCCCCAATAACCGAGAGGGTGGCCAAAACTTACTGAGGGAAGAGGTCGGCACAAACTCCCCGTTCTTATAATTCCCCGGAATTATATCCTACAGAACTGCCCCCAGTACTTGAGAAGAAAGAGGTGGCCTACTTACACTAGCGTCCAAGACAAACTGTATGCGTGGCTGATAATCTGAGGCAGACGGCTGCCTTTATTAGAGAATCTTAGGGGCCCAAATTTGGGGTGTAAAGAATAGAGCCACTGTTACCTGCCACGCATGTCGTAAGGCGACTAAGGAGGTTTGGCTGAAATCGGATGCATGTGTCCTAAACGTGTAGAAGTCTTATGCGTTTAGGGCCTACCAAACCAATGTACAACGTATACACGTTCTTGGCAAGATCAAACATATCACAGAGATTAAAATTGGTCGTAAGACGAATGCAAAGAAGAAGATTAGAGAATCTGAAATCCCAATCTAGTGAGAATGCAGAAGATTTACAAAAATATTCAAAACAAAAGTCCTGGAATCACTCAACTAAAATAACAGTCAAAGCTACAACATATTTCAAAACTTTATTCCAGGCAACACATACTCAGGAAACACAGTTTACACAGAGTTCCGTATTCTTTTATTTTTATAGTTGATAACAGTACAAGTAATGTCAAATCTGTGGTGCATTAAATTAATTGATTTTTAAACTGCTTGTGCTGGCAGTGTTCAGTAGACATTTCTTAGTTAGTTTCCTGCTCTCTGGATGTTCTTTTGATGGGATATCAATGACCAACCTTGCAACTTATTGATGTCTTCCCTAGCGGGCCCTGGCACCACATAGGCGAAAAGTACAATTTAACTTGCTTCCATTATCATGACATAGTTTTGAGTTATGAAATATTTTCTAGCGTGTAATTTATTAACATTGATTCTTTGGATGGTGTCAGGCAAGAAAAGGAAAGTTGATAGTATCTTTATGTCAGTAAGGTATCTCTTTGACATGCTATCCTAATATGTAATAAATCTTTAAGATCATCACAAAATCTTATATTATGATGCAATTTGAATGTTATAAGGTGTTAATTTTGTTTAGTACAACCAGCGACTGAGTAATTCTGCATATGACACTCGGACCAGAAAAAGTTGACTGTCCCTGATTTATGGTGTGATGACTAAAGTGTCCTTTCAAATGCAGTGAGCATTATAATGAATCTGGGGGTATCTGTTAAGCAGTTGCTCTGCGCTCCGAAGGTTGTGAGTTAGAATCTGGACCGTTCTGTTCACATGTGCATTTTTTTTAGAAACCTGTAGGATAGTTTCTGGAGCTATGTAGTTCATTCTTTGTGCAATACTCTCGGCTGGTGGTGTGCCATTTCTGTGGAGAGAGACCAAGCCATATGGGGAAACCCAGTGCAATTAAATCCTTCGTCTTTAGATTATTATGTATCTAATCAATACACATATAAGAATTAACATAAGTAAAATATAAAAGAGTGAATGAGGCCTGTATTTAAAAGAAACCATTTCATGATCCTGTAATGAAACCGTACTGAAAACTTGAGGATTTAAGGAAAGCATCTCTAAGATCTGTTGGTATGAAACAGGGTGAATTATATGCACAGGCGCCCATGTGTTGCTGGGGCTTGCAAGGGAGCAAAGAATAGTATCACTCGAACTACAAGGCATGTCGAAGAGGCATCTGAGATAGGAGTCTAGGGTAGGAAGCCACCTAGTAAATAAAAAGCGTAGCATAAATGGATGTGCTGGCCTACAATGTACAATCGCTATTAGACTCAGATCACATACAAATCACAAAGAATGGTTAACAAGTGATCAATGTGGAGCGTTTGAAGATGTGCACTGGATTACAAAGAGTTAAATATATATATATCATTGGCTGAGTCTATGGATACATTAATCTAATAACTTCTCATTGATTTCCTCTGACTTGGGTGGAATTCTAAAGCATCCCAGGTGAAGTCTTTCAATAACTATGCTAAAAGCTTTTGCTTCTATGTCTATACAGCCCTGGAGGTGTTCGTCTTCCAGCTTGATATTGTAGAATACGATGCAGATTCTGACAAGTTTGATAATAGGAACTCCAACACAAATCGGGGGTGGATTTCTTACTGAAACATAAATGTAAGTATTGACAAATCATTATTAAAAAACCAATAAATTTCAATTCGACTTCTTGACCGCCCTATATCAACCACTGTGGGATCTGTATGTGATCTGAGCCCAAGAGCGATTGTACGCTGTGCTGGTTATGCACCTGCACGTAGGTCAGCTCATCCGATTTCTGCGCTGCTTTTTATTTACTAGGGTAGCATCCTAGGGCCTACATCTCTCTCTTCGACATGCATTGTAGGTTGCAGTGGTACTATTCTTTGCTTCCCTTGCGGGCCCCGGCACCACATGGGTGTGGTAAGACAACTCAAGCTATATTTAATAAAAATGAGAGCAATATGATTATGGTTCTCCATGAAAAGTGGTACTAACAACTTGATTATTAGTTGTGTGTTAGTTATCAAAGATCTAAAATTTGATCAAAGGTGATTATGGAGGGATTCTACCACAGAAAAGTGTGAAATTGGGTGTTAATCACTCAATTCTTCTGGACACTTTTCCTGTTCATCACATTTCTTTGTTGTTCCACAATTTGGATGAGTCAAGTAATTTGGATGAGTCAAGTGACGTCACTGCATCACTTTAAGTGTTATTGGCAAGGGTTTTCCAGAGAAAGTCATTTCAATATTTAAACTTGAAGGAACACTTTTGGTGATTTTTCAAAACCTTTTTCTCTTCTCACGTAATCCCCCCTTAAGCATGTTGCCACTTAAAAAGTAATTTAAAGAATCTATTTTCATACCATGTGGTATATCTGGAAACTTCAGTGTTAGGTCCACATTTCTCTTTCGTTGGGTCCACATTTCTCTTGTTGGGTCCACATTTTTATTTTGTTGGGTTTACATTTCTCTTGTTAGGTCCACATTTTTCTTGACTAACAGCATATGTGATATGATCATCATCGTGCTAGAGGGACAAGATTAACAGTTTAATTTGGAAATCCAGATTAGCCTGTACCAACCTAAACATCTAGAAATCTCCCTATTGCAACACAAGCATCATCTTGAAAATGTAACCCACAAAGAAGACTTAATTTGTGTATATTTGTGCCCTGAGATTAAAAGGGCATCAAATTATTTTTCTCACCTGAAATTTTCTCCTCAATGATAACTATGTCATTCAGAGTAAATGTAAAATCTAAAGCAAGTTCAGCTGGAATGTAGCAGAAGTTCACACATGCTAGACAATAAAATAGAATTAAAGATTGAATGTTAAAATAAATTGAGAAATTTTTTCTCTTGGTACATAAATATTATATAATATTCATCTTTATCTTTTAAAACGACACACAAAACATTGATGAAAATAGGTAATATAGCTACCGTTACAAAATACAAGTGGCCTTGTCATTAAGAAGCATCGTCGTCAAGGGAGCTAATCTGGCATATGTTTATGAAAATGAGAAGCTTCAGTTATGACATAGTATAGGTCAAGTTTGTGTAATTGTAGTATGGGAAGGACGATGAACAAATGTGACGTAGGGCAAGCTAGTCAGAACCGGTTTAAATAGTAAATATACACAATGCAATAAGTAACTGGCAACTTTTGATTTGTCACTCGGCCGCTTTTATCTTGAACACCCTGTATATATTGGACTTTCTACTCACAAAAGTAATACTGAACAAAATTAAACTAAGAATAGCCATCCATCCATACCTGTCTCATCTATGTGCAGGATTCCAATAACAATATGTGCACAGCATCCGCAGCAATCATTTGTGCAGGAACAAACAGAGTTATTCCCCACTGTTAAATCTGAAACAAGTTAATCATGCTCTTTAGAAAAAAACTGACAGGCAAATACAAAAGTACATTTCAAATGGACTTAGTTAAAATGCATAGTCTGACTATTTTCCTGGACATCACCGTTACTGTTTACTAAACTGACGTCATTGCACTGAGGCAGACCCATAGGTGCTCAGTCTCCCCAACAGATATCAAAGAGTATGCATACTGATGGCCCCCATGGCTCGCCGATTAAACACACTCCTCACTCTGCCCCTCAGGCATCCAGTTCTACTTGTCCAAACTGCCTAAATCGCTAGATCGATTCAACAACTATTTTAGTGTCCTCATCCAACAGACAGTCGCGAAGAGACCGAAGAACATCCCCCTTATCCATCTTGAACTCAACAACAATCGATAATCTAAAAATACTCGTAGCAAAAGGGGCAAAGTCGATAACATGCTTTGCAAGTAACCAGGCACCATGGAAACTCATTGTCGAGGCCACCTTGGGCCAATAATTTTTGGTGTGTATGCTGTACAAGGTTGGACTACAGGTTCTCTGTTCCTTTATGTGGGACTTTAAATTACAAGTCTAGTACCTTTGAAGTCACAGTAAGACCTACAGGGCAAGGCGACTGATGTAGGACCTAGGGAAGCTGCCCTAGTAAATAAAAAGAATCACAGAAATCGGATGTGCTGGCACAACGTACAATTGTCCTTAGGCTCAGACCACATACAAATCAGACAGTGGTTAACAAGTGGTCGATATGGAACGTAGAAGACACCTTGACTAGGTCTGAATATTTCATAACGTTGAACAGGAACAAAAGAAAGGTATATCATTAGCATAAGAATGCCAGTCTTGAAGACATAGTAATTTCCATAAATATAGAATTTAAAGTAAACTAACTGAATAGAATCAACATCTATACACTCTGTGTCCTGATAGATACTCGGTTCTTTCAGCTGGTTGAAGTGTCAGCGGCAGAACACTTGCACATCTTCGGTGACAATTCCACATTTTTGGCCCGGAAGTCTTTTTTCAGCTTGTCTACTGGAGAATTTACTGTACTAGTATTTGAACACAGTGCTCCGTTTTTGCAAATTCTGTTCCCTGCCGCTGGGCTGTGCCTAGATATAACTTTTTAACAACAAAAGGTCCCTTCCCCCATGCAGGAATTCTGCCTCAGTTGGGTACCAGAGAAATACTGGGAGTATAAGTGACCGGCATGGTATTGACCACATCAACCATAATGAATAATGTACTGTTAAGTCAAGGAAAAATACAGACCTGACATTGTAGTATTCCTCAAAATACCTCATGGTATGAAAACATGTTTACCTGCTATAAACTGTCTGTAAATTTCTTCCACCAGATCCTTAATGCCCAAGCTTTCAGACCTGTCCAAAATTATAGATATTTATGTCTACCATATATATATATGGTATATAAATATACATACATACACACACGCATACATACGTACTATAATGTATAATAATAATTCCTCTCGTACCGTTATACGTTACATAGGGCCTGCAAATAATTTCTCCATACCGCTCTATCCTGGGCAACTCGCTCAATCTCCTCCATGGAGCTGTGATCGATATTTCCTGCCTCTTTCAGCAAAGTTCGTTTCAGGGTCTCCTTAGGTCGACCTCTCTTTCTTGATCCCTTTGCATCCCACTTCAATGCCTGCTTTGATATTCGTTGATCATTTCTCCTCAAGGTGTGCCCAACATATCTCCATCTTCTCTTTCTTATAACAGTTGTCACTAGTGGTTGACCAGACATATCTCTTGATTTCATCACTTCTCCTGAATTCATTCCATTTTATATTAATTATTTTTCGCAGACATCTATTTTCAAATTCGTTCAACTTGCTTTCTATATCTTTAGTCATTTTCCAACTCTTGCTAGCATATGTTAGGATTGATACAACATTTGAATTGAAAATTCGTATAATGTATAAATATAGACAATTAAAAATGTAAAGCTATGTTTATCTGAACATTTTTTAGTCTGTAGAAAAGACAAGATGCAGAGTTTAAAATGTGAACATAGCAAAATAAGTAATTATAAATTATTTTTAAACACAAAGGAATATTGAAACATAGTTACAGTGTTGTGCATTTGCCATTAGTATATAAAATAAAGATTCTGATATCTAGTATGTTACATCATTAGCTTATAGATGCTTATTCTCTTTAAGCAGTGGGTGATGAGAATGCTTTTTTGATGTTTTCTATGGCTCTTTGGTGAAAGCTTTTTTGATGTTTTCTCTCATGTAAATCTTCTTTCTTACTTGTGCCATGTTTCACATGTGTGTTGCCGGGTCTCACAAGAGGAACATAGAATAGTAACACTGACCTACAAGGCATGTTGTAAGAGGTGACTGAGGTAGGGGCCTAGGGAAGCTACCCTAGTAAATAAAAATTTAGATGCTAACGTGTGCGATTTAGAGATAATTTACAAACAAATTCAAGTAGATTCAGCTTACCCGTTGGTCATCTGTGTGTTATCAGTATCGAGTGATGACACAAAGCTGAAGCTGGCAACAGCAGCAATAATCATACATGCCTTAGATATCATGTTGCTGCGTAAACAGCCAAACAAATATCAACAATCAATGTTAAATCATTTAACAATCATATTTATATCAACGGTCATATTACATCTTCTTTAGCTGATGTTATGTATTCTTCAAACGCTCCATATCCACTTGTTAAACCACAATTTGTGATTTGTATGTGATCTGAGCCTAAGAGCGATTGTGCGCTGTGCCAGTTATGCTCCCACAAGTAGGCCAGCACATTCGATTTCTGCGCCACATTTGATTTACTAGGGTAGCTTCCCTAGGCCCCTACTGTAGTCACCACTAATGCCTGCATTAGAATGCCTTGTAGGTTGCAGGTTTACTATTCTTTGTTCACCTTCGTGCCCGACAACACACTGGCGATTTTTATATATGTAACATAGAATTTGAAAGACTTCTATGTTGAAACTTTACTTAGTTGTTGGTTAATAAAACCAACTTTAAGACACTATGCAGGCACATAGGGACTTATTCTCTGTCAGCAGATTAGTATGCATAATGATGGTTTTTGTGGCTTGCTGGTCACACACAATTGTCATCTATCCTTATAGGTGACTCTTTATACTCATTGCCATATGTAATTTCTAATTCATGTTACTTCAGCATAAGTGTTTCATTGGTTGCCATATCACCATACAAGTCATTTTGTAACTACAGTATGTCACACGTCCATATCCAACGTACATACTAAAAGTATCTCCACATTTAAAGCCGGCTTTATGAATGTCATTTTTTCCAACATCATTTCAGCCTGTGCTGCCCATACCATTCCTATCTTTCTTCTTGTGCCCTTGAAATGTGCAGTGTTCCTGTACAGTGAGTGACTTTTCAGATGTATTTAGACATGGGTCATTGTATGTCTTGGCTGCGTTGACAGAGGTCCAAATGTATCTCATAATCATGATTGCTAGCATTTCTCCATTTTAGATATTGCTCACATTGTGACCAAGATAGTTTGAAAATGACCAGTCTGCTGTAAATATAATCGATTAATTCTGTACTAGAAGGCTACATCAAATGTTGCTATCTTGAAAACAATCCTTGAAAATTCTTCTTGAACGTATTCTTTTATACGGTTGTATCCAGAATAATCATGTAGCATGTTTTTCTTAGAATGTTGCTATCATCACAGCCTAACCTGAAAAACTCTTGATCTCTAGCAAGTTGTCCTGCCTCTTACAAGTTGTCCTGCCTCTTACAACATCAAGTTGTCCTACCTCTTACAACATCAAGTTGTCCTGCCTCTTACAACATCAAGTTGTCCTGCCTCTTACAACATCACGTTGTCCTGCCTCTTACAACATCACGTTGTCCTGCCTCTTACAATATCACATTGTCCTGCCTCTTACATCAAGTTCAAGGTTTCTTCAATGTTCTGTTACCACCTTCGTCTTGGTCATTCTTTGCTCTTTTTCCAGTAACCATGCTCTCCATTACTCTCTCTCAAACCACGTGACATTAAATGTGACCAAAACATTTCAATCTCTGTATTTGTTTGCGTTTGTTCGTTCTTATCGACCAGTTTATGATATGTTTGGTCTTTGCAAAGAATGACTAAATGTTAGCCTCCAGGTGATGATGTAGTTTATGAGTCATTGTTCCGTAACTCAGGTCTCGCATGATGCTTATTTTTTCCACTTATGTTGAGGGCTTTCTAAGAATTTATATGCATGAGCATATTTTTGTGTGACTTTTTGGTGTCTGTTATGCCCAGGATTCACATCCAGTATACTGCCACAGGAAAAATGCATGTTCTCAGAAATTGTTACTTTATCCAGAATCACAATATAAAAACCATATATACTTTTCTGTAGTGTGGTTGCACATTATACTTTTTATGTGGTTTAAGCAAAGTCTAGCTTCTTATTATTTGCGATCATTCTTTACGACCAATTTTAATCACTCTTTGTGATATATTTGATCTTTGCCAAGAACGTGTATACGTTGCACATTGATTTGATAGGCCCCTAAACGCATAGACTTCTACACATTTAGGACATGCATTCTATTTCAACCAAACCTCCTTAGTTGCCTTTTATGACATGCATGGCAGGTAACAGTGGTTCTATTCTTTACATCCCAAATTTGGGCACTGGTAATCGCTCGGGCGAAAGTCTAGTTTAATTTGCCATGTCTCTTTCTGCCTAGCTCTATCGTTAAATTCATTTGCTGAAAATACAGACAGAAGATTGATTTCCATAGCTTTTGTTTTAAAAAAAACCTAATACTTTGGGCATGTACATTAAAAGTTAAGTAACATTAAGAGTAATGTACTTAGTCACTCATGTTCAATATACCGCAAAAATTATTTTCTTCTGCGTAATAATTTGGTTCGCTAAAAACATACTATTAATGTGCATTGAATTTAACATTCTTATTAATATCATAAACGTTAATGTTAAATTTGGTAAAATTTTACTTTCAACTTAATTAAGAAAAGATAATTTTTACACATATAGCATTTAGAGAGATCAACATTTTCTATTTCATACACTTGTTGAGATTTGTAGCATACCTCTTTAATATGAAGACCTGGTTGTCAATGATTTTAACTGATTTAAGTGTCTAACAGCAGACAATTGTGTAGTGGAGTACAAAACAACTGCTCGTTTAATATTTAGTTACACTTTAGTTTTTTTTAAAATTAGTTATATTTCTTCGGAAATAACAAATAAGGAAGTTTAAAATATATTTTAATTTTTCAAGGTTATACACTTGTCTATAAACAAGTTGTATCCTGCACATTTGCTAAACACTCAACACAGATCTGAAACTGCACACACTATGAACAAAGTATAGGATGTGCAGATAATACAAAAATATATTTTTAAAACTCAGGCAGTGCAAAAAAAGTTACCATAAAAAAAAATGAAGTGAATGACATTTGAAAATGAATTTTGTAGACTTTGAAAATGCACTCAACAGTATAGACAACAGTGATATGGAAAAAATACTTCATCTGTCAATGATATTATTTTACTAGATCAGATAATGTTGATTGCCTTTATTCATCACTACCTCTGAGGTGCCTTCATTCATCACTACCTCTGAGGCAGATGTATAAACCTGATATTCTAAATGGTCTCTGTACTCATATGGGGGTGGAAATAGGAGATAAATTAAATGTTTAAATAAGCTATACATTTACATTGTTGTTCTAGTAATGCAGCTCATAATTCTTATGTTCGCCCTCTATGAATTCAGGCGTAGTCAGGGTATTGCGCTTTCAACTGATTTTTGCATGAAGGCCTGCTTTCCTTACTAGCAACTCATAATGAATATTCAGGATCTGCATATTGATACCAAGATTTCAAACTCAGTGTGACATTTGCATTTTGGACTGTTTTTGTTTGTTTTTAAAACTTAAAAACTCTCGTGATGTAATAACTTTCAACACACGCTGATTGTTACAATAAGAATATAACCCTTAACAGTTGTAACGGTGTCACAGTGGACACATGGGCACACAAAACCTGCCATTGGTCTCTGTCCTCAAATTTTCGAGCGGGTGTGGATAAATCCTGCCCTGACCAGCTCTTAATGTTGTCAGTCCAGGACTTCCACTACTGTCTTCATAACACCCTCCTTGACTGTCCACTTTCAAGATAATCATAATCACAAAAGTGTATCATGCCTCTGCATGCGCAAATCATGATAGCTTAATATTGTTTCACCACTGCCAAAAGTGGTTTCTGTTGACCTCAAGTTATTTTATCATTTACATATGTATGTTTTATGTTTGAATAAAATTTCTAGCACACCTCTGTAACACTTGTATTCTTATTCTTCTGCATTCTCACTAGATTGGGATTTCGGATTCTCTAATAAAGGCAGCCGTCTGCCTCAGATTATCAGCCACACCATACAGTTTGTTTTTGGGCCCTAGTGTAAGTGGGCCACCTCTTCTCAAGTCTGCATACTGGGGCAGTTCTGTAGGATATAATTCCTATGATTTCTGCTTCCCGTTTGTGCTGACCTCTGCCCGCACTAAGTTTTGGCCACCCTCGCGATGGTAGGTCTGACATTCTTACTGCGTGGCTAAATCCGAGGCAGATTGGCGACCGTAGAATCCGTTATCCCATTCCTCATTGTGAGGGGTCATTGCACCATGCGCCTTACAGCCTGGTGCATCCGTTGTCTGCAAGCATTTGTTTCAGGTTAGCATTCCCTTGCGGACACATTCATCCAATTTTAGCCAAACCTCCTTAGTCGCCTCTTACGATATGCGTGGCAGGTAACATTGGTTTTATTCTTTACACCCAAAATTTGGGCCCCGGTAACCACTCGGGCGGTATTATTCAAAAGCCTGGATTCCCCTTTCATGTATGCAGTAAGTTGAAGTGTCCAACTTTTACATCCGTTCAGAAGGATAGATAATATTCGTGAATTTGTATATATTAATTTTTACTCGTATAATACAGATTTTGCTTTTCCAAATCACATTCAGACTAGATATGGATGTCTGCCAGAGCTGATGATTAATAACATAGAAAAATAATCATGTTGGCAAAGGAGAATTGAAAGAGACACTGGGCATAATATGAAACAGTAGGATACTAAGACAGCATTTGAATCTCAAGGTATAGTATTCATTTGCATTATAACCATGATTATATTTAATTATATGCTGCATGATCACCATGATTATTTTTAATTATATGTTGCATGATCTTCTTACACTATATCAACCACTGTGATTTGTATGTGATCTGAGCCTAAGAGTGATTGGGCGTTGCAGTTATGCACCTACAAGTAGGCCAGCACATCCGATTTCTGAGCTGCTTTTTATTTACTAGGGTAGCATCCTTAGGGCTTACATCAGTCACCTCTTACGACATGCATTGTAGGTCACAGTGGTACTATTCTTTGCTTCCCTTGTGGGCCCGGCATCACACGTGCGTGTTGCAATGATAATGTATCAGCTCTACCACTGCAGTTAGCCTTTCTGAAGATATTTATGCCTTTGTGTATTCATTGTTCTAGTGAATTCTTTAACATAATTAATATCTCTCTCTCTCTTTGCCTTTTTACCCGGGTTGGGGCATAGGCCCTCAACCAACTCATGCCAAGTCTTCCTATCTCCTGCAGCTCCCTCCAGCTCTATATTGTTGATCTCCGCCTCCAAATCTCGTCGCCATGTATTTCTCGGCCTCCCCTTTCGCTATCCCTGCGGGTTCCGGGCAAGAACCCTTCTTGTTATATCTTCTTCTCCCCCTTCCCCCTTTTTTCGCAAAGTGTGTCCTCGCCAGCGTCTTTTTCTAACCTGTTCGTTCACTGAAATCTGTCTTGTTCTCTCCATAAGTTCCTCATTTGTGACCCTATCATACCATCTTATTCCCTCTATTATGCGCAGATACCAGTTGATGAATGTTTGCAATTTATGCGCTATTGTTTTAGTTGTTCTCCATGTTTCTGACCCATACAGTAGAACTGCTTTAACATTAGAGTTAAATATCAGAATTTTTGTTCTAGATTTGATTTATTTGGACTTCCAAATGTTTCCCAGTGCAATGAAAGCTCCTCTTGCCTTCTGTATTCTTATTTTAACATCTCTATCTGTTCCACCCTCTTTGTCTACGTTGCTGCCCAAATATGTGTATGATTCTACCTCTTGAAGTGGATTTCCCCCAGGGAGATCGAGTTGTCGTTTGCTTAGTTAATTCTCAATATCTTTGTCTTTCCCTTATGAATGTTCAGCCCTAGTTGCTGGGACCTTTGATTCAATGTGTTTAGCTTACCCTGCATCTGATTTCGTGTATGTGACAGAAGGGCTATATCATCAGCGAAGTCCAGATCATCTAGTTGCTCTGTCAGTCCATTGGATTCCAATAATTAATATACAGTCAAATAATTTCTCAAAATTTAGTGAGTTTTCCCAGTTAGGATTGCAATGTATTTATTGGTCTACAGTAATATAAAGCACATGTTTATGTTATTGCTATGATTCCATCATTCTGTATTGCTGGGTTATCTTTTTTCTTTATCTACCACAGCATATTGTGAATGTTTTTCATTTTGGAAGTTTTTGTGGAATCTGTGAATGATTGTCTTTTCTAAAACCTGATTGTCATATCAGCCATGGTCGCCGTTAACTAGACCATATAATCTGGGAAATTAGATATTGCCTAATTTACAGTGGAGATAAAATTTGGGTGCTCACTGTTGCTTGAAGGATTGAGTTGATCTGCCAATGATGAAAATACTTTACATTGTCAGATAATACTGTGATGATTCATTCTATTCGTCACTACCTCTGAGGCAGATACGACTTGATTTAGTATTTCTTGTGGGAACAAAGAGATATAACCATTACTTGTGCACCATTTGCTATTCCGGTTGTTTTTCAACCCATGAAGGTCTGGTTTCTCAAGTCTCAACTGTGCCCTGTCATGTGTATTTTGGCATCCACTCTTTATTTCTCCTGTGGGTTCGAGTCCATATCTTGTTGTATTTCTAAGTTTTCATTGAACTGCTGTCTCCCTGTAATTGGTTGTTGTGTTGTTCTCTTACATAAAAGTTTTGTGACATTACTTCTGGCCATCTGACTGAAACATCTGTTGGTGACTGTAATGTGATATTGTTCCATGATGCCAAATGACAGAAAAATTGTGATTTTAAATTTGAGCAAGACAACTAGTTTTTATTTAGCCAAGTTGATTGAATATGTTGATTAAAGATCTGCCAATGATGATATTATTTTACTAGATCAGATAATATTATGTTGATTCCATTTATTCGTCACTACCTCTGAGGCAGATATACAAAGTTCAATTTACTAACAAGCCATAATGCCATCTGTGTATAGTTATCAATAATATTCTTTATATAACAACTTTCAGAGATTGAGGTTTAAAAAGTTACACTTTTATTTATCCGAATTATTGTATTTGCCCACTTTTGATATTAAACCATAAAAGTTTAGGATGTATCCATCCATCATTTTTCTCTATCATACTTTGGATGTCATGTGAAAGGATCATGTAACCATCACAATTTTTATTTAAATAGTTTATATACACAGTCATCAGCAGGAATGCCTAAAAACCAGTTTGTGTCATTAGTAAAAGACATTATCAATAACATCATTTCTATTTTGAAGCGCTTAGTGAAATTTGTGTATTTTTTGAAGTACATGTTTCTTCATACATGGGCTGCTGTTAAACTTTCAGGTTTTTTGTTTGTTTTCTAGTGACTTCTTTAATGTTTAGTCAAATAATATCTCACAAATATTATTTAGCTGCGACGAGTGGATTTCATCATATTTATTGTCCTGCAGTAATATAAAGCAAATGTTACTGTTGCGAATCCAGCAGTCTGAGCTTTTGCCTCAATGCATTGTATTGCTGGGTTATTTGTCTTCTTTCCCTACCACAGAGCATATAGTGAATATGTTGTTCATTGAGAATTATTTTGTAGGTAAAGATCAATTGTTTAAGACAGGAATCAGTAAATGATTGTTGTCCTTTCTATAACTGACATAGTCACTATTAATTAGACCATGTAGCCTGGGAAATTAGATTTTTCCTAATCTATTGAGCAGATAAAATTTGGGTGCTGACTTGCTTGAAGGATTGAGTTGATCTGCCAGTGATGAAAATACTTTACATTGTCAGATAATACTGTGATGATTCATTCTATTCGTCACTACCTCTGAGGCAGATATGACTTGATTTAGTATTTCTTGTGGGAACATAGAGCTACAACTGTTACTTGTCCACCATTTGGTATTCTGTGATATTTTTTCAACACATAAAAGTCTGGTTTCTCAAGTCTCAGTGTCAACTGTTCTCTCGTGTGTAATTTGGCATCCACTCTTCACTTCTCTTGTGGAGTCCATGTCTTGTTATATTTTAAGTTTGTTTTAATTGAACTGCCATCTCCCTGTAATTAATCTTCAGAAGTATTGGTTGTTCTCTTACATAAAAGTCTTGTGTCATTACTTCTGGTCTTCTGATGAAACATCTGTTAATAACTAACTATATTGTACCATGATGCCAAATAACAGTACAATACTGATCTTATATTTGAACAGAACAGCTAATTTTTATTTAGCCAGTTTTATTTAGCCAACTTGATTGTTTTAAATAAAGATCTGCCAATTATATTATTTTACTAGATCTTATAATACAGTGCTGTATCGTGCCGTTTTACATGCCCACACCATGCACACCATGTTTAAAAACTGCCAAACGTGCCTTCAGTCAACCTGCAAGCTTAGCCATTTTGTCTTTTACAAATATATGTTTTATGTTTGGTGAATGGGAATTCTATAACACGTCTGTAACACTTGTATTATTCGAAATCCTGGATTCCCCTTTCACGTCTGCAGTAAGTTGAAGTATTCAACTTTTACATCCGTTCAGAAGGATAGATAATATTAGTGAATATGTATATATTAGTTTTTACCATAATACAGATTTTGCTTTTTGAAATCACATTCAGACCTAGAAATGGATGTCTGCCAGAGCTGATGATTAATAACACACAAAAATAATCATGCTGGCAAAGGAGAATTGAAAGAGACACTGGGCATAATATGGAACAGTAGGACTCTAAGACAACATTTGAACTTCAAGGTATAGTCTTGATTTGCATTATAACCATGATTATTTTTAATTACATGTTGCATGATAATGTATCGGCTCTACCACTGCAGTTAGCCTTTCTGAAGATATTTATGCCTTTGTGTATTCATTGTTCTAGTGAATTCTTTAACATATTTAATGTACAATCAAATAATTTCTCATTAGTGTTTTCCCAGTTAGAAATGGATTGCATTGTATTTATTGGTCTACAGTAATATAAAGCACATGTTTATGTTATTGCTATGATTCCATCAGTCTGTTATTGCTGGGTTATCAATGTTTTCTTTATCTACCACAGAGCATATTGTGAATGTTTTTCATTTTAGAAGATTTTGTGGAATCGGTGAATGATCTTTGTCTTTTCATAAAACCTGATCATATCAGCCATGGTCACCGTTAACTAGACCATATAATCTGGAAAATTAGATATTGCCTAATTTGCAGTGAATTTGGGTGCTCACTGTTGCTTGAAGGATTGAGTTGATCTGCCAATGATGAAAATACTTTACATTGTCAGATAATACTGTGATGATTCATTCTATTCGTCACTACCTCTGAGGCAGATACGACTTGATTTAGTATTTCTTGTGGGAACAAAGAGATATAACCATTACTTGTCCACCATTTGCTATTCCGGGTTGTTTTTTCAGCCCATGAAGCCTTGTGTTCGCAATTCTCGTCAACTGTTCTCTTTTATGTATATTTTGACACCCACTCTTTACTTCTGTGGGTTTCCATATCGTTATACTTTAAGTTATTTAATTTGAACTATCGTCTCCCCGTAATTAATATTCAGAAGTATTGGCTCTTGCATTGTTCTCTTAACATTACTTCTGGCCATCTGACGGTGACTGTAATGTGATATTGTTCCATGATGCCAAATGACAACAAAAGTGAATTTAAATTTGAGCAAGACAGTCAGTTTTTATTTAGTCAAGTTGATAGAATATGTTAAAGATCTGCCAATGATGATGATATTTTACTAGATCAGATAATATAATGTTGATTCCTTTTATTTCGTCACTACCTCTGAGGCAGCTAGATATACAAGTACAATTTACTAACACGTCATGACCATTTTTTAATGCAGTTCGCACATACCATTTTAATTGGATAAATAAAAGGTGAAATAAATAAATAAATGACATAATGCATGTGAAGTGCCACATAATATTGGTTCCTACAATTTGGAGGCGAGTTGACTAGCTATTTTCTTTGTTGCTTTGTCCATCTCTTATTAGTGGGCCCCCAGTCGAGAACCATTGTTACGAAGGTATAGTGACATTGGAATTGTCACTTGTACCAAAAGTTTTTAACATAACAGTGTAAAGACAAAGTTTGCAATAAATGGTTTAAATATTAGTTCATAGCACTGATAAAAGTTATTATAGTTGTCCTTACAAATGCATCCTTTTCTTAAGGGGGGATTCGGTCTTGAAAATCAAGAATCTATTTTCGTTGTTTTCATATTAATATAAAATTTGTATAAGCATTTTGAAAGAGTATGACTTAGAATAGTAGAAAAAATTAGTAAAAAAAAAAGTCAAAGTGTTGCCATGGAAACAATACATAATGGCCTAAAACAAAATTTCAAATCCCTATGGCTCTGAATCTAATGAATGTAAATGAATTCTGTTTTCACTCTAAGGTGCGCAATTGTAATATCTAAAATATTACACATGATTTTTAGGATATATTAAATATTTAATTTTTATAAATTTTTGGTAAAAATTCCTCAAAATTTGGTCAAAAAAGCTGTTTTTGGAGGGTGTGTTTACACAAAATTCATAAAAAATGTAATATTTAATATATCCTAAAAGGATCAGTAATTTTGTAGATATTACAATTGCGCACTTAGAGTGAAAACAGAATTCATTTATATTCATTAACTTCAGAGCCTTAGGATTTGAAATTTTGTGCTTGTGGCCATTTTGTATTGTTTCCATGGCAACGTGACTTTTTTTTTTTTCTAATTTTTTCTACTATTCTAAGTCATAATCTTTCAAAATTGTTATACAAATTCTACATTAATACCAAAGCAAAGAAAATAGTTTCCAGACCAGAGTCCCCCCTTAATTCTTTAGGTTTTTTTCCTGTAAATTATTCATATTTGACAAACCATTTTCTGTCTATTTTTAGCGATGTGAAAGCATTTTAAGCGGTTGTTGAATCGACTTCAAAAGTGAAGGTTACATTGGCAGAAGTTTTTGCAGAGGATGCACCAGAGAACCACGGAGAACATGACCTTACTGACAAGAACAGAGGACTTGGATATTTCAAGTTATAATTCTGTATATATGGTTTTTATGAATATTTTGTTATGTGTGGTTGCATATTAATTTGTCAGGGGCTAGTTAATTTCTCAAATGTTAGTCTGCATTACTAAAATTGCTAGAGCATATTTTCATTTGTCTTGTCTTATTGCTGCATTTTATGAATTTTTGCACCAGATTTATTAACCCTCTTATTCCTGGAGCGGCCGAATGCGCCGTTATCGTATAAACCCATAGCGGCTGTTACCCGCGGTATATACCTTTTAAATCGTTTTTCTATATCTTTCCTTGCGAATAGACACGCTAAATTTAGCCCTGATGTCATTGCCGATAATGGCTGCTGTCATTTTAGAAATCCGCTTGTTTCTAGTGTTAGTGGATTCGTATCGGTGAATTTTTAAAAAGTTCTTTTATTTTCTGGAAAACTTGTGATTTATGATTCAGTTGATGGAAAATTTGCCGGCGAGATCGTGGATAAATCGGATTGATATATAATTAATTCAATATTTGCGTGCAAAAATTTACGATGCTAGTTCTAGTGTTTAACTACGATTTGCGTAACTATTAGTTACGATGAATTACGATTGTCGATGGATGCGAACATCGCCGCTTCCCTCCGACCACCTAGGTTGTAAAGTTGAAAGAGAATAGTCGCAACAGCTGAGCACTCAATATCGAACAATTTAGTGAAGAAATAGGTTCTGCAAATGACATTGATTAAGAGTATTCTCTATTTGTGATTAACGTCGTTACGGCACGCTCTATTTTTACGCGAGGTATTTTTTTTAGAACTGGACAGCGAACCAAATAATTTGCTCTATGAAAATTCAAAAAATCCAGATCCTTCATGGACACTGTTCCTTTTCATTACATCAATATCTTTCTTTATGTAAACTATATGTGTCGAACTCACCAGTTACCTTACTACAGAATGTTTTGGTTTACCGATAAACTGTTGAATGTGCCTGCTTTGTCAGATATAGTGTCAAGAAATAGATTTGAAAGTATCAGCAAATATTTGTACTTCAATGTCAATTACAAATTCGTTCCATGAGGACAATATGGACATGTGCAAGGTTGAACCTATGTCTTGATTGTATGAGGGCCCTCATGCCCGTACAAACATGCAGGCTAGGTAACTGCAGGACTGATAAACTCCCAGATACTGCAGGACTGATCAACTCCATTCATGCCAACCATCAACGGACTCAACTCTACTGTTTGGCAGAATGCAGAGCCGTGGTTAGTGTTTCTAAATGAAGATGACTGCACTCGAAGGTGTGTGGAGACAAGTGATAGCTGCCCCACATGTAAAATCAACCTCTGTTAGGGAGATTGCTTTTCAACCTTTCAATTTACATTTATCCTCAATAAAACTGACATTTTTGAAACATACGTTCAATATTGTCATTCATTTTTATTTCTTCACTTGTATAATTTTTTACACCCAACTTGCATGGTATTGACAACATACATGTTTACAAACTAGTACCTCATCCATTTAACTGGACTTTAAATCACAAATATTGATTAGAAATTGTAATTTGTTATGAATTTTATTTCACGAGCACTTCTCATTGTTGCTGGGTTATTTCCCTTGCCCTGAGATTTCGGTAGTAACTTTTTCTGAAGGGCTGGGAATAAGAGGGTTAAACCACACACCCGCGATGTCCCAAAACTGAGCAGCGGTACCATTCCAGATAAGGAATGGTACCACTGTTATATAATCATAGCATTCTCACTCAGGTTCGGATCACAAGAAGAGGTCGAACAGTGGTAATTTTAGAGTGAATGCAAATTGTCAATACGTACAGGTGATTCCTAGTAGCCCACACAAAGACTCACTGGCAACCCCAAAGATATGTGCCAAAAATGGCTGTGCTAGATACAGTTCACAACTAGCAGCACCATATCTCTTTGAATCAAACGTAGAAATATTTGAGGTAGTTGTCTTTGTGTGGGTGTATATATATGTGCATATATATAATATAATAATAACTTGTACAATGAACTGTTGTAACAATAAAATTTGATTTCTACTACTGTATGTTTTATTTGTATATTTCTTAAGCATGTACTTTGCCTTTGTAATTCGACAGCGTATTCTGCTGTAACATTGTAAACGGATGCAGGGTGCCTTGCATATGATAGATAATTAAGAACTTTCAATTGAGTGTTCTGTGCTACTAAATGAATGATGATATAGGAGTGTGAGTAACCTCACCATAAAAAGACATTGGTGAATGCTTCTACGGTGTGTAGATGGTTGCAGTCATTTACTAGTTCTCATAGCAGCGCTGTGTGGACAAACTTGGGAACGACTGTAGTGTTTGTTACCCGAGTCCTCCATACACCTGTATAGCATTTGATTATTTACCATTATTTGCAGCTGTCAGCATGCGGCAGTAGCTATCATATGGGCATTGGCTTTGACAGGCCAACCAAACCAGGCTGAGGGTAGCCGGATGGTTAACAACCAATTGGTGAAATAGGTCTTGCCTACCTTGCATGTAAAGACTGGACTCGACAGAGGGTGCGGAAGAAACCACTTCTGTGGCTCAACGGACACAACGGCGAGTACCAGCAAAGCGCTGTGGAGCGTACTGAGCACGGTGAGGCACGTAGTACACCCTGGTCATCCACTGCACCTGAATCCTCCACCAGTCGTCTCGACTTGTCTTGCCACTGGATCTTGTTGGAAACAGGAGAGAGAGTGAGGTCGACGTTAGCGCAACTCTTCCTCACTTTAATCAAACTTGCTGCGCTAGTCACTGATTCATCCTTCATCTTCAAGGCACGCATCGGACTGACAAGTCACCTACGTGTCCATTGACTGATATTACATTTTGTTTGTTGGATGAAGTAACTATGTAGTTATAATCATATTTGATTGACGAACATTATTTACCATTAAAAACAAATGACTTCCTTTTCAAATTTATTGCTTATAAAAGTTGGATCTAATCAAGTAAAATTGACAGTAATTATTTCACTCTTCAAGACACTATAAATATCAGCATGAATCATTGCTAACAGGCATTCATCTCGAATTAATTCATGAATATTGTATTTTTTTTTAAATGGAGAAAGTACCTCAATCTGGGGAAAAGAAAAATTATGTGAATAAATTAAAAATGTGGAGAAATAGACAGAAATGATCAGATAAACAATATACGCAGCTCAATAGTTAAGATATGAGATATTTCATATATATATATCTTATGCTGATTATTATACCTAGAGGCCACATAGGTGTAGATTTACAGAAGAATGCTGAGAATCTCAACTGCAATTGTTTTGGCAAGTCACAAGAAAGGGAGGCTTAGAACACATTCAGCAAAATCAATAAGAGGATGTGGAAGGATGAGAGAAAAATTTTTGACAGTTGAATTGATAGTCAGCACTTGTGGCAAGTGTTTGTGGATATCTATGATTGCCATGGCACATGATATAAGAATTACTTTTGGTTTATATGGTGAAAAAAATATTGCGCTCGCGAGTATTAGGAGACATTTTAAGTATCCACCCAGGTAAAAAGAAATGCCAGGAGTAAGTAAACATAAAAATCCATATTGAAGTGCAATGAAAGCTCCTCTTGCCTTCTGTATTCTTATTTTAACATTTCTATCTGTTCCACCCTCTTTGTCTACGTTGCTGCCCAAATATGTGTATGATTCTACCTCTTGAAGTGGGATTTCCCACAGGGAGATCGAGTTGTCGTTGCTTGGTTAATTCTCAATATCTTTGTCTTTCCCTTATGAATGTTCAGCCCTAGTTGCTGGGACCTTTGATTCAATGTGTTTAGCTTATCCTGCATCTGATTTCGTGTATGTGACAGAAGGGCTATATCATCAGCGAAGTCCAGATCATCCAGTTGCTCTGTCAGAGTCCATTGGATTCCATTTCTGGTGTTAGTTACTGTGGTCTTCATAATCCAGTCTATTGTCAGTAAGAACAACAAAGGTGATAGAAGACATCCCTGACACACTCCTGTTTCTATTCCAAAAGTATCTGTTAGTTTACCTTCATGAAGAACTCTACATTTCATATCTGTATATGTTGCTTTTATTAGGTTAATAATTTTCTGTGGGATTCCATAATGCCTCATTAATTTTCAAAGGGTTTCCCTATCAATACTGTCAAAAGCCTCATAATTCACATCCGATATAAAGTTGGGATTTCCATTCAATACTTTGCTCTATTATTATACGTAATGTGGCTATCTGGTCAGCACAGGATCTATTTGGTCGGAAGCTTGCCTGTTCATCTCTTAGCTTTATATCGATGGCGTCTCTCCAGGATGACTGTATTTTTCCCAGGTACTGACAACAGCATTATTCCCCTATAGTTTTCACACTTCTGAAGGTCCCTTTCTTTGGTAGCTTCACCAGGTATCCTTCTCTCCAGTTTGCTGGTATTTCTTCGGTCTCCCAAATTCTGCTAAATAATTTATACAGTATTTCTGTGGATGTGTTTATGTTGGCTTTAACTGCCTCCGCTGGAATACCATCTGGACCGGCCGCTTTCCCATCTTTTAAAAGTTTAATGGCTTTACTAATCTCCTCCTTGGATGGTTTCTCACAGTTATCAATTTCGGCCGGTTGGATATCTTGGGGGTTTGTAGGTGCTGGTCTGTTCAGGAGTTCCTTGAAGTATTCCATCCATCTTTCCATTTGGTCTCTAACATTAGTGATAGTTTTCCCACTACTATTTTTGATCAACCCATTTGATGGACTGTATTTTCCTGCTAGCTTTCTAGTGATGTTGTAAAGATCCCTAAGGTTTCCTTTTCCTGCAGCTACCTCTGTTTCTCTTGCTAGATCTTCTACGTATTTTCTATCTAACTTTATTTGTTTCTTCACTTTCTTGCTAGCTTCTGTGTACTTTTCCTGGGCTATGGCTTTGGCAGTTCTAGTTTGCTATTATTTAAATCTGCTTTCCTCCTTTTCCTTTCTTCTATTTTCTTGAGAGTTTCTGGAGTTATCCATGCCTTATGATTCCACTCCTTCTTTCCTAATACCTCTGCATGTTTCATTCCAAATATTTTTGGCTTGCTGCCAGCATTTTTCCGCACTCACCTCATCGTCTAATTGCCACAAAACCTCATACTTATTAGAGACTGTTACCGTGAACTGTTCCTTGACTTCTGAGGTATCCTACATTATATTGGTGTCTATGTTCATGGGATGTTATGTATCGCTTAAGCTTCAGTTTAATTTTACTTATCAGCAACTGGTGATCCGAATCTACATCTGACCCCCTTAGAACCCTTACATCTTGCAGAGATGACCTGAATTTCTTGTTTATGCATTATGTGGTCAATTTGATTTTCTGTTCTGTGATCTGGTGATACCCAGGTTGCTTTATGTATTCTTTTATGTGGAAAGACACTTCCACCTATGACATGATTCGCTGCACAGAAATTAGTGAATAGTTCTACATTTTCGTTCATTATTCCTAGTCCGTGTTCCCCATGATCTCCTCGTAGCCTATGTTGTCAGAACCTATTTTAGCGTTGAGGTCACCCATCGGAATTTTGATGTTCCCATTTCTCTGATTACCTATAGTATTTTGAAGTTTTATGTAAAATTCCTCTTTACTTTTTCCTCTTTATCATTGGTAGGTGCATAACACTGGGTCACATTCAAGAATACTTTCTTTTGGTGGTTCTGAATGTTGCTGTGATTATCCTAGGACTCACTGCTTCCCATTTTATTAGTGCATTCTCTGCTTCTTTAGATAGCATTAAAGCCACTGCTTCACTATGGGGGACATTTTCTTCCATATGGCCTGAGAACAGCATTGTTTCTCCTGTGTTTAGACGTTGCTTGCCTACACCATTCCACCTAGTTTCGCATAATCCCAAGATGCCAATCCCGTGAAATTTCATCTCATTTACACCTGTGCTGTCTTTCCCATTTCATACATACTTCTAACATTCCAGGTGCCAATTCTGGAGCTTTTCCTAGGTGAAAGGAAGATAATCTGCGGTGTAGACTCCTTGCGGCTTTCTCTGCATCGCTTCATACCTCTTCTAGAAGAGCTTCCTTTCCTCTTGGTTGGCACAGTTTTTATTTTATTTTTATGTGACTTCATGGTTGGTTGGATTTTGTGGCTAAAATTTTCTACTGGATAGGGTAGCCAGCCCTACGCCTAAACCCCACCTTCGTCGCTCTTACGACATGCCTTGTAGGTCGAGTGCCTACTCTTTGCTCCCTTGCGAGCCCCGGCAACACACGGGCGAGGATTGATTGAACATGCGCAGCGGTAAATGGGAAAATAATGTTCCACCATTTGTGAGTGAGGAATATCAATTTTTAAATCAGATCAAATTTGCTTTGCTCATCAAAACACAAAAGTTTGGTTTTCTTCATTTTTTCTTTCGGATATATTTTTCTTTGCAAAATATAATGATATATACACTTTATAAAGGAACCTGTTTTCATACCACGAGGTATATTGATTAATAAATACAGTTAGGCCCTTTATTTTCGTTGACATACGGCACACAGTAGGTGATGTCAACATCATCACAGTCACTTTTACTTCCTAGTGTTTATCTAGTGAAAGCTGGACAGATCTGAGAGAGCCATTGCGGTTGTAAAAAAAAATTTCACATGTAAATTCCATGCAAAGCTAAGTAATAAGGATAGTATATAATAAACCAATGGGGATAATCAAATTTAGTTTGTTATGTAGTCAGAAATAACTCATATGATACAAAATATGTGTCTAAAAAGCAGTGAATGAGATGCCCACACCGAAGCTGATGCCCAGTTCCATGTGGTGACACTGGTAACAGACTGGAACACTGCAGTCAGGCTAAGCAGAAAGGAAAGGCAGTTTCAGTCCTAAAATAGCAACGGGGTTACAGTCTAACGCTGTAACAAATAGGAATACAATAAAGGCTAACGAAAAGGAATAAAAATATACCAGTCCTAAATGCAATGGAATATAACATAGTATGTACACAAGGAAATATCTTGGCAAGCTCCCATCTGCCAAACAATGCTAAATTAATTATTGCCTCCTAGTGTACAAGCTTGTTTTTAAGTCATAAATGGTATGTATATAGAACAAATGTATATCAATAGGAATAGCAATACAAAATTTAAATGATCATACAATTATACGACAAAAGTTTCAAAGTTGACATGTTTTGTTTTGCACTTGAAAATATTTATTTTTTATTAAGAATATCGTTACATGAATATCTTGTAAATTGCTATTTAAAAAAAACAAGTTGTCTCACTTTATAACTTGTTTTACCAAATTTTTCAAAGAATAAATGCTGGTTATAACCATTATAAAACTGATTGTCCTAATCCATCAATGTATTAAGTTTATGGTGGATTACAGACTTGGCATACTCATAAAATATGAACATCTGGAATGTGTAATGAATTACTGACTGACACATTTTTAGTAAAAAATGTCAGCACCATATCTCAGTAGGAACGAGGAACTAGAAAACTAATATCAATGTTAGTAGTAAGTTGCAGTTCTATGTATAATTGGGAAATGAAAGAAATAGGACATAAGAGAAAACCTGTACATACTTAGGAATTGTATGAAGTGTGATTTGAAAAAAAAATATATAAAACCGGAAGATTATCATACTTAAATTGTGTTTTAGTATCAAAATATATTAGAGTAAAATAAAGAGATGAATGCAGGCTTTATCATAAATCCTCCTCCATAGTTTTTATAAGATAATTGTTTGCATAAATCTAATAGGCAGAAAACATTGTGGTAAAAAACAAAAAAGATTAAGAGATGACATAAAAGATTTGGAGTGGCATGAGAAGATTTAAGAATGAGCCACATTTATAACATAAGTTAATCTCATGTAAAAGGAGATGCACAGAAAATATTAAGATCCGTGAAATATCATTTGATGCATTATGTTCTAGTATTTGAAGTAAAAACAAACAACTTATGAACAGAATGAAAAAGTAGAAGTGAAAAATTTTGACTACAGTAAAGCAAATGACATGAGCATACAAAAAAAATAATGCAATATCTATTATTTAGAACAATGACAATTTTCATTGATATTGTTAAAGTATGATGATTTCTGAATGTTGATATATATTCTTCTTGCGTTCGCCTGCTATGAATTAAGGTGTAGTCAGTGCGCCTTGTGTGGCGCTTCTTAATGATTTTTGCGTGAAGGCCTGCTTTTATTTTTATCGGAGTTCCACGCAATACAGACGTACTTTCTCTGACTTCAGAGGTGTTGATATTTATAATTTGGCTTACATTCTACCACATATTAGAAAACAGTGAATTAAACAATGCAGTAATAAACACAAAAGTTAAAAAAAGTAAAGGAACCATTTTTTCATACCTGGAGATATATTGGGTGATAAACAGTGTTGACCTGCATTTTTCATTGACTTGGCACACGATGAGTGATGTGGTCAACATCAAGTCAGTCGCTTTACTTCCCAGTGCTTTTCCTGGTACCCAATTGAGGCTGGATCGACCTGAGAGCTGTTACGGTCTGAAAAATATTCCAAGCCCACTGTGGAATTGAACTTGGACCACTAGCCTAAGAAGCGAGTTCACTAACAACTGCATTACTGCAGCTCACAATTAACAAATGATAAACAAAAAATGATTATTGTACATCAAGAAAGTTTGATTAGTTAAGGAGTTTCTAAAGTATTTCATAAAGATAAGTAGTTAGACAAATACTACACAGGTATGTTCATAAAAAGCAAGTTGAATACATTTGAAAATAGGTGTCTGCGAAAGATAATAAACATAAAATGGGACAAATTCAGAAGTGAAATCAGAGAAATATCTAGTCAACCACTAGTAACAACTGTTATAAGAAAGAGACGCCGGTAGAGTCTGTGCACTGTTGCTGAGATCCTCCTGTGTAAGAACGATCGGAGCACACATGGTTACTCACCGAAGTGCAATGATGATGGTCCTATCAGTCAGTCAAGAAAGAGAAGATGGAGATATGTTGGGCATACTCTGAAAAGAAATGATCAAAGAATAACAAAGCAAGCATTGAAGTGGGAGGCAAATGATTCTAGAAAGAAAGGACGACCTAGAGAAACCCTGAAATGTACTTCACTGAGAAAATGAGAAAAAATCAGACTCAATTTCATAGAAGAGATTGAGGGAATTGCTCAGTACAGAGCAGTATGGAGAAATTAATTGCAGGTCCTATGTAACGTATAACAGTACAAGAGAAATATATCTAAATGAAAATCGAGGCATATCCTTTACAGGATGTCACCATCAACCACAGTAACGAGTCGATTTTCTAGGCACCCTTTTATGTTCAGTACTTTACCATTGCTTTCTGAACAGTGCGGTTTATTTTTACAGTTCGTAAAAATTCATGGTTAACAAATTTACTTTCAAACTACACGCAGCGAAGCTTGAACCAGGTACTCTTATGTTATCATTCAGCAGCCAGCTGAGCTCTAAAATAAAATAGATATAGTTTGCTGTATCTTTCTAACATGTCAACCTCACACAACACTGGAAATCAGATCACTCTCTCAAACTGTGTATGTACAAGCATAGACTATACAGGTAAATGAGTTCTTTAAACCCAAGGGGAAGTTCTTGGATCAGCAAGTAATGATGTTTGTCAGGCAAACTAAATACTATACATATATATCAGACTCCTAGGTAACACTAGACATTGAAAATGATCCTGGATTTTTATTCCCAATCAGCAACTCTATTGAGCAGTGGTACAAATGTTTTTGATTTAACCACCAGCCAAGCTTTTCCAATAAAAGAGCTATAACTTGTCATATCTTTCTAAACATGCTGTTCTCACAACACTGGATCAGGCCGAACACTCTCTTAGTCTCCCTTCAAGTACAGACTCGTGTTCTTGGTCTTCCAACGTTTTCAGACACCAACTTGAACACTTCCAAAGTAGTTAGTGGTCTACTGGAATCTATGTTAGTTAGTTGGTTTGTTCCTTTAGTGCCAAAGGCGGCACATAGGGCAGAGGTTTTAGATCTCCATGTGATGCGGTCGTTGCTGGCAGTTGGAGATCTTGTATGGTTTTACATCCCAATAGTTTACTTTCTTGTTGGATTGTTCTTCGAAGAGTGGTCTTAGGTCTTCCACGTTTTCTTTTCCCACCTGGTGACCACATAAGGACGTCGATTTAGTCTCTGTTCGTCTGATCTAAGAACATGACCTAAATATTTCCGCCTTCGTTTCCTTATAATATTTGATACGGGTTGTTGGTGTGTTCTATCTCTCACTGTGTTGTTAGAAACGAAATCACTCCATTTTACTTTTAATAATTTTCAGAGACATTTATTCTCAAAGCTGTCCAGTTTCTTATCAATTTTCTTTGTTGATTTCCAACTTTCACAACCGCAGGGCCCGGTAACCACTCGGGCGGGCCAATGTCCTCAGCCGAGATCCATCACCACAATGTTGTAACATTAACCATTGTCAGGAAAAGAATCACAGAAAATACATGAGATTAGCATTTTTTGTAATATACTGTAACTGGTTAACAAGAACAGGATCTATAAATGCACAGGCAACATCAATATTTTTAATGCATTAAAAATTGTAAAATATCAATAGAACTGATGCCATAGTATTTAAGGCAAATATATAATTAAAAAAACAAGCCCCACGTTTTAAATATACAAACTTGTGCAACTTCATAAATTTCATCTTTGATGAGAAAATGAACTTTATTGTGAATGCTTCTTATGTTCACCTGCTATGAACTCAGGAGTAGACAGGGCGTCTGATATGACGCTTCTGACTGATTTTTACGTGAAGGCTTGCTTTCCTTATCATCAGTGTTCCTTGTATACAGACGTGCCTCCGACTTCAGAGGTTATTGTCAATTTATTATGTTCATAATAATTTTGTTTATATCACAACTGCCAAAATTTGTTGCAACAATTCTGCTTGTGTCTAGACAATTGTGAATCACAACATTAGTCAAGTCTGGCTTATGAATAGTCACACAACACCTAAAATCTTACTTCTTTCTCTCTGACTGGTACATAGACATTTATCAACTTAGTAGTGAATGAATAAATAAATAAATAAATATATATACATATATAGCAGTGATAACTAATATTAGAATAATGACTCGTACCATCAGTCTGCAGTGGTAGACACCAAAATAACCATGACAAAGTCATCATCGTAGAAGTCATGTTGTAAAGTTATCTACTAATAAATAATTATCAATGTTGCTTCAGGATCTTGAAAATAGATGTCCTTGATTGTATACTCTTAGGGATAATAGTACCACAAGAACCTGCAAAAATATACAACCATAATTACTATAATGGGATCATTATTATATCAAATACAGTAAACTTTGATTAACCGTCACCGCCCAGAACAGGGCTGTGACGGATAACAGAAATCTCTTAAAACTCTTTCCACGCTTTAAGCCGCACACTGCGCCACGGCGGAAGTCCGTTGCACGCTTTAAACCGCACACTGCGCCATAGAGTTGCTTCCCTTATAAGAAGCCTTTCTAGTTTTCCTCCTATTATTTTACTTATAGTACTTTTTAACCTTGTTATTCTGTTGGGTTGTCCAGTTTTCTTCAAGTTAGTATATAATAATATATATATGTTTATTTATTGACGAGTAGTTGGGATCATAATAAAATTTATTTTTTTACTTCCTTGAATAAACTGCTTAAAAATTGAGGAAATAAATGGGCGTAAAAAGAGTTAATAAATATGTACAGTAATGTGATTTTACTGCAGGCCTAGGAAAGAAATGTAAATAAAATCCTTTAAAAGTCTCTTCTTCTTCTTTGCGTTGTTTCTTCGACCAATTTTAATCACTCTTTGTGATATGTTTGATCTTTGCCAAGAACGTGTATACGTTGCACATTGGTTTGGTAGGCCTCTAAACGCATAGACTTCTACACGTTTAGGATACATGCATCCGATTTCAGCCAAACCTCCTTAGTCGCCTCTTACGACATACGTGGCAGGTAACAGTGGTTCTATTCTTTACACCCCAAATTTGGGCCCGGTAACCACTTGGGTACTTTTAAAAGTAATAATACATACATATTGTATTTAATTTTATAAAACGATCAATATAAACTTCAACACAAGAAAAGTAGTGGACAGAAATTATTGCAATACTATAAACCTACGTTACTTTAAAATAATCTGTCATCTCCTTCTGTGTCTTTGAGGCTCAAGGTTTCTATGCAGAGATGTTTTGTAACTTACACAGAAGTAGGATCAGTGTTGCATTTGTCTCCTCTTGCATTTGAAACCAGTCGATGCACTTTGATAACATTTTTTCTGCTCCTGAGTGGCTAGTTGTAGGTTTTTGGTTACGAACCGAACCTTTATCGTCATCAATTTATTCTTCTTCAATGGTAGTCATACTAGAAACAATTTGAACGTTTAAACTTTCCAAGCCTCCATCCATTTTGTCACATTCCGACCAATTAAACCATTGGTACATCACATTATCCAGCTGGTCAAATTTTTCCAGTTTCATAGTTTTACGAGTCTTATCTCCATCTTTGAGTTGCATTTTTGACACATGTTGTTTGATCTTTTCAGCATTGCAATTGATATCGTTGAATCTTGTTCTACCAACACTGTAAATGCAGTAACTTTTAAAAAAAAGTTTATCTATTGTGTAAGACATACTTTTGGCGATCATTAGTTATTTTAGACTGGAATTTTTTACTCCCGAAGTCGGAGATGGCATGCCTGTCTGGCAGGGGACACTGATAAAAAGGAAAGCAGGCCTTCATGCAAAAATCAGTAAGAAGCGCCCAGGCACCCTGACGTGGCCAATTTTTAATGTATCCATTGATGCAAGAGACAATATCATGTGGTGGTATTTCATTAAAATGTACAAAGTTATGGATAAAACATGAAGAAAAAAAAAATAATGAATGCAAAATTTCCATGTTCGTGATTTTATAAATGTAAATTGTGTATTGTAAAACAATAGCAACAATTGTGAAAATGTTTCTACCTAATGCAAATTTAAATTTCCATTAGAATTAAATGAATACATCTGAAAATTGTATAAATGTGGGGAAAATGATTTTCGTTCTGTGCTTAGTGACTTCCTGTTTATAGACTTTGGTGTAAAGTGTTACAGTATCTGTACATAAACAAGACTTACCACCATATTGATACATCTTTAGAATGGTCTGTCATATATACTTCCATACTGGCCGGTGGCTTTCCAATGTCCACCAAAACTTTAGTGTAAAGTGGACCCTCATTAACCTCTGACACTGTGTAGTTTACTCCCACTGGATCATTCAAACCATCTCTAGGCCATCTTTTTCTCCAGCCCAAGAACATTTCATTCCTAGTGAAAATCATTAACAAAATGGATTAAATTTTCTCTCATCAGTTACTGATTGATAAGACCATCATCATTGCAATTTAGGGAATAACCATGTGTATTTCATTCTCTTTCTTACACAGGAAGATGTCGGCAACAGTGCACAAATTCTAAAGTACCGAACAGTTAAGCGCTGTAATTTTCAGGTTGTTGAAAATTTGAAGGTGTTTTATTATTAATTTAGGATTGATTATTTGTGTTGCCTGTGCGGTGACTTTCCCAGCTTACTCTTATTGATTTTCAACTGCCAAGGGTATGTGCTTAACTTGAACACAAGACCTATGTTTTATCGTCTGTCTCCTACAGGACTAACAAAAACCTGGGAAAAAGTCGTATCATTCCATACTGGACTCGAACAAAGCACTTTTGAAGTGTGATGCAAGAACTGTACCTCAACATCACAAGATCCCCGTACAGAAAATAACAAGCATTAGCTCTTACGGATTCTTTACATTTTAGTAAGCTAACTTCTGCATTTAAATGCTTGTGGGAGATAACATTTGTTTTTTCACTTTTTCATTCCCATGTACAGCTTCAGCTGTAGTTTTCTTAAGATTTTTAAAAAGAAATTTGATGAATGACTTATAATTTTGTAGATAAATGAATATGAAAAAAAATAATATTGTGGCATATCCTAAAGGACGTAGCCATCAACCACAGTAAACTAGTCGTTGATTTTCTATGAATGTACTTTTATCAAAAGCTAACAGAATGTCAAAAAATAAATTAAGAACTGGTAACGACAGAATACACTAACATTAATTTAGAACTAACTCAACAATGAAACCAATCATGGTGCAGTCTGTGACACATAGACAAATGGGACAGATAAATGTGCAGGATGCAGCATTTGTTAATTAACGTGTTAAGTTAAACATGTTAAAAGATTTCATGAATAGAGGACATCATAATAAGCAGCTAAATATATTTTGTTCCTAAGGAAAATATAAACAAGTGAGATAGACACCAACGATGAAATTTCCACATTAGTCTACCGTATTGAGGATGTGTGTGTTGTGATGATCCTTCAGGCTATGCTGGTGAGAGTTTAACTCCTGGCAGATTTAAGCAAGCTGGACAAAGACAGAGTGCAAATAGCAAGCTGATAACACGCTTGGCTAGTAACCATGTGTCATGCTAGTTCCTGGATTCACGGTCAACTTGGGCCAAAAAAATTTGAGTGTGGACAAGGTACGCGGTTGAACTACAGGTTTCCCAATCTTTTACGATGGGATCTAAACTACAAGCACCGCAGAAGTCGGAGTTCCCTGAATGAGGAAAGCTAGCCTTCAAGTAAAAATCGGTCGGAGGTGTCGTATTAGCGCACAGACTACGGCTGAACTCATAGCGGGAAAAACAGATTTTTTAAAAAAAGATGAAAGGCCAGATAAAAATGCAAGGTGCAGAGTGAGGCCCTATAAAGTAACAGCGCAGAACCTACAGACAAGTAGTAGATGCTCTGGTTGCAACCAACTTACTCCCAGGTATGGGTTAAATGGCAGTTCTCTTGAGAAGGACATACTATTCTTGTCTCGTCTTCTACTACAACCTCTCCAATCCTTCGAGTTAGACCACAGTCTGCCCCAGCATACTCATTAGACCTGGAGTGGAACATTACACATGCTGTTGGGAAACAGCTTGGAGGCAGTGACCATCAGCTGGTATTTCTAACTATTGCAAATCAATTCATCAAAGACGGTAGTATAATTACAAGAAGGCAAACTGGACAATGTAAAAACATCATAACAATATAGTAGCAAAAGATCTAAACCTGAAAGGGGCTAGTGCTGTAATGTTGATTTGAAACTGGTGTGTGTTTTCCCATGTTCTATTTTCTTCACAAACAACAAAACAATTAGCAAAACAGTAACCAACAAATTTTAAGCATTGTGCAGAATAAATGGTGACATCTTACCCATGTTCAGAACGTGTTTCTTTGGTATGCCGCACCATCTTAAATCGGCCTATATGTGCTGGGGGTCTTGTCAGAAGTAAGCCAGATTCCTGAATCCTGAAGTGAAAAATATTAATTTTAAAATGTATTTGCACAAACTTTTTGAAAATTTCTGGTATTTAGAAGCAAAGACTAAAATTTTTATTTTTTGTTTAAAATAGTGTACTGCTATTAACAACACTACAGGTATGACATTTAGCAAATACATAAAATGGATATTTATAAAATAATGAAACATTTGACACATAGTATTTCTCAGGTAACCAATTAAGGCTGAGTTGACCTGAGAGATATTACGGTATGAAAATATCCTACTTCTTCTTTACTTCCTTTGACTACTACCGGGTTGTTGCCCAGTGTCTTGGTCTTGCATTGTTCTATTAGTTTGGGTGATAATTAATTTTGCTCTTTGACAGGATTCTGCTATGCCATCTAACCATATTTTTCGTGGTCATCCTCTTGCCTGATGTTCTATTGTAGAAGAATCTGTATACTGTGGAGTATAATCCTATTAAATAGCTTTAATGAATTGAGCATAACTCATCTGTTTTGTATAGATGTTGTATTGTATTCTCTCAGGTTTAACAAAGTGTGTTGTTTATCAGTATACATACAATAGAGTTCACTGCAGCACTCCTTACCTTGCTGAGAAATCATCATCCTCATTTCCCCAGCCCCAGTATGAGTTGGAGTATCCATTAATTTTGCGAAAATTGTGCTTGTTCATAGCAATGACACCACCAGCGTAGTTATAGTACATGACACTGGAAATAGAAAATGCACAATCATAGAATATTATTTCTACTCAAGATCAAGTGCCATCCTCATATTGCAGTAGATGTAGATGGTAAATAGTATACACGATCATGGTCCTTATGCTAGCAGGTTTTACATATCTCTATTTCATCCACACAAGTGACTTTTCCTACTGCTGTTATAAATGTACATCATCATCAGTTCTCGTCACATCCAACAATCATCGTCGTCCATCCATCGTCACATAAGGCAAAGACAAAAAATTCCCACTCAATTCAATCTTGTGCCTTTCTTTCTACCTCAAACCTAGTACTACGCACATCTTTGAACTGTGCTTCAAAAGCTGTTCTACCTGTGTTCAAGCATATTTTAAAACTGTATTACTACTGTCTGCTATATAAGTGTTATACATTTCATTTCAAATGCCCCCGGGAAGACAGTTATTCCTATAGTATATAATAATTTAGTGATGTCATCATTACTGGACCTTAGCATTTGGAGCCAAGGTGACCAGTTCACTTCCTTGCTATCTTCTGACCAGTTCACTTCCTTGCTATCTTCTTTATTTTAATTAAGAGAGCTAGGTATTAATTTTCAGTTGTGCCAAGGACCTCTGAAGTCAGAGAAGGCATGTTTGTATGCTGGGGACACTGATAATAAGGAAAGCATGCCTTCATGCAAAAATCAGTCAGAAGCGTTATAACAGACACACTGACTACATCTGAATTCAAAGTTCACCCGAGTGGTTACCGGGGCCCAGATTTTAGGGTGTAAAGAATAGAACCACTTTTACCTGCAGCGCATGCCGTAAGAGGCGACTAAGGAGGTTTGGCTGAAATCGGATGCACATGTCCTAAACGTGTAGAAGTCTATGCATTTAGGGGCCCTTTCCAAACCAATGTGCAACGTATACACGTTCTTGGCAAAATCAAACATATCACCAAGAGTGATTAAAATTGGTTGTAAAGAACGAACACAAAGAAGAAGAAGAATTCAAAGTGGCAAGAAGAAGAAGAAACTGTGTCAAGTAAAGCAAAACCTAGACTGAGTAGCGATCCCTGTATCTTTCTATTGAGAAGTCGTTATTTTTACAACACGACTACTCCAGTGCTATCTTATTCATTATCTTATAGTATCATACATCGTATCATATATCACTTAACATATCATTCTGATCAATTATCTCATCCTACTGAAGCCTTATCTAACTGATCCCTTAACTTATCTAACTGATAGATTATCTTACTGATATCTCATTTCATCAATGGCAGCTGCTAAATGTCGAGCAAATTCATCACACAAATACAAGTTTCTGTCATCCTCAGGCAATAGATCCACATCTTGAAACACCATACAATCAAACTCTCCCAGCCTCAGAGCTTCCAAATAGCCAACATTCATCAGCTTCCCTCTGTTAAACTTGTTATTGCCAGCCTGAAATGGACACAGCAGGAAAGGAAAACGCTTTAAAAATATACAGAGCACATATATGTTTGTATGTGTTATTTTAGTTAAGTGCATAAAAAACATGTAATCAATTCTGAAATGAGCAATGTATCAATATTCTTTAACATTGCATTTAAATGGAGTATCTGGCCGAATGGATTAGAGCGTGGGCTCCCATGCGACAGACCTGGGTTCAATCCCCGCTAAGGTCAAGGATTATTTTTCTTTTGTAGGCATAAAGAAACATCCTAACCTGAACTGTTTCACAGTGACTGCACTAGCCTTGTGGCCATTAAATTCCACAGGCACATGTTCCCCCTGTCCGATACTGCCTAAAAAGCGGTATTACAGGCTGTAACAACAGCATTTAAGTATAGTAGAAGAACTCTATGTCTAAATTTTGCAGACTTTTGTTGAAAATTAATATTTTCTACATAGAGTGATAAAAAGGTGAAAAATCATATTTCTTTCTTGTGCTAAAAACTGCTAGCAGTATGCAGGATTCAATCACCGACGCATTTAGTCAAAATTACTAGTACACCCTGCTACAAATTGTACTTTCTAAGTTTGGGGGAAATTAGGAATCATTGCCAGGATCTACTGTTCAAGTGCTCTATTGTTTACACTTTCAACTAGAAGAAAGGGACTGAGCATCAATGGTGGTTTTTCTGAAAGTAGAGATGTTGAGTTATAAAAGTTCAAATTCAAAATTGACAATTCAGCTTCTTCTTCTTTGCGTTCGTTCTTTACGATCAATTTTAATCAATCTTTGTGATTTGTTTGATCTTTGCCAAGAACGTGTATACGTTGCACATTGGTTTGGTAGGCCCCTAAATGCATCGACTTCTACACGCTTAGGACACATGCATCCGATTTCAGCCAAACTTCCTTAGTCGCCTCTTACGACATGCATGGCAGATAACAGTGGTTCTATTCTTTACACCCCAAATTTGGGCCCCGGTAACCACTCTGGCGAGACAATTCAGCTATGTGTACGGGCACCCCAGATTTAATCAAATATGATATAATGAAGCAAACTCACGGGTCTAGTGAAACAACACTGACAAGAAAGTTACATGGATCTCTGTATGATATACAAAAGAAAGTGTGGATTATTCAAGAGACAACATTGCGATATATACAATATTTTAAATGAATCTTCTCTTCTTCTTTGTGTTCGTTCTTTACGACCAATTTTATTCACTCTTTGTGATATGATTAATCTTTGCCAAGAACATGTATACGTTGCACATTGGTTTGGTAGACCCTAAACGCATAGACATCTACACATTTAGGACACATGCATCCGATTTCAGTCAAACCTCCTTAGTCGCCTCTTACGACATGCATGGCAGGTAACAGTGGTTCTATTCTTTACACCCCAAATTTGGGCCCCTGTAACCACTCGGGCGATTTTAAACGAATGAAAAGAAGAACAACCAGTTTTTCAGTTGTACTAAATGATGTAACTTTTTATGTTAACCTGAGCAGAAATGAGAAACACAGTATAAATAAAAGCATAATCTACAAGAACTGCAGAAAATTGCTACCAAAATCGCCTGTGTGGTGCCGGGGCCCACAAGGGAAGCAAAGAATAGTACCACTGTGACCTACAAGGCATGTCACAAGAGGTGACTGATGTAAGACCTAGGAAGCTACCTAGTAAACAAAAAGCATCACAGAAATTGGATGTGCTGGCCTACTTGTAAGCGCATAACTGGCACAATGTACAATCGTTCTTAGGGCTCAGATCACATACAAATCACACATAGTGGTTAACAAGTGGTCGATATGGAGCGTTCGAAGAAGAAGCTACTAAAATGCTGAACCAAAAGTACCTAAAACCCAGATGGACAAGAGTATACATCTATGGGCCTACAAAGGAAGCCATCATGGACAGTGAAGGTGGTAACCTAATAGAATGAACAAATGACACTTACACAGACAAATTAATAGCCACAGAAAAATACTCTATCAAACTATATAGGAGTGTAGAGGCAGCTTGCATACTGCTGGATCAAAACTGCCAGTGCCATGTCCGTATGAATGCTGAATCCATGTCACTAAAATAATAAAGCAACAAATGATGACCACGAGACTGACAAACCTAATGAGTCTATTCATTGAGCTCTTCTTCTGCAATCAACTTCTGCTATGCAACTACTCCGGTATGTGTCATAAACAGGACGAATCATTTGAGGTCTTCACAGGTCCCCACAGTTTGTTCTGAAGGGTTGTTTATGTTGGCTAGATTTCCATTCTCATGCTGCTCCCACTGGGGCAGTCTTGCAGGATGTGCTTTGGGGGCTGCTTTTGTGCTCCACAGGTGCAGGCAGCCTAGTCCCTGATACCCATTCTATGAAGGTGTGCTATGAGACTGCAGTGTCCTGTTCTATGTCTGAAGACTGTGGTCTGCACTTTTATGTTTAATGTATTTATGTTGTTGTGCTCTGGGCTGTATATTCATGGAGTAAATGTTTCAGGAAAATAATGAAAATTCTTCAATGGTCTGTGCTCCAGGAAATAAATATTCTTCAGAAGAATGGCAAGATTTACAGTCACATACTCCTTCCTTTCGTTCGCTTGAAATATTGTCTATAAATTCAATGTTGTCTCTTGTATAAACTTCACTGTCTTTTGTAGCTCTCACAGAGGTCTGTGTAGTTTTATGTTGAGCGTTATTTCGTCAGGCCAGTGAGTTTGCCTCAGTATATCATATTGTCACATATTCAAAATTTGTATAAGATTGTGTATGTTTACATCTCAAGGAGAAATGTGAGTCTGTTAAGATATAGCAAGATGATATGAAACTTAATTAAATTATTGCAACAAAGTGAAAGCAAACCTGCTCAATAACAAAAATCTTGTAAGCAATCTTCTGTGTCTGTAGCATTGGGTGTAAGCGTCGAAGCAAGATGTGCAAATGATGGAGACGGTCTCGATATGGAATAATGACCGCTACCCGTTGCCATGAGCGACAATCAGATGGCATCCAAGTACCACCCTTCTTCACATGTGGATTTTCTGCTACAATGCTTTCCTCGGTTGGTTCACCAAAGATGTCTACATCACCATCTCCTGTTAAGTACCAATATGTGAAATTTACTATTAACACAATCAAGTTTTTTCATATATAATGTAATTTTGACACTCTTAGATCTCTGCTGTCAAATACGACATTCCCCAATCATGACTCCCAACATTATGATATCAGTGCCTAACCTGGATGCTGACATCAAACAATATAAAAAAAACTGGTCACGGTAGACATGAAATGTCTATGCAAAATGCTGGGAGTATCAAGAAGAGACCGGTTTTGAAATGAAGACATAAGGAAAAAAGTGGGTACAACATCAGTACTGAACTTCATCAAGAAACAACAAATGAAATGGTTCGGACACATATGAAAAATACCATCAGACAGTGCGTCTCAAAGAGCAATGTTACTCCGATAAAGTGGATACAAAGCAAAAGGCAGTCCACGCAATAGATGGAACTCAGAGATAACAGAGGTGATGAAAAACACTGTTTATAAAGCACACACAAAAGCCCATTCTAGAAATTTCTTCTTATCATGACGCTGTGAGGCAAAACAGGATTAGAGAAAAGAAAGAAAAGAGAATCATGACATATTCACTGAGTCATGAAGAATGCAAGAGTTTGGTCATTAGCTTAGATGGAAACCTGACTACTAGCAACACAATATTTTAAGCTTGGTGAAGAAAACTTCTGTAACAAGGAGAAGAGAAGAAAAACTTCTGTAACAAGAAGAGAAGAAAACTCTGTAACAAGGGGAAGAAGAAAAAAACTTCTGTAACATGGAGAATAGAAGAAAAAGCAATCTTGGTGAAGAAAAACTTCTGTAACAAGGAGAAGAAAATCTGCAACAAGTAGACGAGAAGAAAAAGCAATCTTGGTGAAGAAAACTTCTGTAACATGGAGAATAGAAGAAAAAGCAATCTTGGTGAAGAAAAACTTCTGTAACAAGGAGAAGAAAATCTGCAACAAGTAGACGAGAAGAAAAAGCAATCTTGGTGAAGAAAAACTGCAACAAGGAGAAGAGAAGAAAAAGCAATCTTGGCGAAGAAAAACTGCAACAAGTAGACGAGAAGAAAAAGCAATCTTGGTAACGAAAAACTGCAACAAGTAGACGAGAAGAAAAAGCAATCTTGGTAACGAAAAACTGCAACAAGGAGAAGAAAAAGCAATCTTGGTAACGAAAAACTGCAACAAGGAGAAGAAAAAGCAATCTTGGTGAAGAAAAACTGCAACAAGGAGAAGAAAAGAAAAAGCAATCTTGGTGAAGAAAAACTGCAACAAGGAGAAGAAAAAGCAATCTTGGTGAAGAAAAACTGCAACAAGGAGAAGAAAAGAAAAAGCAATCTTGGTGAAGAAAAACTGCAACAAGGAGAAGAAAAAGCAATCTTGGTGAAGAAAAACTGCAACAATGAGAAAAAAAGAAAAAGCAACTCAAATAACGCCATACTATATGCCGTTAAGTGTTACCCGCTAGTTATTTCTTCAGGAAAGTATTATAATAGTCTATTGTCTATTCCCAGGTGGAAGATGTAGTTGGCTGTCCACTCTTGCCGTTAAGCGTAGGGATGGGAGCTTTAATTTGCGTTCTATGGCTAGATGAGTTGCCCGTGTTGTGTTGTATCCGTGTTTATGTAGTGTGGTCTTGATATTGTCTATCCATCTTTTTCTTGGTCTTCCCTTAGCTCTAGTACCCGATCTCTTTTTATTGTATGCTGTTATTGGTGGTTGGTTGTATTTCATTCTCATTAAATGTCCAAACCACTGCATTTGTTGTCTTTCGATATATTCGGTGCATGAAGTTATGCCCACTCTGCTTCTGATGTCCTCATTTTGTAGTATGTCTTTCCTGATGACTCCCATTGCCTTCCTCAAGCATTTAATTTCACATGTGGTGAGCTTTCTGTGATGTGTTGCTGTAAGAAACCAAGTTTGGCACTGGTAACAAAGTGTTGGTAGGAAAATACTTTTATCATCTGTCTTTTCACTTCCATCTTGATCTTTGGGTGTTGTAGTAATGGTGCCAGCTGGTAGGTCACTGCATTTGTCACCTTGTCTCTATTTCTCTATCTAGTTTTCCACCTCTGTAAAAACACTGCCTAAATATTTGAATTCGGAAATGTGCTTTACTCTGGTGTTATCTATTTGTATGTTGTTTGTATCTGTTTGTATTTTACCTCTTATGACATGCTGTGTAGGACGCAGTGTTACCATTCTTTGTTTCCCTTGCGAGTCCTGACAACACACAGGCGGAACATAGATGCATTTTATACAAGATGCATTTTATAATATAGAAAAATGTCCTTAATAAACAAACTTATTTTAAGTTTATGAAATAATTTACCTAATGTATCAAAATTCAGCTTGCATCTTCCCTCATCTGAATGATCTAACTTGGACATTTCAATCAAAGTATTTGGCATTGTTTCCACACAATGACTGCGATAGTTGAACAAGGCAAATCCCACCAGGCCAAGATAGAGCAAAATGAATGCCTGTTTGGCATAGCGCCGTAGTTTTGCAAAGTTTGACTTGGAAAGAATCCGCCACCTCATAGCGATGAGCACATTTATTATTCTCTGAAAGAAATTTGAAATAAATGGTCCTACAAATAGTTAACATGTGAACTCAAAACTGACTAATGTTCATTCACAATATGGCAACTATATTACATATTTGTACATTAACAGGAAACATGTTCTTAACATTATGTAATTTTTTTTTAACATACACAGTTAGAGCGAAAGCAAGAATTACTATAGGTCACATCTAAAAAATTGGGGCAGGTATAGCGAAGTCGATAACACACTTTGCTAGCAACCATATGCTGTGCTAATTCCGTGGTTCGAGGCCAACTTGAGCCAAAACAATTTTGATACGCATACAGTATGAGGTTGGACTACAGGTTTTCCGATCCTTTATTTACAGATCTAAATTACAAGTACCTCAGAAGTCGGAAGAAAGGCTCGCCTGAATGGTGAGGTACATTGGTAAGAAAAGCAAGCCTTCACACAAAAATCAGGTGCCATATTAGGCACCCTAACTCATAGCCTGAACTCATAGCGTTCAAACAGGAAAAAAGAACTTTATAAATGCATGCAAACAAACCAGTCGTACCATACAGGGTAGTCCAATATTGGATCAGGTACTCCCTGTTACCACCAACTTGGCTAGCCACACTTATTTGTTTTCTATCATTCAGATGAAATGTTTACCTCTTCTTCTTCCTCTCTTCCACCATTTACTTCTTTATAGAAGTGTTGGGGGGGAAACGTAGTGATCTTGTGTGTGCCTGTTTTAAGGCACTTTGTAAGCTGATATTCATTTTTGTAAGGCTGTTCTTGATGCCGTCGCTCCATCTTTTGCGTGGTCTTCCTCTTGCTTTGTACTCATACTTTTTCTGTGTGGCTCTCTGTGGTAGGTGATACCAGGGCATTCTTGTCAGGTGTCCAAACCATTTAATCTGTTGTTCTTGTCTTCCTCTGATTTCTTCATTTCTAATTTTGTCTCTTATTGTCACACCTGCAGCTCTTTTAAGACACCTCATCTCTGTCGTTATGATTTTCTGCTCATTAGCTGCTTTCATTGGCCATTAGCTGCGGTTATTGGCCATGTTTACCTCTAACTACATTTAAAGAAATTCAAAACATGGTGCAAGTGTTAAAACTAAATTTCCTAATAACATTTGCACACAAAAAAAACTAAATTACTCTGTCATATCAATGGTAATATTTATAAATTACTAAAATAAGAAATCACTTAACAAATCTTAAAATACAGGTGGACACAGAAAAAAAACAGTAATCATGTTGCTTGTTGCTATTATGCTGTTTATTTAAACAGTCATACAAGCCACTACATAAATATTTAAAATTGTAGAAGTATTTAAATAACTATCAACTAAGCCACTAGAACAGCGCAAGACAAAAACAGAAAACAACAACACTGGGCAAAACCCGGTAGCAGTGTGACGACAAAAGAAGAAGATTTAAACAGTTATTTTTGATCAATGTACTGTTTTGTTTCAAGAGGCACAACTCAAAACAATATTTCAAGTACTCTTCCAATCTTTACAAATAAATGCTGCACTTTAGAAATATTATGTATTATATTGACATATAAAATGAGATAAATATGAGTCTTGTTATATTTTGTTGGTCCCAAAGAGTTTGTTTTTGTATCCCCATACAAACACCATCTGTTCCAGTGGTTCTCAAAACATTATTACTTGTGACATAACAATGTCATTTTGTGTGTGTGTATTCAGGGGCATAACTAAGATTGATGGCACCGTAGGAAAGCAACAAAATGACGCCCCATAAAAACTGTTTTTTTTTAAAATTTATAACTCTCTCTCTTTGCCTTTTTACCACGGGTTGGGGCATAGGCCCTCAACCAACTCATGCCAAGTCTTTCTATCTCTAGCTATCTCCTGCAGCTCCCTCCAGAAATTTATAACTACTAGTGATGTAAATCTTGGGAATAAAAAGCTAGTTTCTTCTTCTTTTTCGTTTGCTCTACATCAACTACTTGTTAAACCTCTCTTTATATTCTGTATATAATATGCACCTTACAGCGTGAGTTCATTGTGAGGCACCTGCAGACCAGTATATAAATATTTTAGACAACAGGAATGCAGAATAAGCAAAGAACGATAGAAATTGTTTTCTAATCATTTCATTTTTAACAAAAAAAATTATGAGTAGACAGAACTCTGTTAATTTGTATATTATAGTTAATTATAGCTCTTCTTCTTCTTCTTTGCGTTTGTTCTTTCGACCAATTTTAATCACTCTTTGTGATATGTTTGATCTTTGCCAAGAACGGTATACGTTGCACATTGATTTGGTAGGCCCCTAAGCGCATAGACTTCTACCGTTTAGGACACGTGCATCCGATTTCAGCCAAACCTCCTTAGTCGCCTCATACGACATGCGTGGCAGGTAACAGTGGTTCTATTCTTTACACCCCAAATTTTGGCCCGGTAACCACTCGGGCGGTTAATTATAGCAACCTTCCCCATCATTTAAGATGAGAACAAGGAGTTTTTGCAAGAACCCCAGAGGAAGCAGAGAAAGTAGAATATGATCAACAAATAAACAGTGTACAGGTATTAAGAGCTTCCGAAAAAACAAATAGACAAACACTGGATTCGAACCACTTACCCTCATTTCTTGACCCCATCGCCTAGCCTAGCAATACGAGCATCCTTACGAACACAACCAGCGAGCCATTCTAAAAAAATTACTCACGGGGAGTGTCTTTCTCAAACGCTTCATTACAACTAGATATAGAATAATCAGGTAAGGTTCGATCGAACAGTGTTTGCACAAACACATGCTATAAGCTTATTGTGCTTGTATATATTTGAGATGAGACAATATCATACTTAGACACATGTATACACATATAACAAACATGCATACATCATTCAAAGTAGTTTCAAATTTATTATAAAATGAGAACAAGGAGTTTTTGCAAGAACCCCAGAGGAAGCAATGGAAGTACTGAATATGATCACCAAATAAACAGTGTACAGGTATTAAGAGCTTCCGAAAAAATAAATAGACAAAATCCAGTGTTTGTCTATTTGTTTTTTCAGAGCTCTTAATATCTGTACACTGTTTATTTGGTGATCCCATCATTAACCCTTTCGCTCTGTAATTATTTTACCCCTGGACGCATTTATTTTGCAATTCCAATTTAACATTCAATGTCAAGTAGTTTAAATCATTATAACTCTAGTACTGTTTCACTAAAGTATGACATATAATTAGCGTAGTTAGTGAACTCGCTTCTCAAGGCTGGTGGTCTGGGTTCAGCTCCCGCAGTGCGCGTGGAATTTTTCCTGACCGCTACAGCTTTCAGGTTGACCCAGCCTCAACTGGGTACCAGACATGCTCTGGGAAAGTAAAGGCGGCTGGCGTGATGCTGACCACATCACCCATCGTGTGCCGATGGTCAACGAAAAATACAGGCCTAACACTGTATTGATCTATATACCACGAGGTATGAAAGGGTTCCTTTACTATGACATATAATATATTAAATTGTTGCTAATCGGATGTGGAAAAAATTAATATAATAACATTTTACATCAGGTGATATACGTTTGCGAAAATTAGATTATTGTATCATAACAATTTAGAAAAAAATAAAAATTGCAAAAAAATATTTATACTCTCGAGTTTGTGAGAAGTTTACAGGAAAAGAAAGATAATCCATTTGTGAATATATTCTATTCTTCTTTTTCTTTTTTCTTTTCTTTCGTCCGCTTTCAACTCAGGCGAGTTTCATCTCTGAAACTGATTTTTGCGTGAAAATCCGTTTTCCAATTTCTTACAATGGCAGCAGCGTGCACATTGTAAATTACTTTACACTGGCAGCCGTGTGCTCAATGTACTCGTAATTAGTATTCCCTCGCCATACAGGCAGATTTTCTCCGACTTCAGAGGTACTCACGTTATCGTCCTGAGTAAGACCAGGGGACTCGAACAAATGCCGGACAGTGGGTTCGAACCCGAGCTATGAGGTGTCTCACAGCTAGCAGGCCGAGCTACTATCAACTACTCTAGGCAGTCCCCCGAATATATTCTATAAGTTTCATCTAATTCGGTTTAGTAGTTTTTATAATATTCACATTTTAGTGCAGCCATGTCAACAAATAGTATGTGCAACGTCCATTCTTTAGATGTAATTATTACATTAGACTTAGAATTACAACTATCGATACTACATTCCATAAACAATCAAATGTCGTTATTACCATCAATTAAATATTCTTCATTACTATCACAAGTTATAATTTGATCTAACAATACTTAAAATTGCACTGTATAAACTCATTTTACTCTTTAAGACAAGGTTGGCAACTGTCTGAAACATTATCGTTAAAAAAAATGACACGACTTTAACATAATAATACACTGCTTTCCGCTTTCAAATCTTTGTTAAAAGGAGGTAGAAATGTACCTACATATAAGTACTTTCCGTTTCTGAAGATTTTTAAACTTCAGTAAAGGGGTTGGGAAGATACATTCGTTTTCGTCAATATACATCCAAAAGCCGATATATCGGTTTTGCAGCATCATGAACATTACTCTGAACCGATCTATCGGCTCTGCAGTCCCGTTGGGTTAAGACAATTCTGATGCAATGACCTTCGCTAGCTGCAACCTTCTGTTAGAGAACCACTGATCCTCCAGTTAAAAGTTCACAAAGAGATAACAAGACACTTCAGAGCATTGCAAACAATCAGTTTGAAGATACCGAATTTGTAATCTTAAGTGACAATTATAAAGCATAACAATCGAAGCAAGCACAGTACTAAACAAGAATGTACACCATTTTTTAACTGTATGACAAAGGAATACAATATTATCGCCTGAAATTATACAGCAGGATGGTGTAAACATATCATAAAATGTTAATGTCTGTTTCACAAACCATGAAATAAGAGTGGAATTCATCTTCAGATCTTGCTCCGTTACAGATGCTTTAAAAAAAAAAAACTATCGTTACTGCCTGTAATACCGCTTTTTAGGGAGGGGACATTGAGCCTGAGGAATTTAATGGCCGCATGGCTAGTGCAGTCACCACAGAGCTGTTCAGGTTAGGATTTTTCATTAACGCCCCAGAAAGAAACAAATCCTTGGTCTTACCGTGGATTGAACACAGGTCTCCCACATGGGAGCAGCACTCTAATCCATTCGGCCAGACGCTCCTCTGTTACAGATATCAACAGTAATTATTTTTCTTATAATAAATACATCATATACTGGGGAAATGGGCAATTTCTTAATGATACATGGCAACAAGGATAACTGGAAAAAACCATTAGAATTGATGTCACTGCACTCAGAGCATCCATAGAGTCATTTCAGCTTGCTTCAAATGCCAATATCAGAGCACTTGCACAGTAGCCCTGGTAGTGTTAAAAATTGCTCCCCCAACTCTGAAAGGTTTCTGGATTCAGCTCTGTGCAATGAGAAATCAACTATTGAAAACAGATTCAAGATGTAAACTTTCTGACTTGATCACAATATTCTCTTCTTCTTAGCGTTCATTCTTATCAACCAAGTTAACCACTCTTTATACCCTGTGTGGTCTGATTCAAAAATGTAAGTTCGCTGAGCTCTGGTTTTTAGACACCTAATCAGTGCTGTGTGGTATATTTTCTCAGTATGATGCAAGTCTTCGAAATGCTGCCTCTAAAATGTTTTTTTTTTTAAAATTACCTTCAATTGTAATTTTGATGCTTATCCGCCCCTTACGGTGCCGCATGATGCGCTCTTCTCTGCATCATAGCACGACACAGCCCTGCACCTAATGCATGTGAGACAGACACATCCAAATTTTGGTCTTCTTCTTCACCTTTCAACTCCCAATAGAGCACAGCTCTTCCTCTCTCTTGCCATCCCTTCCAATTCTTACACATTTCTTAACTCAATAACTGTTATTTTATTAAAAATTAATTAACTGGAGTTAACTACTAATACAACTAACAACACACTGTTGTAAATTGTAACAGTACTAACAGTTGAGTACACTGACTGTCTTATGCTACTTGGCTACACACTCATACTGAGAATACAAAATGTCAAGTGATACATCGCAGTCGTATCCTAGCGAAACACGTACAAACAAAGTACTATATTTCGATATTAGTCGCATCCTATGATCACATGTCTTACCACTAACCAAGTACCAAGTTAGTAGATATTATAAGTTACCAAGCCGACCAAAGGCTTATGATCCTGCATCGTCACTGACTGACATCTGAATCAGTAACAGGCTTATGATTAATATGATCCTGCATCGTCACTGACTGACATCTGAATCAGTAACCGCCTGATGTAATTAGATGTGTTTTGTGTTGTCAATTTTGACAAGCCGCATGCGCAAAATATATTTTAAAATACGGATAACATAAACTTTGATGATAAAAGTTAAAACACACACTACCGTTGACAAGGTGACTCAACTTACAATGAGTTTTGTCCATTGTCACCTCGGGACCTCGTCCTGTGACGTCGCCGGGGTAAACCCGAAACCGTAACGTAATTTAAGTTTGTAGATAAATTCACATTGGCACAAAACTTGATTAAAGCTATGCTATCATTAATAAATTAATTCAATGGCAACGTAATTAATTTGTAACAGCATATATACAATATAAATGATGTAATTACTGAAAGTTATTTCAGACTAGCCGATTAAGTTCGACTCACTAAGTGTTCACTAACTTAGTAGTAACTACTATACTAACTAACTACTAAGTCTAAATACTACTAAACTAATTTCTAAACTTGTGAGATCAATCAAGTACGAAGTTTCAATTATTATAATTCAATTTCACTGGCAAGCTGAAATGTGCCCGCAATATTTTTATACACTTATTCCACATAAAAAGTATTTTTTTATTTATGATCATACACATACCTACAACATAATGGTTCCATCTCTATATCAATTATCTCGCATTTTAAATATAAATTTCACTTTTATTCATTCATAAAGCTTCCATAAAAACCGGAAATTCCGTATTCATCATCAACATCAGGTGCCGTGCAAGCTGGTTTGATGATCATCGATCTTCATCACAACTCTGACCCCACCAGCGTTAGAAATTAACTCCGATGTTTACGTTCTTCCATGCCATAATTAGATAGGTTCATTATCTTCTCTATGTATGGCCTATGTCTCTCTTTTCAGTAATTTCCTATGTTGTCGCAATGTGTTCCATGTTCTCATATTGTAAACAAATACACACAAAAACTGATGACGATGACTTCGAAGAATATTCGACAGTTCCTTTTTACATTTACCTCTTTCATCTAATCTAGAGTAGCAATTTTGTATAGCCTTGAGATCGTTATCATTCTTCTGTACAATCATGCTCACGTGACCTCCAGATATTTGCTTGCCTGTTTGTTTATTGACAATATTCACTTCCATATGTCAATAGTTTGTATGTGACACCAAGGGACTATTTTTCTCCCATGTCAATAGACAAGTATTATGTCAGAAAATTGACAGAGTTATTTACATCCATTTGGTGCAACGAACGTGTGCCACAGGAATTAAAGGATGCCACTATTGTCCACCTGTACAAGCGGAAAGGAAACCGCCAGGCCTGCGATAACCACAGGGGATCTCCCTCCTGTCAATCGCTGGCAAAATACTGGCCAGAGTCCTCCTCAATCGATTAATCGATCACCTGGAACAGGACTTACTCCCTGAGACCCAATGTGGCTTCAGAGCAGGTCGTGGAACAGCAGACATGATATTTGCTGCTCGCCAACTACAGGAGAAATGCCAAGAGCAGCACCGTAACCTCTATATGGTCTTTGTCGATCTGACAAAGGCTTTCGACACGTTAACAGGGAGGGTCTATGGAAGATCATGGAAAAATTTGGATGCCCAGGAAATTCATCAAGATCGTCCAACAGTTTCACGAGGGCATGATGGCACGTGTACTTGACGAAGGGAGCTGTCGGAAGCCTTCCATGTCACCAACGGCGTCAAACAGGGCTGTGTACTGGCCCCAACACTCTTCAGCATGATGTTTGCTGCCATGCTCACGGATATCTTTTGGGAAGGCGACGAACATGGGGTAAAGATTAGATACAGGACAGACGGTAACCTATTCAATCTTCGGAGGTTAAAATCCTCCACCAAGGTAAAAGAATCAACTATCTCCAACCTGTTGTTTGCTGACGACTGTGCCCTCGCTACCAACTCTGAGGAAGAAATGCAGACTTACATGGACAAGTTCTCAATGGCCTGTGATAGGTTTGGCCTCACCATTAACACCAAAAAACAGAGGTCATGTTCCAGCCGCCCCTAGAGAACAGTATTACGATCCAATCATCAACATTAAACACCAGCGTCTCCAGTCAACGGACAACTTTGCTTATCTTGGCAGCCTCCTATCCAGATCGGCAAACATAGATTCTGAAGTCCACAATAGGATATCCAAAGCCAGTGCTGCGTTCGGAAGGTTACGTGTCACTGTGTGGGAACGGAAGGGGATAAGCATAGTCACAAAGCTGAAAGTTTACCAGGCCATAGTGCTAACAACGCTGCTGTACGCAAGCGAGACATGGACAGTGTATAGCAGACACGCAAGAAAATTAAACCATTTCCACACAAGCTGTCTACGCAGAATACTAAAAATAAACTGGCAGGACAAAATTCCAGACAGCGAAGTCCTCACAAGAGCAAAGATCCCAAGCGTCAACACCCTGTTGCAGAAGGCCCAACTGAGATGGGTCGGTCACGTTGCTCGAATGCCTGATAAACGCATCCCAAAACAGTTGATGTATGGCGAGCTTGAAGGGGCAGACGTTTAGCAGGTGGACAGAAAAAACGCTTTAAAGACACTCTTAAAGTGTCTCTGAAATGCTTCGATATAGACAATACGTGCTGGGAATCCTTGCGCAAGATCGCCAAATGTGGCGCTGTAACAACAAAGAGGAACCCGAATAGCTGAGAATCATCGTATTGTTAAGTCACAGAGAAAACGAGCAGCGCGAAAAGACAGAGCACAGAACACGTACATGTCTAACCTTGATCATGTATGCCCCACCTGTGGTCGGGGATTCTGTTCTAGGATTGGACTCTACAGTCACCTCCGCACACACCAGAGAGGTGCAACAGTACACGTCTGAGATTGTTGTCATCATCGCTTGCGATGGACGGCTATTATTATGTATTTCTTGCGTGCATATTAGGCTTTCTTCATTTTTTAGAATATTACGTTTCTTCTTGTCTATCCTATTCAAGGCTATTCCAAATTTCTTAGCTACATCTTTCCAACTGATGCCAGGTGATATATATGTCAATTGATGTACTCGTTTCAATAGTGTTTATTTAACCATGGTGTTGCTTTCATGGTTATAATTCTTAGATATATTGCTTCCGTATTTTGGCTATTTAAGAGCCGTAATTTGCTTGCTTGTTAGGTTCTGTAGCTTAATTGGTAGTGAGCTCGATCACAACCCAAGTGTACATTGTTCAAACACCGCGGCAGGCAGTTTGGAAGTAAATTTGTTACCGTGGAATTTTAGGAACGGTAAAAATAAGCCTCAGAGTTTAGAAAGCAATGTCAAACTACTGAACCTATAAGTGGTGTCTAGAAAATCGATGACTCGTTTACTGAGGTTGATGGCGACGCCCTGTAAAGGATATGCCACGATTTTCGACTTTGCTTGCACTTTTGTCTACTACAATGTAAATGTCTCACATTTTTTTTTAATTGAGAAAGTATCATCGGCATATCTCAAGTCGTTTATGTAACACCCACTCTTCTCTCCCCCACTCTCCATCCTATTCATTTGCATATCTTTGTCTTCAACGGATATTACAAAGTATTCAATGTGGAGTAAGAAAAGATCCGGTGACAGAACCTTTTCTTCTTGTTTGATTTGACTGAAATTTCATGTTTGACTGCCAACACGTATTGCTGTCTTCCATCCATAGTGTCTTTACCTTGCAGTAGTTTGATAGCTTGCATGCAGCGGCAATGTTCAAAGCTATAATAGTGGGAGATTTATTCATAGCGAGGGGGACATATGCGAAATGGAAAATGGAAACACAGCGGCGCCAGTGTTAGGGAGCTGGTACGGACCGATACTCTACTCCACATCCACGTGGAGACCCTGAAAACAGATTGCTGTACTGTAGTCTGGCAAAATCGGTAGGGATCGAAGAGGAACTAACCATTACATTAGGTAGTAGTGTCAGCGCAGCTGGGGAATGATATGAGATTAATTCTCACAACTTTCTTTTCTCCAATCCTGTTTTATCTCACAGCGTCAGGATAAGAGATTTATAGAAAGGGCTTTTGTGTTCGCTTCATAAATAGTATCTTTCGTCGCCTCTGTTATCTCTGAGGTTCATTTTTTGTGTGGCCGGCCATTTGCTTTGTATCCATTGTATCGTAGCAACATCGCTCTTTGAGGTGCACTGTCTGTTGGTAATCTGCTTACGTGGCCGAACCACTTAATTTGTTGTTTCTTGATGAAGTTTAGTACTGATGTTGCACCCACTTTTTCCTGATGTTTTCATTTCTCAACCGGTCTCTTCTTGTTGCCCCCATCATTCTGCGTAGACACTTCATCTCTGTCGTGACTAGTTTTCTTCTATCATTTGATGTCAGCGTCCAGGTTTGACACTGGTAGCATAATGTGGGGAGAAAGATTGTGTTGAACATTGCTCTTTTGTGTTCATAGTGACATGTTTGCACTTTAAAATTGGCGCCATTTGTCCTGTCATTTGATTTGCTTTGTTGCATCTGTGTTGGATTTAATTAGTTGTTCTGTTTGCTGAAAAAAGGCTTCCTGGATCTGTAAAGTCTTTGACTAGTTTTAATGAGCAATTAGTAGCGTTTTCCTCTCTAGCGAATGTCATTACTTCGGTTTTCACAACAATCAGGCAACATTTAACAGTGGCTGCGCCTACACGAGTCTCCTGGCCGAAGTTCAAGATCGATAACCGGGCCGCAAGCATTGCAACAGCCAGAGATACTGTTCTCGGCAGTCGTTCAAAAAATGGTACGTAAGGTAACAATCATGCCATCCAGAGTATGGGCGTTCGTCATAAAGAAACTGACTGATCTTGGTAAAACTATTGGCTGATGGTCCTGTACTGCTACATGAAAAGCAGAGATATGAAACAATACAGCCTGATTTACTGGTCTTGTCATTACTGCTGTTACAAACATAACTGTCCTGTTTCCACTGTTCCCGATTCCCTAACAGAGACATAATACAGAGTAAAAACCTATAATTCACTGAGACGATGAAAACGATGTGTCTTTAAAAGATGAGCAGTTTCTTTATACGGAACTGTTTCCCTGTGTCTTAACAATATCACATCATCACGTGCTCTTTGGCTCAGATCATATACAAAGAGTGGTTGAGAAGTGGTCCCTTCAGAGCAAATGCGCACCCATGCCATTCCGAACCTATGGTGCCTGTATTAAGTACGTATACTGTCATGGGATAGGATGCGAACCAGAATAAAAAGCGTTCAAGAAACCAACTGTGCTGACCTACTGTCCGTATTTGCGCCTGACGAACTTACTTTCTAAAGTGCAAATGACATACAGACCACAAAGAGTGGTTAAATAAGTGGTTGATGTGGTGCGAACGTAAATAAGATTCATTGCAGGTTGCGCAGCTTAATAAAAAAAAGTGCGTACAGCATCAGTACTGAACTTCATCAAAAAGCAACAGATTAAATGGTTCGGCCACATAAGCAGATTACCAGCAGCCTCGAAGAGCAATGCTACTCCGATACAGTGGATACACAGCGAAAAGACGTACACAAAAGATGCACCTTAGAAATAACAGAAGGAGAAAAAAATACTATTTATGAAGCGTTCACATAAGTCCGTTCTAGACATCTCTTATTCTGACGCTATGAAGCAAAACAGGATTAGAGAAAAGAAAAGAAGGATATGGTTAGCAGTAATGGAAATTATATGTTGTAATATACATTTTGTTCATAAACATTGAAGCATGCGTTGATATCTAGTGTTGAATTAGCCCGTAGACGCGTGGAAGTTAGAGGTAAAACCTCTGGGGATAACTCTTGAGTAGTTTGTAGGTAAATAGAAAGCTACGATGACATTTGTATCTGTTTTTCTTTGTTAACGTAACCAGGCCGAAGTCATTAGCGGAAAGATGAATATTAAACAGGAGTGGACTGATAGAATAATAAGAGCTTCTGATGTGACTGTGGGGGCATTGACAAAACGACTTCTTAGTATATTTTACAAGATTTCCAGCTGAACAGGACCAGAGTACACTGATGTGGTCATCACCGGTGACATTGCAGAACAAGTTATATAGGCTAGATATCTTTATAATATGAGGCGGACTACTGCTTTTTTTAAAAACATGTTCAAGGTGACAGTAAAGAAGAAAAAGGTAGGACACGTGCTGAAGAAGACATTAGTCTATCTATAAATTCTCTAATCCTGTTTGCCTTTCAGCGTCAGGTCGAAAAAGGAGACACCTGGAGCGAGCCTCTCTATGCACATTGTCTTTCTTTCTCTTCTCCCATTCTGGTTTGCCTCACAGCTTCAGGGTAAGAAGAGTTTTCTAGCACAGGCTTTTGTGTGTGCTTCATAAATAGTGTCTTTCGTCGCCTCTGTTATCTCCGAGGTCCACCTTTTGCGTGACCGGCCTTTTGCTTTGTATCCACTGTATGAAGACATTAGTTATCATAATTTATTCCTTATTATGAGAGCCCAGATGATATAAGATACTAGAAATGTTAACTAGATTCAATGAAAGTATGAGAAGAAACTGAATAATTCAAAATGTAAAGATAGAAAGCGGTGGACAGTAAGAATTGTAGTCACATGTTATGTATGACACACCGGATGGAAAGACATACGATGTTCTTCTTCTGCGATCTGTGGTCATGCTCTTAATCCCATGTGGACCACAAGTCATCTTCAGGTCTGTCTGGTTTCCCCAAAGCTTAGTTTTCCGGTCAGCTGGGTGTGGAAACGTGTTGCTTCTAAGCTCATCCAAGAGAGGTCAGTCTTGTAGGATATGCTCCGGTGTCTGTTCCGCCTGTTGACACTAGCAAAGGAACTAGTTTGACTTATACCTAGTCTATATAAGTGTCTGGAGTGTCCGGTATAGAGGCGAAATATAATGACCTGGTCTGTTGAGGTATTTGAGAATGTCTTTTCCATAATCATATCCAGTGTTTGTCCTTCAGTCTACTACATATTTCCTCTTCATTAGGGTTTGGCCCTCTTGAAAAGACGGTAAATAGATTTGTTCTTTTGCACTCCCTTTTTTTAGTCAAGACATCAGCACTCTGCCGTCAATGCCACAGTGAGATGGTATACACTGCAGGGGAATTTCTGCCTTTTTTGACAGGATGATGAGAAAAATCATTGTCAAAAGTCTACGATAAGATGTATTATTCTCTTAAATATTAAATAAAAACAATATTCACTCCAGTTTTTCGAATGGATGGTAAATTATGTAGGTTCACCACTTCTAACAAAGAAAATTAATGAATCTGAAATACATTACGTCAAAGTCGTGTCTGATTTGATCAAAATTCTGAATAAAACGAAAACATTGTAAACGTTTGGTATTCTGCCATTATTTTATTCATGTAATTTTGTTTATATATAACATTGTTTATTCTTCACCATATTAATGTACGACATGTTTTCAGCTATGGTTTAACTCTGATGTTTCTCACATCACAGTAATTCATTGCTTTATAGAAACACGAAGTTTGGATTTCAGACTTCGATTGGGTGTAATAGTAGTACCAGTAGGGTCACATTTTCTTTTTTTCGTTTTCTTTACATCCTTGGACACGAGTTTATTCTGATCGGTTGGGGTAACTTTAAGTTCAGGGGATCTTTTGCTGTTTTTGACCGTCAATTGAGATTTCTTGGGAGATTTGCCCTTTACAACTTTTCTGCGTAATTGTCGCCGGGTGTGCTCTTGTTTCAGACTGGCTTTCTTCTCAGTGGAAGTGACAACTTCTGTATCACGCTGTGGTGATAACATGGTGAGATGAGTGGCTGCGGCATCTTTCAGCAGGTCACATGTGTAGCAGACATGCTTAGAGAATGATATTTCAGATTCGTCGGAAGTTTGTTTGACATGGCAGTTTGGGAATACTCCTTTACCTGTTGAGTTAATGTTTCATATTGTTAACAGTTTGAATCAAATACTAGAACACATGGAGCTAATTTTAAAATTCAAACATGTCACCATGGACACAAAACGAGCAATGTTCAACACAATCTTTCTCCCCACATTATGCTATCAGTGGGGAGACTGGACGCTGCCATTAAAGGACAAAAGAAAACTAGTCACGACAGAGATGAAGTGTCTACGCAGAATGATAGACTTCATCAAGAAACAAACAAATTAAATGGTTCGGTCACATAAGCAGATTACCAACAGACAGTGCACCTCAAAGAGCAATGCTGTTCCGATATAATGGATACAAAGCAAAAGACCGGTCACGCAAAAAGTGAACCTCAGGGATAACAGAGGCGACGATAGACACTGTTTATGAAGCGCTCACAAAAGCCCGTTCTAGAAATCTCTTCTTATCTTGAGGCTATGAGGCAAGTAAGGACTGGAAAAAAAAGAAAGAAAAACAAGACTCATAGAGAAGCTCGCTCCAGGTGTTTCCCTTTTCGACCTGACACCAAAAGGCAAAATATAATTAGAGAATAGAATAGAACAGTATATGATTAGAGAATAGAATAGAAAAATTTGGCCAGCAATGGCGGAATGCGGGAGGGCCATTCAGAGTCAGGACTGTTTGATTCTGAACACGACTTTGCTAGCGCATTTCCGCCATGTTTGGTCGGGTATTTTCCGGTTTCGTTTGTCGAACTACTGAGTTAGTGCTTGAGCAACGCTGTGAGCTATGAATGTTACATGGAATGCTTTTTGCGGTGTCAACCGTGCGTTTGTTGTGTGTATTCAGAAAATGATGGACAGCGGTTATGACTTACTTACTTTACTTAATCCCGTCATGCCTAGTGACACATGGGACTTCAGAAAGGACTTTCCATGCTCTCCTGTCCTGTGCAACCTTCAGCGCAGAGCCCCACGTCAGAGATGCGGTGTCCAGTTTCTCTTCCATCATGCGCCTCCATGTTATCCGTGGTCTGCCTTTCTTTCTCTTTCCCTCTGGTGTCCAAGTGAGGGCTACCCTTGCAGGCATTTCTTGTCTCATTCTCATAACATGTCCGAGCCATTGCCATCTTCTCTTTTTGAGTATGTCATGCATTGCCTCTTGTCTTGTATCTTGGAGTAATAGATTATGCGGTTAATAAATGCGATTATGTAGATAATAAGCGGTTATGACGAACAAGCTCAATCTGCCGTATGCAGTTATATTGTGAGTGCAGAAAGCTGGATTTTGTCATGATTGATGTTCCCTTCGACATGAATTACAATTCAGGTGATGAACAGTTTTGTGTTGCTACATTGGCGACGGCCATATGCATTTTATGCGGTGCTGGTTGTTTTTGTGGCGGTACGCGGCTGTTTCATTCTGAAATTAGTTCACACAGGAAACATTTCACAGTTGTTAGCATTCGTGTGATTTTCATTGGCACAGGAACGGAGCAATTATGGGGTGACCCGTTGCAGTGAAGTTGGAACCGTACTTATGAACTATAGAACAGTTTGAAGTTGGTTCATTGATGATAGATCAACTGGGAATTGTATTACGACAATTTAATCCCCATACATAAATACATACTTAAATTAAATATCTTCGTGCATACATGAATTCACATATGTACATATATACTTACATGCAATAAGTTCGTGCATACATTCTCCTGCAGACATTAATCCCCATACATACATATATACTTACATGCAATAAGTTCGTGCATATATTCATTTTCCTGCATGCATTAATCCACATACATTCATACATACATCGTAATACCTTCATGCAGATGACACAGTATTGATAACCAAACATGTACAAGAACTAGTAGAACAACTAAACAAAACTAGCAAGGAATATGGTTTATACATTAACATCCAGAAAACGAATACTACGGTTATCAGCAAATAAGAGAACAAGCCAGAAATAAATATAAAAATACACAGAGAACAACTGAAACAAGTAAACAATATTTTATATCTAGGACACATGATTACAGATGATGACAAATGTTTGAAAGAGATTAGAAAAAGAATACAAATAGCCAAAAGTACATTCAATGACATGAGCAAGTTACTGACATCTAAACAGATAACAAATATGCTAAAGATTAGGATTATCAAGTGATATATTAACTCTGCATTTTTGTATGGTTCAGAAACATGGACAATGAACAATCATTTGGAAGACCTTTGCAATGTGGATAAACAGGATAATAGGTCGTATTTCATAAAAATAAAAACATAAAAATCAAGAAGTTCTAGAAAGACTAGTAATAAAGAAAGTAGTAATACAGGAAATTAAAATCTAACAAATAAAATATTTCGGATACAAAAAGAGACATGATACATTGATTAAACCTTATTAGAGGAGAAAGTTAAAGGATGAAGCGCAAGAGGAAGACCGAGACACAAGTGGGAGGGAAACATCAAGAGATGAACAAATGATAGTCTGGCAGAGCTATGTGGCGACGTGACCGTCTTCGACTATTTTGATGGATATGATATATAAGACATAGCCTCCCTCAGTCCCTCTAAAGGAGAGAATAAATGACGACGAAAGGGGTATGAGACAACCACGAAATTTGTGAGGAAACGCGATGTTGTTATATGAGTAAACAAGAAGCACGGTAGTTTTACAAAGAACAAAAAAAAAGAACAGCGACGTTTCGACCAAAAGACCGTTACCAAACAATGGCACAAGAGCAACACGTGATACACGACGATATTGTTATAAAAAAGACATCAATGACACAGTAAAAAGAAGAATTCTAAACTGCCCTATGATTTACATATGATGTCTACAAATTAGATGAGAACGACGACCTCTGAAGTCGGAGACTTTAGACCTGTATGGCGAGAAAACCAATAAAAGGGTAAGCAGGCTTTCACGCAAAAATCAGTCAGAAGTGCCACACCAGGCGCCTGAATTCATAGCGGGTGGATGCAGAAGAAGAAGAAGATGAGAACGACAATTGCCGTCCTGTGATCTACTGGGAGCATGATTGTTTAGTAGTAGTGGCAAGTGCTGAAATATAAAAGAATTCATGTCATTAGTCAATTGTAAGCGATCTAATATGTTTAGAAGTAGTACCAGGGTTATCATCCAGAGAGTCACTGGAAGATTCTGTCTTGATTTCCTCAGACAATGAGCTCGCTTCTTTCTTCTTGCTAACTGTAGATATTCTTGGTGATTGCGATCCGACTAATAAGTCTGCTGGTATGTTAGATTGATAAGAGTTCAAACAATTGTCTTTGACTTTCAATGCATCCGGGCAGCGATCGGCACGCATAAAGTTCTTCAACCATTGAGTTGCCGACCTGCGGTGCGGTTTTGATAACAGCAAAGCGTTGTTGGAAACTATGCTAGTGTGACTTGATTTGTATTCCGTGGGTAGTTTTGATATCTTTGTGTTCAGAGAGGATGTTTCTGTGTTTAAAGGTACATATAAGTGATGGTCAGATGTTTTTCTTTGTGGCTCGTGTTTCACAACCGACTTTTCTGAAATGTTGGACTGAAATCTTGTATTTTCATTTGGCAAAACTGGAGAGATTGTAGAAATGACTGTGTGGTCGTAACTGCGAGATACTGACTTATAAGAAGATGATGATACTGAGCTAGTAATGTAGAATCTACACTGTTCAAAGTCTTTTTCGTTCTCCCTTTCGTTTCAAAGGTCTGCGTTTGGCACATTTACATGCAGCTTTTTCAATTGAAGCTTGAGAGATTGATTTTTGTTTGATATCAACAATTCTCGCAGAACCACTATTTCTCTCACTATCACCTTGTGAACGTTTCCATTGTTTCAGAATATCTTGTATATGCTTCAGTTTTTCAAATATCTCATACCTTTTCGACTCTTTCATTATATTATTATATAATGGTTTCTGTGATAGCTTGGGGTTGTCTTTCTTCTCCGCTATTACTTTGTTGCAGCCTAAACGATCCAGAATATTCCTAAAAGGCGTGAGACAGACCATGATAATCTTAAAATTTGATGTTCTGTACAGCATACAAAAATAAGAGATGTAATTATTGAATAGTTAAGGTTAAAGCAATCGAAAATTATTTGCATAATAATTTCTAATAATGAACATTGGGTGGGAAGCAGGGACTGATATAGGTATTTTCTAAATAATTAAAAATGTATGCATTGAGAATTGTCTTCAAGTGCCACAAGAAAACTCTCAACAAATTTAAGAGTCGAGCAACAGACAATTATCGATGTCACAAAAATACTACAGAAAAAACATACTAAATACCAAACTAGTTTTCCCGTGTCACTGCATGCGAGTTCCGCAAGCCACACAAAGGGAACCACAAGATAATATGAATAGAAAGATGAACTAAACAAGCTCTCAGAAAGCAACCGAATCATTCTTCAGTGGGTAGCCTGCCGGCTTACAGTGGCATATCATGAAATGAGAGATCAGACAGGTTTGTTAAGGAAGGAACGAAGCTGATACAACACATACACACAGTGGTACAAGCGATCAAGGCATATATAAAAGAAAAATACACGCAGTCATTGAGGTACAAACTACAGCAAACATCCACAAGACTCCATTATCAGACTCAACAGAAAACAGGACAACAACATTATTCAGCCTCAGACCAGGACAATGTCAGCTCAACCCCCACACTCACTTAATGTAGCCTTCTCAGACTGAACAGTATGCATGTCAGACTGAAATACAGACTTCATATCACACCCTGGCAGTACTGTCCATCCTACCTACACCATTGAAACAAAACATGGTCTCATGAACAACGTTTACAGAGCACGCTATGGGAACCACCGAGAAACTCCAACTGACGTGCAGCTTCATAGAGGCAACCAATCTAATAGTTTAGGCTGAGCACATGAAACCCATCGCAAACAAAAATAGAAAAATTGTGAACATTGACGAACACTTTTCGCTCTAGGACAATAAATATGCAGATATTTGAACATATAATTGTTCAAGTTTACAATCGAACCAAGTCACTATTGAGAGCCGCTGTAGCGTAGTTGTTAGTGAACTCGCTTCTCAAGGCTGGTGGTCTGGGTTCAGCTCCGGCAATACGCGGGAATTTTCCCGACCGCGACGGCTCTCAGGTCGACCCAGCCTCAACTGGGTACCAGACATGCTCTGGGAAAGTAAAGGCGGCCGGCGTGATGCTGACCACATCACCCATCGTGTGCCGACGGTCAATGAAAATACAGGCCTAACACTGTATTGATCTATATACCACGAGGTATGAAAGGGTTCCTTTACTTTTTTACAAGTCACTATTACGATACACTACTAAAATCACTAGGTAGAGGGCATATTTAAACTAAAGCAACAAGAAACCATAACATACAATCAGTCAACCAAAAAGGGTGTCTTGCTATTGATGTTCCATCTCTCTCTCTTGTGCATTTTTAACTCTGGTTGGAGCACAGGTCCTCGGCCAAATCCCCTCAAGTCTTCATATTTTTGACTATCACGTGCAGCTCCTGACAGCTCTTCCGTGTACAGTAAATTTCTGCCCCCACCTTTCTCTTCGTGTAGGCTATTACTAGAGTTTTTAAAATTTTGCTTTGCCTGCGAGTTCCTGGAAGAGACCCTTCATGTTATGTTCCCTCGGGTTTTCTCAAACTGTGTCCTATCCAGCGCCAACGTCTTTTCTTCACCTCTTGATTCACTGGGATATGTCTTGCTCTCCCTATCATACCATCTCAGTTCCTCTATTCTGAGTATACACCAGCTGATGAATGGTTGCTATTTATTAGTCATTGTTTTAAGTCGCTCTCCATGTTTCTGACCCATACAGCAGAACTGCTGTAACATTAGAGTTAAATATTCTAATTTTTGTTACCTACATATTTTCACAAATTTCCTAGTGTAATGAAATCTCCTCATGCATGGGACAGGAGGGCTATATCATCAGCGAAATCCAGATCGTCTAGTTTCTCGGTCACAGACCACTCAATGCCATTTCTGGTGGTAGTTATTGTTATTACATACAATACTGAGCTAAAACATTGTTACATTTCAGAACAACTTAGGATGTTATTGTTGTTTTCAAAATCCCAAGCAAGTAGGAGTTTTTACCCTTTTTCTTTTCTCATTTTCTTTATAGTCCCTTTATAAATATTCTTACTTAGTATTGAAATTGTTTTCTCTTGATTTCCATATATTTACGAGTTCAATGAAAGCTGCTCTTGACTTTTGTATTCTTATTTTGATATCGTTACCATTTTTGTTCCCCCTCAGTGTGGCTATAAATGTGTATCTCACTTTTTTACTTTCTACTCTTACCTTATTGGTACTGAAGGCGGCAGATTTGATTGTCCGATTTGATAATCTGACGAATATAATGAATAAGGACAAATTAACATCGTTAAGAAAGGCGGTTATACGCTAAAAGTTGGTTTATATATATATATATATATATATATATATATATATATATATATATATTTATACATTTGTGTATTCTTTTCATTCCCTCTCTGCAATCTGCATAAGATGTTCAAAGAAAGTAGCGCTCAGCCTTGTTCTGTAATGATACTATGGATAATCATGTGAGTTTTATTCTGAGTCTTATGATCTACATAATTTCCTAGCACATGTTCAGAAGTCATTTTTCAGCAACGCAGTCGCATTCAGCAATAGTCCATATCTTTAACTTGTCGAAATCATCCGCCTGCACAGCGTGTTCGTAGCGCGTTGGACTGCGGGTGACTAGCACTCTGTGTGTGCGGGTTCAATTCCGCGGACTGACAGAAAAGTCACAGGTTCCCCAGATTCAAGGTGTTCGTGGCACCGAACCGAGGGGTTACGATGTCCATGGCACCGAGCCGAAGAGCTGAAAGCTCAAGTGCTTCTGGATCGGAGAAAAAAGCAACTTGTCGAAAACGTCCGTTATGGCAAGCAAAGTCGTGTTCGTTCATGGACATTTTTCATTGGACATCATTTCGCTGATGATATAGCCATTCAGTACATACATGACATCTTTTTATGGACATTCCAATCAGTGCATACACGACATCTTTTCGTAATCATTCCATTCAATACATACACGATATCTTTTCATGGGCATTCCATTCAGTGCATACACGACATCTTTCCATGGACATTCCATTCAGTGCATACACATCTTTTAATGGACATTCCATTCAGTGCATACACGACATCTTTCCATGGACATTCCATTCAGTGCATACACATCTTTTAATGGACATTCCATTCAGTGCATACACGACATATTGTTCCAAACATGATTATACAACAAAATAGACAATAACAGAAATACACATACTTGAAGTATTTCCTATGTTACAGGAATTCCTACTCTGAAATGAGAAAGTCAGCATTTCATTAGTACCCAATGTTGATACAGAGGAATCAACAAGTTCAGATTAAGTTTTCATAATGTACAGGTGCATTTGGTAGAATTTAAGTTATATTTGCTGTTTTCACAAGACTAGATCACCCATCACAATACACATACAATCTAAGCAATGTTGTTACCCGTTTTTGTTTTGAGGAAAACAAAGACAATCTTTCAGCACGTAAGACAATAGAGGTTTGAAGTTTTAGTACATCTTACAGTGTCTTTCAATCAAGAGGGAAGTAAGCTACAGGGTGTTCAAGATAATTGCAGTCCCATTGACAATTCGAAAGTTGCCAGGTACACATTGAGTTGTGTTTATTTACTATTTAAACCGGTTCTGACTAGCTGGTCTTACGTCGCATTTGCTCATCGCCCCTTCCCGCACTACAATTACACACCGTCACACAACCTTGACCTATACTACGTCATAACTGAACCTTCCATTTCCATACATATATTCCAGATTAGCTCCATTCATAGGCTGCTTTTAAGTTGAACATCCTGTAGATCTATATCTTGTTCATTTACCTTTCTCTAACTCAAATTAAAAGAATATAAGTAGAGTCAATATCGTAATAAGAGGTATGGTGTACCAATCAAACAATGTACTGATAAAATGCATATATAGGTGGGAACAGTGGCGGCTCGTCATTAAGGGCCAGTGGGGCCAGACCCCACCAACAATAATGTGTAACGTGTATGTATTAGTTTACATATTTATTTGTTCATAATTATTACATGTAACGTGAGACTGATTAGCTTTGAAAGTTGAATATATAACGCTAAAATATCACATACAGTCTAAAATTCAGCCTCTTCCCTCCCTAATTAGTGTATTTCGCGCATTTATTTACTGTCTGACTCCACCAACGAAAATGATCACCAGCCGCCACTGGCCGGGGAAGATGGATATATAAATAGATAGAAAGACAGGCAGACAAACGGACGAGCATAGGGTAGATAGATAGATGATTGGATGGATAGATAAATAGGCATATAGATATCTAGATACATATATATATATCACAACTTCCTACATTTGTCCTTCATACAATCATAACTATCGCTCAAACTTACTTTATACTGTAACAGCTGTCTCCATTTAACGCCAAACAGGAACTCAGACCAGTTGTCAGCATAAAATACTATGTGGGCAACAGTAAATATGCTGTTTAGATATATACATTAATTTGCTGTCATTATTATGGCCTTATAACTGTTAGTATGTATTGCATTCACTTCTCTCAAGTACGATCATTGTTTTGTTCCAATATTTAATGTTTTATGTCTGGCTACATTCCCCTACAGGCATGTATACACACACAAACATTTATATTTATACATCAGCAGGTATGCTACAGTTGTAGCAGGGAATATGACACCACGTTTTTCCCTAGTCCCAAGCTTCATCTAGGCACGTATTTTTCAATTAAACAAAGGGGTAACCATATACCTGGTCTGTGAACGTATAATTACAGACCAGATATGTTACAAGGAGACTTTTCCTTACCTAGAAGTAAATTTATGCCTGTTTTTTCTTTCCTGGAGCCATAGAGGTTAATTGTATTTTTTTTTTTTTTGAAACGTCTGGGTGAGTGTCCGGTCAAAAATATAAATTAGCTGGGTTTTTCCAAACCAACAAACAGATTTGACCGTGAGAATTATACTAACAGGACAATGACTGATTTGGAAACAAAGAAAATTGCCAGTGGATAAATAGAATACATATTGTAGATTCGAGACGCATTCGGATAGAGACAGAGAGGTACCCAGGAACAGTCAGTGTAGGTAGTCCCGAGACAGACTTCAACAGTTAATATTCGACAGTCAGAAAGAGTGAAGACACAACTTTAGATACGCATTCGGATAGAGACAGAGGAACAGAGAGGTACCCAGGGACAGGCAGTGAGGGTAGTCAATTCTCATTCAGACAGAGGGACAGAGAGTAGGTAGTCTGAGTCTGAGACAGTTACAGACAGAAAGAGTAAAGAGACAACTTCACACACACTTGAGAGACGCATTCGGATAGAGACAGAGGAACAGAGAGGTACCCAGGAACAGGCAGTGAGGGTAGTCTGAGACAGTTACAGACAAGAAGAATTGACTAGTCAAGAAGTGTTGTCTAGAACTGAAGAGACACACACAGTCAATATTCACCAGCAGACAGACTAGAAGAGATACACATACTATCTAGAGAACACAACACTAAAGAACAGATTGATTCAGCCATTCAGAGGGGCTGAGACAGACCAAAGGGACAGTCAGTGTAGGTAGTCCTGAGACAGACTTCAACAGTCAATATTCGCCAGTCAGAAAGAGTAAAGAGTCACACACAGAAGGATTCGACTATTCAGGAAGTGTAGTCTACATCAGACAGAGACCTACGTAGAGACAGACCCAGCGACAGGTCTGAGACAATCACAGAGGCTACAAGTCTTATTATAGTTAACACGTATGCTATAGTCTGAGACAACCGTCTCCCTTCTCACTCGGAAGTCTTCAACTTCACCAAATAATCCAGCCATATAGAGAACATAAACTAACACCATCGATCTGAGACAACCGTCTCCCAATAACTTTAAAGTTTATATCATCATCGAAGAGATTAGTTTTGAGACTCTCCAGCTAGACGGATTAAGTTATGTCTTACTTCCAGTGGAGATAACTTAGGGTTGAGAACTATAGGTATGTTTGTGTAGAGTATAATGTATATGGGAAAATTACTTAAACATTTTTTTGTTAGAGACATTCTTTTATGTGTTAATGTTTGGTTATATATATTAATTTGGTTGTGTTTATGCTATTGGTAGTGATGTATTCTTATGAATTTTTAGAAGTTAAATAAATATATTAACATTGATACAGACTTGGGTAAGACAGAGGGAGAATGTCTGGATATGAATGTTCCAATTGATACAGACTTGGGTAAGACAGAGGGAGAATGTCTGCATATGAATGTTCCAATTGATACAGACTTGGGTAAGACAGAGGAGAATGTCTGGATATGAATGTTCCAATTGATACAGACTTGGGTAAGACAGAGGGAGAATGTCTGCATATGAATGTTCAGAAAGATATGTATGAGCGTTGAGATAATATTAGTAGCTTATCAGAAGCATCAGGAGGCCCCACGATTACACAGTGGGGAAGTAGGGAAAAGGGGAGGTTATGACGATTGTATTGCGTTCCGTAGATCGTGGGTTTGAATCAGGACCGTTCCGTTCAAGAATGGCTTTTTTTCGGAGATCCCTAGGAATGTTACCGGAGCTACGGAGTTCCTGCTTTGTATAATACTCTCGGCAGCTGGCGTGCAATTTCTGCACAGATGGACCGATCCATATGCGGAAATCCAGGGCATAAAGTAAGTCCTTCGTCTTTACATTCTTTTCGGGTATGCTAAGGGAACGATAGCTGCAGGAGATAGCTAGAGATAGGAAGACTTGGCATGAGTTGGTTGAAGGCCTATGCCCCATTACTGGTTAAAAATACAAAGAGAGAGAGAGAGAGAGAGAGAGAAGGGAACGCTATTGCTATTATCACAACCGCATAGCGTAACTATTTTTATAGTTTTATTTTAAATTAATATGCAACATTTTAACATCCATGAACATAGACACCAATATAATGTAGGATACCTCAGAAGTCAAGAAACAAAGGAACAGTTCACGGTCACAGTCTCTAATAAGTATGAGGTGTTGCGGCAATTAGAAGATGAGGTGAGTGCGGAAGAATGCTGGCAGCAAGCCAAAAATATTTGGAATGAAACATGCACAGAGGTTTTAGGAAAGAAGGAGCGGAATCATAAGGCATGGATAACTCCAGAAACTCTCAAGGAAATAGAAGAAAGGAAAAAGAGGAAAGCAGATTTAAATAATAGCAAAACTAGAACTGCCAAAGCCATAGCCCAGGAAAAGTACACAGAAGCTAGCAAGAAAGTGAAGAAACAAATAAAGTTAGATAAAAGACAATACGTAGAAGATCTAGCAAGAGAAGCAGAGGTAGCTGCAGGAAAAGGAAACCTTAGGGATCTTTACAATATCACTAGAAAGCTAGCAGGAAAATACAGACCATCAAATGGGTTGATCAAAAATAGTAGTGGGAAACTATCACTAATGTTAGAGACCAAATGGAAAGATGGATGGAATACTTCAAGGAACTCCTGAACAGACCAGCACCTACAAACCCCCAGATATCCAACCGGCAGAAATTGACTTGGACATCAACTGTGAGAAACCATCCAAGGAGGAGATTAGTAAAGCCATTAAACTTTTAAAAGATGGAAAAGCTGCCGGTCCAGATGGTATTCCAGCAGAGGCGGTTAAAGCCAACATAAACACATCCACAGAAATACTGTATAAATTATTTAGCAGAATCTGGGAGACCGAAGAAATACCAGCAAACTGGAGAGAAGGATACCTGGTGAAGCTACCAAAGAAAGGGACCTTCAGAAGTGTGACAACTATAGGGGAATAATGCTGTTGTCAGTACCTGGGAAAATACTAAGCAGAGTCATCCTGGAGAGACTGAGAGATGCCATCGATATAAAGCTAAGAGATGAACAGGCAGGCTTCCGACCAAATAGATCCTGTGCTGACCAGATAGCCACATTACGTATAATAATAGAGCAAAGTATTGAATGGAAATCCCCACTTTATATCGGATTTGTTGATTATGAGAAGGCTTTTGACAGTATTGATAGGGAAACCCTTTGAAAATTAATGAGGCATTATGGAATCCCACAGAAAATTATTAACCTAATAAAAGCAACATATACAGATATGAAATGTAGAGTTCTTCATGAAGGTAAACTAACAGATACTTTTGGAATAGAAACAGGAGTGCGTCGGGGATGTCTTCTATCACCTTTGTTGTTCTTACTGACAATAGACTGGATTATGAAGACCACAGTAACTAACACCAGAAATGGAATCAATGGACTCTGACAGAGCAACTAGATGATCTGGACTTCGCTGATGATATAGCCCTTCTGTCACATACACGAAATCAGATGCAGGATAAGCTAAACACATTGAATCAAAGGTCCCAGCAACTAGGGCTGAACATTCATAAGGGAAAGACAAAGATATTGAGAATTAACCAAGCAAACGACAACTCGATCTCCCTGATGGAAATCCCACTTCAAGAGGTAGAATCATACACATATTTGGGCAGCAACGTAGACAAAGAGGGTGGAACAGATAGAGATGTTAAAATAAGAATACAGAAGGCAAGAGGAGCTTTCATTGCACTGGGAAACATTTGGAAGTCCAAAGAAATCAAATCTAGAACAAAAATTCGGATATTTAACTCTAATGTTAAAGCAGTTCTACTGTATGGGTCAGAAACATGGAGAACAACTAAAACAATAGCGCATAAATTGCAAACATTCATCAACTGGTGTCTGCGCAGAATAGAGGAATAAGATGGTATGATAGGGTCACAAATGAGGAACTTATGGAGAGAACAAGACAGATTCAGTGAACGAACAGGTTAAAAAGACGCTGGCGCTGGATAGGACACACTTTGCGAAAACCGGAGGGAATATAACAAGAAGGGTCCTTGCCTGGAACCCGCAGGGACAGCGAAAGAAGGGGAGGCCGAGAAATACATGGAGACGAGATTTGGAGGCGGAGATCAACAATATAAAGAAGAGCTGGAGGAGCTGCAGGAGATAGCTAGAGATAGGAAGACTTGGCATGAGTTGGTTGAGGGCCTATGCCCCAACCCGGGTAAAAGGCAAAGAGAGAGAAGAGAAAATGCAACATTTGAGTAATAAAATTTGTTTCCAGAATAAAGTCACATATTAGTTAGGTAGTCGTTGTTCCAACTTTACAAAAACGGGTTGCCCTATAATTGTTCCGTTCCTGCCAGCGAGCACCACTCAAAATGCTCATTATTGTCTCATGCTAGGGAATGCTAACCCGAAACAAATGCTTGCAGAAAACGGATGCACCAGGCCGTAAGGCGCATAACATGGTGCAACGACACCTCACAATGAGGAATGGGATAACGGATTCTACGGCCGTCAATCTGCCTCTGAGATTTAGCCACGCGGTAAGAATGTCAGACCCACCATCACGAGGGTGGCCAAAACTTACTGCAGGAAGAGGTCGGCACAAACGGGAAACAGAAATCATAGGAATTATATCCTACAGAACTGCCCCCAGTATGCAGACTTGAGAAGAAAGAGCTGACCCACTTACACTAGCGTCCAAGACAAACTGTATGGCGTGGCTGATAATCTGAGGCAGAAGTCTGCCTTTATTAGAGAATCCGAAATGCCAATCTAGTGAGAACGCAGAAGAAGAAGTCTCATGCAAACTCGTGATGGAAACAGAAGTTCTAACACACACCGTCAGGACAAAAAAAAAAGCAGTCAGCAAAGGTAATATTGCATAAGGCAACCGCTAGATCGCCGACAGCTAGTGGTCCACCATTTTCTAAAAACGCAGTTCACAACAGAACCACCACGGGGAAAAAAGCATTTAGAATGAAATTTCCTCTACACTAACGCTGCTCTAAATCTATAGCCAATTAACATCCATAATTGTTTATTTGTTCTATTTCAGAATTTTTATTTCATCTTAAACATCTATTATTCAGCATGATACAAAGACATATGTTGGTGAAAGATTTGTTAACATAATTAGCATAAATGTTTATTGATGCACTTGCATATTTAATTTCAAGCTTTTTGAGGGGGGAAGGGGTTTCCACCTTCTCACATCAACCATTCCCTTCAACTTTCACGAGGAACTTACATTGCTACAAAAAATGAAAGATGCAGAAGGCTGAACGGAAATCCTCCAAAGGTACAGTGTTCCAGCACCACAGCCTTATCCTGCAAGTCATCCTTTACCAGAAGTAAGTCGATTAGACAATTTGCTAGTTCCATTTTGGAATTTCTGGCACCTTTGTCCTTTCATGTCTGTCTTTGTTATTACACAGTATTGTAGGGAAGCAAATCTGAAAAGAAAAAAACGTTTTATTTTCTCTTTCTCCCTTCTCTCTTTTCCTGAATCTGTGCATGCGCAATTGTAGTTTTGTTTTTCTTTTCTTAAAAAAAAAAAAACCCGCACACATACAAACACACATTAAACCTTCCATATTAATATAAACGATGACTTTCAATTTGTAAAGGCTGTGATTGAAGTGCAATTTTAGTTCAACAAAAGACAAGACATAAATAACAACATACAAATTCCACGAGGCTGTAAGATTAGCTGGAAAGAATATATTGGGATACTGAAAATAATTGGAGGGGGGAAGGGTCTCTATAGCGAAGTGGTTAAGACGTTTGCCTGTTGCTTGTGGGTTCGAATCCGGACCAAATCACATATGCAATTTTCTCATGAGATCCCTAGATTTGTTGCTGATCCCTATGATTGTTGCTAGAGCTACAGAGTCCGTGCTTTGTGTACCACCTCGCATATGGTCTGGTATTTATGCCGAAGGGGAGGAGCCATTTGGGGAAACCGTGTGCAATAAAGTCAACCATTCGCATTTAGACCCATTAGAAAGAAAATGAAAAAAGTATGGGATTTAACAGCAACATGGGTTTCAAATAGCAAATGAAAGAGATACAAAAAAGGTTATTGAGCACAAAATCACTTAAACTAAAGGATAAATATGTGTGTGTGTGGGGGGAAAGTGATTATTTCTCTCTCATCTGATTTAAATAAGTATTATATTTCTATCCACCAACCTGATTGATTATCACTCTAACCATCCAAAGTAAAGTATGAGGTGATACGAACTATCAGTATCACTCTTAGATCTAACAAACTGAACAAACATCTACACAGGCTACGATTATCCCCATCCCCTCTGTGTGCCTTTGACACTGCTGAGTAAACAACAGAACATGTCCTGCAAGACTGTTCCCTGTATGTCCTCCCCTGAAAGGAATGCTGGAACTACAACCCAACACTACATGGCACCAGAGATGAGCTCCAGACAACAGTGGACGTCATCATAAGAATGCGTCTAACGGTATAATCATTAAAATAGCGATCGCAAAGAAGAAGAAAACTCTTAGATCAAAGAAGGAAAGAGACAAAAAATAAGATAAAAAAAAAAAATGATGCAAATCAGCACTCCTTAATATATATCAATCAAGTGCCTTGCCTACCGGCCTAGGTGAACATGTCTCTCCGCAACTCTCTCTCTCTCCTCGATGCAGTTAATAAGTTCTGACGTCGATCTTTTGTCGAACAACGATGTTAAAGAATCCAACGCCTTCTTCGTCTGTCTTCCACAAACTCTCCTTCCCTGAATTTTACCCATTGCCACCAAATGTTCTAAATCTTCTCGTCACATTATATGCACGAAGAACCTTGATTGTCTGATTCTTATTCTTTTGATAACATTTCTTTGTGTGCAGGCCTGTTTTAAAAACTCATCATTTGTTTTCTTCGCTGTCCATGAAATTGTCAGCATTCTTCTGTAGAACCATATCTCCGTGGCTTCCAATGATTTTATTGATTGCTTAGTCATTGTCCATGATATGCTGCCACACATACGTATTGGTTCAATATAGCACTGGCATACTCGTTTCCGCTGTGTCATTGGTAGTGAATTCACGAATAATGTGTTTTCCATAATATACTATATCATAATTTTCCATGTACAACATACTGAGAAATATATGAACCAGGTATAAGTTTGGCACAACTAATATGTGTACCTGTGGTGCAACCTCTACGATAGTTGAACATGTTGCAGACCTGTTCAGTATATGATAGTGAACGTAGTAGAACATGGTCCTACTCTGCTTCTCTTTGTGAACAACTTTACGGCAATGTTGGTAGCCTAGAGTTGACAGCTAACTATGTATATTAACGAAGAAGCCTGAAAGCGAAACAAGGAAGAAGAATCTTACTAAACATATGTTGCTAAGTAGAGCGCATATCTTGTTATATATTTATGTACATAATAAGGGCACCTTCATAAAAGTATACATACAGTATAATCTTATACTATATCTATTGACCGAAGTCCGTCTCCAAGGATTTTTCACCAAGAACGCATATTCAATTTATTGTGCTCAGAATAAGACCGGTCCAAATCTGTACTTTGCAGATGTCAAGCTCATCTGTTTCATGTTGAGGTATTAATTATTACATAAGTTGTATTTTCTGACACTCTATGATACTGCGATCAAAAGCCGCGGTGATGGAACCATGTCACCAGTGTACTTGTTAAATATAGTGTGTGAATCCCGCAGAGTTCAAAATGTTCTTCGCTACTAATTTGTTGTTGTGTGGTACTTCATAAACTGACACACGAGAAATTAATAAGCACCATTTTACTGAAGACATGTGGCATAGTTTTGTTTTGAACATACTTAACTAATGATTACCACTCTTTAACGCTTGAAAATCGTGGCATATCCTTTGCAGGACGTAGCCATCAACCATAGTAAACGAGTCGTTGATTTTCTAGGCACCACTTATACATTCAGTAGTTTGCCATTGCTTTCTGAACGGTGAGGTCTATTGTTACTTTTTGTAAAAATGCCACGGAAACGAATATGCTTAAACTCTTAGTATACACTAAAATCACATTTTTATACGTTATCGTTTGAGAATTAATGATTTTCCGAAGCGACGAAAAATACATGTTTATGAAGCGCACACAAAAGCCCATTCAATAAATTTATTACACTAACGCTGAGAGCAAAACAGGATTAGAGAAAAGAAGTCTCCGAAGACAATATACTTCAAAATAATGCGTTCAAATAGCACAACAGTGTATTCTTTCTGCGTAGTACAGGAAATTTCCGCTGTTATACTTGCATAAGTGCGCAACATATCATTGTTTCTTCGTGGTTCGCATTCAGACTTTCACGTTACGAAGATGTGGCAAACACGTCAAACAAATTACTCATGTAGTTTTACAAAATACGACAACAATGACAATACACAGCAACGTTTCGATCAAAGGGCATTTTGGTCGAAACGTTGCTGTGTATTGTCATTGTTGTCGTATTTGTAAAACTACATACTGTTTTTACGTGTTTCACCATTGCTACATAGTTTTACTGCAGTCTTCCCTTATATCGTAGCAAAGATAGCAGTCAGCAATAGGTAACTAACATTGCTGCTCTAATGTTTTTCGTGAAAGGACAATATGACGTGGCCATTTGTTTCTCTGTTCGCTATTCGTATTGTGAATAATTATAATGTTGGAGGAACGGATAAACACATGACCTCGTCCTATCTCCCTTTATTAAAAAAGACCAAATATGACCCAACAAACTATTTATTCCGAAAGCAACATACCTCAATATTCAGACTCCGGATGAGCCATTGTAGGCTCCGAAGTCATATATACAGAAGTTTAACTGAGTAACACCATTTCTTAAAATGATTAGTTTCTGATGGCACCAATATACTTGATGACATAGTTGCTTTCAAATAGCACAGTAATGTGTGCTTTCTGCGCGAGAACAGGGAATTTCCGCATGTATACTTGATACATAGGAAGTGTGCAAACATCTTAGGTTGAAAGTGGCGTGTCTCGGCCACATAGAGGCTTAATCCACCACCTAACAAACAAACCCACACGTACTTTTCAGGGCTAGTCAGATCAACACCAAGTTCTTTTCAGGGCCACAGTCATATCAAAACCAAAAGTCCTTCCCAAACAATTTTAATACCCACTTTAAAGTGTTTTATCGTGTATACACAAACATACACATGAACAAATATTTACTTACTAATGAAGCTTAATGAGATCTTATCGTTTGGTAATATTTGGTTCTCAGTTTGTTAAATAGAATTTAGGAAGTCTCCTCTATTACAAATCTACAGTCGGTTTCGTTGCTTTTGTATTAGCAACATTACTGCATTGAACCACTAAATATGAAGCTGAGAGAGCTATGATGAGAAATTTAGCTTCATGCTAAAGAACAGGATACCTAATGCGCTCGTTCTCTCTCGTCTTTTAAACCCCGGTTGGTGCATATGCTCTCAGCAAACTCAAGTCCTCCCATATTTAGCTACCTCTTTCAGTTCCTTAAAGCTCCACCTCCAAATTTATTCTCTAAGTACTTGAAGGCCTTCCTCTCTTTTGCTTTGCCTGTGGGTTTCAGGAAAGCGCCATTCTTGTTATGTCCATTCAGGTTTTCTCAAGGTGTGTCCTCCACAGCGACCTTTTACACCTCTTGGTACACTGGGATCTGTCTCATTCTTTCCATAAGCTCTTCATTTGTGACCCTATCATACCATCCCCGTCCCTCTAATCTGCTCAGATCACCAGTTGGTGAATATTTGCAATTTATTGGTTATTATTTTAGTCGTTCCCCGTGTTCATGACCCAGACCAGCTTTTATATTGGAGCTAAATATTGTAATTATGGTTCTAGATTTGATTTCTTCAGACTTCCACAAATTTCCAATTGCGATAAAAGTTCCTCTTACCTTCTGTATTCTTATATCAGTATCTCCGCCTGTGTGGTGCCGGGTCCGCAAGGGAAGCAAAGAATAGTACCACTGCGACCTACAAAGCATGTCGTAGGAGGCGACTGATGTAGGACCTAGGGAAGCTACCTAGTAAATAAAAAGCATCGCAGAAATTGGATGTGCTGGCCTACTTGTGGGCGCATAACTGGCACAACGTGCAATCACTCTTAGGCTCAGATCACATACAAACCACACAGAAGTGGTCGATATGGAGCGTTCATTGAAAAAGATATCCCTATCTGTTAATCACTCTTTGTCTACTTTGTTGGTCAAGTATGTTTATCATTCTACCTCTTAAAGTTGGGTTTCATCTCCAGACATGTTCATAGGTGTTCTATCTTCTTCGCAATATCTTCAATAGCTTCCAGTGACTAACTATACCAGTTTGATGTTGATTGATGAGCCTACTCGTACGCCTGTTGTGCTATTTTCTAGCCACTTCAATCTTCAACCACTTTTTGCAATCTAGCAGTATAAGTGGTTATTCTAGAGCAAATACAGAAGATTAATAAACATTAGACTAAAACGCTGGCTTTCATCGAGATGATAACTTTACAAAACGGCAAACAAACTGCGATATTACAAGTATATTAAAAGACAATGTATTGGAAACATGAAATTATTTTCAATCACAATGGCGAAACACATAATAACAAAGTACTGTAGTTTTACAAAATACAAAAACTACACAGCAACGTTTCGACCAAAAGGCCGTTATCAAACAAACGATACAACAGGAGTGACAAATTTCACAATTGCAATCACAAGGAAACCAAGTAAAGCAGACATAAGTTGAGCTTAAGGATCACATACTGCAAATGTTTTCAGTTCTAGAGACAAAACGGGATGGTAGCTATCATGGAAGCATTTCATCAATCTTGTTTCCTTGCGGTGTCACTGTTACATATAGGCTGCAAGAGATGTCCCTCCTATGCACCTCTGCTATCCTCTCCCCATTTATTTTGTGCATCATTGCCTACTGTGGTAAACTATTTGAAAGCAATTGTGTTATGTCGTTGAACGATTTGACCTGTTGTTTCTGGATGAATTATGTTGCTGCTTTTACACACACTTTAGACAAGATTGTATTATTTATGATTTTCTCTCTTCTTGATACATTGAATATTCTCAAGGATCTGATTACTGTTGTAATATTTCTTTCAGTTCTAGGAACAAAAAAGGATGGAAGCTATCAGAGGCTTTCCCATGTTAAAATGACATTAAGGTGTATTGTGACCAGGTTGCATGTACAATAGCAAATATGATCCCAAGTCAGATGAAATAACACATCAGAAAAATATATATTTGTTTATTGCAAATACCACACAATACAAAAAAATAGTCAAAGGATAATTTAACATCCACTTTTCGACTATTGCCTATGAAGACTTTGGCGCTTAGGTTGCAAAAAAACATACACCATTCTTCTTTTCTTTACCAACCTCTAAAATGTGTTCAAACTATTTTTTCAGTTCCATTTTTTAATGGTCTTCTCAGGGTCATTTCTCTCTCTCTCGCACGATCACTGCTTAGACTGATGCACCAGATTTCCCCATAAATTCTGTTGCTGTTTTAGGGACGCTGTCCTTCCGTACAGCTTCTCATTTAGCTCGGTATTTTCAAGCCAGGTTACATTTCTCAGGCCAGCTAGCAGTGGGCAGTCTTGTAGTAGGTGTTTTGCTGTCATGTCTGCCTGCTCGCAGTGGCACAGGCTAGTTGTGCCAATTTTAAATGTGTTGTACAGCTGGTACCGGAGTCTGTTATGGCCAGTACGGAGGCGGAAAATCACAACTCGTTTGCTACGAGACAGACCATAGTACCCATCTTTGGCGCTGCATTGAGGGTAGTCTTGCGGCCACTTCTCTCTATATCGCCATCTGATGGTTGTTTTAGCCTCCTCGTAGCTGATTTTGTAATCAGTCTGCGGCAGTCGCCCTTCTGCCTTTGCTAGCATGTCTGCCTCTTTGTTTCCACTTATACTGCAGTGTGATGGGATCCACTGTTTGAATGAGTTTGTTAATACTCCGAGGATCGTTTCTAGCTTGTTCAGCTCCGTGCCGGTTGGGCTTTTTAGTGCTTTCACAGACGACAGGGTGTCCATGAATATCACTACTTTGTTATGTGAGGTGTTGCTTCTCTCTAGGATCATTTCGCGCTATTCTTAGTGCCTCCGTCTCTGCACGGTAGTTGTTTGAGTACTTTCATGTGGCTATTGACTTCATAACCTTCACTTTCTGTGGGAGTTTAAGCACTATTCGTCCTCCTCCATCACTAATTGCGTCCTTTGCCGATCCGTCGGTGTGCGCGTGTGTCCACACTCTCTCAGGGTACTCTTTCGCTATGAATTCTTCTCTGGGTCATTTTGGGTTTTCCTCATTTTCACTTACCATACGGTGTCCATCTAAGTGTAGTTTTTGTAACAGAATTCCATTTATAATAACAGTTCAACTCTGTTGCCTGTAATCTCTTCCTATATTTCTTCTAGAAAATCTCTTCTTGTTCTCAACTTTCCTTGAAGAATACAGTATCAACGAATTTCTTCCAACCAGATCTGTCTTGCATGGTGTCAGATCTGATTGGTAATATGTAAAGCAGTCAACTCATGTCCAGTATAAACACATAACAAATTTTACTTTTCAATTTGAAAAAGTGATATTACATATATTTAGTTATCCATTCATTAATTTTTCTCTAGACTAATTCAACAATTAGTCTCAAGAAATGAGAATCAATTTTTTTAAAGTTGTCTCACTTTTATTATTCCCCATCTCTTGATCTGTTTTTTTTTAATGTGACAGTTCATATGTTGACTATGTCTCTGATACTGTTTCATCATAGTTAGCTGTGTTATCTTCACATCGAAAGTTGGATTTCCAAAAAATTTCGTTCTCAGCAACCTCTCTCTTTGTTTCCATTCCATTTATATCTTTGTCTTCCCATTACTCTGAAATGTTTTCTTAAATATGGCATCCAGCGATGTATCATACCTTTTAATGTAACTAAATACTATTTTTGGTAAACTTTTTTTGGAGTGATTCTCTTCTAGTTGTTGCGTAATTCTTTGTTAGTTTTCTTACCTTCCATTGTAATCTCTTAACTCTTCTGTATATACACACCTTGTGAGCTTAGATTCTGATTTTCAGCCATTTGTTCATTGTTCACTCTTCCATCCATACAACAATGTTAAATATACATCACACTTGATGATTCTAAGGTTTTTTCACCCTTCCCATGCTATTAAATGTATTTTTGGTAATACATTTTCTATTAACTTCCATTTTACTTCTAAAGAGTCTAAAGTCAAGGAATTGACTTCAATGCATTCAGTTTTACCCCATATGGCTTGGTCCTCTCCAGAAAATGGCATGCCACCTGCAGAGAGTATTGCATAAAGCATGAACTCTGTACTGCCCGCAAAAATCCTAGGTGTCTCTGGAAAAATGCACCTGTGAACAGAATGGTGTGATCTGAATTAGAAGCCACAACCCTTCGGAGCGTAAGGCCTAACCACTTAGCCACAGAAATCCCTGTTTATTTCTACAAATATTTGCTATTATAATTCCAAGATATACCAAGCTTGATACTTGTTTTATCAGAATATAAAATTCCATTATGAAAAACTCTCTCTCTCTCTCTCTTTGCCTTTTTTACACCGGGTTGGGGCATAGGCCCTCAACCAACTCATGCCAAGTCTTCCTATCTCTAGCTATCTCCTGCAGCTCCCTCCAGCTCTTCTTTATATTGTTGATCTCCGCCTCCAAATCTCGTCTCCATGTATTTCTCGGCCTCCCTTCTTTCGCTGTCCCTGCAGGTTCCAGGCAAGGACCCTTCTTGTTATATTCCCCTCCGGTTTTGCAAAGTGTGTCCTATCCAGCGCCAGCGTCTTTTTTAACCTGTTCGTTCACTGGAATCTGTCTTGTTCTCTCCATAAGTTCCTCATTTGTGACCCTATCATACCCTCTTATTCCCTCTATTCTGCGAAGACACCAGTTGATGAATGTTTGCAATTTATGCGCTATTGTTTTAGTTGTTCTCCATGTTTCTGACCCATACAGTAGAACTGCTTTAACATTAGAGTTAAATATCCGAATTTTTGTTCTAGATTTGATTTCTTTGGACTTCCAAATGTTTCCCAGTGCAATGAAAGCTCCTCTTGCCTTCTGTATTCTTATTTTAACATCTCTATCTGTTCCACCCTCTTTGTCTACGTTGCTGCCCAAATATGTGTATGATTCTACCTCTTGAAGTGGGATTTCCCCAGGGAGATCGAGTTGTCGTTGCTTGGTTAATTCTCAATATCTTTGTCTTTCCCTTATGAATGTTCAGCCCTAGTTGCTGGGACCTTTGATTCAATGTGTTAAGCTTATCCTGCATCTGATTTCGTGTATGTGACAGAAGGGCTATATCATCAGCGAAGTCCAGATCATCTAGTTTCTCTGTCAGAGTCCATTGGATTCCATTTCTGGTGTTAGTTACTGTGGTCTTCATAATCCAGTCTATTGTCAGTAAGAACAACAAAGGTGATAGAAGACATCCCTGACGCACTCCTGTTTCTATTCCGAATGTATCTGTTAGTTTACCTTCATGAAGAACTCTACATTTCATATCTGTATATGTTGCTTTTATTAGGTTAATAATTTTCTGTGGGATTCCATAATGCCTCATTAATTTCCAAAGGGTTTTCCTATCAATACTGTCAAAAGCCTTCTCATAATCAACAAATCCGATATAAAGTGGGGATTTCCATTCAATACTTTGCTCTATTATTATACGTAATGTGGCTATCTGGTCAGCACAGGATCTATTTGGTCGGAAGCCTGCCTGTTCATCTCTTAGCTTTATATCGATGGCATCTCTCAGTCTCTCCAGGATGACTCTGCTTAGTATTTTCCCAGGTACTGACAACAGCATTATTCCCCTATAGTTTTCACACTTCTGAAGGTCCCCTTTCTTTGGTAGCTTCACCAGGTATCCTTCTCTCCAGTTTGCTGGTATTTCTTCGGTCTCCCAGATTCTGCTAAATAATTTATACAGTATTTCTGTGGATGTGTTTATGTTGGCTTTAACCGCCTCTGCTGGAATACCATCTGGACCGGCCGCTTTTCCATCTTTAAAAGTTTAATGGCTTTACTAATCTCCTCCTTGGATGGTTTCTCACAGTTGATGTCCAAGTCAATTTCTGTAATCCTGCTCTTACCAAACCCATCTGTTATGCAGCTTTCCCAACCTCTCTTTTCCCTGGCAAAAAATTACCGCTTCAGTACATTTTTTCCCCAGAAAAACATGTCCAACTGAACAGTGGTGGTTGTTATTTCAAACCCCCAACGAAAGTAAGAGTTTTCACCATTTTCTCTCATTTTCAGATTGTGTTCTCCAGAGTTTTCTTTCATGCACAGAAGACTGCAACTCCTGGCAGTTAGCTCAATTTTCAGAGGTGAAGTCTCCTACTCTGAGGGGCTCATGGTGAACAGCAATGCTACTCTGTTACATGGATTTGAATCATGTATAGAACAGTCATTGAATCCTGTAAAGAACAGTTCCTAGATGTTGCCCTGAATAAAAATCATGAGATATCCAAGAAGTATCACATCTGGTGTGTATAGCTCACTAACACATATCTTCAAATTCCTCCATATCATCGTCATTACCATCATCATCATCTTCCTCTTCAAAGCCACTAATGAAGTCCTCACCTGAAAGAAAAATAATGTGAAAAAACTATATTACACAATCTTAATTTTGTTTCTGAAAAACATTGAATATTTAAAAAATAATTTTGTTTGTCAGTATGTGTGTGTTCAACAGAGGTTGACTATTCCTGTTTAACCAAAAAATTGAATATGACCACCTTCTTCTTAGAACGTTCTATATTGACCACTTGTTAATCACTCTGTGATTTGTATATGATCTGAGTCTAAGAGCGATTGCACGTTGTGCCAGTACAAGTAGGCCAGCACATCCGACTTCCGCGATACTTTTTAATTTACTAGGGTAGCCGCCCTAGGTCCTACATCAGTCACCTTATACGACATGCCTTGTAGGTTGCAGTGGTACCATTCATTGCTTCCCTTGTGGGCCCCAGCACCACATGGGCGGTTTTTGACTTTCAAAGCATCTTGTTAATTATTTCACATATAACGCACATTTAACCACAAACGATTCTGTTAATCTAAACATTAGTGAAACTGAGCACTTTTTATGGTTCTAAGAGATTCTGCATATCTGCTATTAACATAAAAGATCACTGACATAGTTCCATTCACATCAAGATACTAGTGTAATAAAACAGGCAGGTACAATTGCTGAGGTCGCCCGAGTGGTTACCGGGCCCAAATTTGGGATGTAAAGAATAGAACCACTGTTACCTACCACGCATGTCATAAGAGGCGACTAAGGAGGTTTGGCTGAAATCGGATGCACATGTCCTAAATGTGTAGAAGTCTATGCGTGTAGGGGCCTACCAAACCAATGTGCAACGTATACACGTTCTTGGCAAAGATCAAACATATCACAAAGTGTGATTAAAATTGGTCGTAAAGAACGAACGCAAAGAAGAAGAGAATTGCTGAGGTGACAGGTTAACAAATGGCAAACTGTACAGTGTTTCTTTTTTAACTGTCTTACCTTGAAGATTTTCAATATTAATATTAAGATCCAGATATTCCTTGTTCACATCTGTAGCGTTCTCATACATCTGAAAAAATGATACAAACATTTACTGAAAATACCCAAAAAAGTTTAGAAACAATTTTTCTAAAACTGTTTTTATGATTTATAAAAATTATACTGTTGATATATTTATAACACATATAAAAAACAAAAACTCTTCCATCAATTTTACTGCAAGTTCCTCTGGTTTCAACGAATCTCGTTTTCTCCCAAAAACATGATTTATTTTAAAACTGTCAGTCATCCAACCACAGTACCGGTAGCTTCAATGAATATAATTTTCTTAATGCCACACATAGGCTTCATCAGTTAAAAAAGTAAAGGAACCCTTTCATACCTTGTGGTATATAGGGCAATATAGTGTTAGGTCTGTATCGTTCATTGACCATTGGCACATGATGGGTGATGTGGTCAGCATCACACTGGCCGCCTTTACTTTCCCAGAGCAGGTCCAGTACCCAATTGAGGCTTTGTTGACCTGAGAGCCGTCATGGTCGGGAAAAATAGGTTTCATCAGAATCAGAAATAATGCTGTTCTAATAGTCCCCCTCCCTGCCGAGCTGACACTCTTGAAGAATATACTTCTTCTTCTGCATCTAGTTCATTGGTCATGCTAAATCATCCAGCTTGTCACCAGAACTATCAATAATAATGTCCCATGTATTTATGTGTGTGCTCTGATTTATATTTAGGTCACTTAAATGTGGAGACTAGCCACTGTCCTTTTGCACTGAAGTCTTCTCCCAGTCTGAAGCCCCTAAGGCAGACAAAAATTCAGAACAATTTGCAGCATCCCCTGACTTTATGATATGCATGGTAAAACACTTAGTCCTATTAGAAATGTAAGAAAAATACTGATGTCATGTGCACAAACTGCAGCAATCGATTTAAGAGTAGGATGTGTGTCACCGTCCAGATAAGATTTGAGATACTTCTTCTTCTGCATCTCACTAGATTGGGATTTCGGATTCTCTAACAAAGGCAGCCGTCTGCCTCAGATCATCAGCCACGCCATACAGTTTGTCTTGGACGCTCGTGTAAGTGGGCCACCTCTTTATTTGAGATACTAAAAGTCAGATTAAATTCCAACCAAATCTAGCATCATGAAACAATGTGGAGAATGAATCTAAACAAAAAGAAAACATATGACAAAATGGGATGTGTTGGGATTGAAAGGGAAAGATATTACAGCTTCACTGTAAGCACAGCCGAACATATTCCTCTCGTACTGTTATATGTTTCATATGGCCAGCAAGTAATTTCTCCATACTGCTTTGTCTTGGGCAACTCGCTCAATTTCTTCGATGGAATTCAGTCTGATATTTCTTGCCTCTCTCAGCAAAGTTCATTTCAGGGTTTCCCTATCCCTAGGGTGTCCCCTCTTTCTTGAACCCTTTGTCTCCCATTTCAATGTCTGCTTTGGTATTCTTTGACCATTTTTTCTCAATGTATGCCAACATATCTCCATCTTCTCCTTCTTATAACAGTTGTTACTAGTGGTTGACCAGACATTTCTCCGAATTCATCACTTCTAATTGGCTGAAATCAGATGCATGTGTCCTAAACATGTAGAAGTCTATGTGTTTAGGGGCCTACCAAACCAATGTGCAACGTATACATGTTCTTGACAAAGATCAAACATATCACAAAGAGAGATTAAAATTGGTCGTAATTAAAGAACGTACGCAAAGAAGAAAGATTACTTATAAATTTGTAGCATTTTATGTTCATTATTTTTCGGAGATATCTATTTTCAAATGCATTCAACTTGCTTTCTATATCTTTAGTCATTTTCCAACTCTCGCTGGCATATGTTAAGATTGATTCAACATTGGAATTGAAAATTCTTAATTTTTTAAAAACTATATAACCTGCAGTTCCATATTTCATTTAGACTTTTTGCCTGTGTGGTGCTGGGGCCCTAAGGAAGCAAAGAATAGTACCACTGTGACCTAAAAAGCATCGCAGAAATCGGATGTGCTGGCCTACTTGGCACAATGTACAATTGCTCTTAGGCTCAAATCACATAGAGTGGTTAACAAGTGGTCGATATGGAGCGTTCGAAGAAGAATTTACACTTTTAAAAGCTGATATATAAATACTTATAAGCATATGGAACAACAAAATTATGCTGTGATTAATGATGTTAATACCTAAAGAAACACTTTTACGTAGCAGTTATAAGTCTGTTAGGTAAAATATAATACCAGTAGTCTTATTTCCTTAAGTCCATATGTGGTCACTAGCTGGGAAAAGAAAACGTGGAGGACCACTCTTCGAAGAACCATCCAACAAGAAAGTAAACTATTGGGATGTAAAACCATACAAGATCTCCAACTGCTAGCAACGAACCGCATCACATGGAGATCTTAAACCTCTGCCCCATGTGCCGCCTTTGGCACAAAAGGAACAAACTAACTAAGTCTTATTTACGTAATTTTGTAAAATTTTTTTGTTGTTGCTCAAATTTTATAGGGCTAATAGATTGCATTATAAAAATTCAACTTACCAATCCAACAGGGGCAACAGATGATACGCTGGCAGTGTCTGAAATAGATTCTAGAGATCTGACACTGTTTTCTTCTTGTCTGATTTTACCAGATGTTTTTGACTGCTCTTCCTGCATCTTTAAAAGACTCATTAATGCTAGCTCTTCAATCTATAGAAGATATGTAGAGAGAAATGGCAAATAATTATGACTTCTGTTAAATGAGTATGTTGCATTACCAGTAACTTGAAGTGTCAATCTCAGATTTACAACAGCATGTTTACTCAATCAAGTCAAGTAGTAGCATGTCCCTTGCAGAATGTTGCTTTCATCACAGCCCACCTGAAAAACTCTCTGTCTCTAGTAAGTTCTCCTGTCTCCTCCAGCGGCATGTTCAAGGTTTTTTTGATGTCCTACTGCCACCTTCGTCTTTGTTGCCTCATGCTCCAGGAACTATGCCTTCCATTATGGTTCTCTCCAAACTAGTGACGTTTAATGTGGCCAAAATATTTCATCTTCCTGGACATGATGTTAGTTTGAGCCAATGCTCCTTGATATGCAGGTCTTTGTTCAGTCAATAATTTGCAGAAGGCTACATGTAAACTAGTATTAGCTTCTTCTTCAATTAAATCTCATGATGATTTACAGCAGCAGTTCCATTCTGCCTGTATAAGGATCTGTTAGAGCTGACATGTTTGATATTTGATGGTTGGAGCTATAAAGTTTTCCTGTCCATACTCTTACATGTCCTAACACTGCCCACAAGACATTAGCGGATAGAAAGTAGTTGTTTCTTTGCTTTTTAAGATGTGGAATACTCCTCAGGCAAATCTTGATAGGATGAGGAAGTGTCTATGCACCAATGGACCAAACATCGGCAATATCTTTTAATTGACTTGCTCTGCCAAAGAACTCTATAAAGTTACTTTACTCATAGTTTATACAGTTTAACCTCAGTAGATTCCAGGGATCTGATTTTATGGTGTCAGACAGATGCTCACTTAATAGCAGTGTTAGCAGAAACAAGGAATATTGTATCCAATAATTGGATCAGTCATGAAGGTATGGTTGCTTTGGTTATAGGCATTTCTAATTTTTTAGAATAAACCTATACCAACCCTTATTTCTTAAAGCATAAGCGGAAAACTTTATAGCCAAAGTCACATTATGTTAACCATGACTAAAGCAGAAAATATAATAGTATATGTTGTGTTTATCATGGTCACTTGAGCAAAATATCATTTCAAACAAAAGTGTTTCCCAAGTGATTCAAGTTTAAGCCACAACAAATTAAAATATTGCAAGCAAATATATCACAGACATTGGTGCAAACAAGGACTCATGGCATTAACACTCAGCAGCAGCACATTGATTGACATTTTAGTAAGTCTTTGTATCCAATAGCTAATTTAATTAAAATTAAATATTTTGTTCTGAACAAATACAATACACGTCACTTGTGTGAGCGAGTTACAAGTGAAATATTAAGTATCTCAATGCTATCATTTTAAAAATAAAAACAAGTTTAAAAAAAAATATTCTTATTTATTGTTCCATGACGGTGACCATCATAGTGATTAGAGTCAGATTAGCAACTAACATTTAAATTTAATCTAATACTAACTAACTAAACTGACTAAAGTCTAGACTAAAGCTAAGTTTTTTATGTTTTTAATTCATTCTCTGATTTACACCACATGCACAAACCTTTAGCCTGTTTAGCTGGTCTTGAAACTTTGCAAGCATTTCCTTTAAAACTTTCTCCTCCTCTTGCAACACTACTTTTTCTTTAAAATAATTGTAATGTGAAGATTTGGAAGATGACATTCTTTCCTACTTAGTTTGTAACCCCAACGTCTGGTAGTGCAGTCATATATCACGTATTCGAGATTCGAATACCAAGCTCTGCATTCGAAACTCGAATAGCAAACACTGCGGGCCATGTATCAAAAGTAACGAGTACTTACAAAAAAGTATTCGTTACGTACTATGTTACCAGCATCTCCCTAGCCTGTAGTTTGTTGAGTTCTCAAGTGGTTCTATTTTTGGGGCGTATGGCCAGTGCCGGATTAGGCCAGCGCGGGGCCCGTAGCAAATTTTAGCGCTGGGCCCTAGGTTTTGTATGATAATAAATAATAAAACATAAATTTTACAAACAAACTTGTCTCGATTTAATGTGAGAAAATTTAGAGATAATACTAAACAAATCAATTTCTCTAAGTAAATTCAATGTTCAACGACATAAGGTGAGGTTATTTAGACGATCTTGTCCCACCATGATCTTTAACTCACATTTTATACGCTTTAATGTTGAAAAGAACGTTCTCCGCTGCAGTTAGTAATCATTAAAGACAAGTAAATTCGTAAGACTATTTCTACATTTGGGAAACACGACTCTAATGAATTTTCCATTATGCTTTCTTCTAAATCCTCTTGGTAAGAGCTGACAATATTTGGAATTCTTTTCAAGATCTCTTCTGCTGTAAGAGATTTTAACTGCCAAAGTATTCCAAATACACCAGTTACTTTATGGTACTTTGCCATGCGTTTAGGTAAGGCAGAGAGTACATTATCAATTATGACAATAAACACCAGACTTTCAATTTTTTGTTTGGGGGTTTGATTTTCTACAACTTCATCGAGCGTAGTTGAGCCGCTGAAATCGTTGTACTTAGTATTTCGCTTGCGTCGTCTTGAAGTTTGTTGCTGATATTCTTGACAGTCAGGATTTTTGGCTTTGGCCTCAATATCTGAAAATGTAGGCCGCATTTGTTGAACGTACCTGTGTAACGATTCATAAAGGGCATATCCCGTGTTAAGGTATTGCTCAGGTGGCTGTAATGAAGCGCTAGACGCTTGCAAGCGTTCTAGAACCGTTCCATAGAAGGGTCATTATTTCTGTTTCCAACTTACTCATCTCCAAAACTAGCCCATACGCCTGATTACGACACTCTACCTTTTGATCCATGTTATTTGAGATGTCATCCAAAACTTGTTTGATAGTGGTAATACCACATAAAAGGGCCTTTGTCGCATGAACTTGGGCAGACCACCTGGTGTCCGACAGTCTCTTCAAAGTCGGGAGTTTTGAACCTGTATCTTCCAGTGCTTTTGTAAGAACGCCCCATCGATAGGTAGAAGCGGAAAAGAATGTATAGAGGCTTTCAACAAAATCGAAAAAATGTTATGCTTCTATACAACATTCTGCAGCACACTTAGTAACCAAATTTAGTGAATGTGCAAAGCAGGGAATGTATTCTGCGTACTTATTTATTTCCTTAATGCGTGCTTGTAAGCCGTGGCATTTCTCACTCATGTTGCTGGCATTGTCATAGCTTTGACCACGACAGTCTTTGATATCAATGTCATTTTCTTTTAAAAATCAAGTAAACTTTGGGCGAGTTGTTCAGTAGTATGACCTTCCATATTCAAGAACCTCACAAACCTTTCTACTGGTCCAGATGGTAACACATAGCGCACTATTAGAGTGAGTTGGTCCACATGCGAAATGTCTGGAGTAGAGTCCAGTGATACGGAATAGTACTTGCATTTCTTAATTTCGCAAATAATATGATCCAGTAAGCTTGATGCAATTAGATGGATAAATTTCTCACATGTTGTTTTTGATAAGTATGATGTATGTCCATTTCCTTTGTTTGCATTAATAATATATGCTGAGCCAAAAAATGTCAAATTTGGCTATTAATTCCAACAAACATAAATCATTTTCATTATGAGGTGAACCAATAGTTTCATCCCTACCCCGAAATGCAAGACCTCGTTCTGCTAAAATTAGATAACTGAAGTTCTTCTTCTTCTGCGTTCTCACTAGATTGGGATTTCGGATTCTCTAACAAAGGCAGCCGTCTGCCTCAGATCATCAGCCACGCCATACAGTTTGTCTTGGACGCTGGTGTAAGTGGGCCACCTCTTTCTTCTCAGGTCTGCATGGATAACTGAAGTAATTCGCTCTAAAAGTGTCCACCAATATGTTTGTTCGGTCTCAATTTGGTTTACAAGTTGAGAATCGACTTGCATCCTACTTTTTGCAAATTAACAGCGAAATTATCGCTTGTCTATGGAAGGTGCTTTCTTCACGTCTTTTCAACAAATTAATTGCGTTTTTCCAGTAGTCAAATCTTTTTTTGTAAACCGTGACGAACAGCCTGAATCAGTAACTTTGCAAACAGAAAAGTTGTCCTTTAGTTTCTGAATAACACAATCAATCTCTCACATGAGTTTTATTTGTTGGTTTATGTGTATATGTGAAAAACGACTTTCGGCAAAATCTTAGATTGTTTTCTTTATCGTATGTTTTTTAAGACATGAAATCACTGTTCATATATTGCACTTCGCTACTTCCTTTCGCAATCCAATAATCTCGATTGAAGTTGCTTGACCATTCACCAATATCGTTTACATTTTACATTTTACCAATACATTTTACTTTCGTTATGTTTTTGGCTTGTAGAAGATGTTGCTACATTGGAAGCATCTGTTGTGCTTTCTGCCTCTCTTTGGTTTGAAGATGATATGGCTAAATTGGAAGGACTTGCTGTACATTCGACTTTAGTTTGTCTTGTGGAAAGTGTGGCTAAATCGTGAAGAATCTTAATGGTAATATTGCTAATGATGATTCTTCTATAGCACTGCCTTCATCTACTACACAGTGAGACGCGACTTCTGTATTTTCTGCTTCGATTTTTTTGGATTCAGCACCATCACACACGACATTAAAAAATTCAGATAGCTTGCGTGTTTTTGATATAGCATCTTGGTTATTTTTTTCCTTTTCATCTCTGTCACATAGGCGCGGGCCCCCAGAAGCGCGGGGCCCGTAGCATTTGCTACTTCTGCTACTAGGCTAATCCGGCGCTGCGTATGGCATTATTTATCTGTATTACAGCTCCTTCTTTTCTTACTGTTTCCTTTGAAGATCTATTGACGAAGGTCTGAATCCATTTTGAGATTCAGATTGAGTGTTGGTTATTGAGGTGATCCATCCAGTGTTTTGTGTTCCCGACATTCGTAGTTTCCTTAGCTCTGGTCTCTCTCTCTCTCTCTCTCGTGATCGCTCTTAGTCCGCCTTTATCATTCTATTGTGATATATAAGCAAACATCAAGAACGGATATACTTACACAGCCTTCAGTACCTATTGGAGCTCAGGTGCTTATCCTTCGGTGGTGTGTTCGATTTTAACCAGCGTTTACTGGGTTCGCTCTCCGTTAGCCTTTTGCTGTTCCCAGTCAAAACCCACAAGGCAGCAGGCTGCTATTTTTTTTCCCGGGCAGCGACCAGTAGACGACCTGCCCAGCTACACCCGTCTTTTTAATGAACTGCTTGGTTTGCCTACCGTCCAGTTTTGTGTACGGTTTACTCCGCTAGCCTTTGATTGTCCCCAATCAAACTACAAGGCAGCAGTAGTTCCCTGCGAGCGAAAACGCGTACTGGCTTTACCTCTGCTGGGTTTTCCAGTTGTTCTGCACATTCGGGTGGAACGCACACCCTCGTGCCTTCCTTGCATGCCGTGACATGCCATGCTCGCCTGCCCCTCGGTGAGACCCACTATGGCATCGCCAGCGTGCGTGCTAGCTCTGCCCTGGTGCCTGGTCACCATCAGTTTTCGCCGTGCTCACACTTTTCGTGCCTTCCATGCCTACCATGCATGCCGTGCCATGCTTGCCTGCCCATCGGCGGGCCCACTCTTGCATCGCCAGCGTGCGTACTCGCTTTGCGATGGTGCCTGCCTTATCGTCACCATCAGTTTTCGCCGTGCTCACGTTTGCTTGGGTTGTACGATTCTGGAGCTTATAATCGTGCCCCCATCCCTGTGATAGGGGTCCGAGTTCCGCCCTATGTGGGCCCACGTGCAGTTCAACTCGACTCCCAGCATACTCATCGGCTCAAGAGTGAGGGCTCAAAAGAGAGCATGCGCGGGCTTCGAATTTCGCCCCACGTGGGTCAACGTCTCTTCGATGACTTATAATCGTGCCCCCATCCCTGAGACAGGGGCCCGAGTTCCGCCCTATATGGACCCTCGTGCAGCTCAACTTGTCTCCCAGCATACTCATCGGCTCAAGAGAGAGGGCTCAAGAGAGAACATTCGCGGGTTCCGAGGTGGTTCCACGTTTATCCTTCCAGCTTTCCCATCGGCCGGGAGAAACGAGCATTAATAGTCACTCTGGGAGTTCGCTCGTCTGTGTTGCGAGCGGATCCCATCTAGCGTGACTACTTTTGCATCTCTACTTGCCCCAGAGTAGCTCTCCCACGGCACTTGCTCTCTTAGCCAGACCGGAACTACCATTTGTTACCAGGGTCACTACGTGGAGGTGAGGGCGGGGATTAGCGCCAGCTCCTAATCCTGGGAGCCGTTGTTTTCTTGCACCTTTGACCCCAGCTCTGGTCTCAGCTACTGAAATTGTAAGGTATACAGTTTAACTAGTTTATGTGACATTTTCCCGAATGGCAATGAACTAATAGATTGTTGGGGAGTTGAAGATGTATAAGTGGGATGTTATTCGGTGTCTTCGCGACTGACTGTTGGATAAGGACTAAAATAGATGTTGAATCGATCCAGCGATTTAAGCAGTTTGGAGTTACCCGTTGTACAAGTAGAACTGAGGGGAAGAATGAGTTTAATCAACGAGCCACGGGAACCATCAGTATGGATACTCTTCATATCTGTTGGGAGAGACTGAGCACCCATGGGTCTGCCCGGAGTGCAATGACGTCAGTTTAGTAACCAATAACGATGGACACTGGTGATAAGGAAAGCAAGCTATCACGCAAAAGTTAGAGGTGCCGTATTAGGAGCATTGACTAATTCTGAATTTATAGCGGGTGAACAAAAAAGTCTCATTTTACTTGTGTTGTTGAGTTATACTATCAACTGCTTCCATACCTCTGTGTATTCTGTTGTCATTTCTTCATTGGCAGTTATAGTTTTCCATTTTAGATGGCTAAAGTTAAGCTCCCCCAATTCATCATCATCAAATAGCTTATCCTGAGCAGAACTTTGCCACCCCAACCCAACAGTCCTCCGGAATTTCTCTCTCATAGGCCAGATGTCCTGCCTCTGCAGCCGTTATGTTCAAACCATCAGTTACATCCTGAATCCATCTTCTCCGTGGTCTTCCTCTTCTTATCTTTGCCGGTATGCCTCCTTCCATGATGGTCTTCTCCAGCCTTTCATGCCTTTTGATATGTCAAAAATATCTCAATTTTCTCTTTCTTATTTGTAGCATCAACCAGTTTTCTTTGATTTTGAGTTCTTTCTGGATAGATCTATTTGTTCTCTTCTCTGTCCAAGATATACGAAGGACTCTTCTGTAACACTTATATTCAAAAGCACATATATGTTTTTCCACTGCTTTATTAAATGTCCATGCTTCACTCCCATACGTTGCCACTGGGAATATGCCCGCTTTTAGTATTCTGGTCTTTGTTTTCTTATCAGTTATGTTCCATACTGTTTTGAGTTGTTTAATTTTTTTTTACAAAGCCATGTTTGTTCTTCTTTTAATTTCCTTCATCCCATTTCCATCTGTTGTTAGCAGTGAACCAAGATATTCAAAACTGTTTACATTTTCTACTTTCTCTCCATTGATAAAAATATCATTTGTCATGTTCGTTTTATCTGTTGTCATTATTTTTGTTTTTGCCACATTGAGATATAGATCTTGTTTTTCGCTTTTATCTTTCACTTCTAATAATTTCTCAATCCATTTTTGTGATGTTGACAGTTAGTTTGTGATTAGTTCTTCTATTTGCTAGTGCATGTGGTGGTGTTTAACTCTTTCCATACCATGAATGTTCATAATTTCTGACTGGAATTGTTTTATGACACCATACGTTTTATCATTATCACGCAAAGATTTTGTGTTGACGCTGTTTCAGTAGATATCACATTAGTACTTATAATCAAATATATATATATATCGTTAATATATATATATATATATATATATATATATATATCGTTATATATATAATTATCGTTAGCTACGTCAAAAACTCTGAATTCAAAACGAAAGAAAGTGATCTTTGTGAAAAGTAACTATAGTGCAAGTGGCGTGATTGACACACATGTTTATGCCCCTAAATTGATTAATGGTATTGATTGAGTTAAGGCACCTTAATTTTTCTGTCAATGTTAATAATTTTATCCGTTATCTTTTTCCCGAGCTGTTCTTGTTCTGCCGTAGCATACATCGTTGTTTTTATAGTGCTACTTAATGATTCCGTAATTATTCTATCCTGCATTTTGAATTATATCCAGCTTCAAGCAAATATATAAATTGGATAAGCACAGTAAAACGAATTAACTCCATGCCAGGGAAGAAATAAAGGTGTCAATGGGCGTGTGCAATTTCCCAAGATTGTCTGTGTGTTTTTAAGACTTATTTGAAACTGGTTTAAAATGTAGTCACAAAAACAACATTGCCCTCAATTTTGACACCAGCTTTCTTGCATGTTAGTAACAGCAATGTGTATAGACATTCTCAAAGTACGACACCTAATTACGCACACGGGTACGGGTACATTTGGTCTATATATTTTTGTTAAAAACTGCCAAGTTGGCCTGTTTTGGTGTAAAAATAATTCGTGAGGTATCCCAAATACACATATGTTCGTGAGGTATCCTAAATACACAAATGCAATTATTAGATTAAGCTATAAGTATTGGTAATCAAATGTCAATTTTAAACATACTAAAGAGCAAATCCACGTGTTTTTATATGTGTGCACCAGTAACTGTAGATGTTCATGTTAGTCAAAACATATTAAGGCGACATGCAAACTTGCTAGAGAAGTAGACAAAAGACTACAATAAAAAAAAAAATTTGGAAGGCGTTGCCACATTGGGAAGGCAGACCCAATGTTGTAAGTCATATGTTTTTCATCATAGGTGTGACAACTGGAGATATCTGTTACAACTTGTGGTAAAGGTGTAGCTTCATGACTTGTTTCGCTTCTGACAGCTATTGAAGAAATCCTGTGATAAAAAAATATATAAAATAAATATAGACTTACAACCTCTCTGACGTAGAAAAAGTAAACAACAGAGAATATGAACAGCACAAGAGACGCAAATTTGTGAACGCAACGGTGTGCAAACATGAGACAGGCAGCATGGCGTTGTCTGAAGAAAGGAAGGATTGGGATGTTTATTTTAAATGAGATTTAAGGCCAGTCATGACTTGCAATTTGGTCTTCTGTGTTTTTTGTGTGTATTTTAATGTATGTATACATATAGTAGAATATGTGCAATTTAAGTACTTATGTTATTTACAAGTAAAACAAATCTGCCCAAATAATTGTATCCCTCATTTAATAAATCATGGAATTGCTAGGTTTCCGCGTAGGAACGGAAAAATAAATAATGAATTCAGTTTTGCAGCACTGTGAAAAGTACACATTCCAATCAGAAATATACAGTCTCCGCAAAAAATATTGACAGCAATGGATCTCCGATACCATCTCTCTTTTCTTCTGAGTACAGGCAGGCTACTCTCTTTCCAGTAATTTTTTTTTTTTCTCTCGTCCGCTTTCTTTCAACTCAGACGAAGTTCCATCTCTGAAACTGATTTTTGTTTGAAAATCTGTTTTTCCAATTTCTTACAATGGCATGAATGACAAATGCTGGACAGTAGGTTCGAACCCGAGCTATGAGGCGTCTCACAGCTAGCAGGCCGATCTACTATCAACTACTCTAGGCAGTCCCCCTTCCAGTTATTAATATAATTAATATTACGGTTACTGATGTCCTGTTCTTGTCTCATTGTCTGTTAATCTTCAACCTTTACATTGATCGAGTTAATCGAGTTAAATAACTGTAGATGTTCATGCTATGTATATGCCAATTCACCTCAACAGAATTGTGTGCATTCGAATCATATGTTCCTATATTTTATATTGGCGAAACACGTAATAACAAAGTACTGTAGTTTTACAAATTACAAAAACAACAAGACCTTTATCAAGCAAACGAATAACAGGAGTGACGAATTAAAAAAAACACTATCATATGAACGACTACATACGGAGATATTCAAACGTTTCAAATGAAAATCTGGGAATAAAAATGAATAACGAAATAAATATAACACAATAAACACACATCAAAACTAGAAACAGAAAAGAAGAGAAAATCAAGTAAATATAGATAAGATTAATAGACTTGCATGGCTTTGTTGAACGCAGGGGAACAAACAACGCAATATATACAATAAGAACAATAATGGAAAGATCAATAGAAATGAAGTTGGACTTATACCTATGTTTCATAGACTACTCAAAAGCTTTTGATAAAGTAAAACATGGAGAAATAATCAGCATGTTAGAAAGTATAAATATTGATGGTAAAGATCTTAGACTGATCAAGAATTTGTACTGGCAACAAAGCGAAGCCATTAGACTAGAGAGTAAGATTGGAATCTATCAGGCGATACAGTTAGGAGTACGACAAGGGTGCGTACTCTCACCAGACCTGTTCAACCTATATAGCGAAAACATCATGAGATCTATAGAAGAAAAGACAGGAATAGCAGTCGGTGGACAAAATATAAACAACCTAAGATACGCTGATGACAGAGCCGGATTAGCCTAGTAGCAGAAGTAGCAAATGCTACGGGCCCCGCACTTCTGGGGGCCCCGCGCCTATGTGACAGATGAAAATGGAAAAATAACCAGATGTTATATAAAAACACGCAAGCTGTCTGAATTTTTAAATGTCGTGTGTGATGGTGCTGAATCCAACGAAATCGAAGCAGAAAATACAGAAGACGTGTCCTACTGTGTAGTAGATGAAAGCAGTGCTATAGAAGAATCATCATTACCAATATTACCATTAAGATCAGCAACTCTTCACGATTTAGCCACATTTTTCACAAGACAAACTGAAATCGAATGTACAACAAGTCCTCCCAATTTAGCCTTATCATCTTCAAGCCAAAGAGAGGCAGAAAGCACAGCACATGCTTCTAATGTAGCAACATCATCTACAAGCAAAAACACAACGAAAGTAAAATGTACTCCAACGATATTGGTGAATGGCCAAACAACTTCAAACAATCCACGATTTTGTCGAAAGTCGTTTTTCACATACACACATACACCAACAAACAAAACTCACGTGAAAGATTGGTTGTGTTATACAGAAACTAAAGGACAACTGTTCTGTTTTGTTTGAAAAGTTATTGATTTAGGCTGTACCATAGAGTGACTGGTGTATTTGAAATACTCCGGCAGTTAAAATCTATTACAGAGGAAGAGATCTTGAAAAGAACTCCAAATATTGTCAGCTCTTACCAAGAGGATTTGGAAGAAAGCCTAGGAGACGAACTTATGCAGTTCACTGAACTTCTTAAAACTAATGTAGCTGCTGCTATTTGCAACGAAAAGCATGAGGCTCTAGAACTGCAATTTTATAAACTTATAATGGAAAATTTATTAGAGTCGTGTTTCCCAAATGTAGAAATAGTCTTACGAATTTACTAGTTTTTAATGATTACTAACTGCATCGGAGAACGTTCTTTTTCAACATTAAAGTGTATAAAAGTGAGTTAAGGAACATGATGGGACAAGATCGTCTAAATAACCTCACCTTAATGAACATTGAAAGTAATTTACTTAGAGAAATTGATTTGTCTAGTATTATCTCTAAATTTGCTCACATTAAATCAAGAAAAGTTTGTTTGTAAAAGTTGTGTTTTATTTTATTATCATACAAAACCTAGGGCCCGCGCTAAAATTTGCTACGGGCCCCGCGCTAGCCTAATCCGGCACTGGCTGATGACACAATTATCATGATTACAAATGACCAAGACCTACAAGACTTGATAGACATATTAGTGAGAGAAAGTGAAAAGAAAGGATTAAGCATGAATATAAAGAAAACAGAGGTTATGGTTGTCTCCAAGAAACAAGAAACACCAACATGTAATATCAAAATAAATAACACAACACTGAAACAAGTCCATCGATTCAAGTATCTGGGAACATTCCTAACATCAGATGGAAGATGTACAACAGAGATTAGGAGTAGAATAGCTCAAACGAAAGCAGCTTTTATGAAAATGAGGAACACACTATGCGTGAACTCACTACCAATGACATTCCGAAAACGAGTACTCCAGTGCTATATTGAACAAATACTTATGTATGGCAGCGAATCATGGACAATGAACAAACAATCAATACGATCATTGGAAGCCACAGAGATGTGGTTTTACAGAAGAATGTTGAAAATTCCATGGACAGCAAAGAAAACAAATGTGGAGGTTTTAAATCAGGCCTGCACACAAAGAAACCTTATCAAAAGAATAAGAATCCGACAATCAAGGTTCTTCGGGCATATAATGCGAAGAGAAGGTTTAGAACATTTGGTGACTACAGGTAAAATTCAGGGAAGGAGAGATCGTGGAAGACAGAGGGAGAAGATGTTGGATGGCCTGACATCATGGTTCGACAAAATATAGACGTCAGAACTGATTACATGCACCAAACAAAGATAGTTGTGGAGAGACATGATCGCCTACGCCGGCAGGCACGGCAATTGATTGATGTGAAACCATCTTCAATAACAAACCTGGTTAAAGGAAAAGATCATTGTTTTTGTAATTTGTAAAACTACAGTACTTTGTTATTACGTGCTTCGAAAATCAAATAGTTTTACTGCAGTCTCATTTATATTATGATTATATTTTATATTTAAAAAAAAACAATTGCTTTACTATCGAGTCGAGTACTTTAGGACATGATATCTGTTCATTTCAAGGACCTCTTGCAAGATGTGATTGACCTTTCTAATAAGCAGATTACGGGAGCCGTTCCCGCTGGTGCAGTTAACGACACGAGAGGTGATACTCGTATTATGTTCACGTATCTGAAGTACGATTGCTTAAGTATCACATTATATTTTAAAAGAACACCAACAAATTATCACATTACAGTTGTAAGTGTATCACAGATAAGTTCACAGAGAATAAACCGTGGAGCCTGGTTTTAAAAAAAAAGCTGATACTGGCCAATTATATTGGAGGCTTCCCTTTGCGAAATTTGTTGGAAATGAAATCTTGACACTAACGACGTACAAATAGTTCTGCATATGTCAAGTTATGTGGTTTTAAAATATCATATCTATATATAGATATTTCGTACCAGATAATTGCGAAAAAAGAGGTACCAACATATATGTAAAATTAGTTATACTCTGTGTGACAGAAATATTGCATATTAGTTAATTAGTTAGTTCTCGTCATACCATGTAGCACAAGACTCGTCTACAAGAAACCGCCAGGTTCTTCTGTCTTTTGCGGTCTTCATCCCAGTATTTAAAGTCGGATATACTCCATGCAGTTCCTTTTCTTTCTTTTCTTTTCTCAAATCCTGTTTTGCCTCATAGCGTCAGGTCAAGAAGAGATTTCTAAAATGGACCTTTATATACGCTTCGTAGATAGTGTTTTTCGTCGCCTCAGTTATCTCTGAGGTTCATCTTTTGGGTGGCCGGCCTTTTGCTTTGTACCCATTGTATCGGAACAGTATTACTCTTTGAGGTGCACTGTCTGTTGGTAATCTGCTTATGTGGCCGAGCCATTTAATTTGTTGTTTCTTGATGAAGTTTAGTGCTGATGTTGTACCCACTATTTTTCTGATGTCTTCATTTCTCAACCGGTCTCTTCTTGTTACCCCTCCCAGCATTCTGCGTAGACGCTTCATCTCTGTCGTGACTAGTTTTCTTATATCATTTGTTGTCAGCGTCCAGGTTTGGCACCGGTAGCATAATGTGGGAGAAAGATTGTGTTCAACATTGCTCTTTTTGTGTTCTTGGTGACATGTTTGCATTTTAAATTGGCGCCATTTGTCATATCATTTGATTTGCTTTGTTGCATATGGGTTGAATTTCATTAGCTATTCTTCCATTTGCTGAAAAAATGCTCCCCAGATATGTGAAATCTTTTAGTTGTTTTAATGGGCGATTGTCGATGGAGATATTGGTAGCGCTTTCCTCTCTGGCGAATGTCATTACTTCGATTTTGTCGATGTTTATTCTCATGTTGTATTCATTGCATGCTAACTGGAGTCTGCTGATGTGTTGTGATGTAATGAATACAACATGAGAATAAACATGTTCCTTTTCAATTGTGCAAATCCAAGTTATTTGTTGTCTTCCTTCCCCACGCCCCTCCCCATCCTGGTGGTTGTTTTTTTTTAGGTAAGCCATGGTTTATTCTCATAACGTGCTTTAACATTTTTCAACTCCTTTTAATAATATTTTGTATGCTTTAAAAACTACTGGCGTGGGTCAGTTCTGACGGCCTCCATATGACCAATCAGATCTGACACCATGCTACAGAATAACTCAAGATGGGGTGGTTTTCCTGTTTGTAAATTCTTAGTTACCTGTCTGTACAAATTTGTATTCTGTTGGATAATACGCATACACTTTGGTCTAAATTCGGATGTGTAAATCGTACATGATGTGGTGGCATAACATTACTTACTTACTTAATCCCGTCATGCCTAGTGACACATGGGGCTTCAGAAAGGACTTTCCATGCTCTCCTGTCCCGTGCAACCTTCAGCGCAGAGCCCCACGTCAGAGATGCGGTGTCCAGTTCCTCTTCCATCATGCGCCTCCATGTTGTCCGTGGTCTGCCTTTCTTTCTCTTCCCTCTGGTGTCAAGTGAGGGCTATCCTTGCAGGCATTTCTTGTCTCATTCTCATAACATGTCCGAGCCATTTCCATCTTCTCTTTTGAGTATGTCATTCATTGCCTCTTGTCTTGTGTCTTGGAGTAGTTGGTTATTGGATATTTTTACTGGCCAAAAGATTCCCAAGATTCTGCGAAGACAAGAGTGGTGGAAAACTGACAGCCTGCTAGTATCTCCTTTGGTCATCCTCCAACACTCCGATCCGTAGAGCAAAACTGGCAAAACAATGCTTTTATAGAGTTTAAGCTTTGTGGTCCTATTGTAGATTTTGGACTTCCATACTGGTTTCATTCTGGCAAAAGCGGTTCTGGCCTTACTTAGGCGTGATTTTATATCTTCCTCTGTGCCACCATTTAGTGTCAGTACGCTACCAAGATATGTAAACTGCTCAACCCTTTCCAGTGTTTGATTTTCTAACATTACTGGTTGTTGGATTTCACTGTTTGTCATAATTTTTGTTTTTCCTGTGTTTGTTTTGAGGCCTACTGTCTTTGCCGTGCTGTGAAGTATTGTACTTTTCTCTTGTATATGTTCATATTTGTGTGACACCAGGGCTATATCGTCTGCAAAGTCCAGGTCCTCAAGCATCTCGAAAGGGTCCATCTTATTCCTCTTGGTGCTTGTTGTTTTATGGCATTTTTAGCACCCAGTCAATTGTAATACTAAACAAAAGAGAGGACATTACGCATCCATGTCTTACACCAGATTTTACTGGGAATGTTTTGTTGGAATTCTTTAGGTTGCAGGAGAAATCTTTATAGAAGAGGGCTATGATGTTGACAAGCTTCTGCGGTACGCCGTATTGTCTCAGTATCTTCCATAGGCTGTCTCTGTGGACGCTGTCGAATGCCTTTTCAAAATCTATGAAGTTGATATATATAGTCCTTTGCCACTCGCTACATTGTTCTAAAATGTTACGCAGGGTAAATATATGTTCATTTGTTCCTCTTCCTTTCCTAAATCCTGCTTGCTCCATTCGTAGACACTTGTCTACTGCTTCTTGTATTCGCATTATGACAATTTTGCAGAATATCTTACTTGGGATTGAAAGCAACGTGATTCCTCTCCAGTTATTGCAATCTGTTAGGTCTCCTTTCTTGGGGATTTTCACCACAGTACCCTAGTCCAATCCTTAGGCAATTCTTCTTTCTCCCAGATATCTGCAAAAAATGGCTCTAATATGTTTGTAGCTAAGATGGGATCGATCTTGAAAAGCTCTGCTGTCATTTCATCATTTCCGGTGCTTTGTTGTTTCTCAGGGATCCAATAGCTTTTACTATTTCTTGCTTTTCTGGCAATTTGAGGTTGATATCAATATCCTGTGCGGCCGGTGGGATATCCGGTGGATGTTCAGGATCAGGTCTGTTTAGCACATCTTCAAAGTGGGATGTCCATCTCATATCCTGCTCCTGCTCTGTTGTCAACAGTTGTCCTAGACTGTTTCTGACTGGCATGTTATGGTTGTGTCTTTTACCTCCGCATAATTGTTTGGTAATCTTGTACAGTGTGTGCAGATCATGTACTTTAGCAGCCTTTTCTGCTATTTCTGCTGTCTTTTCCATAAATTTTCTCTTGTCTGTTCTAGCACTTCTTTTTACCATTTTGTTTAGGTGGCATAACATGGTTGAAGCTTACTCATGTTCTCGGCGCAAACCACACAGATCATAACGAGTAGTTAACTTTGTTGATAATAACGAACGCAAACAAACAACAACAACAACAACAGAAAAGTCTACTGTTACAACTTTGATTGACAAGAACATTGTTTATATTCGACACAGACATGAGTGGTGAAAGGTGGACCTCTTTGTTGGTTGTTCGCCAGCATTCTTCAATATAATCTTAACTTGGTTTCCCTGTTGTAGATACTAGCTTTCCCAGATTAATTAAATATTTGCAACGACAGATCTGACCTTACCCAAACGAGTTTATATTTCCTCGTCTGCTCCACCCTGGTTTGTTATTTTACTGCAAAGATTCATGAACTGTTCTACACATTCTAGTCTACTACTAGTTTTACAACCCAGTTTTTATTCACATTATCCACCGTTTCTGTAGTTCAAAGAAAATACGAGCCCAACTTCGTATTCTCTTCTTCTTCTTCATCTGCGTTCTCACTAGATTGGGATTTCGGATTCTCTAATAAAGGCAGCCGTCTGTCTCAGATTATTATTCACTAATGTTATGTTATGTTATGTTATGCGATCGACGTCACGGCACATTGGGCATTCCCATTCGTGCTCTGTCCTCCGTTGCAGCAGCCATCCCAAAGTCCATTTGCTCACAGTACCCATGAGAAGTTGATTACTATCTTCTCTCTCTACCACACTGTCTGGCATGTCCAAACTTAACGCCTAATTCTCGAACTCGTTCCAGTGTCACACAATTGAGAACGTACCGCATTGATGATATCGGCTCTGTCCATGCTTCTGCCCACTTGAGTCGGGCACTGTTTGCAAGAGAGTCAGCACGCTCGTTACCCCGCACTCCAGCATGTCCAGGCGTGTACAGCCAAGTCATTTTCTTGAGATGTGATCTCCGAATGATGTCCACCCATTCCACACGCATACTTCCAGATTCAATCAGTTGAAGCACATTCATCGAGTCTGATATGATGATCGTATGGGTAACCTGTTGCTCAGCCACCCATGACAGAGCCCTGGAGGCAGCGGTGATCTCCATAGTCATACTCGATGTCGTTGTCTCAAAAGCCCGCAGTCCTCATGAAGTGTGCGACCGTTTCGTTGTGCTGAGTAAGCCCACGATGATCTGGTGCCACGTGTGACCTAGCCATCGGTGTAGATAATGATATCACCTGGGTGGGAGTGCTGATCCACGAGTGCAAGAATTTCCGCATTGACGACGCCCGGGGCCCATTCTCTACAGCGGCGTCCAAGTGTGCTGATAACCCTGGTGTAAGCAGTCATATCCTCTGATATAGGCATCCATTCGTCACCGTGCCTCAGCTCTTCTAGAGTACAGACCTGATTATTCACTAATATACTTTATGGTATGAACAAATTGTGATTTTACTTTTTTTTTTTTTACTTATAAATTGTATATTCCTTTATATTTTTCACACATCAAATCTAAAAGACAATTAATGTTTGCATGATAGAAAAAAAACCCGGAAAACCAAATTTGTTTAGTGTGTTTTCATTAGGAAAGAATTGATATTTTAAACTTGTTATTTCCGTTAATAAATGGTGCAACTAAGTTTCTCTTCATTTATCGCGGTGCATAAAATAAAAAAAGTAAAGGAACCCTTTCATACCTCGTGGTATATAGGTCAATACAGTGTTAGGCCTGTATTTTTCATTGACCATCGGCACACGATGGGTGATGTGGTCAGCATCACGCCGGCCGCCTTTACTTTCCCAGAGCATGTCTGGTACCCAGTTGAGGCTGGGTCGACCTGAGAGCCGTCGCGGTCGGGAAAAATTCCACGCATCGCGGTGCATGTTCAATGATATAGTATAATGACTAGATACATTTTAAAACCAACTTAACTAACCTATAACTTGGTAAGAAAAGCACGAGAAAAGTTAAGACTGACATACACATTTCTGCAGGAATAAGCTGTTCAAAATGAATTATTCCAGAGTTTGACCTCGAATTTTTCCTGTGACACACAAACAGGCAATCAGTTTTATAATTATTAATAATAATTTTTTGCTCGGTTGGCGGCTTTCTAGAATGCTCGTATCGATTTTCAGCTGTGAAGGGTTGTTCCGAGTTGAAGTATGGTGCTGCTAGTTCCACAATTAATCCGCCCAGTGTGGAGCGATCGGACTTTTCCCAATGAACATTGATCACTGATCGTGTGTGAGTGTTTAGTCATTTCGGAAACGGACAGTAAAACGTAGGTACCGTTTTCAAGTTAAGCACGTAAAATAACCAGCAGCAAAAGAAGATGACAGAGAAGCTGAAGTATTATCAGCGGTTCTCAAGAAGATGGGTAAGAACGTAAATAGGTGGAGAGTAATTTTTGCAATTACGTCCCAATGAAAAGAAGGACTAAGTCAAGCTGCGTTAATGCAGAAATCAAATTTAACGTTAAGCATATCAGTGTACACTGAACATTGTTAATGTAAGTTCACATTATGTGCATGAGTCGGCATCCCTTTTGTCCAATCGAACCTGACTATCTCACTCTCTCTCTGCCTTTTAATTGGAGCATAGCCCTTAACCAACTCATGTCGTCTTCCTATCTCTAGCTATCTCCTGCAGCTCTTCTTTATATTGCTGATCTCTACCTCCAAATCTCGTCTCCATGTATTTCTCGGCTTCCGCTTCTTTCGCTGTCCTTGCTGGTTCCAGGGAAGGATCCTTCTTGTAATAACATGACTCGATGCTGCTGTATAACTCAGCAAATGGGGGTACTATAAAATGAGGTTTTATGTCCGTAAAATCTCAACAGTAACCGATCTACACTAATGTATGTCCTATTGGACAGTGTTCTCTCAGGTTATTGGGAATTGGATAAGGACTAACAAACTAGAAACCCACAGACATAAAAAGGGTTGTATTACCGTAAATTCAGTTCAGTTTCAGTTTGGAATACCTTCATTGCACTCCGGACATGTCCATAGGTGCTCCGATCTCCTTCGCAATATCTCTAACAGCGTCCAGCGACTGATCGTTCCAGTTCGATTTTGATTGATGAGCCTACTCATGTACCTGTTATGCTGTTCTTTTCTTGCTACTCCAATCTTCAAACCCAGCTCCCGCAATCTAGTAGTTGAAGTGGATTGGTTTAAATGAAAATCTTCTTTGCGGCCACACTCTATGAGGGCGTTCAGAATATCAGCTCTATCCATTGGTTGGCCCTCTGATATGGTGGCAGAGCCAGTCAGCCTGTCTGCTCTCTCATTGCCAACGACACCCATGTGCCCTGGAACGAAGATAAGTGTGATTCTGCAAACTGTAAATTAAAAAGTGGACAGTATTGGGAAACATTTAAGCATCATGATCCATTATTATACTGGCAAAGAGAAGAAGAGGAAGACCATGGAGAAGATGGATTCAAGATGTAACTGATGGTTTGAACATGACGGCTGCAGAGGCAGGACATCTGGCCTATGAGAGAAATTCCGAAGGACTGTTGGGGTGGCAAAGTTCTGCTCAGGACAAGCTATTTGATGATGATCCATTATGAATGAAAAGAAAAAGCAGATAGAGAGGGAGAGAAAGAGAGAGAGAGAGAGAGAGAGGGAGAGCGAAAGAGAGAAGGAAAGCAAAATAGAAACAAAACAAAAGAGAGATAGAAGTGGACGAAAGAGAGAAGTCCAAATTATAGGATTCTTCTCGCAGACTCTCGCGAGACTTAGGTGTGGTAAAACTATACCAAGATGGCGATCTTCTTGATCGAGTTATGCAAAATGTAGCAGCCGTACTTTTGAACATACTCAGTGGATTAGTTTTCTTAATATGGCAGACACAGACGTGGACGTATCTAGGCTTCCAGATGATGTAAGGGAACGTCTGGCTGAGCTTGATCTCGAACTGTCTGAAGGTAAAGTAATCCACAGAATTTACAGATTAGTTGTTACAGTTTGAGTTACGTCTATTCCCGTTATTTTATCGGATATCGTAGCGGAAGACATCATTGATTGTAATTTGAACATCTGCACTTCCAACAGTCATTTTCATAATAACTTTTAGTCTTTGCTGTTTATAAGGTACTTTAAGTCTATCCATTTTTTAGTTTGCATTTCGTACATGCAATAGTTCAATTTAATGAAATAATGTTCAGTTTTGAGGGTAATGGGAAACATTTTGATTTGTTGTGAGAGTAGTTTCATTGTTCGGCTTATTCGTTGTCATTAAACTTTAAAGTACTCAACTGGATTGAGTCAACAGACAACGGAAGATATATATGATGCCTAGGCTAAACGATACACTTATTAAATGGAATGCCTAGTGACCTTAGTCAGTGGCATTGTCACACTGACTAAAACTACACAATGAATATTTTTTCATTTATATCTTTTAAATAAGAAAAGGGAAAAGGTTTCAAACTTGGTAATAATATTAATACACTTAGTACCAGATACTGACAGTACAAATGTTATTAAACGCTGTATGTGTAGCTAGAGTATAGTTGTGTAGGCTAGTCCAGTTTTGTATTATTGTGGTTGTCACTGGAAAGGAAAGATATTGTTTTATAAAACAATAATGGGCACATTTAAATTATAATAATCTATGATTGAATGTTTGTTGAAGTTGTGTATATGTTAAAACGTTAAATGTTACATACTTTGGCAAAACACACTGAACGGAGTATTTAATTACTATTGTGTACAGTACAGTATGTTAACTTTATGAAAATGAGCATTTGTTTTCCTGTGAACCGTATAAATAACAACTGATTACAGATTACTACACTTTTAGGTAAAGACGGCTTTTGTGTAATTGAGACAATAAAAGTAGCTTTTTTGTAAGGAACAATGATAGTATGAACAAACTTTCTGTCTTATATTTGTTGACATAATTGTAAAATCACAGTTTGGAAATCTTTTTGTTATGTATATACTCTCAGACGTCCACTTGAATATGCTCATAGAAAGCAGTTATCAGTTAGTAAGTGTTAGTGCTTTCAAATAGCTGGTCCTGGAATGGTATCAGTGACTCTTACCTCACTCACCTGTGACACCCCTGACGCTTAGGGCAGAAAAGATGCTCACCATTCTTCTCTATTATTGTTCATCCTCAATATTGTGTTCCGATTGTGATTCATTTCTTTCAGTTCTTGTTCTACTGTTTTCTCCAGATTGTTTTGGGTCTGCTATGTGTTTGGTTACTCTCCGGTGTCCACCTCAGTGAAGTTTTCATTACAGAGTTAGACTCCATGCGTATCACTTACTTGTTCAATCCATCTCTAGTGTCTCTATTGGATGATGAAGCTCATATTCTCTTGTTGACACTAAATTATGGTTAACAGGTAGTGAGTGAAATTATGCACTGAGTCACCTAGACAATTCATTAGAAGCATCAAGACAATGAGACTGCGAGAATAAAAATACAACCCATCCACCATTAGCAATAACAAATGTAAGAAACCGCTTATCAGTATTCACAATATAAGAAGCAGATGGAAAGAATATTTCACTGAATTGCTCTCTTCTTTGTGTTCGTTCTTTACGACCAATTTTAATCACTCTTTGTGATGTTTGATCTTTGCCAAGAACGTGTATATGTTGCACATTGGTTTTGTAGGCCCCTAAACGCATAGACTTCTACACGTTTAGGACACATGCATCAGATTTCACCCAAACCTCCTTAGTCACCTCTTACGACATGCGTGGCAGGTAACAGTGGTTCTATTCTTTACACCTCAAATTTGGACCCGGTAACCACTCGGGCGACTGAATTGCTAAACTGTGGACCACAAGATTCAGTACTATACAAATGAAAATCTGGAATATATTATGAACCGAATATTCTGGAATCTGAAGTAAAATGGTCTTGAAACAAAGCAAAAAGAGCAAGGCAGCAGAAATATGTGGTATTGCGGAAGTGCTCCTTGCATGTAAGACATTAGCAATGTCCTGGTTGACTAAAATATTTAACATATCTTCGGTGACCAACAGATTGGCTAAGATCATGTATTGTCTTCATATGGAAGAACAAGAGAGATAAATGATACTCTGAAACGTCATCTTCTTCTCTCAATCATTCTTGATGGCCAATTTTATAATTCTTATTGTGATGTATAATTGGTCCACTGACAAGAACGGGATGATCTACGCGGGTCGATTGTCGCCCATTGTGACTAGGCCCGCCTGTCCGGTTTAAGCCAGCTTTTGATTTACTAGGGTGAACTTTCCCTAGGGTATGATCCTTTCTGCCGACTATGTCGGCCCGGATCTTCGCCTTTTCGATCAGCTTTGCCGGATATTTGGGCTTTGTGATCTACGCCAAGACAGTGAGTTATGCTATTATGCCCTTTCTGACTATGAGGTCGTTCCGGATTAGAAGCATTTCTCGGGGCTTATAAGCTTGTCCTCGGACGGCATCTTACTTGTATAAAACACAGTGTAAAGTATCGACCTTCGCCAGTGTTCGACCCGACAGCCTGTCAGATCTTTACATTGTCGATCTTACTTTACAATTCACTTTTGAGTTTGATCTGGAGTAGGAACATTCTCAGCCTTTTCTAGACACGCGTTGGTACGTGGCAATTTGCAGTTAGCCTCGGAAGACACCGGCCTGGGCCAAGCACAAACAATGTAGAGGGTCGTTTCAATTGGTGCTAGCAACGCAACTGAGGATTTTGCGCTCGCCACCATCATCCGCCCCAGTTCTTTCGGGATGTTAGTTGTGACTTCAATAGTACCTTGCCCGGTTGCCCCAAGGCTGGCAGTTCCGTTAGGCATCACCCACCTCAGTTCTTCCGGGATGTTAATTGTTATCGCAACAGTACCTTGCACGGTTTTCCCAGGAGGGTAGTTTCGTTATGCACTAAAACGCAACTTGTTGTTTTGCACTCAGCAAACCATGCCCAGTACATGTATCTGCACCAGGCCACCGATGCGGAGTCAACATAATCTTCCTCGATCGACACGAGGGTAGACTTTTATTCGTTACTGATCAGACTTATTTATTCTTGCCCACGAGCTGGCAATGTTTGCCACCTCCTCAGGGCTTCGAGTTTCGCCCTACGTGGGCACACGTTTCGTCACTGGATGCACCTCTCATCCTTTCATGTTTACCAGTCTCCCCATCGGCAGAGAAACAGGTAATTTGTGGCGGGACTTTTGACCTACACGTCGAGCTCGTGTATGGAGTCTCCTGCTACGGGGATGACGATTTGTTTTTGGCCCTTACTCCGGGGGAGTGGGGCTTACGTCAGAGACGTTTCACTGCTGTTTCTTTTTGTTCAGAAACTTGGGCAATATTTTATTGGACATCGGCCAGGAGACTCGTGCATTTTGTTCGCATGGACCTGCATTTCTTTTTTCGTACTTGCACCACTACCACTACCACTACCAGTAATTCTCCCGATCCCTGCCCCCATTAGCCAGACCGGAACCAAAGTCTGTTTCCAGGGTCACCACAAGGAGGTAGGGGACAGGGTCTTGATTAGTGCCTGCTCACTAATCCTGGCACACCACCTCATGTGCCTTTGACCCCATACTGTGAAACATACATGGATAACTCTCTCTCACCATATTCGTCTTCTGCATTCTTACTAGATTGGGATTTCGAATCAAAGGCCACCATCTGTCTCACATTGTTAGCTACACCATACAGTTTGTCTTTGATGCTGGTGTAATGGGGCCATCTCTTTCCTCTCACCTTCTTTCCTGATGTTCTGTTCTAGAAGACTGCATACAGTGGAGTTTGGTTGCATTCTTGTTAAGTGGCCGAACCACCTCATTTTTTGTTTTGTTTATGTAATTCAAGCAAGGTTCTTTCCCAACTTTTTTTCTTATGCTGGTGTTGGAGACTGTCTTTTTTGGTGTTGTTGGTAAATTTTCATAGGCATAACATTTCACATGTAGTTAGTTTTTGCAACTGTGTTTTTGCTCATTTTTCTATCTTTGGCTCTGGTAACAAGAGTAGTCAAGAAAATGCTGTTGATCAGCTATTTAGCTGTCAGTGAGATGTTTGCGTGCTTTAATAATGGGGCTATCTGATAGGTTTACCAAATTTGCTTTTTGTCCTCTAACCTCTATCTATCTTGTCTAGTCTTCCATCTTCTGTGAATATCTTCTTCCTCACCCTTCACTTCTAGGGATGCATAGGTCCGCAACCAAGGCCTTTCAAGCCCACCTACAAAAGGCAATCTTTTCCAGATCTCTTTGCTCTCTCATTTTTTTTGCATTCCGTCTTCCTCCTTGCAGAGTCCTCCTTCCTTGCAGAGTCCTCCTTCCTTGCAGAGTCCTCCAACATCCTCGAATCTTACAACATGCATGACAGGTAACAGTGGTGCTTTTCTTTGCACCCCTAATTTGGTCCCTTGTAACCACTCGAGCATTCTGTGAATGTGATATTCTTTGAATATGCTTCCTAAATATTTGAATTCTTGCACTGTAGTGCCATTGCCATGGATGTTTTATATATATTATGTTTTCTTACTATATTCATTATTTCAGTTTTAGTTTTATTGATTTTCATGTCATGATTTATACAATTTTGGTGCAAGGTGTCAAGATGTTGTTATAGGTCTTGTTCTTTTTGGTGTATCAGGCACAGATCTTTTGCGAAAAGCAGTTAATTTATTTCATCATTATCTGAATTCGACTTTTGAGTTATTTTATCCATGTATAAGAGTAGTGGTGTCCAGGTGGACACATCCTTGTCTGATACGTGATGCAATGGAAAACCAGTCGGTCATTACTTCTGTTGTTCTTACATTGTTCTGGCTATCTGATATAATGCCATGATATTACCTAATAGTTGTCCCTGGATGCCATATTCTTCAAGGATCTTCCTTAATTTATACCTGTTTACTTTACCAAATGTCTTCTGGTCTATAAATATAAGATTCTTACTTTGTTCATATTCGATTGTTTGTTCGCAGATTTGTCTTAGTGTAAATATTGCGTCTGTGAAGCTCTTACCCTTTCTAATCTCAAACTGGTTTTGCTTAACGTGGGCTCTAATATTTGTCTGGCTCTTCACTCTGATATTTTTGCAAACATCTTTCCTGTATGACTCAAAAGAGAGATACCCTGTATGTTTCACAATCTATTTTGTCTCCCTTGTTCTTCCATATCCCCAATTGCTCTCTGCCAGTCGTCTGGAGCATTTTGTGTCTCCCAAGCTATGTTTTGGCTTACATGCAAACAACATTTCTGTTGTAACACCATATATCCCAGCTGCATTTTTTCTTTTGCTTTGATTTAGGACTGTTTCAGATTCTGAAATATTCAATTCCTGGTATTTTCCATGTCACATTTGAATGATGTTCTTGTATCTTGTGTTTCACAGTTTGTGAAATATTTTTTCCATTTGTTTTTAATGTCTTGGCTGTTGGTAAGTGGTTTCTTAGATTTGTTATTTATAATGGAGACTGGATTGAATTGTTTTTTTTTTAGTCCTGATGCTTCTGTAAAACATTCTTGGTGCCTTAGTGCATAATTCCGCTAAATGTTCTCTATAATTTTCCCAATATTATGATTTAGGTGATTTTTGCCTTTCTGTATTGGTTGTAGTCTTCATCTAATTTTGCCACTTATGAAAACATTTTTTTCTTTTCATGGATAGACCTTTTCACTTCCTCATTCCACCATGTGGTGAATTTTCTGTGCTTATTTTACTTCTTAACCTCCAATTTTGAAGTAATTTTACTGCTCTTTAAAATCTATGTGTGTATATATGTATTTATATATATGTATATAAATATATTTTGTTAGTATTGCCCTAAAACTCTTTGTCATCAAGATTTAAACTGTTAAGACTATTGTATGTCTTCTTCTTTGAACGCTCCATATCGACCACTTGATAAACCACTATTTGTGATTTGTATGTGATCTGAGCCTAAGATCGATTGTACGTTGTGTCAGTTATACGTCTACAAGTAGGCCAGCACAACCGATTTCTGTGACGCTTTTTATTTACTAGGATAGCTTCCCTAGGCCCCTACCTCACATGCCTCTTATGACATGCCTTGTAGGTTGCAGTGTTACTATTCTTTGCTACACTCGTGGCCCCGCAACACACATGTATTGAATGTAATCTTGATTCAGTAGTCTAAGAACATCTGATATATTTTACAAACATTGCTTATTTGTACAATTATTTCTGCATGATGAAACTGTATCTTGTTATTTTTTATGCATCTCTTTTTGTCTGTTATATTGTCTTCTGAGATTTTTTTGCAGCGGTCTAACTATTTTTAAAGCAGTGATCAGCCTAGGGCTATTAATATCTCCATATATCATTTCTTCTTCACCTTTTGCTTCCCAACAGAGCACAGGTCTTCAACAAACTTCTTCCGGCTCTTCCTCTCTCTTGTCATCACCTTCCAAATCTTTCCATGTTTTACCCATCCTTTTAATATCAGCCGCCAGCGCTTCTCCAGGTCTATCTAGGCCTTCCCCTACTCTTCTTTCCCTGCAGGTTCCAAAACAGTGCCTGTCTTGCAATGCTTTCAGTCGGTCTTCTCAATGTATGTCCTATCCATCGCCAGCATCTCTTCCGTAGCTCTTTCTCCACTGGTATCTGCTAGGTTCTTTCTCTGAGCATGTATCATTTACCAGAATGTTACTAGGAATGGTTATGTCAACTTTCTGTAGTCCACGTATATTGGACCTTGTTGTAATGTGTTAAGCTGTAATTTTTATATACACCAAATTGCACACATAAAAAGTTAATTCTTGTTAGAACAATACAGATTTTACATTTGTTTTGAACATATTTCATAGAGGGAAAGCTGGCGAGTTCCATATTTGGCAAAGATATTTGAAAACAATCCTTGCTTTGCTGATCATAGCATTTATATCTTGTTTTATTTCTCCATCCCGCCTGAGTGGTTACCAAGGCCCAAATTTGGGGTGTAAAGAATAGAACCACTGTTACCTGCCATGCATGTAGTAAGAGGCGACTAAGGAGGTTTGGCTGAAATCGGATGCATGTGTCCGCTAGGGAGTGCTAACCCGAATCAAATGCTTGCCGAAAATGGATGCACCAGGCCGTAAGGCGCATAACATGGTGCAACGACCCCTCACAAGGAGGAATGGAATAACGGATTCTATGGTCGCCAATCTGCCTCAGAGATTTAGCCATGCATTAAGAATGTCAACCATCACGAGGGTGGCCAAAACTTACTGCTGGAAGAGGTCGGCACAAACGGGAAGCAGAAATCATAGGAATTATGTCCTACGGAATTGCCCCCAGTATGCAGACTTGAGAAGAAAGAGGTGGCCCACTAACACTAGCGTCCAAGACAAACAAACTGTACGGCGTGTCTGATAATCTGAGGCAGACGGCTGCCTTTATTAGAGAATCTGAAATCCCAATCTAGTGAGAATGCAGAAGAAGAATTTCTCCATCGTTGCTAACATTACTGTCCAAATATCGGAATATGTAAAATTGTATAGTTCATGTTATGTGGTCATCAGTTATAGTAGAGTCATTTTGTTTGTTGTGTTGCCCGTATGTTGCTGGAGCCCATAAGGAGAGCAAAGAATAGTAACACTGCGACCTACAAGGCATGTGGTAAGAGGTGACTAAGGTAGGGGCCTAGGAAAGCTATCCTAATCAATAAAAAGTGTAATAGAAATTAGATGTGCTGGCCTACTTATAGGCGCATAACTGGTGGAACATACAATTGATCTTAGGCTCAGATTACATACAAATCACAAAGAGTGGTTTGACAAGTGATCGATATGGAGCGTTCGAAGTAGTTTGTTGTCTAATATCATTTCATTTGTTTTTGTTGACATTGATTTTGAGTCCTTTTTTAGCTTCATCTGCCCTTAAGTCTGTCTTTACGGAGATATCTCATTGTTTATGTGCTAGTAACAAAGCCATTAACACAACTTTTACTACAGCATATACATAGTTACATGATTTATTTAAGACATTACAACAATATGATTTTTGCTGTGTTTAAAAAAATTTAGTTATTTGACACACATGTTACGACAGGATATTACTCTTCTTTTGAAAATGTAACATTCTGATTATTAAAATTCAGCACATGTTCTCCTTAATTCTCTGAAGTTACTATTGTTAGAAGTAAAGAACAACTGGTCTGATGTTAATAAGAGTGTGTTTATGCTCTACCATTACAACAAATAGACAAGTGAAGTCTTCTATTTCAAGTATGTGCATGGCGTTAAACAGAGTGGTTAACGTTGGACCAAGATTTATTTGGTTGTTATGTAGAGGATTAAAACCTCTTTAAGCCGAGGCACACTTTTTCAACATAAGAATGAGTCGTTTTGTTTGGTTATATTAGAGTTAGAGTGTGTAGGCCAACAAACATTAAAAAAATAAGAATTAACTCATTGCGGAGAATCCGATTATATCTATACCTAATCTTGGTGATTAATTGTAGATCCGGAACACAGTTTTGTTCAGCGTGATGCTATCTATATATACATATATGCGTGTGCGTTCCGGATCTATAATCACCAAGACTATGTTTATATGATGTATATATATTAATTATAGTGTACTTTTATTCCCCACAAGGTGTTAATTTTAAAAAAAATGTTTGTTTGCCCACACGCTTTGATATAGCCATATATATATGATGGTACATACCATACTTGCTTACTTAGTATATACATACATACATACAGTATATACAGTTCATACTATATTTATTCATAAATGCTTTTCAGTAAAAATAATAAAGCACACACACACACACACACACACACACACATATATATATATATATCCATTTCATTACAATATGTACCCCTGAATCCTGTATGTCGGAGAAAACTGATTAAAAGGGAAAGCAGGCATTCACGCAAAAATGAGTCAGAAGCGCTGTACTAGACGCCCTGACTAAGTCTGAATTCATAGCGGGCGAACACAAGAAGAATTACAATATCTCTTTAAATCTTTAAAGTGTGTACTGTCCGCCCTCATTTCTCTGCACCCCCTCATTTCTCTGCACCCCCAACCTAAGTAGTAAATTCTGCTCACATTCTTCACATCTCTTTACCCTGGTCACACTTATACATGTATTTCCCAAATTCCTATCCTATTGACTGTCTTTAGTGTTTCTCTATGTTAGCACGTATTTTTATTGTTATTGCTATTAGATATGTGTGCTTGACTATCTGCGTGAACATGTGCACATTTTCATTTAAACAGAGCTTTCTTGTGTTAACCTGCACCTAACAGACTCCAATCTCATGTGTTTACACGATGTTTCGGTCATGATGTGTCACGTGTTTAGTTGTGCACACTGCAGCTTATTTTCTCTTTGTTTATTAACATCCATGTTGACCTTTTCCGCTTCCTATCTCGTCTGGCCTGGTCTTGTGTTCAGACACTCACTCACGGGAACTGAACTCTGATTGTCTGTTCTTCCAACTTCCAGAGTACGATAAGCCCATCCCTTCTGTTCACCCATTGTTTGACCAACATTACTGGGACCTTTCCGTTGATACTTTATATATATATATTGTCGTTTTTGTATACCAGAGATAACACGAGGAACAACACTGACATATCTTTTTTTGTGTTTTAATTTATTGATTCAGCATAGTTTAGGCACTCGTTCTGTTCACAATTACATGCTATGTTACTTTTAGAACTAAGATGCATAATAGTAACACAAACGTCCCGTGTTTACATTCTACCTGTTCTGCAGACCAATAGTTTCCTGACTCAGAATTCAGAAATTAGTCTCTGCACACATTTCTTTTGGGATTCAATGATTTTTTTACGCTTTAGTATTTGTAATTCGAAGAAGAGAAGTACAGAGACACGTGGAAGGGGAAAATCAAGAGATAAAGTACATCATCGCAGAGTGTAACATCAAGGCAGTAGGAAATGTTGAAGGTCCATTGCCGCTAACCGTCGCTGCGGAGACGGCCCGCATGCTAATGATGAATTCAAACACATACAGTTTACATAACTGACTATCGTTTTAGTAAAAGAAAATCATATTTGGATACTTGTTACATATAATGTAGCGAGAAAATAATACGAATTGACAGAGACGATATGAAGTGCCTGTCACTTTACATTTCTGCTCCATAGTGTGCAAGAGATAGGAGGACCAATTCCTTTCCTCGCGTGTGGAACGTCGAGTGTGTGATAGAATCCACAACCCTCTGGAGTCCGAGTCGATAGGCAAACGCTTACGCATTAGGCTAATCCGTCCTACATACGGTGACTACTGACATACATTACTGGAACCAAGCACTCTGGCGAGACCAGTCAATTCAACTGTCAGTGTTGCTTTACGTCAACGAATTGTAGACTTTGGCCGAGATAGCTAGCACAGAATCGACTGAATTGTACCTGTGCTAGAACTGAATCTCTAAACGCTTGCCAGGGAAATTATATAGGCGCTGGTTGCACTTTGAAATATTGTTCGTCTGGTTCGCGAACAAATATCATGCTATGCTTAGCTAGATATAGGCTGTAAATACTACCATAGCTCATGTGTAACTTTCCCTCTGCGATCACTACTTACTTTACGAGACAGCAGCGGTGCAGTTTGTTTTCAGGGCCACCACGTGAAAGTGAAGTCATGGTCATCGTCGGATTTTGTTCACCCTCTAATACAATGCTTATAAAGAAGAACTAATAGAAAGAATGATTGCTTCTTTAGTTCTGTGTTTTCTTAAACGATATCTCTGATTTGGCACCGTTAACATTTAACATTTAATGATTGTGCTTGAAAAAAAAATAGTTTTGTCTGACGTTACTCATGGGCAATATTTATTTACGCAAGCTTATAGTTTGTTTTCATGTGTCCTGTATTTGATATCAAGGATAGTTTGTGGACAAAGCTATTTTGTCTATTTTATTGCGTAGATTACTGCCTTATTTCGTTTTTGTTGAAATACTCAGGACCTGCTTCTTAATACTTTTCTCTATATTTGTCCACGACGGAAAAAACTACAAACTCTCATCTGTGTTCGATTTCTCAATTCTTGTTTCTAATTTTATCTCTCCATTTAGTGATGGTCAAGAAAATTGTTCCCTTTCATTACTTTGTCACAGGGCAACCGAGGCACGTTTCCTCCCCATCTGTTTGTTTTACTCATCGTTAGAGAATTCTCCCAACCCTTAACAGATAGGCGGATCTGTTTTCCGTACATGACAATCTAATGAATGTAGACTTAAATGTAGTCATTCTCATAAGAAAGAGATTATATTTTTTTACTTCCTTAAGAATTCACGGCCTAATTTAATTTTTACCATTCTCAGAAAGGTTTACGTTCTTTATTCCCCTGAGTGTTTATTCAGTTATTCTCTATAAGATTCGTGTATGATCAGATTCAGTTGACATGTTCAGTGCATTTGTTTACAATTATTCTATTCGATCTATTGTTTGTTATTTCCAGTTAATGTGCTACTTTATTAAAACTAATTTTGTTACGGTTCACTTGTCATTTGGGATATCACATTTCTCTATTATTGGGACTATTATTTAAAAAAATTCAGTTCTTTTTTATGTTTTAGTTAGGGTTAGCGAGAATAAGTTTTTATGATTCTTGATGTATATGTAGCTAGTAGCAAAGTGGGGAAGGTTTGGTTTTGGCATATTTTTCTTTGCTGTTCCCGCGTACACAGAATGTGTAACGTGCACTGCTCGCAGACGGAGTCTCAAATATTAATCAATAAAGACCCGGCTATAGGACACTAAAAGCTTTGGTCGGTCGTGGCAGCCACACCTCACTGATGAGGTTTGAACCAATTTCTCAAACCACGTCCTAGTTCTGACCTTCAAAGAATGACCTCTCTGATCTCAACTAAACTTGACATTTCTTAGGGCATATAAATGCGATCTTTTGCCGGTTAAAAAAAATTCAGCAACATGAAGTATCAACAAATATTCTACAGTTCGATCTGTCTTGTCCGACCGGTTTAGCCCACTCTTGACCAGAAGTCCCCAGATTTTGTTGAGTTTCGACCTTTCTATCTAACCATTTATACTTCATTGACTGACATTGTGAAATAAATAAAATATGAAATTATAGGGATACACTAATGTAGCATTACATTTTTTAATTAAAATGCTTACAATAACAAATTCAGTGTCTTATTGATATGACTGAGTTAATGAAATCACATACTTTAAAAAAAAAAAGCTATCATGGACATTAGAAAAGAACCTAAACCATCCAACGATGACTACCACACACTTGACAGACAAGGACAGACTATCATCTTCCGACTCAGGATAGGTCATAACAGACTGAACACACACCTACACAGGCTGCGATTGTCCCCAACCCCACTGTGCTCCTGTGGCTCCGCTGAACAAACCACAGAACATGTCCTGCAAGACTGCCCACTGTATGTCCTCCAAAGAAAGGAATGCTGGCCCTACAACACAACACTACATTCAAAACTACATGGCACTAGAGATGAGCTCCAGACAACAGTCGATTTCATCATATGAACGCGTCTAACGATATAATCATAAAAAAAGCGATTGCAAAGAAGAAGAAGAAGAAGATATGACTGAGCATGATAGGACAATAGACTTAACAGTAACAGTATCTACTCACTGTTAGCTTCAAATGTTGGGCATAGTTTATTTTTATACCATTAGTTATCTTGGGAATACGATATGTTAGACCGTAATTGTTATTTGACCAAAACGGTACACGATGGTTGATGGGGTCAATATCACGCCGTCCGACTTTACTTTCCAACCGAATCTGAGAACCGTACAATCGGATAAAATCCCACCCCTATTGTGGAATGTGTTCATGGGACCACGCACCTACAAAGCAAGTGCACTAACCACTACACAATCGCGGCTCTTAAGTCCTATCTTTGTTGTTCTTAAAATCGTTCTGCGAGCTACAGTACTTTAGTTGTTAGTTGATATAACTGACTTCGCTGTACTACGGCAGCCTATGGGTATTCAGTCTTATCAGCAGATTGTAACATCGCACATACTGTCAGTTTTTTTAGCTTCTGGTTATACATACATCTTATGTAAGTAATGAAAGTAATATAGTTGAAGTACGGGAGTACTGTAAACTTTCTCTTAACTAGTCTTGCAGTGTATTATCTGTTCCATGTAAAGGAGCCATTCTCTCTCGCTCTCCCCACTCCCTCTCTCTCTCTTATATATATATATATATATATATATATATATATATATATATATTGTAGTCGATGATGGTATTTAGTGCGCATGATGTTGTGGTGGCCGGAGTGAAGCGCCGTAACTATGATGGTGACTATCGTTTATAATAACAATGATAAAAAACCGTTTTCAGCGTGGTTAATATTGCTAGTTTGTATGGTGTATTGCGTCATTCATCATAAGAGACGTTCGGGTTATCCATACCCCTACACGTCTCATAACGTTATCTTCCCACTATGTTTCTAACTGCTACTCACGTACATATACGTCATTGTCCGCTCTTTTCCTGTCTCTCCTATCGTCACTATCCACTAGCGATCCTGTTGTCAACCTATATCGAGTTCTTACGTTCGTCTTTCTTAGCGTTTCTACTATAATGTGAGATAAGAACAAGGAGTTTTTTGCAAGAACCCCAAGTGGAAGCAACGGAAGCAAAGAACATGGTCAATAAATAAACAGTGTACAAGTATTAAGAGCTTCCGAAAAAACAAATACTTGTACACTGTCTGTACTATAATGTGCAGTCTTTGGTTTATAACTGTCCTCTATTTCAGTGTCTCATTGTCTTTATTCTGTATCGTTAATTATCTGCCGTCCCAGGCTAGAAGGATAGCTATTTTCTACAAAAGATATCTATATCTATCTACACGCACACACATATATATATATATATATATATATATATATATATTTACGCACACTATTAACAGCTTTAGCTTTTGTTCTACTAATATGCTTTTGATTCTCTTCAAGGAAGGAAAATGGAGAGACTAGTGGAGGGAGAAATGTGTCTGTGTCGCTGACGAAATCATGTCCTCAAACGACGTGTGCGACTAGAGGAACTGAAAGTTCAAAAAGAAACACAGGAACAACGTATTGTTTGAATTTGCGTTGGCGGAAACACTGGTTGAACGGTTGCGTTGCGACACTCAGAGATTGCACTTCGGTCAGACCCATTTGTGCTGAAAATTGATATAATTGGAGAAGTCCAGTCGCACAAATCACAATGTAATTACATTCGAACTCTTTTTACCGGGTTCGTTTCCAGCTGCCATACTTGTGATGTGCGTTTCGTATAAAGCTAGTCACGAATGCTGGCTACAGAACGAAAGTGGTCACGTAAACTAGTAGTGATGAAATAACGATATTTCCCCCCAGGACATACTCATTACTTTCGAATTTCGTATCTAGGCAGTAAGAGGTATTCGTAAATCGAATCATTATTATTCGCAATTTTCTAACCAGTACGTAATAGTGATGTGCGCTTCAGTCATCCATAGGAAATTGTAACTATTCGTTACTCATCATCATCATCATCAGGTACCGTCTCCACATCGAAGGTTGGCTGCAATGAATCTCCAGCATCCTCTGTCTTTCGCCTTAGTGTTGCACACTGCCAGACTGTAACCTGTCCATTTCTTAAAGTTTCCTCCCACTTATCTCTCGGTCTTCCTCTTGCTCTTCTCCCCTCAACTTTCCCTCTAGTAAATGTTTTATCATGGTGTCATGTCTTTTTATGTGCCAAAATACTTTACTTGTCTGAATTTTATTTCTCTTAATAATTGTTTCTTCATGCCTAGTTTTCCTAAAACTTGTTTATTTGACTGTTTTTCTGTCCATGAAACTCTGCCTATTCTTCTATATATCCACATCTCAAATACATCAATTCGTTACTGCTCCAACATATACTCGCTATTTAGTATTCGCTATTTTATCGTTATGTAGTCATTGTTATCCATTTGTAATAAATCATACTCAGCAATATATTTATTAGTTATAATAATATAATTAAAAGAATGATAGTGTATAGTATACAATTTATACAATCTGATCTCATCTTGTACCTCTTGTACGCTTGTGGTGTCTAGGTGAAGTATAAAGTGCTTTTAAAAACCAATATAGTAACCATGTCGTCAAGTATCCAATCGCTTGTTACGTAATCGCCGTACTGTTTTCATTAGGAATGTCAACATTAGACATGCCATGCATTGTAGGTCGGAGTGTTACTATTCTTTGCTACCCTTATGGGCCCCGGCAACACACGGGTGTATGTCCAACTAACTATATATATATATCATTTCCACTGTATGTGAGCTTTCAAACTCAGCCTGTTCCATTATACCGAAACTAACGCGTGAACAGGACGGTAGATCCACGTAGGACTCGAATGGTGTGGCGTCACTATATATAACATCGACTCTTGCCTCAAATATCCATTTTGAACTATTGGAAGCGTGGACATAATGTCATATTAACTACCCTAGTAGTCACGGAAAGCTACATTATGCCTCATATATTTACTGTGCTAACATACTGTTATAAGTAAACAGCATGCAAATTCTTTCTGATAAATCAATGTTGGTTTTCTAACGTGTATCCAGAAATAAAAATATGAACTTTACACACGAGTACACGTCTGTCGTACAGGTTATCGTTATCTATAGTTGTATTATTGCCTACATGACCTGCCGTTAAACTCTGTTCACTGTTCTCTGAAAACTCAATTGAACTCGCAGACAAAAAGTAATTATTTCTTTTTACAAGTCGGGGTTGGATTTTTTTTTATTTAGCGCTAGTCAGGTGTGTTACCGATACATCATTAGTTTAGTTTAGTCGTCGGATTATCATCACTGCACATCGAACTAGTTAGTCCATACATGCTTCGATCCCCTCCTAAATATGTCTCTCAGCGTCTGACAACTAACGACACCAGTTCTATGTTGGTTTACTAATCTTCATTATCCATATACCGATATATCATGATATGGTCAGAACGATTTCGACGTCTGTGGTTGAAATGTTGCACCACGTCACAAGAGGGTTTTAACGTTTACTGTAACAACAGTAAAGTGTGGTAGTTGAGTTAACCGAATTCTCCATCACGTCTTGCTGTTGCAGCAGTTTCTCACATTGAGAGATATTATCTGAATCTCGGAAATGCATAATTTCATGTTCTCTTCAATCTGCCCGTAATCTATTGCCCTGCTAATCGTTAAGTTAATCTTTCTTAAGACTAATGCAACTTAAGAGTTTATTTATTTCCATTCTTATTTAGAAGTTAAAGGCCAGTTTGAAGGAGAGGGAATATATTTCATGAAATGTAATCCATTTTTTCTTCTAGGTATGCGTTGTGCATTAACCTTGGTTTTAGTTTTTCTAAGCAAACCAAACTATACCTGCATGTACTGCTACTGAGCCAGCTAAACTCGCCCACTACCGAATTGTATTCAGTGCTTTCTTTAAGTCTTTGATTCTTAAAGCTTTGATTACCCTTAACGTCTTTTCTACAGTTATACGCCAAGTATTTTTTGACCATCCCACTCATCTCTTCTCCGGTGGGTTGAAGTGAAGTACATATCTGGTTATGATGTTCGATTGTTCCCGAGGGTATGTCTAGTACATCGCCAGTTTCTCTCTCATTAACCTCCAGTTGTATTGGCCTTATATACTGTTCTCTTCCACTGTATTTGTTATCACTTCTACCCATAAACACACCCTACAGTCAGGATATATATATATATATTATATGTATCAGAAGGAAATGTGTGGAAGAATTGACAAGAGATGCAGAAGCAAAGACAAAGTAAATATGATTGATTTTCATAACAACATTACGAGACTGACGATACATACATCCCTGTCGGACAGTTATACGTTACGGGTGTACGCTACCCCCATTTCTTTCTTGCTATTGACTAGATCAGCGGTTCCCAAACTTTGCATTACCGCGACCCCCTTAAAATACACTTTGCTGCCGTGGACTCCTAAAAGTTTCTATATATGAAAATGTTCTAGTGATGGAGTTATTATTGCACCACACCAAGTCAAGCTGGTTCCAATGTTCTCAGACTGCGGGAAACTTCAAATGATCTTTCATTTTGTCCTGTCAGACATTTAGACTCCTGCCTGGCACGGATCCTTTGATTTCGCAGCGGAAATAGTTTACCACTGTTTTTATAAATGTTTTAAAAAGAAAAAATTTTCTGTTTGGTCAAAGTTCATAATATTTTTCAAGCGCAAGATAACCCCTATGAGTATCTCTCGATCCCCAGGGCCCGCTGACCCCAATTTCAGGGATACGCTGGACTAGATTATTAAAACATCAGCATAAATGGGATTCAGTGGACTATATTTCCACGCTAGAGACGATATACCTATGTCTCAAAACAAGTTACACGATTAGGTCAGAGTTAGCGTGTTAGAAAAGGTCAAAGCTGGTGGGTTTGAAAATGCACAGATTAGGGACGTCGAGTATGAGATTAAATGCCATTAAGTGATGATACCCAGATTACATTAGAAGCAACTTAACATTTTGTAGAGTAGGTAAAGTATCTATTTGCAGCAACATAGACACGGACGTAAAACATATAAGTTTATGAAAATAATAATACAAAAAACAACAACAAGAGGAGTAGTTAGTGCACTATGAAAACCAAAAGAAATCAAGTCCAATACAAAGTGAAGTATATCATACTCAAACTTCAAACTAGTTCTTATGTATGGTCTTGAAACATAGAAAACTACATTGACTACAAAATAGGCAGACATTTTTATAAATGCGTGAAGGATCTTGTGTAGAAAAGAAGTGCTGAAAAACAATCTGTTGCTAAACATGAAACTTTTGGAAAGAACAAAACAGGCAGTGGTGAAACAAGAGCTAGGAAAAATACACTGGCATTTGATATGTTATTCGTTAAGAAGACCAGGTAATAGTGTAACAGGGTGGGTCATGGTATGGAACCAACAGGGAAAGAGAAACAGAGGAAGAAATACTGAATGCTCACGAGAAGAGAACTGGGAACATACATCCAAATGACGGGGAAAACATGAAGAAGAGATATGAAAAAGATATAAAATATATATTAAAAAATAGGTTGGTTGAAGATCTGTCTAGAAGCTGAGAGATCTGCTATATTAATACAGTTATGAGGAATAAGTTTAATTATTAGCTCATCCGCTGTTGTGAAAAAGACACCGTAATCGATAATGTTTGAATTTTGAAGCTAGGGTGTGTAAAATAACATGAAATAGAAAGTTAATTATAGAAAACACACACATCTAGAGAGAGAAGAGAGAGAGAGAGAGAGGATGGGAGACGAAGAAAGAGGAGGAGAGAGGGAGAGAAAGGGAGTTATATGATACCGGATTTACCTACATAATTCGTCATCATTTTACTCATTGTAATAAATCGTTCAAAGTTTTCTTGTTGTGTGTACCGGACATATTTTCATGAAACCGAATGAAGTGAGATATCTCTCGGGATAGAGATTTTCATATGTTAGTTATATTTAGATCAAAATTGCTTACATAATCATTGCTATCAAGGATGGTTGACAAATGAGTCTTTGAAATGACTAGAGTAAATAATATTGTTGTATAGATATAACAAATGTAGAGATTACCTATTATAGACATTTGGTGACACATTGGGATTTATAGGCTACTTCTGCGATGAGAAATCGGGGATGGATAACAAACATTGAAATGAAATATCGGTGGGAGGTGGACAACAAGGATATCATGACGCGCACGCGCGAACAACCATACAAACATACAAACAACACACACATACGCTCGCGCTCACACACAATACAGGACACAGATACCAGTTGGATGTGATAATCTAATAGTCAGATAACGGACACACTAACAGCGCTGATCACTAAGCGCTGAGATGAGATGTTAATGTTTAGGTAGTTACCTCCACTGAGAATATAATACACATGGTAATGAAAGAGTACTGAATACTTTTCATAAAGAAAGTTGTGGTAGAGCGGTGGAAGTGGTAGGTGCTATGCTAGTTCCTGACTTTTAGAGGTTGATCGGTCACTTTTTGTGTTGTAGTGTGTTGCTGAAAATTGAAAATGTATTACATTTTCTGTTATGAAAAATTATATATATGTACGATTTCCAGTAGCCTTTTCAGTCTTTAGGGTTTGAAGTCACCTCACTTCAGTTTTCTAGACCCTAGTAAGCAGGAGGTAAGAGAGCCAATTCCTTTCATAGCTCGGAACGTCGAGTGTGGGATTGAACTCACAACCCTCATGTGCCCGAGTCGATAGGCGAACGCGTATGCACTACGCTAATCCGTCCCACTACGAAGAATAAGCGACATCATTATTCATTGACTATTTCGTTATATTTGAAGCATTATGTTGACACTCTTGCTTGTTACTTATTTTCCACTTCGATCGACCTTCAGTTCTGTGTATGAAGCTCTCTCTGGTTGTTTTGGTCTCCTCTTCTATCGTTTATCTCGCCGGTTTCTTGAGCCTCCATCCAATGACATATCTGACATAGTGGTAGCTCATTTCTTCGCTGTGTACGTTAAAGTATCCTAATTGTATTTGCTGTTCAAGATTCTGCGCAGGTATTTATCGATTATACCCAATCATTAATCTCCTGCGCGCCGTCTAAAGAAACCAAGCTATACACGAGAGCCCATTGTTCCTTATGAGTTCTCATATATAAAAGATTAGTATTGTAATAACGTGACTCATGGGGATTTGTAGATAGAAGCTCACGAAGTGGAGTAATTGATGGGAGGAATACATAGGAGAATGATAATGAAGACGAAAATGAGTCAGTGTTAGTTTTTAAAAAAAAGTAAGCGACAACAGAAACAAATAGTGAAGAACCACAGGAGAAAAAAGTGAAAGAAACAGTAGAGCATATTAATTATGACAATTTTATCAAATAAGAAATATTTGTTCATAATTATTTATTTTGTCAGGGCAGCACATGTGCAACCTGCTCTTTTAAATTTTTAACTGACAAGCGTTCCTTTACTCAGCTTTAACACATTATCTACATTTTATCTAATTTAACTAGACACACGCGATTTAATCTACGAGTACGAGAGTAGGGTTCTCTGGGGAAAAACAAAACTAAAACAAACGGATACACATGGGATAAGAGTCGAATGCAAAGTATATAGTAGGTCGTAACGAGCACCTTACCTTAGCTAGTAAAATACAGAGATGGCAGATAATTATTGAAGATATGAACGCAAAACAAGGAAAAACATAAAATATATATTATTTAAGTTATAAAAAAACTTTATTGCATTAGAACAAAATTCGTAAACAGAAATAAACTGAGGTACAGCAGTTTAAAACATTATTTATCTTGTATTTGTTGTATTCCTAACGTACTGTTATACGTTACACATGACCAACAAACAATTTCTCCATGCTTCTTTATCCTGGGCAACTCGTTCAATCTCTTTTTGGAATTCAGTCCATTTTGTTTTAGATTATTTAAAAAAACAAACTTAATGCTTTCGATGTCAAACATGGTCGCTCACGGCAGCTAATGGCTGAAAATCAGAACATAGATATTCGTAAAACTGAGAAGTAACAGTTAAATATAACATTAGAAAGGAAGACATTGGAAAAAGACTACGAATAAAACCAGTTATTCAGCTCATACGAGAAGAACATTATGTTAAATAGTTTGGTCACCCGATGAAAATACCATACATAAAGAGAGCCACATTTAAAAACATATAAATACAGTGCAAGAGGAATGCCACGCAAAAGATGGAGAGAACGGCATCAAGAGCTACTTCAGAGAAATGAATAGCCCAGAAGATTATTACCACTTTTTTTTTTTTCCGATCCAGAAGCACTTGAGTTTTCAGCTCTTCGGCTCGGTGTCGTGGACATCGTAATCCTTCGGTTCGGTGCCACGAACACCGTAAATCTAGGGAATCTGTGGCTTTTTCTGCCATCCCGCGGAATTGAACCCGCACACACAGAGGGATAGTCACCCGTAGTCCAACACGCTACGAATACGCTGGGCAGACGGGCATTACCACTTCTCCGAACAGCTCACTGAGGTATAATGGAGGGAGAAAAGAAGAATCTCTTAATCTTCTCATTGTGACCGAACAGTCTAGGTTTTCACTCTATAACTTGCTCTCACTCGTGCTTTATCAACTACGAACGTACAAAGCTTTGACAATTTTAACATTTCGTCAGTTCATGTTCTTGTAATCGACCAGCGTTTTTAAAAATCGAATGTTACCTGGCTTTCCTGACATATTTAAACATTGAGTGACTCACCCAATCTTTTACACTCGATATTCAATAGTTCACAATGTTTTTATGTTTTAGATTTTTAAAATTTTGTTTGTATTAAAGAAGCGTTTACTGACCAGTGCTAGCGGTGACACACGAGAGCAGTACTTGTTGTAGTTTTAGCAGTTGTCACTTTAGCCATTAGTTTTAAAAATCAATCTTTCTTTTACATCAATTCGATTTTTCTTGCCATTTGAATTCTTATACACTGTGCGAAGGGAAGGATCAGGGAAAACATGAACACATAATTTCAAACGCGCTTCTTTAGATGGTGTTTTATTATTCTTGCATGTTCATTGCATTTTACCTATAACTAAAAAGTAGAAAGTAAAAAATCAGTGAACAAAACTTAGCGTTTGTAAAGAAACTCTCTCTCTCTCTCTCTCCCCCATCCCTGATTAAATTAGAAAATAATCTTTGCTGTCTCATGGCATACATTTTGGTTGGTATATATTTTGTGTGTGGTATGCCATCTATGATCTATGTAGACGACTTGAGAATAGCAATCATTGCATACAAACAACCCTTCTCTTACAACCGAAATTTATACCACGAGGCTGCAAATGACTATTTTCCGCTTGTTAGTTCTTTTTTTTTTTAATCAAGAAAGTTTTTCCTAAGATTATTATTGTTTACTTCTTTAGGGCTTACTGCTTTTGCTACAACGTTTTCTTTTTACGACTGCGCATATCTTGGTAATCAATACCTCTTACTTGACCTGAAATACACTGTCTATGGTTGCAGGTAAAGAGGGTAACAAGTTTCACTCATAGTACTTGCTATTGGTGTAAGATGTGTAAGCTGTTTCATACTACACATAACTCATGTAAATTCTCTTTATATCTATATCTGTGTCAAACATTTTAATTTGTCAAAATGTGTATGTATATGTGTGGTTATGTTAGTATCTGCTGTCTCTCTCTCTCTCTCTCTCTCTCTCTCTCTCTCTCTCTGCACGTCGTTCCTGAACGCACGCGACTGTATAAATATTATCGTCTTTCCTACACCCTTTTCCTAACATTCAATCCTTTTATTTTCTGTTCATCCTTATCAGATGTCTCCTGTTACATCTTATTTTCTCACTTTCGCTTTCTTCTCTTCCATAGCATCTCCCATTTATTCCTCAGCCTTAATAGTAATGCAAATAATATATCGCCTCTCACTGTATCGTGTCGTAGCGCGACGACTTGAGTACCCCAATGCATGGCTCTCAGAGTTATGCCGGCCTGAGTCTTGTGCTAGTGTCAGGTTTAACCAAGCTAGACCGGTGTTGTGGAGAGAAGGTAGACTAAACTAGCAACCATGTCCTCCGGGTTTAGGGTTGGAACATAGGTCTAACAACCCTGTCTACATCAATAAAGCTAATAGTTTCTGAAACAATAACAGGATATCAAATTTGGTTTCTGTAATGTAAGGACATTACAGAAACCAACTGGTTTTACAGAAGAATGATGAGAATTTCAGGGACTGCTAAAATCACTAATGTTGAGGTGTTGAATGAGATCAAGACACAGACAACTTATTATCAATATAAGAAAGAGGCAGTCATCATTTTTCGGACATTTGATGAGGAGGAGAGGTTTAGAACACATTGTAACAACTGGTAAAATCGAGGGTAGACGAGACAGAGGAAGACAGAGAGAGACAATTTTGGATAGCCTGACTTCATGGCACAGTAGAGCGTCAACATCTGAATTGATAGCAAACACCAAAAGATAGAGATTTGTGGAAATCCATGATCACCTACGCCAGCCGGCACGGCACATGATGATGAATGTAAGGACGATGACTGGGGTGGGACGGCTGGAACAGATAACAAAGGAAATGAGAGACTACAAGATCACTATATAGGGAATAAGTAAGAAAAGGTGGACCGGAGTTGGAAGAACAAAAACAGCAACCGAAGAAACGGTACTCTACTCTGGAAGAGAGGACGGACAGAACGGCGAAGGAATCATAATTATACTATCAAGAGAAATCGAATGTACATCGCTAGAATGAAAACCAATCAACAACAACTGATAAGAACAAGACTGAAAGATAGGTCCACTAAAATCACCATAATACAGTGCTACGACCAATCCAACGACGGAGATATTGAAACTAAAGACGAGTTCTACCGGTAGTTGCAGACACGTATGGATTTACCCCAAGACGGGACCTGATCATAGTAATTGGAGACCTTAGCGCAAGCGTGAGATCAGATAACACATACAAAGAGAGGATAGTGGGTAAGTGTGGAATATGCGCAGTAAATGAAAATGGGAATAAAGCTGTTTCTTATGTGATATAAATGTTAGTAGGAGACATGCTTTTCTCACATACATAAATTCACAAACTAACATGGGAATCGCCAAATTGACGAGACAGAAACGAAATAGAGCACATACTGATCAATGACAGATAAAGACACTTCCTGCAGGATATAAACGGGGGAGAAGAATCAGATTTAGGAAATGACATCCACTTAGTGGGGAAATAATAAGTGGGAAGCACGGGATAATTACCAAACCGAAGACATCGTCATCAATCCTCATTGCTCAAAGGCATGTAAGACAGAGGCACAAAAAGTCCATTCAGTTCATCTTGTGCATTTCTATCTGCCTCAGCTAGTCGTATGCATGACTTTGAAATCTACTTCGTAGCTTATCACGCCACACCTCATCATTGACATAAATTCCGTCTTCTACCACCATGGAATCCATATCTGCATGAGAAATTTGGACGTCTTCTGTCTCTGTAGTTGTTTGCTTCTTTCACAGTGTGGGGTTGCCTGCCCAACCCCACACCCCTCTCAGCGACTTTTGCGACATGCGAGAGTAGACAATGATTCTGTTCTTCGTTACCCCGGAAGTCACACGGGAGTCTGAGTACATCAAAACAAAGGAAATATAATAATATTTACAAACTGAAGATCACATACACTAGAGCTGCTTTTGTAACAAATGTAAAGAAGCACGACAGTGAAGTCAAGGGTCAGAAGTCGCTGGATACAGTAGATGTCAATCATATGCTTGGGATTCCAAGAAAGGAAGACACAAGATTGGATAACCGCAGAAACATTAAATACCATATAAAAGATAAACGAATTCAGGAGAAGTGATGAAATCATAGAAATGTCTGGTCAACCACTAGTGACAACTGTTATAAGAAAGAGAAGATGGAGATAGGTTGGACACACCTTGAGGAGAAATGATCAACGAATATCAAAGCAGGCATTGAAGTGGAATGCAAAGTGTTCAAGAAAGAGAGGACGACCTAAGGATAAGGAGACCATGAAACGAACTTTGCTGAGAGAGGCAAGAAATATCGGTCTCAGTTCCATGGAAGAGATTGAGCGACTTGCCCAGGATAGAGCGGTATGGAGAAATTACTTGCAGGCCCTATGTAACGTATAACGGTACGAGAGGAATTATTATTATTATATTATTATATAAAAGATAGAACAAATTAAAAAGGAAATAGTAGAAGCAATGTCCACATAACTAAAAAAGTTAAACAACGAGCAGTACCACCAGTTTAATAAAGGAATAAAAAGCCTTATTAGCAATAAAACTTGTTTTTTCATGGATGGCCTTGCAAGGTAAGCAGAAAAAAGCAACACATAGAAAGGAGTAAAGCACAGTGTACACGATAACAAAAGTCATTAGCGGAAAACAAAGTGCAAACATCTCACAACTACACACCTAAGAGACAAAAAGAGGAACTCCCTTAACCACGAAAATAGGCAGAAAGAAAAATGGATGAACACTTCAGGGAAACAATTTAAAACCACTACAGATAACTGCCGATTATTTCTGAAGTCGAGAATGACTTTTGTTTTGACCAACATATAGGTCAGGTCAGCCTAAATGCTGCACTATTCAAGGCAGACCAAGCACTGGCAGCTGAGATCTTGGAACGACTTTTCGTACAGATTTGCAACATTATATCGATATAAGGGAAATATTTGGAACACAGAGACAACACTATTGGAATGGAACAAGGGAATAATATAAATATACGTCACAGGCGTCCTCCAGCACAATACTCGTTTCATTGACGGCCGCTGCCAGACCATTTCAATGACACATACAAGAATCACATCAGAATATGTTGCAACAATGTGAAGTCCTATTTAGGGCTAGTCCTAGAACACATGGTTACGCAAAGGCAAAAGGTCAACAGACCCTGACAACTAGAAGAATCCTCGGTCTTAGTTTTAAAGTTGTGTTTCTCGGCTAAAAGAGGCTTTAACTCCGTCATCGAACAAACAATAAACAAAAGATTATATGATTATAGTACTTTGTGATTACGTGTTTTGCCAATCAAATAGTTTTACTGCAGTCTCATTTATTTTGTGAATATGATTATATAGCTGAATTCCCTACAAGAAATTACTACTTAATTATCTTGTTTGTACGACCAACTCGCTCTGATATAATCAAAACAAGACTCTTTCTTAGATTGAAATAGTCAGACTTAGGCTTTAAAAGAGTGTAGTTGCATATAAAACAACAAATAAACGATTTCATGACTGAACGTTGTTCTTAACATACATCTGCCCCTTCGGGTTAAGATGTGTTAGGCACATAATAAAACCTAGATGCGGTACGGACAGACCCTCCATACTAAAACAGAGTTGAAGTAGACATTCGGGGTGAAATACATTCGTATTCAATAAGCACGACCAGTACTTGATCTCAAGCTAGCCATATTGATCTATAGATCTTTTACGAGTCGCAGGCCTTTAAGTCAATAGTGTAAACAGCTGAGCTCTATTCCCATGACAATTTGGAAGGGGGAAGGGGGAGAGGAGGGGGAGAGGAGGGGGAGAAGAAAAGAACATATTCGTTATTTTGTTTTGTAGATTATATTCTGTGTTATTCTAAACTATATTTATCATTAGTTTAGACCAGCGTTTCCCAAAGTGGGCGGTACCGCCCCCACCCAGTGGGCGTTGAAACCTTATAGGGGGTTCAGAAGGGGAGGGAGTTATTTCTCGTGATTTTGCGATTGAATAGTAATTACAAATTTGAATTCTACATTTTAATTTATCTTATGCCCATCTTACACGATCCATTTGTTCATCAATTTTCTATTTCATGTATATAATCATTTGAAAATTGACCATGTAGGACATAAATATATATCACTATATGTGGGGGGGGGTGTTGGTTGGTAAACTGTTATAATGGGGAGGAGGGCGTTACAACGTTTATGTCATGTAAAGGGGGCGGTGGGCCGAAAAAGTTTGGGAATCTATGGTTTAGACAATCCAAGACTGGTACTAATGTTGTCTGATCATGTCTTCTTCCCTGCACCACGTCTTTTCCCTGTATCCAGTACTTATCATCAGGCTAGATAGCCCAAAGACCCGTTATGAAGTCATATGATCATGTTTCTTCATAGAACAAAAATTAACACTGGAATACTTTTGTTCTATTATTCTCTGTACTGGGAACGTGTAGAAAAGTGCAGACTTTATTTTTGTCCTATCTTTATTAATGACTGCAAGTTTAGTTTTAAATATGTTTGTTAAGCTGAATTTCTTTATTGAGGATTTTCTTTCTTCCCTCTTCCCCCATGTCTTACATTGTACCGCACATTTGAGCAACTTTTGCTTTTGTAAAATTTCAACAAAGAAAATAATTTTTAAAAAAAGAACAACTCACTTTTCTCATCTACAGTTAAGTAAATGAGTATTGCTTCAGCTCGATTGCTAATGTTTGCCATTTTTGCTCATTATGTATCATTGTAAACACGGCATCCTTTCTTTATAATTGTCACATTTCTATTTTAGTTATAAATTATACGCGGATCAGCCCCAGAAATATCAAAATAAAACTTATTCATTAATTTATAACTTCTTTGTTCCATTGATACGCAGAAGTGTTTGAAATATACGATATGACCATATTTCTGAAACGTGTGTAGACCCCCTTTCCCCGGTTGTAAACAATTCAAATACTTGTGTACTTTTCTTAAAATAATAAACAGACAGGCTCGCTATTATATATATATATCACCAAACTACATATATGTTGATGGTTTTAATATTCATATGAATAATTGAAAGCAAAGTTCCCCTCTTCCTACATCCACAGGTTGGTGATGTGACACAACTAGAAATGTTCAAGCGACATGTTCTTCCCTATCTGACTTAATTCCGTTCTTCCGCTGGCTCATAAGTTGGATAAAGATCACATACTTAAGTTGGCCCAGTCTCAGTCGGTCTGTGTCCTAGTGATTAAAGCTGGATGTTAAGTGCGCCGCCATCTAGGTGCTTAACCTGCTTTGCTTCTACTCTTACGCCCTTCACTTCGATTTCGACGAATTATCATAGTATATTTTCCCCTTCTGTTTCTTTGTTTATTAACCCGTCTCTCCCTCTCTTCTTCTTCTTTGAGTTCGTTCTTTACGATCAATTCTAATCACTCCTTGTGATATATTTGATCTTTGCCAAGAACGTGTATACGTTGCACATTGGTTTGGTGGTAGGCCCCTAAATGCATAGACTTATACACGTTTAGGACATGTGCATCCGATTTCAGCCAAACCTCCTTAGGCGCCTCTTGCGACATGCGTGGCAGGTAACAGTGGTTCTATTCTTTACACCCCAAATTTGGGCCCCGGTAACCACTTGGCGTCTCCTCTCTCTCTTCTATACCGAATTCTTGAATATTTATTGTCTTTTTTGTGTATTATTATTTATCTCTCTGATAAATTTTGAGATCAATAAATGAGATGGCTGTAACAGCAATAGAAGAACATAATGTAAATAACTTGAAATATGTTGACGACACTGTCTTGATAGCTTCTTCTTCGAACACTCCATATCGACCACTTGTCAACCACTTTGTATGATTTGTATGTGATCTGAGCCTAAGAGTGATTGTACGTTGTGCCATTTATGCACCTACAAGTAGGTCAGCATATCCAATTTCTGCGCTGATTTTTATTTACTAGGGTATCATCCCTAGGGCCTAGCTCAGTCGCCTCTTACGACATGCATTGTAGGTTGCAGTGGTACTATTCTTTGCTTCCCTTGCTGGCCCCAGCACCATACGGGGGGTCTTGATAGCGAAACATGATATAGAGAACTAGAGAACTCCGGGAACTAGTTAGAATAGAGGTAACAGAAAGTAACAGCAAAGGCTTAATTTAAGTCAAAATAGCAAGAAGACAAGATATGATCATCTCAAAAAGACAAAGTTTCATCAAAGTAATTGGGACGAAGCTGAGACAGGCCCGTCTTAATTTAAATACATTGGAACCCTGATAATATAAGATGGTAAATGCAGATAAGAAATAAAGAGCAGAATAGGTCCGGCAAAAACATTAAAAAAAATAAAATGCTTTATATTCAACAAGTCATTGTCAACTGAAGTTGAATGAGAATTCTTTAGTGCTACATAGAGCCAGTACTGACATATGTGAATCATGAACAATATACACAAAGACAATACAATCTCTGAAGACCAAGGAGGCGTGGTTTTAGAGGCAATGTTAAGAGTCCCATAAACTTATATAATATTGATGTGTTGAAAGAGATCGAGGCACAGAGAAAATTATTATCATTGTAAGAAAGAGGCAATCAATATTTTTCGTGCATGTGATATGCGACAGTGAGGTTTAGAACACATTGTGATAACCAGTTTATAGTCAATGGGAGATGAGGTAGAGGAAGACAGAGAGAAAATTCCGGACTGTCTTGCTTCATGGCACGGAAACGCCCGCGCGGTGCCGGGGCCCGTAAGGGAAGCAAAGAATAGTACCACTGCAACCTACAATGCATGTCGTAAGAGGCGACTGATGTAGACCCTAGGGATGCTACCCTAGTAAATAAAAAACAGCGCAGAAATAGGATGTGCTGGCCTACTTGTAGGCGCATAACTGGCACAACGTACAATCGCTCTTAGGCTCAGATCACATACAAAGCACACACAGTGGTTGACAAGTGGTCGATATGAAGCGTTCGAAGAAGAATGGCACGGAAAAATGTCAACATCCGAATTGATAGTCAGCACCAAAGAAAGACAGACGTTTGTGGAGATCCATGATCGCCTACGCTAGTCGGCATGACACACGATGACTATGATCTCTGATATATCGTAAATCTCTTTACTATATATATATGTTACCTATTTTCTATTATATATTATATATATATATATTACCTATATATGTATGCGACCTATTTTCTCTGATTGTCTCCAAAACAGTTGTTTTATGTCAGGGAGATAACACAACAAATATCACTTTAAATGGCAACCATCTAACACCAGTTCAAAATTCTGCTATCTTGGGTCCATGGTCGCTGCCAGACTTTCTCTTGATGAAGAAATCAATGCTGGTATAGTGGCTACTACATTCGGCAAACTATCAAAGCGAGCCTGGGACAACACAAAACTGACATTGCAGACGAAGATTCAAATATATCGAGCCTGTGTAATTAGTTCTTTACTATATGGCTCAGAAACATGGACAGCCTACTCAAGACACGAGAGGAGACTTAACATCTTTCACCTTCGATGTCTCCGCAAGATTATGAACATCAGGTGGTACGACAAGATAACCAACTCTGAAGTACTGCAACGTGCAAACCTGCCTTCCATCATGGACATGCTCAGCAGTAGATGAGTAAGATGGTTGAAATCTGAAAGGAACACAGAACTAAGTGATCTCAGGTCAACCTTAGCCCAGTTATCCCATGAATCTAAGAGGGTAGTAATCCAGTGGATACCCTCACACTGCAAGATCAAAGGGAATGAAGATGCGGACAGACTGGCTAAAGAGGGAGCAGGAATGCCCCAAGATGACAACCTGGTTAGTTATGAAGAAGCAAAAACCATCGTCAAAGGGTACTACAAAGCAAAGTGGAATAAAGAACACCCAAAACACAACAAGAATGATGGATATTACCAACTGTCCAGAAGGGACTAGACAGCTATATTTCGCCTCCGGACGGGTCACAACAGAATGAGACACCACCTGTACACTAAATTCAAGATAGGCACCAACGACATGTGCCCCTGTGGCTTGGCAAGTATGACAACAGAACATATCCTACAGAACTGCCCCCAGTATGCAGACCTGAGAAGAAAGAGGTGGCCCACTTACACGAGCGTCCAAGGCAAACTGTATGGCATGGCTGATAATCTGAGGCAGACGGCGGCCTTTATTAGAGAATCCGAAATCCCAATCTAGTGAGAACGCAGAAGAAGAAGATGGTTGGGGCATGTGAGAAGAATGGAAACTTGTCGCATACCAAAACAAATGTTGTTCTGTGAACTTTCGGAGGGGAAGAGGCACCAGGGCAGACCACTGTTCAGATATAAAGATGTCAGCAAAACTTCAATGAAAAACTTTTCTATAGGTCCCATGATGGGAAACACTAGCTGATGACGGAGTTGTGTGGAAAGCCATATTGCGGAAGGGCGCAGGGTCTTTTGAGAAAAGACTTATGTATGAGCTGAACGACAAGAGAGAAAAGCGAAAACTCAGAAGTTGTCACAGTAAAACACTTGCCAATTGACCGCCTGTAAAGACGAAAAAAGCTATATATATATAAAAATATAAACAAACATAAATTGCAGTTTTACTTGTGCTGAAGCAAAAAAAAATTTGCTTGATGGTCATTTGAACAGAAGCTACCACGTGACTTGCAGTATGAAAAGTTTGTTAGTCTGTGGTCTACAACATTCTTATCTTATATTTACATGTCATAGTCAAGTGATTAGAGCACTTGCTTCATAATGGAAAGAAATATACGTTTCTGTGCTCAAACGCACCCTAAAAACATTCAGCTAAAAAACCTAGAAAGTAACACACGCCCAAGTGCTACCACATAATGCTGTCCATTATCCTACACTTGACTCTCTTTTCTTCCCCCAACCTCTCTTCCAAATTCCTGACAGCACTGTATGGATCTTTATTCCTTCCATAGTAAATCTCATGGTATTTACAACCCTTTTGTTCTCTAGATACCAACTTTCTCGTTCCGTATTTTTCTCTCTGTTAGATAATTTATCATTTCTTCTCTTTATATTACGGTTGTTTTTTTTTAAAAACGTTTGTCGTATTCTATGTGCAGTTTACTCCTCCCCTGCATGTTTAAACTCGTTCTTCTGTCAATTTTAGGGTTTGTTTTTACTTTCCGTCTCCTGTTATTTTGTTTTCCCCATATGTGATTTTGTGTATTATGTTGGTTTGTGAAATATTACACCCCTGTCACAGTTTGATAGTGTTCACGGAGATAAGCCACGCACAGTCTTGTCAATGAACTCGGTGAACTTTATTAAGAGACGTGTTGCACCGACGTACAGTTGTTTCTGAGGTGTACTTAAGTTGGAGTCAACTTGAGATATTTCGTCTGCGTTATGTTGTCGAAACCAGTCATTCCCAATATTTGCAACTGTTTAGTAGTCTGACACAACGCCCCGTCCGTACTCTTGGATCCAGTAACTTTCTGTTAACACTGTTCAATTTATGCTAGCCTGTAAATCACACAATATGACAATTATTTCTATCATATGGTTCTAGCCGTGTAACTGTTATTTATGAACTCATATAGTGCTCAAGCGACGTTTTCGAGTAGTTGATTGTAGATTTCCAACAGATGTTTCACGTAAGTAATACAGTTTGTTAGTAGATTTCAAGCAAATGTTAGTAAAGTCGAATGAGGCCCGTCTGCCCATCGTGTTCGTAGCGCGTTGGACTACGGGTGACTATTCCTCTGTGTATGCGGGTTCAATTCCGCGGGATGGCAGAAAAAGCCACAGATTCCCAGATTTACGGTGTTCGTAGCACCGAACCGAAGGGTTACGATGTCCATGGCACCGAGCCGAAGAGCTTAAAAGCTCATGCTTCTGGATCGGGGAAAGTCGAATGAGAGAAATACAGCCGAATAGTTCTGTATGCACTTTAACATTCCTTGCTGCTTTTTCTTCTTCTCGTTCGCTGATGTTCAATGTCTACACAATGAGTCCGGTTCTCTGGATGTATGTTGTTGTGTTTGTTAGTTCATCAAGCCTTCCAAACAGCTTTGTGTGCATATCTGTCTGTGTTGACCAGTTTTTTCCCCGCTGTTGATTCATCAGGCGACATTCTTGCAGGATGGGTTCGGCTGTCTGTCCACATGCACATGTAGGTGATGGAACTAGTCTTAGTCAGTGTAGGTGTCTGTTCAGTCTATTGTGTCCAGTTCTGAGTCGAAACAATATCACCTGCCTTGCTCTATCTAGACCAATGTTTCCCAATCTTTTTGTGCCATGCCCCACCAAAGCCTTTCAAAAATTCGTATGCCCCCCTTCCTATGTAACATATACACAAAATTTTATTTTCTAAAAATTGAATTGTTCACTGAAGAAACTTAAATGATAGATTTTAGGAAGAAATCACTAGGAAATTGTTGAGGAAAAACAGTAAGTAAATTTTCAAAACATATAATGGAGAACAGAAATTCAAGTACGATATCATTTTAATGATATATTTTTCTATATTATTTTAGACAAAAACAGAAAACCACGACACTGGTAACAACCCGGTAGCAGTGTGACGACAAAAGAAGAAGAAAGAAGTGACTATTTATTACTTACACTTAGTGAGATCCTTGCGATTGATAGAAGCTGCAAAGAGATTTTATGTTAGGTTCCAATTTAGTAAGCTTCAGTCTCAAGTCTCTCATTGTGTTATATTCAACCAATTTCTTTTTTAGCAGCAAATCAATTATGGCAATAAATCCACATTCAGTTAAATATGAAGATAGAAATGGTAATAAGTTTTCTTGCACATTTGGTTGAATTTGTATATTTGATTTCTCTTTCCTCACAAAGCCATGCCGTCGCTCCTTTTATATTAAATGAAGTTTTAACTGACTCATCATTTTGCATATCTGCGAGTTCTTCTTGATACTGCATATTTGAAATATCAGACAAATCCACTAACATTTGCTGCGATCAATTTGTTTCAAATCAGAAAATCTTTCTTTAAATCAGCTGATGTAATTTTCAGATGATCGACAATAACAAGTATTAGTATAGCGGTATTAGTCACTTCACATTTCTGGAGTCAATGAAACTCTTCAAAATGTTTGTTCAAATATATTTCTGACATAGTTCAATAAAGGTAATAAAACCAAATATCTTAGCTTTTCCATCAACAAGAGTTTTATTCTTCCTTGAAGGTGGTTATTTAATATATTTTGTTTTTCATTCAAAGATATCGGCTTAACTCACAAATGCTTTACTATCGACCGTTAACAGATACTTTATTTCAGGTTTGTCGCTTAAAAATCACTTAAAGAGTATCAAATCGCTTAAAGAGTATCAAATAGTTCCATAAATATTGTCAAGCAGTTCCCTTTCAAGAGCCATCTTTCTTCAGTGTGCAGTAAAAGTCTCACATGATCTGTATTTTGTTCTTCACAAAATAGCATGAAGAGACGCTCACATTTGGCATTAGATTTAATAGCATTGATACACTTTATAACTGAATTTAGTACTTCGTTTAGAACAGGTGAAATATTTTTAGCTACCAAATTGTCCATGTTAATAACACAATGCACAAAAGGCATTTCTGGATTCTCATCTTTCAGCAATTTTAAGCAGCCATTTTTCTTGCCTATCATATTATTAGTACCATCTGCGACACAAGATGTTATACATGTATTTTTCATTGGTATATTATGACATATAAGTAATTTTTTAGCTTATTATATACACCTTTGGAGGTAGTGATGCTTTCTAATGATTTACAGAACAACATTTCTTCAGCAAAATCCCATTATCAATATATCTTGCGTAAGTTATCAATACTACTTATCAACACTGTCTCTCAAAGTTGATTCATCCATTTGCACTGATAATTTTCTTGTTTTCAGCTTTTCAACAGGTTGTATTTCAATATCCTCACTGATTTCGTCTATTCTATTGCTAACAGAATTGTTACTGAGTGGCATAGCTTTCACCTCTTGGTCATCTTTTTCCAGAACCGTTTTAAGAAATGATGATATTGATGGTTTGATTAAATTCTCTCCTATAGCATGATTTTTCCCACATTTAGCAATGAGTAAGGAAATTTGATAACTAGCCACAAGAGTACGATTGACAGTTGCAGTATGAGCAATAAACAGGGACTTTAATGTTGCTCTTTTTCAAAATTTGTCTTTAAAGTTTGAAAGTAATTCAAATCTGACATAATATGAGCACTATGTTTCGCCTTCAAATGCTCTTCAAGACGACCTCGTTTCATTGATTCGTTGGTCAAGCACTGTTGGCGTAAAGACATTAATGTGGAATACATTAATATAGTAATATTTCATATCAGGTGATATATGTTTGAGCAAATTCGATTATTATAGCATGACTATTTGAAGGAAAAAAAAATCATTAATAATATTTATATCCACATTTATGTGGTCAATCTCTCTTCTGAAAAAGTATGTGGTGTTCTCTTCTAATTAGCTCTGATAAATTCTAACCTTCAATAGTTATATCTTCTACGTGAAGCTCTTCGGTTCTCTTCTGCTTTTCTCGTATAATCTGGTCTAACAGTCCTGTACTTTAGCTGTTCTGTGTCTAGTTCTCTATTTTTATTCTAGCTACCTCAAAGCTGTTCTGTATTTGGCTCTATCTGCACTATTATTCCCTCTTCTTAAAGTCCATCGTGTATATATATGGGTGAATATTCTATTACTTTACTATTCCATAACTTTGTTCTCAGGACTGCAATTTCCCACATCTGCTACTCCCTTGGAAAAGACTCATCTTACTTTGACTATCGATATTCTTCTGTCATTGTCTAAAAATGTATGTTCCAACCATGCCTTCTCAATCTGTCGCTAAACATGGGAAAAAAGATCTCATGACATTCTACTGTAATCCATATATAAATGCTCCTTCGTTAACTATATAACTACAAAATGGTACTCTAAGGACACCTGTATAATCCAGCTGCACAGTGAGTATCTATTACTCTAGTAATCAGACTAATGGCCCATAACTTGTATTTGAGTCAAATCACCTTGATATTTCTTAGTTTCTTTCCCATCGTACCTAACATTCCAAGCCAAATCAAACTTCAGACCTGCTTTCTATGGCAGACATATGATATGCGTGGCTCTGTCCAATACTATTACATACTCAAGATTGCACTACATAAACTCATTTTGGACTTCATGACAAGGTTGGCAAATGACGGACACATTACAGTTTTTTTTTATATGGCTCGATTTTTAACACAATAACACATGCTTTTCCTCTTTCAAAGCTTTGTTAAAAGGAGGTAAAAATGTACCTAGATATAAGTACTTTCCATTCATTGAAGATTTTTTTAATTTCAGTAAAATTATTGTGAAGCAACAGTCGTTTTTGTCAACAGACATCCAAAAGTCAGTATATCGGTTTTGCAACATCATGAACATTAGTTAAACTCCGAATGAGTCCATTGCCCCCCTAAACAATGAAAATGCCCCCCAGTGGAGCGTACGCCCCACGTTGGGAAACAGGGATCTAGACAGTGGTAATTGTCTCCTTGCTGGTCTTCTTTTCTAATGGCATTGATGAGTGTTTTCTTTTTCTGGAAAATGATTGGTTCTTTTGTTCCTGTGTTGCCCCCTTCTTAGCTAATTTGTGTCTGCTCTCTCGTTTCCTGGTATGCCACAGTTTGATGGTATCCACTGCAGCACAACCCTTCTTATGGTATTCAGCTCACTTAGTGTTTCTTTTAGTTCTGGCAGTTTATTCCTTGCTGCTATACTCTGTGATTTCCATAGCCATGTCTTCATTATGTTTTCAAGCACTTTTTAAAATTTACCAGACATACAAGATCTAGTATCGTTCTTTGGTGAGTCTGAACACCACATATGTTTCTGTCATAAAGTGCTACATTACTTTACAGCCAGATAATGAATAATGAAAAACTCTAGTTATACTCCATGTCAATTAGAAACCCGATCAAATAGATGACGTCAAATAGATATATCACTTGGTAGGTGCAAGAATCACTTTTTATTTAACAAACATGTACAGTAAAACAACAAACACCCGACATTGTCAATGTTTGTGTTATACGAACAGATACTCATTTGACAAAAGCCCTGCGTGTCAGAGTATTTGCTGGAAATTTGTTGTATTCAAGATTTGTTTGGACGTGATCCCCCGGTAACATATGACCGTATTACTACAAGGGGCTGTGTTTGTGAAGACAACCGAGGTTAAAGATGATACTACAATATTCTACTAGTGTTTGTAACAGAAATATTTAATAAATAACGTGAGTAGCGTAAGGTGTACTGCAACAGTCACATATTACTTGGCTATTATAAAAGGAAGTCGTTATCCGAAAAAGATTAGACACCCGTATAGATTTGGTTGCTGGGTGTTTAGAAATATGTTAATTACATTGACAACGTCAAGCTCACTGTGAATAGCACGGACTCACTTTCCTATGCTACAACAGTCAAGGTAATCCGAATGTTTATTTTCACAAGCTTTGTAAATATTGTTCTCGGGGTTGCAGCCAAACAGGCTAGCTAATACTATGAACACTCCCAAGACGAATGTGGACAAACTTAAGCGGTGCATCTGATTCTGAAATATTCACTGAGACATTAATTCGTTGAAGGTATTCGTTAATAATATAGTAAAACATAGAAAGGCAGTAAAACTCCCCCACAAGTGCAAACATTTCTTGCCCACATTGCAAAAGAACATTTCACGCCCGTATCGGACTCACTAATCGTCTACGCACACACAGACAAACTACAAGGCAACTACATTCTCTTGGATGAAAAATGGTGGTCATCATCACCCGTGATGGACGAACATCATCACCCGTGATGGACGAGCATCATCACCCGTGATGAACGAGCATCATCACCCGTGATGGACGAGCATCATCACCCATGATGGACGAGCATCATCATATCAGTAAACGCAATCTATAGTATGCAGTTGCCATATTGCAAAATCATTCCTTATATCTCATATATATCTCATAGCTTCACAAGACCCAAGCCTTTCCTCCACTGTGTTTTTATGTGTGAATAATATAAGTATAACATAGCGCTACGCTTTAATAATAGTTTGATCTTTGTTAGATAGAAATTCAAAGGTATTGGTGTCTTGTCGGAGCAATGCTTGCTCATAGAAAAAACAACAACCAATGTCGTAATAGATGCAAATGGGCGTCGTTTCTGTGCTGTGATCTTCTTTGCAAGATCTGGGAATGTACAATGAACCAGCATAGCAAAGTCACTCATTGAAACTTTAATCTTTATATATATGTATATATATATATATATATATATATATATATATATATATATATATATATATATATATATATATATATATATATACTATCAGGTGTAGTTATTTATCAGCTTCTAAAGCAGTTATTCTTCAATCACTTCAATGAAGGTCATTATCAAGCAGCATATCCTTTGCAAATCGTTCTCTCCTCCACACCTGGCCCCCCCTTTAAAACACACACTCGATTTCTGAAGTTCTCCCTCCTCCTCCAAAGTCATTCTCAAGGTTTCTTAATGTCCTGTTGCACCGTCTTCTTGGTCGTCCCCACTTCGTTTCCAGGAACCATGCCTTACATTACTATTATTTCAAACAGATGTGACGTTTAAATGTGACAAAATATTTCAGTTTACAGGACATGTATCCGTAATGATTGTTCACAGGCCAGGCCAAAAGTGGTCTCAGTTTTGTGCATGTTGTACATCTCCAACAACTATGAGTTATATGTCCTGATAGTGTAATGTTTACTCTTAGAAATACTAATACTTTCACTCACTTTGGGCAAACTTATATGTTGAGATAAGAAAATCTGCCATATTCTAAAAGTATTTGAAGACACATTCATGAAGACTGATTTGAGATAGTATGATAGGGTCACACATGAGGAGAGTATGGAGAGAACGAGACAGTTCCTAGTGAACTAATAAGTAAAGAAAAGACGATGACTGCTTAGGACGCATCTTGGAAAACTCCAGGAAATATGACAAGATTGGATCTTTCCTGCTCCCCACAGGAAGCAGAAAGAGGAAGGCCTAAAGATACACAGAGAAGAGACTTGGAGACATAGATTAACGATATAAGGAAGACATGAAAGGAACTGCAAAGCTAACTAAAGATAAGAAGGCTTGAAGAGTTAGGTGAGGGCCTATACCCCAACTGTGGTTTAAAATACACAAAAGGGATTAATGAAGACTGTCCAGCACCATTCTGTCTTCTATTTCCTATTTCACTCTATAGACTATCAGATTTGCAACCGTCATAAAATAACAGCTTTCTCTTTTAAACTGTCACTTGTGAGTATATAAGCCATAGCGGCGTTACTTTACGTTTGCAGGACACAAATTTATTAGTGATAAGAATATTATTTACGGTACTATAATGTACTAGAGATGCACAAGAAGAGTTCACAACTTTAAATAGACGGATACAAATTATATATCTTTGGAGTGACTCTTCTCTTCTCTCTCTCACTCCCCCATACCTTCCATTGCAAGTCAACGTTAATTTATAAATGAAAGACATTAAGTAGAAAGAAATTAAGTAGAGATTGGTCATACACATCTTTAATATAAAAAAAAGAAACAGCATTATTTTAAATCTAGTAAGAAAATAGTATCACATTATACCCTTTTGAATAAGAGACAATGGAATACTTAGGTGTACATTGACGTATAAGGCAGAGAAAGTCTTAATCTTAAGTATCCACATGACTAGCAATGGAAGGAAGAAGAAAATACACACCAGAAGTGGCACACTTAAAGTAATCTTGTTATCTTGTTTGTGGTATGTATGTCAAAAGATGCCGAGACACTTGAGGGAACCATTAGCCATTGACTGAAGTTGCTAGGACGCAGTGCGACCAGCATCATTTTCAACATTTAGTGTGCATTTATGTAGTGAACATGATTATTGGAAACTATGAACGTTAGCGACAAGAAACTGATGCTGTAGGCAAGTATTTAAGCACTTGGTAACTTGACACTAGCAAGAGAGAAAAAATGTATTTAAAAATAGATAACCCTACTCAGCCCAACAAAGTCCTATTTGTCGATGTTTGTTTCGCTGAGTGTTTCATGCTTCTATTATAGTATCATTGTTCTCTTAGATACATATCTGTATTGATCCCATTTATGAAGGTTGATGTTATACAGTTCAACTCATATCATAAAACCAATGATCCAGTATAGTTATATTGCAGTCAGGAAATATAACAGTATTACAAATGACCATTTGCTAAAGGTCCAGCACATGGGAAAGACTAGCTGATGACAGAGTTGTGTGGAAAGCCAACTTGCGAAAGGGCGCAGAATCTTTTGAGAAGAGACTTATGTATGAGCTGAACGACAATGGAGAAAAGCGAAAACTCAGAAGTTGTCACAGTAAAACACTTGCCAATTGACCGTCTGTAAAGACGATAAAACCATATACATATAAATGATCATTGGCAATCTGAACAATACACTACCTGTCATGTTTCTGGGTTTTTTTTGTCGGTAATAGCTAAGATTTTCCCAAGTATTCTGACGAGTTCCAACTCAAGAATTTCTTCAATGTCCCGTGTCTTTGTGGTAGATGAACGCAGCTAAACGTGACGCCTGATTTAGTAGTGAAAGTATTGCATCATATCTATGTGAAATTTGTTATTCATCAGGCACCTTGCACTAGGGGCAAGTTCGTAAGTGCTTCGATCTCATCGTCAGTGTATCCTCCAGCCCCGCGTCGACTGACAGTTCCAGTTGTTTGTTGAGTAATGAAACATCGTATACTCTACGATTATAGTGTTCAGAAGCTAGCAACATCACTTTGAGACTCAATCTCCCAAGTTCTTGCAGTCGGGACATATAATTGAAGTCACTATCTGATTCCTTTGTCCGACCCATAGTCCGAATGGCATTCCGGATATCAACCCTGTCCATTGTCAGGTCAAGGGTCACTGCTAATTTGTTCCCTGAATCACGTCAATGATAAAATGAACCCAGCATCTTCAAAACGAAAAATCCAGTGCTAAATCTCAACCCAGATAACATAAATCTCTTTCTCTCTCTTCTACCCTCTCTTTTCTTTCTCCCCACATCCCCACCATTTGTCACATTAAGCAGCCAAATAAACACTGTTACTATTAAAGAATGAAGGATGGCATACACGTAGATAGTGGCGAGAGAAATGAATCAGTACGTTTGTTGTCATAGCAGCTAAGGTAGCTGTGAGTGTGTATTGATTGAAGAACATACAATGTTTATGTTGATCGAAAGGTCTTGGTAAAGCACAAGGGAAAAAATAACAGCATACAGAAAATAAACCATTTAATTGAATACAATTAGATATATAAACATTCAATGTAAATGAAGTAGTAAGCGAAGTAGGAGAAAAATGAAAGACAACATTTAGCTAATAGCAAAAGAAACGGTCGACCTAACATCCAAAGACTATTTGACCAAAACGTTGACTTTTCCTAAACATATTTGTTCTAAAATATGAAAAAAAGTTTATCATTGACTTGTTTAATTTTATTGCTACTCGTTTTCATGAAAATGTTAATTCTACTCGTTTTCATGCAAATGTTAATTCTACTCGTTTTCATGAACAATTTTACTGCTACTTGTTTTCATGAAAACCTGTTCTCATGATAAATTTTACTGTAACTCTTTCTTGTGATGATCTTTCTACAACCCGTTTTCGTGATATTTTTGCTTCAATTATATGTTGTTTCTTCTGATTCTGTGATACCGACTGTATTTTAGTAAATATTTTAGGAAAATACGACACCTGCTCACGCACTGTTTATTTTACAGAAACTTTGGAATATGAGATATGGTATCTAATAGTGTCAATATGTCATCTACATTCCTTTCTGAAAAGCAAGAGAAAATGTCATGGCTAGATATACTACACATTACAAGAATGAGTTTTTTCTTCCCAAGATGTCCACCCGTTGATCAAAGAGATATAGTAACCACGTCGTGCTTATATGACTCATGTCCGACATAAACAGTTTTACACACAAACTGGGGTGTTACTTCCTTGCCACTAGAACTAACATGACTCCTAGTTCATGGTATCAAATATTGTCTTCTATGTTTGCTTTTATACAAACACAGGTTAATCATACTCCTTCTTCTTCTTCAAACTCTCCATATCGACCGCTTGTTAAACCACTCTGTGATCTGAGCCTAAGGGCAATTGTACATTGTGCCAGTTATGCGGCTACAAGTAGTCAGCATATCCGATTTCTGCTACGCTTTTATTTACTAGGGTAGCTTCCCTAGGCCCTACCGCAGTCGCCTCTTACGACATGCCTTGTAGCTCACAGTGTTACTATTCGTTGCTCCCCCGTGGTCCCCGGTAACACACGGGCAAATCATACTTGAAAGACCTGGATGAAGTTTGAAATGTTGAAAAAACTGCACATATGACTTTGTCTATGGTAATAGATACTGTTGACTACAGTCTACTTTCTAATGATGTACGTATAATCTTGATTTAAAAAACTGAATACCCACTTCATACAACGCACACATCTGTTAATGCACAGATCTACATCTGGATATTTTAACTGCCGGTAAATACAGGCCTCAGCATTGTTGCATTCTGACCCACTTTTTTATCACCAAAACTATCTGTCACCCTCCTCCCTCCCTACAATCAAACCGTACTGGCATGTGTGTGTGTGTGTGCGTGCGTGCGTGCGTGTGTGGTTTTTTTTGGCCAGTTTTTTTTTATTTTGCCGTTTTTTTTTTAAAAAAATTAGGAATGGTGTACTTGGGTGGAATCCGGTCAAGAATCAAGAAATAACTGAGTCGAAGAAGAAATGGGCGGGTAGGGGGGGCAATACTGTTGTCTATAAATCATGTTAGATAGAGGTAGACAGACGTCCAGATAGCAAGCCTGTTTTTTATATTATAATAATACTAATAATAATCCTAGTAACAATTGCAAACACACTATTGAAATATATTGATTCTACGGTCCGTATTGGATAGTGGGAAAATATTGCCATTTCTTTTGATGTTCTGTACTTTAAATAAGACCAAAGGCATTGATAATCTTAAAGCATATAATGTTGTAAGGAGATTAAGTGTTAAAGGCAGTTCAGTACTTGGCCTTACATTTGATGGCTATCTTACTTTCTTGTTTGCTTTTCTCTTCCTTAACTCAGCGAGCCAGTAACTATTCTCAGCTAAGTCATGAAGCAATCACGCACTAGTACTCTTTGATATACGTCTGAGTACTTCGCCCTCAACTCTGTAATGTGTTCAATATTTACCTGTGTGATGTTTGTTATCATATATTTGAATGTGAGTTGTATACCTGTTGAATTTTGTTTTTTTGTTCGATCCAGAAGCACTAGAGCTTTCAGCTCTTCGGCTCGCTGTCATTTACATCGTAACCCTTCGGTTCGGTGTCACGAACACCGTTAATCTGGAGAACCTGTGGCTTTTCTGCCAGCCCGCGGAATTGAACCCGCACTCACAGATGGCTTGTCACCCGTCGTCCAACGCGCTACGAACACGCTGGGCAGGCGGGCATACCTGTTAAATAAAGCAGGGTGTTATTTTTAGTTACTATTTAATATGATTGAGGGCCGCTATAGCACAGTGGTTAGTTCACTACCTTCATAGACACGTGGTCGCAAGTTTGAAATCCCACGTTGACGTGAAATTTTGATTATCACAGCGTAAGTAGAGTACCTGATAAATACTGGCAATAAAATCGGCCGGTGTAATGTTGACTGCATCACCAATGGAGGTATGTTGTTCATTAATGAAAAATACAGATCTATCACCGTATTCTACAATATACATACCACGCTGTATGAAGATGGGCTCATTATTTTTTTTAATTACAGCGACAGTCATAAAACAGTTTAGAAGAAATTATTGTTTTTGAAACAAGCCAAATCGTAGTAGACGAGGTAAACATACTTGCAAAGGCGATATGCAGCTATCTGAATCGTTGTTGTAAACTATAGCTGATATGTTTGTCATTTTCTTGCAGCTGATACGTATATCTAGAGTTGTGTGACTAGTTTCTAATTTTCCTTTACATGCTGATAAATGTACAACACCAGACTCTTTCCAATGTGTTTCATTCCAGCACAGCGTTTACCTAGAAAACGTCCACATCTGTTTCTCAGATAGGGAGAGATAGAATGGCATACTGTTTACTCCTTGCCATTCATGAAAGACTTTCTAAATATGCAGAGACTCGATGTTAAAATGTATGTTCTGGTTCCGACCTTTTCTAAGAAATCGTAGCGTCTTGCACAGAGTCGCCTCTTAACTTATCTAATTGTATTCAATTCATGATAGGTCGCTTCTGGGATCTTTTTTCCCCCGATCCAGAAGCACTTGAGCTTTCAGCTCTTGGGCTCGGTGCCATGGACATCGTAACATTTCGGTTCGGTGCCACGAACACCGTAAATCTGGAGAACCTGTGGCTTATCTGCCAGCCCGTGGAATTGAACCCGCACTCACAGAGGGCTTATCACCCGTCGTCCAGCGCGCTACGAACACGCTGGGCAGGCGGGCGCTTCTGGGAATAACACCATCATTTCAGCTTATTCATATCATCTTAGTGTGCAGTGCTGTTTTGCACTACTTCGTGGAATTGCGCCTTTCTTGGGAGGTTACTTGACTCATAATCGTTAAACAAATTGCAAAGCACGAATATAAATGTTTTTACTGTGCAATAAGTGGATGCGCTTCAATGTCTTGGTTATTAGTCTAACCATGGCATTCATAGAAGAGCAATGCAAACACCTTCACATCTCCCGAAGTGGAACTAATGTACACCTATCCCAGCCAAAAACTCTGTTGAGTAGAGCAATGTATGAAGACACATAATTCATGACAATTTAGCGCAACCTTGAAAACATTCCCATTTCATTCAGGGTCAAACACCAAACAATCACTGGCTGAACTGAAACGAAAGCACATGACTTAAGATTTAATAAGTTGGCCCGAGACTAGGGAATGCACATTTCATCGTCTGTTTCTTTCTTCTTTTCCTTCTAGGCTGAGGTCATCAGTCATACTAGATCAGTAAGATTATTTCAAGGACGAAGTTTGCAGTTTTCACCAGGTTCAGACGATGATACAATAAAGGGTCGGCTTCACTCGTATCTAATTGTATCTGACAGAAGCAACGTCTTGACGATAGATCTAATTGTCTAATGTCCACATTCATTTAGCCCGTTTTCTGGTGACATCTAACACTGGGTTTTTCCGTAGATCATATACATAATGTCACACAACCATCACTGCATCATTGTGCAAATCTCTTGGAGATGAGTAACATTTATGAATATCAAGAGATCAGACCGGCATAATTTTTCTATCAAGTCTCTTCTCCCCATCTATATAGTAAATACCATGAAACGAACTTTACTGAGAGGCGATACATCTCTGACTCAATTCCTTAGATGAGATTGAGCGAGTTGCCGCAGATAGAAATCAGATTTAGGCTACCAACATTGCCGTAAAGTTACTGTAGCAAACACGACAATGGCCATGTGCTTTCCCGTTTCGTTTACTATCGTATGTTGGCCAGGCCACAACATGTGTTTGGCTGCTGTAAGAGCTGGTGCCACAGGTACGCGTTTCTGTTGTGCCAATATTGTATCTATGTTATAGATTGCGTCTCAGTCAGTTGTGACGTGTATATAGTCGGGAACATTCTTGACCTAATCGCGCCTGAAGATATTTTAATAGACATATTTGTTATTTGACGGAAGCTCTCGTTCCCACTGTTTCTTAACCCTTTCACTCCGTTATTTCAATTTATATATATATATATATATACATATATATATACCTCCGAGCACATTTACATTGCAATGCATACTAAGTTAGCCAATATACTGGCTTTGCGTCATATTAAAACATAATGTGAGACAGTATATCGGCGCAGAAGGGCTAAGGGGTTAAATTAGATCTACGAATCTTTGATTCTCGATTCTGTCGTTCACAAAAATCATACTGTTTTTTGTACTGACGTTCAATTTAAAACTTGTCTCTTTTTTTCAGAGTTCGAGTTGTCTTTTCACATTTTTTAATAATGTGATGTTTCTCATGTTAGCCGATATTATCTTAATGTCCGATTTCCTATACAGTTCCTTTCCTTGGGTTATGTTCATAACTTTCTATATATTTTTTCGTTCTCTCTGCACAACTAAGTTGGTTATTGTTAGCAGTATTTGAGCGTTTACAGATATATATGTGTTTTTTCCTCGTAATATTATTCACGTACCTCTGTGTACGAAAATATGCTCCAGATGTCTGCCCTTAATTTTGTCTGTCTTGTGCATAAACATGGTGCACATCCTTCCGTTGTGAATAATTTGTGAGATCATGTTCCTGACGCCCTAGGAATCTCGTGGAAGAACAAACTTAAATTACAGTAACGGGTCTTAAATTATGTTCACGTGTTGCGCGTGGTGTTTTGCATTGCTAACATTTTATTCTGACCTGTGGATAAGAACATATGCCACATAACACTCTCTTCCTGTTCACTTATTACTTCCTCAAGCTTAAAACACAGACTGCTTGCTGCATCTAGAACGTGTACATTTGTGCGATGTTTGTCTGCATCCGTTTCTCATTTTCTGTTTGCTACCTTCTCGGTTCCGTTTATGTTCCTGGAGATTGCCAACTTGTTCTGCATTTCCTAGAAAAGGTGGAGGCTGCAGTAAAACTTTGAAAAATAGCTAAACACGTAAACACAAAGTACTACAGTTTTACAAAATACATCAACAGTGACGATAAACAGCAACGTTTCGACCAAAAGGCCTTTATCAAGCAAACATTACAACAAGAATGAGAATGATTTGTGAAAAAGTGTTTAACACCAAATTTGCACAATATTTGAAAACTAATCTTATTTATGAAATAGTGGTCGGTTACCTCTTGGCACTGGTATTCGTGCACTGCCTCTTGTATACTGTTTTCATATCTTCTCTTTCTCCTTCCTTCTCCCCAACACCCCACAAATCACCACACAAGCAACACACAGGTTGTTCGGATTGGATTTTATGTTGCTGAGTGTTTGCATTATCCGAGGGTATTCACGGCAGGGTTCCTTAAGTGCAAAAGTATGCTCAGTTTCTCTCAACATAACCTGTTTCTATGGAGATCCATAGAATTGTTGCTGGAACCACGGAATTCGCGCTTTGTGCAACATTCTCAGTAGGTGGCGTTTTATTTCTGCTGAGATAGATCAGAGCCAACTATAAACTTATGGGCCTTAGGACTCAGGTAAGAATTATAGGAAATCAGACCATAACTACACCACGTGACCTCGCATTCTAGTATTGGTGTATATAGACGAATTCATTTTAAAAACAACACAAAACGCTAAATCAAAGTTATATTATGCAACAATGCAGTATTATTAACAATAAGGAATATCAATATTATGAATAATTTTCACCAGTAAATAACCATAGACTCACAGAATTGAGTAAAATTGCAAAAAAGCGTGCAGTGTTCTATCAAACATCTATAATTTCCAGCCTCCTTCTCTGATCTAGGTCAGGAATCCCCAGTCAGTTGTCTGGCCTAGTTGTCTAGAGTTGACTGTGGATATATCGAATCATATGGAGAAAACCGTATGCAATTAAGCCAATTCTTCACCTTTAACCTTGAAAGAACAGTGGTTGTTGCATGTGCTTCCTATGGAGGGAAATTGAGCTGTTTCGATTCGATCACCAGTTGGGGTGGGATTTTCCCTATTGCAAACGGTTCTCATGTTGACCCAGAATTATGTGGGTATCACAGAAACACTGCGAAGTTTCGGAAGTATTTGTTGTTGACCACATCACTCATCGAGAAGTGTTTTTTTTTTCTCTCTCTCTCTCTATCTCTTTAGATCTCTCCCTTTATTGCATGTGTGTTGTGTATATAAATACACAAGCATAGACCTTCAACCAACTCTTGTACCGTCGTATATCGTTAACCGTTGCCTTCTAATGTCTTCTCCGAGTTCTGCATTGCGTCATATCTCTTCTAGAAGAGCTTTCTTTCTTCTTTGTTTGCAGTTATTTTTCTTGTATTTTGACTTGTTCATGGTTGGCTGGATTTTGCAATGACATTTTTCTATCGGAGGGGGTTGCCAGCTTGAAGCCGAACTCTACCTTAATCGTCCGTCACGACGCGTCTTGTAGATCATAGTGTTAATATTCTTTACCCTCTCTTTCCGGGCTCCGGCAACACACGTGTGTTCGTGTACGATCGTGAGCAGTTGGTCAAAGATAAAAACAGACATAACGCCATAGTCCCCAATATACCACACAGTATAAAAACAGGTTATGTCTTTATTTTTACTTTACAAGTCAAATGTATCCATATTAGACAATAAAACATATACTGCCCTTATGTTCAGGACATGCCACATCTGCAGAAAGAATGATACTATTACCGAGCTAACCAATTATCGTACAGTTAAAAAACGTGGCCTCCTAAATTTAACATTGGCTGCAAATAGTAATCATTTCAGCGGACCAGTTGCTCTTAACCAGTTCCTATTTGACAATTTTTCAAATGTTATCGGATCGCTTAGTTAGCGCTAATAACGAAAACCTAAAGAAAACATAAAACTGTCGTAGAAATTGTCAGGAAAAACACATAATTTCAGAAACATTTACAGTTGTATGTTCCGTTAGGAAAGTTGAATTGAAAAACGAAAATAAATGTTAGTAATAAATTGTAGGGAGAGCCGCTGTAGGGTAGTTGTTAGTGAACTCGCTTCGCAAGGCTGGTGGTCTGGGTTCAGCTCCGGCAATGCGCGTGGAATTTTTCCCGATCGCGACGGCTCTCAGGTCGACCCAACCTCAACTGGGTACCAGACATGCTCTGGGAAAGTAAAGGCGGCCGGCGTGATGCTGACCACATCACCCATCGTGTGCCGACGGTCAATGAAAATACAGACCTAACACTGTATTGACCTATATACCACGAGGTATGAAAGGGTTCCTTTACTTTTTTAATAAATTGTAGCCTTATGTTTCATTTGGGAATGGAAATTAAAAAAATAGAAAAAAGGGGTTCGCGTGTTGTCAGTTCTCATGCTGGCTTACTTTCCTCCTATCACAACAACCTAGGCACCCAGTTGCAAAGGGTAGACTAAAGCGTGTCAATACTGTTATCGATCCCGGATACTATCTAACTACCATACAACTTTTTATTCAGATTTTCCTTAGATACGTTGGTATTTGGTCGTCCATTTGTGTTTCATTTTAATTTGTCACTCCTGTTTGTTCGTTTGCTTGATAAAGGCCTTGTTGGTCGAAACGTTGCTGTTTATCGTCACTGTTTATGTATTTTGTAAAACTATAGTACTTTGTTTGTACGTGTTTCACTATACAACAGTGCTCATATTCATGAATAATGACTGAAATAATAATTGAATAAAACAGTAACATGTAGTCAATGCAACAAAACAAGAGAACATTTTCATAAAGATGAAAACACTGAGTTATATACGTAACGCAAACAGTCTCTTGGGGTCATATTTGAAATACGATCTGTTGATTGATTGATTCATTGCACTTCGGTGAATAACCATGTGTGCTTCGGCATCTTTCTTACACAGGAACGTCTCTGCGGCAGAGTACGAATTTCGTAGCACCAGTGAAGGTCGCCGTTGAAAGTTTGAAAGTGGTGAAAAATTGTAGGTTTTTTAAATTGTAAGTAATATTAATTATTTTTGTCTGGTCAGCGGCTTACTTGCCTACTCTAATCAAATTTCAACGGTTCTTTAACGTGCTCAACCTGAATGCGATATCAACCGTCCCCGATAAGACTAGGAACTTGATCTCACCTACAAATAGGCAGATCGCTCCACGGCACGGAACCGCATACTTCTGAAGCGAGAGGAAGGCCCCGTATCTCAACGCCCTAGAGACCTTCATTTAAAAGGCGTGTCTCACAGGAAATGCAGATAGCTAAACACGTAAACACAAAGTACTACAGTTTTACAAAATACATCAACAGTGACGATAAACAGCAACGTTTCGACCAAAGGCCTTTATCAAGCAAACATTACAACAAGAATGACGAATTTCGAAGAACACTACAAATGGACGATTACATGTGGAAACATAAACCTATCTAATGAAAATCTGGGAATAAAAGCGAACAACGAAATGAGTGCAACACAAAAACCGAAAGTGGAAAGAAGAGAAACAATAAACAATATAGTGGATAAATGACACATATATGGAGCAAACACACGTATAGATAACAAGGCACGAGATAAGACAGTACTAAGAAGCATAGGAATGTAATGCGTTGAGTCAAGAGGTCATAAGTGCCATAGAATGAAATAAAACGGTTCTCCAGGGCGAATCGACTGCGATCATCGGAGGAACATGATCGGATGGCTGTGACCTGGACATCGTCAACTCCTGAATGGCCAGTTTCGTTGAAATGGTGGCCACTGGAGTCACAGGCGTTGGCGAATATCGCGTAAGTGTTGGGCGAATCGGTCACTGGAGTCTCTTACCGGTTTCGCCAATAGGACTTGTTGCATCGTTTGCAGGTGATGGCATAGATGATATTGCGGGACTCACAAGTGAAACTGTCTTGAATGGCATACGTAGCTTTTGGAAAAGAGACAGTGGGGGTCTGTATTACATATGCACATGTATTACAGCGCCGACGTCCACTGGATGGTGCCAAAGTGACTCTGGATATTAGGCTTGAGGCGACTGTGTACCAACAAATCCTTGAGGCTTCTGTCCCGTCTGTAAGCCACCAAGGATAGTGTTGGAAGACTGAACGTGTCTCAGGATCAGACTGAAGAATAGGGAGATGATGGAATAAGACCTTTTTCCAGGAACTATGGGGGTGGAAAGTTAAGATAAGTTTAACCCTGTCAGATTTGGGGGGTTCTATGTATGTGAAAAGGGCCTCCTGTCGGCAATTAGCTAACGATGCATGGCAGATGTAAGCACATTCTCCGGGTATAGGCGCTGTCGGAAGAAATCCAGCATCTCGTGAGCTCTATCAAGAAAATCATCGTCCTCACTACAGAGGCGACGAAGGCGTAAGAGTTGAGAGAAAGGTAAAGAGTCTCGACAGGCCTGGGGATGGGAAGAGGTATACAGAAGAAAGCTATGTGTATCAGTAGGCTTGTAGTATTCTGATGTAGTGATAGTGGATAGGCTGATGGTGATAGTGATGTCAAGAAAATTGACACAGGAGGTAGAGATGTGAGAGGTGAACCGAATAGCAGGATTGAAGGCATTGATGAAGGTGATGAAGCGTGACAAATCGGCTTCAGACATATCGGTAACTCAATACAATCATCGATGTATCTATGATACACGGAGGGAAAGAGGACCATCATGGTGTTCCATACTAAGTGTTCAAGATGACCCATGAATAGACAAGCATAGCTGGGTCCCATTTTAGTACCCATGGCGACCCCACTAATCTGTTCGAAGAACTGGTCATTGAACTGAAAGGAGTTGAGGGTGAGAACTAGTTCAGCAAGACGAAGGAGAGTCGAGGTGGAGACAAGAGGGTTAGTTCTCCTGTCGAGAAAGAACTGGAGAGCTTGAAGTCCGTCAGAATGAGGTATAGAGGTATACAGTGAGCAGACATCAAGGAGGAAGAGGCGATAAGTTCTGCCAGGCAACAACTTAATAGAAGAAAAAACAGACAAAGTGTGGTTAGTATCCTTCAAGAATGAAGGTAGTGTAGTGACTATAGGATTGAAGACTACACTGCCTTCATTCTTGAAGGATACTAACACACTTGTCTGTTTCTTCTATTAAGGTTTGCCTGGCAAGCATCTTCTTTCCTTGATATCTGCTTATACCTCATTCTGACGGACTTCAAGCTCTTTCCGAGATCTTGTCTCACCTCTGCTCCACTCTAGTTCTCTGCCCTCAGTTTCCTTTCGGTTCAGTGACAGTTCTTCGAACAGGTGGAGCCTAAATGGACAGTGCTATTCATGGGTCATCTTGAGCGCAGTAGGGAAACACCTAGATAGTCCTCTTCCGTCCTGTCATAGGCTGCATCGATGATTGGATTTACCGATGTCTGAAGCCGATTTCGCATCAGCTTCATCAATGCAATCCTGCTATTCGTCCCCTCCATCTCCCCCTGTGTCGATCTTATCGGCACTCACCATCGTATCACTGCAAGCCTACTGTACACATGCTTCCATGCCTCTCCATCCCCAGGCTTTGTCGTACTCTTCTCTCAACTCTTACCTAATCCTTTGTATGAAGACGACATTTCTTGATAAACTCACAGATCTGAATTTCTTCCGAATACAGCACATCTGCCATGCGTCGAGTTCAGTATGCTCGACAGCCTTTCACCATAGAACCCCAAAGTCTGGAGTTAAACATCTTAACTCCGCCTGGTGAAAAGATCTTCCATCGTCTCCTTCGGTACGATCTGGGCTTCATCTTCAACATATCCTTTGGCTGACGCTTGACAACGGACGAGCCTCGAAAGTATCAGGTGCCTAGGCACCGTCAGTGCGGACGTCGGCAGCATGTACTGTGCTATGTAACCCACTGTCTCTTTCAAAGCTCGTATGCATAGACAGTTTCGTGAAGTCCGCAATATCATCTTCATGCCTCAAACGATCAACAAATCTATGATGAGCACCGGTAAACTCGTGACCGATTCCAACGCTCGCGATATTCGCAGCCTTACTCGTGGCCATCAAGCTCGAGTGTCGATGCAGCATCGATCGGTTCTCCGTGATCGCAATCATCCCTGAGAACGTTTTATTTCATTCTATGCTCTGACTCAACGCATTACATTAATGCTTGCATCTGTCTATCTCGTGCTTATATACGTTGTTTGCTCCTATGTGTCATTTATCCACTGTAGTTTATTGTTTCTCTTCTTTCACTCATTTTGTGTTGCACTCATTTCGTTGTTCCTTTATTCAATTTTCTGGTCGGGTTTATGTTTCCGTAATCGTCATTTAGTGTTCCTCGAAATTCGTCATTCTTGTTATGTGTTTGCTGATAAGGCCTTTTTGTCGAAACGTTGCTTTGTATGCTATGATGTATTTTGAAAGGCTGTAGTACTGTTTTTACAGTGTTTAATATCTGCATTCCTGTGTGCGCCAAATGGTCTCAAGTTCGTTGAGATGCGGGGCTCTCATCCTCTTCCGGAAAGTAGCGTGTTCAGCGTTTGTTCAGGTAATCAAGTCTATCTTATCGGACAGTATATCGCATTCGGGTGGTAAAACCGTTGAAGTGAGGCAAGTAAGCCGCTGACAGACAAAAATGTATTTATTGCATTAAAAACTACAATTTTCCCGCTTTCAACTTCGGCGGCGACCTTCGCTGGTGCGAAATGCTCTGCCGAAGTTTCTGTGAAAGATGCCGAAGCCACATGGTTATTCCGAAGTACAATATCAACGAGTCGTATTTCAAATATGACGAAGAACTGTTTGCGTTTCGTCTATAACTCGAGTGTTTTCATCTTTATAAAATGTTCTTATTTTGTTGCATTGACTGTACTGTTTTATTCATATTATTTCGGTCATTATTCATGAATATGACCCTGTTGTATGTGAAACCTGCAAACAAGTATATGTTTTACAAAATACATAAACGTGACGATAAAGCAACTTTCGACAACAAGCCTTTATCAAGCAAACGAACAGGTGACAAATTAAAATGAAACGCAAATGAACGACCAATCCCAACGTATCTGAAAATCTGGAATAAAGTAATGTAATGTGATAGTATCGGGATCGTACTATTGACACGCTTTGTCTCCGCTTGCGCTGGTGCACTGGAGTGATAGAGTGAGTAAGCCGGCATGAGAACTGCAAACACCTACTATTTTTTTAATTTCCATTCCCAAATGATGAGCTACAATTTATTAAGTAAAGGACCTTTCGCCTCGTGTGATATGGTCAATGCAGTGTTAGTCTGTACATTGACCGTCGCCATGGGTGATGGTCGGCTCCCGGCTCACTTTCCCGAGCATGTCGGGTGCATTGGTCGACCGACCTTTCGCGATCGAAGCCGCGTTGCCGAGCTGAACGAACCACCTTGCGGCGAGTTCCTACAACTGCCTACGCAGCTCTCCACATTATTGCTAACATTTATTTTCGTTTTCATTCAACTTTCTAACGGGACATACAACTGTAAATGTTTCTGAAGTATGTGTTTTCCTGACAATTTCTACGACAGTTTTATGTTTTTTAGCGTTTGTTCTAAGCGATCCGATAACTGAAAATTGTCAAATAAGGCAGTTAAGCAACTGTCGCTGAATGATTTATTTGCAGCAATGTTAAATTTGGAGACGTTTTTTAAATGTACGATAATTGGTTAGCTCAGTAATGTATCATTCTTTCTGCAGATGTGCATGTTGTTCTAAGGCAGATATTGTTTTATTGTCTAATATGGATACATTTGACTTGTAAAGTAAAATAAAGACATAACCCGTTTTATACTGTGTGTTATTGGGGACATGGCGTTATGTGTTTTATCTTTGACCAACTGCACGCTGACAGTACGTGTTCAAAGAAGGTAAGAATATTAACGCTATGATCTACAAAGCATCGTGACGCGAAGTAGTTCAAGCCCGGCCTCCCATAGAAAAATGTCGTTAATCCAGCTGCCATGAACGAGTCAAAACAAGAAAAGCTGCAAACAAGAAGAAACTTCTGAAGATATGAACAACTGCAAAAAACATTGAAGAGCAACGTGTAACGATATGCGACACTAAGTTAGTTGAAGTCTATGCTTGTGTGTTTATACCAACACACTGCAATAAAGGAAGATAGAAGAGGAGAAGAAAAACGCTATCGATGAGTGATGTGGTCAACAACAAATCTTCGAAACTTCGCTGTACCAGATTCTGATCACATGGCGTGGGAAAATCATGATCAGCAAAAGCTCAATTCCTCCCTGGAAGCACATGCAACCGCACTGTTCTTTCAGGTTAAAGGTGAAGAGGCAATTGCATGCAGTTTTCTCCTATGATTTGATATCCGAGTCGGCTCTGAACAACTGGCAGACAACTGACCCGAATTCCCTGACCTAGATCAGAAGGAGCTGAAAGTATATTTGATAACCTGCCCTTTTGCTTTATCAATTCTGTGAAATCTATGTTATTTTCTGGTGAAAAATATTCATAATATTGATATTCCTTATTGTTAATTACTGCATTGTTGCATAATACTTTTTATTTAGCGTTTTGTGTTGTTTTTAAAATGAATTCGTCTATATCACCAATACTAGAAAGCGAGGCTATGTAGTTATGGTCTGATTTCTATATTCTTACCAAGTCTAGGCCCATAGTTTATAGTTGGCTCTGATCTATCTCAGCGAAATAAACGCCGCCTACGAAATGTTGCACAACGCGATCCGTGGTTCCAGCAACAATTCTATGGATCTCGGAAAATGCACCGTGAACCGAACGACATGGTCGAATTTGAACCACGATCTTTAAAACGCAACGCAAACAACGTAGCCACTTCGCCTCCTTCCCACCCAAACTGTACTACCGTGGCACTTACATTTGGCTTGTGTGAGTCTGTGTTTGTTGAGTCAGATTTTTGTTCTTTCTTTTTCCCGATCCAGAAGCCTGAGCTTTCAGCTCTTCGGCTCAGGGGCCATGGACATCGTACGTAACCCTTCGGTTCGGTGCCACGAACACCGTAAATCTGGGAATCTGTGACTTTTCTGCCATCCCGCGGAATTGAACCCGCACACACAGAGGATAGTCACCCGTAGTCCAACGCGCTACGAACACGCTGGAAGTTGAGTCTGATATATCCTGATCTTAATTGACAAATTGTGCTCTGCTATCTGCGTCGTAATTTCTAGATATTACTATTTATGTCTGTATAGATCTTTTATAGATCCATTTCGCGTCCGGTAGATCATCTGCTAATATGACTTAACATATAATGTCTATGTTTTAGTCTATGTGTCGTGTCATTCATACATAATCTCTCACACTGTAGCATGTCAATTGCGTGCTGAATGAGGAACATTAGATACGACTATCTGCAACTTTCACATTTCGTCAGACAAAATGTAATGAGCCTATAGAATACAAAATACTGTCTTATTTATATATGACATGTTCCGTTTTGTTTTAAAAAAAATGATGTTTACAATGTTTGCTGTTTAACACAGAATGATTTGTGAAAAGTGTTTAAACCCAAAATTTTCACAATATTTTAAAACTAATCTTATTTATGAAATAGTGGTCGGTTACCTCTTGGCACTGGTATTCGTGCACTGCCTCTTGTATACTGTTTTCATATCTTCTCTTTCTCCTTCCTTCTCCCCAACACCCCACAAATCACCACACAAGCAACACACAGGTTGTTCGGATTGGATTTTATGTTTTCTGAGTGTTTGCATTATCCGAGGGTATTCACGGCAGGGTTCCTTAAGTGCAAAAGTATGCTCAGTTTCTCTCAACATAACCTGTTTTTCAATTTCTTTGCAAATATTTCTTGTTCTCTCTCTCTCTTTCACACGCACGCTATTTAACAAAATTCGATCTCTCTCAGCCAGGTCAGCCCACCCTCCCTCAGTTTGTATTGCCAGTTTTTTTACTTTCTTTTAATTTAAGCGACATTCTTCTTCTCATTTTGCTGCCAAGTTCCTCTGTCACTGTCAATGGTTTAACTCTCAAAAACTGTCCGTTGCTAGTTTTCTTTCTTGATTAATAACGACGCTTGTAAAACCAGCATCATTTTCAAGACGATAAAACATCACATGACTAACTTTCTAATATCGCTTGCTTGTACACATTTCGCGCCTTACAACATTATTCTGGCATATGTAAAATGTAAATAAAAAAGGTTTTCATGTGTGCGACTTATATTGTTTTAGATATAAATTGATGAAATAACGAATCGTTATTCTAGCTCATATTTATGTGAATGTCTAAGGAGACTGTCTCACGTTAGTGTGAAAAAGCAGCGACTTATTGTCATTTATTTGTTTTGTTTTCACTTGTCAACAATTGGGCTCATTTAAGACTGTTAAGACAAACTTATTAGATGGATTTCATTCTACTTCGCTCTCTTTATTTCTTAAAACAACACATGCACTTTCATAAAACAAAGAGAAAAGATGATGGGTGGGGCGAGATATCCAGTTTGGTCGATTCTCCGTCTGTCATAGATCACGCTTCTCTAATGAAGTTCTTAAGTCTCAATATAAAGCAGAAAGGGAAGGATTCCACTGTACAGGCGCAATCAACGTTAATTAGTTGGTCCTTGAGATGTATTAGTGGATTGTTTCCGTTTCTGCATAACACGCCTGCTAGCTTCTACTCATATTAGTTATATTTTTATTATAAAGAGGAAGCAATAAGGAAGTGCCTAGATATTGAGTAAGATGGTGCAGATATCATCATCACCACCACCATTGTCATTATCAGCATAAATACAGCCATCACCGTTATCATCATCATGTGTCACGTCGACTGACGTAGACAGTCAGCTAATCATATTTGTCTTGCGTTTCTCGGTCACTTTAGACTTTTAACGAATTAAAAATATAATTTGGACAAATCACAGGGGACCTGAATGATCAAATGATCTCTTTTTTAATATAAGTTTTTTATTCTACTCATTCTATATGAGTGTTCTGTCTTTCTCTCCCTCCTGTATTATCAGTCAATAAAACTGACCATGCATTGTTGAGACTTATATTTAAGGGTAGCAACACATTCTTTGCATCACTGTGTTTATTTTGTGATCATCCTTCATGAGTTTGTCAGGACTGGTTCTCAGTTTTTCTCTGCCCCAACAGCTCCCGCCATTTGCCTTGAATCTGCCTTTTCTTTTTCTTCCTTTTATATTCTATAGCATGTCAGCTCTGGTGGGATCTCTTCTGAGGCCATGTCCTATTCAATTCTGTTAATTATTTTGTGTGTAATCTTTAACTTTGATTATTAAAAAAAAAACAACCAGTTCTGAATTGCCGATTTTGTTCGTTTAAAATATTCAGAGAAATTTTGTTAGGCAGATTGTGTAGAATGATGACATTTTTGATTCTTTTTGTCTCTCCTGCATTTTGTAAACACAAAGAAACACAGAAAGTACAAATCTCTAGAATATGTTTTATTTTGGTTCTGTACTGGGAAGATGTTCAAAGATATATTTTAGTTTGATGAAAGCTGTTATTCTACAGCTAATATCAATAATAATAATGCTGCCGCTTGTGTATGTTGCCTGGGTTCTCATGAGGAGCAAGAATAATCACTGCACCTACAAGGCATGTTGTAAGGCGGGTGGGGAAGGAAGCTACCTAGTAAATAAAGCTTACAGAAGTCGGATGTGCTGGCCTACTTGTAGGCGCATAACTGGCACAACATACAATCGCTCTTAGATTGTCTCAAATCCAAAGATTGGTTTAAGTGATCATTATGGAGCGTTCGAAGAAGATATTGATGTTGCTATTTTGTAAAATATGTTTTTAATTGCTTGCCTCCTGGTTACATAGTTTAATCGTGCAGATTTTCTAATATTTAGTCTTCTTGAGGGTTTATCACACTTTCCGTATCATTATTGTCGTCATATGATTTCATGTAGTCAGATCAGCTATAGCTCTCATGCTTGTATTTTATGTGCAACAAGATGCTTCATTATTGAATCGCGTTCTTGTTTAAATAAAAGGGGTTAAAGCCTCTTTAAGCTGAAGCACGTCACTTTCAACATAAGGATGAGTCTTTTTGGTTATATCAGGGCGTGTAGGCCAGCAATCATACAAAATAAAATTAACTCATTGTGGAGAATTCAGTAACGTAGCTATAATTTCCATTAACAACCAAACCGCGCCCTTCACATGCCATTTAACAGTAATGTTGGATGGGAAAATGTGTTATCGAAAAAAAAAAAATGCATTAACGAATCTGTAATGAGCATAAGAAATTAAATTGAAGAGAACTGTTCTGCAATGTGAATTGTATGTAGCTGTTTTAATAATTGGTAAACATATTCTCAATGGGTTGTAATAATCAGTGATTTACCTTTTATTCCGTCAGCGACTCACACAATGGCAATACGTTTCACAATACAATATATAATTTTGTTCATCCACAGGGGACATAACTCAGAAAGGTTATGAAAAAAAGCGGTCACGTCTGTTGGCACCCTATGCCAAACAGCAAAACAGTGAAGGTGAGAACTGTTATGAAATATATTTATCTGCATTCTTGTTTGTTATACACCCGAGCTTTTCTCTTTGCTTATTCCATTATAATATGTAATTACTAACAATACCAGATCACAAGTGCGACGTAGAACATCACAAAATAAAATGTTTATAATCCTCCACAAGATGGAAAGGCGAGGGATACACAAGAAGAGATGACTATATATTTATACATTCAGGAGGAGAATATCATGAGCGAGGAGTAGGTATGCTAATAAAAAGGAAATAGAAAAATACATCAGTGGTTATTGGACGTATAACGACAGAATGATGCTTTTAAAGATCAGAGCAAAGCCATTCGATATAGCAATTATCCAAACATACGCTCCAACATCAGACCATACAGATGAAGAAATCGAAAAATATTATGAAGATTTACAACAAATTCTCAAACAAGTAAAGACAACTGACATACTAATTATAATGGGCGATATGAATTCAAAAATTGGCAAAGGCAAATACAAGAACATTGTAGGACAATACGGACTAGGAACAAGGAATGAACGAGGAGATAGTCTTATCCAGTTCTGTGAAGAAAATAACATGGTTATATGCAACACATTTTACCAACAAGAATCTAGGAGATTATACACATGGAAAAGCCCAGGAGATAGAAAAAGGAACCAGATAGATTTCATCATGATTAGGAACAGATTTAAAAATAATGTAATGAACACCAAAACATATCCAGGAGCAGATATAAATTCTGATCATAATCCAGTGATGATCAAACTAAATATAAAACTAAAAAGATAGACCAACCAACAAGAAAAGAACCACATATAGATATATCAGCACTTAAACAATCAGAGATACAACAGAAATATTGTGTGGAAGTAAAGAACAAATATGAATGCCTAATGACAGAGTGCTTAGAACAATACAGAAGAGAAAATCCTGAAGAGAAAGTAGCCAATAAATGGGATTGCTTAAAACAGAGTATACAAACTGCAAACAAAAACCTGCCTGTAAAAGAATCCATAAAAAATCAAATGTGGATGACTGATGAAATCTTAGAAAAAATGACAGAACAAAAGAAAGCCAAGAACACCCCAAAGTATACAATTTTAGACAACGAAATACGCAACATGTGCAGAACCACAAAAGTAAACTGGTTAGAAACAAAATGCAAGGAAATAGAAGATATGGCAGAAAAACACAGGACTAGAGATATGCACAGAGAAATAAGACAAATGACAAGTAAGAAAAATACTGTAAAAAGTGGAGGATGTATCAAAAACAACAACAACCAACTTTTGTTTGATAAAACAGAAATATTGACAAGATGGACAGAATATGTAACGGCTCTATTTGATGATCAAAGAAGCAGTAAACACAGTATAAAGTGCAATGACAGCCCAAGAATATTAAAATCTGAAGTTGTAAGAGCAATCAAACAATGAAGCGAGGAAAGGCTGCAGGATTGGACAATATTACTGTGGAAATGTTAACCTCCTTAGAGGATTTTGGTATTTCAACCATTACAGATTTGTGCAATGATATATATAACACAGGATATATACCAAGAGACTTGAAGACATCAGTATTCATACCACTACCCAAAAGCCCAAAGCACAGGAGTGCACAGACTATAGGACAATTAGCCTGATGAGCCACATAACAAAAATACTACTCAAGATCATACATGAAAGAATTAAAAACAAGATAGACATAGAAGTAGGAGAAGAACAGTTTGGCTTTAGAAAAAAACAGAGGAACAAGAGAGGCAATACTTTGTATAAGACTACTCGCTGACAAGTATATAGAAGTGCAAAAAGTATCTACTTGTGTTTCATCGATTATAGCAAAGCTTTGACAGAGTCCAACATGAAAAGCTAATCATATGTCTACAAGAAATAGGCCTAGATGGGGATGATATCAGACTAATAAGTAACATATACTGGGAACAGACAGCAATAATAAAATATGAAAATAGCTACTCTCCATACATAGACATAAAGAGAGGAGGGAGACAAGGATGCATACTGTCACCAAGCCTATTTAACATCTACACAGAGAAAATCTTCAAACAACTAGAGGGAATGCCAGGACTCAAGATCAATGGAAAAATAATAAATAACTTAAGATATGCAGATGACACAGTATTGGTAGCAGAAAATGAACAAGATCTACAAGAATTAGTGGACCAATTGGACAGAACTAGCAAGGAATATGGATTAGACATTAACATACAGAAAACAAAAACTATGGTAATCAACAAGGAAATGGAAAAACCTAAAATGAATATAAAAATACATGGAGAATTACTACATCAAGTAAAAAGCTACTCCTATATCTGTCAGATGATAACAGATGATGGCAGATGTATAACTGAAATTAAAAAGAGAATAGGAATGGCCAAGGATAATTTCAATAGTATGAGAAAGTTACTGACATCCAAACAAATCACAAACAGGCTAAAAATTAGAATGATCAAATGCTATATATATCCTATATTAATGTATGGCTCGAAACATGGACAATGAACAAGCAGTTAGAAGACAGAATTGATGCATTTGAGATGTGGATATATAGAAGAATAAGCAGAGTTTCATGGACAGAAAAACAGACAAATAAACAAGTTTTAGGAAAACTAGGCATGAAGAAACAATTATTAAGAGAAATAAAATTCAGACAAGTAAAGTATTTTGGGCACATAAAAAGGCATGCCACCATGATAAAACATTTACTAGAGGGGAAAGTTGAGGGAGAAGAGCAAGAGGAAGACCGAGAGATAAGTGGGAGGAAACTTTAAGAAATGGACAAGTTACAGTCTGGCAGTGTGCAACACCAAGGCGAAAGACAGAGGATGCTGGAGATTCATTGCAGCCAACCTTCGATGTGGAGACGGCACCTGATGATGATGATAATCCTCCATCTATCTCGTTTTCTGACCCAATTTCACTGATCATCAAACTGGGAGTTTAATAGAGAGAACTAAGATAAAAAGAAACCCCACATTAATTCAAAGCAATGTGCTAAGGCTGCCCACTGTGTGGTGTGTGCGTGTTGCATGTGGGGGAGAGCGAAGGTTGTTGTCATCAGATGTTGGGTTTGCAATACAATAATTATTCCTTCTTTCTTAATATTTTAGAAAGCTTATAGTTAATTATCAAAGTGGTGAACGGATGAAGCAACATTGAATGTCACATCGAACCATAAAGATGATTATGTTGCCAATTACCATTTTAATATATTATTCTTAGGATACATGCTAAAATATGATTTTCTTATTTATAAATACAATTATTAGCTTATATTTAATGATAAATAATTAAATTAGTTATAACGCTTCAAAAATACATATCCTATTTTGTTAAAATGTACCTATGGGAGTTTTACAGCCTAGGCAACAGATTTGACATCTGGGTGTGTGGGAAAGTAATGTTATCACCCAAATAAACATAGCTCAAACCTGTTGTTATTTATTCTCTTGTGTCTGGTGACAGATAAGGCTTCATTCAGGGCTTGTCATGCTCTCTTGTCTCCTTGCAACCTTCAGTGCAGCATTCCACATAAGAAATACTGCAGATAGTTCTTTCATCATTCATCTCCATATTGTTCTTGTTGATTGGCTTAATGAACAAGATTAATCAACATTTGGCGTGTTGGACAGCTGGACGCTGCTGGATTTATTAAGACGATCGGAGCACTTATGGACATGTCCAGAGTGCTATGATAGTCCTCATATAACTGATTGTTCTTGTCTTCCTTTCTCCCCTCTTATAATTATGTGAGAGTTGTTCTTGATGGTATAGCTAGATTTATTGCCGTAATATGGCCAAGTCATTTCCATCTCTTTTTTTAATGGTTCAAACCTGTTGTGCAGATCAATTTTCTTTTCTTATGTAGATGTCTAATTTAAGTATTTAACATGATTTGCACACAATCACTTTGATTTTAGTCTGTATGCTTGAAAACCATTCTTTTTCATACTAGTTTTAGGGAGTAAATTTTGAGACATGACTAGCTTTACAGAGTTCATCTGATTTTGTTTATTTTTAACTTTAATAATGTATTATGTAATGCCTCAAGTTATGCAGAATTGAAAGAGCTGTTCTACAACAGTAGGTAGTTAGTTATAAAAGAATAATGTAAATGTATAAATAAGAAGGCAACCACATTAGAAAACAGACACATGCAAAATATAAATAAATAACATCGACTTTTATTTTGCACTCCACCATAATATTTAATATTCCAGACAAATCTGGAATTCCATAAAATAATTTCATCTGAAAATATATATTTCTAAAAACAGTTTAAATTACTTCTGGTCATAAATACAGTTGGTGTGTCATTTTGAATCCTAGCCTGAGATGTAACAAAGGGAATGCAAAATAAACCTGGCCATCAACAACTTCATTTTTATCTAATCTCATCAATAGCATTACCAGTACCTGTAGTTGTGGTTTATCTAATCTGGGATCTGGATCTATCCTTCTCTTCGTAGCATATTTAGTTGTTCACTTTTTTCACACTCCTGCCATTTCTACTACCAGCAGGGGAAATGTCATCTAGTCCAAAATATCACTGTTACAATGATCAGCATCCATATCAACGCTAGATAAGTATTCAGAATTTGAACTATAGCATTTGTTGGATAATTTATCATCTGCATTGTCAATCCACAAATAGCTGCATGGATTGTGCAACCGATATATTTTGCTTGCTCCTGTTCGAACTTGAAGTCAGAAATAGGTTAATAGAAAGCAAATGTTACATCAGCAGATAAAAAACCAATTTCAGCAAATGTAAATAAATACATTGAAATGAAAGTCATGGCATATCCTTTACAGTACGTAGCCATCAACCACAGTAAACGAGTTGTTGATTTTCTAGGTATCACTTATACGTGCAGTAGTTTGCCATTGCTTTCCGGTGAGGTCTATTTTGACCGTACGTAAAAATCCCATGGTAACTAATTTGCTTCCAATCTGCCTGCCGCGGAGTTTGAACCAAGTACGCTTACAGAGTACCCTGAGAGTGCGTGGTCACACATGTACACCGATGGATCGGCAAAGAACGCGATTAGTGACGGTGGAGGAAGATTAAACTCTCAATGAAAGGGAAGATCACGAAGGCGATTGTCACAGGTAAGTATTCAAACAACTACCGGACAGAGACACTAAGAACAGCCACCGAAATGATCCTAGAGAGAAGCAGCGCCTCACGCAACAAAGTTGTGATATTTACAGATGTTCTGTCGGTCATCACTGCACTAAAAAACGCAGCCAGAACAGCGCTCAATGAGCTAAAAGCGATCCTCGGTGTACTAGCAAACTCACTCAAACGCACAGTCATACAGTGGATACCATCACACTGCAATATAAGCGGAAACGAAGAGGCAGACAGGCTAGCAAAGGCAGGAGGGCGACTGCCACTAGACCGATCACAAGATCAGCTACGAGGAGGCCAAAACAACCATCGGATGGTGTTATAGAGAAAAGTGGTCGAAAGACCACCCTCAACACAGCATCAGAGATTGGTACTATTGTCTATCCCGTAGCGAACAAGTTGTTATATTCCGCCTCCGTACCTGCCATAACAGACTTCGGGCCCACATGTTCAACAAATTTAGAATAGGCACAACTAGCCTGTACCACTGTGAAAAGGCGGACATAATGGCAGAGCACATACTGCAAGACTGCCAGTTGCTAGCAGGCCTGAGGAACGAAACCTGGCCTGATAATACAGAGTTTCGCGAGAAGCTGTACGCAGCAGAATTCATGAGAAAGTCTGGTTCATCAATCTAAATGGGGATAGAGAAAGCGAGAGAGCCAGGTACGCTTGGGTTGTGAATCGAACTCACTACCGCTTAAGCTACAGACGCTCACAATAAATACATTACAGGGAGATAATAATAATAATAATAATTCTTATCGTACTGTTATACTTTACATAGGATCTGCAAGAAATTTCTCTGTACAGTTCCACCCTGGGCAGCTCGCTCAATCTACCTGGAGCTGAGACTGATATTTCTTGCTCTCTCAGCAAAGTTCGTTTCAGGGTCTCCCTAGGTTGTCCTCTCTTTCTTGAACGTTTTGTATCCCATTTCAATGCTGCTTTGATATTCTTTGATCATTTCTTCTCAAGGTGTGTCCAGCATTACATGGAGATAGCTTTAGAATGTTAGATTGCACAAAGCATTCATATATGTTGAATAAACATTGAAATATTAGATATTTGCTGACACACTTCTTGAAGGGGTGAGCGAGACGAATGGTAATCCCAGAAAGTCTGTTGACGAGGCAGTCCAATTCTATAGTTAATATATTACTAACTTGAGCTATATGCATTACAGTTAGTAATTCAAATATCCACAAAAAATATAACCTGGAGATATCATGTCTGTTCTGAAGATAAAATTGGTTTTATATATATCTATCTTCTGTTAACTATTCAGGAGATAACACTGTGTGGGTTCAAGGGCAGCACAGAAAAGATCCACAGTCTCTTGCATGTCATAAAGTGGGAATAAGAAAAACAGGGCATGGGGTCAGCGATCCCAAACTAAAAAAAAATATTAAGAAAAAACCTTTTACAGAAATAGAGACCTTAAAAAACCTTAACTGCTCATGAAGATCCGGATGTCATAGTGAAAGGCACACAATTGAATTGAGTGGAAATTTCTTGTCTTAGGCATGACTTGGACTGATGATTCAAGAGATGGAAACAGATAATTACTGATTATGTCAAGAATATCCAAATATCACATCCCTCTTCTCCCCGACACCACTATACCTTCCTCTAAAAAAGTAAGAACAAATCTAGAACTAAACTGTAACTGTGGTTAGAATAAACTACATCCAATGTCAAAAATGGAGTTACTTCCGTCTGTTATTGTTGTAATGTTTACAAAACACAGTAATATGTTGACAAAAATTGTAAGTGTTAATTACTAGGTAAATATGTGTATAAGAAGAAACTAATTATTGCAGGTAATTATTGCAGGTACTTTATGTTAAGTAAATATACCGTTTTATTAAGTAAAGTGGTCAGAATATTACAATTTGTTGATATTTATCAACTTATTTTTAAGCTGATTTTTTCTGTAGTCTTCTTGAGATGTTTCCTTCTCATAAATAAGTTTCAAAAATTTGTTTCATTTTTGTATTTTTCTACATCTAGCATATTTCATTTGTTCAACAATTCTACATATGTATTTAAAACACTTGTATAATTTTTCTCTTCATAGGTGGGCCAGGGTCAGATGCCCCAAGCCCTTCAACAGCTGCCCAGCGGAGGGCACAGAGACGTTTGACTAGAGAGGATAACCGTTATCATTCTGGTAAACTTTTTTCTATAAAGCATTGCATTTCTTAAAATCTCCACACATTAGCAGTAACTTTCATCATGAACAACTGTTTTTCAACATTGACTTATACATAGAAAATAGTATTTGCAATGGAGTTAATTTGAAGAGCCATGTTTTAACTCTTAGTGGACCAAGCGCCACACTAAGTGGCGTTTAAGTGGACGCGCTTTTACAATCCGCCACGCTAAGTGGCGTTTGGTTATCAAATGTGAAAGCGCTTGTAAAAACGTGACTTTGCCCTGGTCCACTAAGAGTTAATTTAAATTGCTGCAAATGAACCTGAGGAATTCATTAGAGACTGCTACTCCTACTAAATCTTCTGCTTCTGAATAGAACATTGGGCTATATTTGTCGTTCTCTATCATTTTCTATTTTTGATCATCTTTATCTCTGACCATGATGCTCTTACCTGCTCTTCGCCGGGTGTTATTTGGTTGCTCCATTCTTCTTTTTCCTTGTGAGATCCATTCCAGTGCATGTCTGGTTTATATTAAGAATGCAGAGCACCAGACAACAATGTGATGTTCTGAAATGGAATCCAGAAAGCAAGAGGGGTAAGAGAAGACCTAGAGAAACAAGAAAACGAACTGTAAACAGAGAAAGAGAAGTGGGGAAAACCAAGAATGAACTAAGCTGGCTTGTTTGCTGAAGACAGATCTTGTTGAAGGAAATTTGTTGATGCCTTTTGCTTCAAGGAGAGTTAAGAGAAGAGTATTTTGGCTATGTTGTAAAGGTAGTTTTCTGAGACTAGTGTCCAGTAAGTCATTGCCACAGAGACAACAACTAGACAGGGATTAACTAGCTGCTATCCTAGTAAATGCAATTTTTTTAGTGTAGTTATCTTGGAGACACCAAATACGAAACATAATATAAGACTACTATATAGAACTAGCCTCAAACACATCCTGATAGAACTTGAACACTTATGGGCATACTCTGAGTTGAGTGATATCAGTATCAGTACCCAATAATCAATAATACTTGAACGAACACTTATTTTCCATATCTGAATACCATACATTTTCTGCTTACAAAAAGAGCTGTGTTTTATGCACAATATCCGAATGGCATTTTTGTTAATACGTTCATTATTTAAAAAAAATAACACCATGCTGGTATCTATTACTATTCAAGGTTAATGTATTATAAAGTATTTGTTTTTCTCCTGCATTTTTCAAAATTAGAAATTCGAACAGAGGCTGTCATGCAAGCACTGGCTATGCAGAGTAGGAAGGTACCTGTTATGCCACTGCCATCTAAGCGGACATCTGTAAATTATCAAGGCCAACAGAGGAGAGATCGCCAAGGTTAGTGTTGATGAGTTCCATGTGTTCAATATCTGTTCACATTATTATACTTAAGAGTTTAAGTTTAGTTTTTAGCACTGAGGTCTCACTATCTGTAGTGGACTTTTTTAAAATGTACAAACATGTGTAAATTATGACTGCCTGTATACATAGACAAATCTAACCTCTGGATTGTGGTCACAAGACTGAGTTACAGCAATCTATAGCAGGAGTCTATATGACTTGTTTACTGTGGTTGATGGCTACGTCCTGTTAAGGATGCCACGATTTTCATTTAATTTTTCATAGCAGGAGGGACAGTTGTAAGCAAGTTGATGGTTGTGTCAGGAATAGTAAATGTAATTTGTTGTTATACGATTGTGGCAGTTCATTCTGATATTACTTTAAAAATGTGTGACTGACGGGGCACTCATGACGAGACGCGAGAGCTCTAGTATAGTGAGCTTGCAATGGATTTTTAGCATCTTAAATGAAAGTATGTAGACAATGATATTTGTACCATATCAACATGACAAATTATATTTTTATCAATGGAGAGAAAGTAGAAAATGTGAACAGTTTTGAATATCTTGGTTCACTGCTAACAACAGATGAAAATGGGATGAAGGAAATTAAAAGAACAAACATGGCTTTACAAAAATTAAACAACTCAAAACAGTATGGAACGGAACTGATAAGAAAACAAAGATCAGAATACTAAGAGCATGCATATTCCCAGTGGCAACGTATGGGTGTGAAGCATGGACATTTAATAAAGCAGTGGAAAACATATATGTGCTTTTGAATATAAGTGTTACAGAAGAGTCCTTCGTATATCTTGGACAGAGAAGAGAACAAATAGATCTATCCAGAAAGAACTCAAAATCAAAGAAAACAGGCTGATGCTACAAATAAGAAAGAGGAAATTGAGATATTTTGGACATATAAAAAGACATGAAGGGCTGAGAAGACCATCATGGAAGGAGGCATACCGGCAAAGAGAAGAGGAAGACCACGGAGAAGATGGATTCAGGATGTAACTGATGGTTTGAACATGATGGAGATATTGCCCAAGTTCCTAAACGTAACGAAACAGCAACGATAAGTCTCTGACATGGATGAGAGGTGCATCCAGTGACGAAACGTGTGCCCACGAAGGCGAAGCTCAAGCTCTGAGGAGGGGCAAAAATTGCCAGCCCGTCGGCAAGAATAAATAAAACAGGACCGTAACGAACAAAAGTCTACCTCGTGTCGGTACGGAAAAGATTGCAGCAGACCCCGCATCGGTGGCCTAGTGCAGATACATGTACTGGGCAAGGTTTGCCGAGCGCAAAAGAACAAGTTGCATTTTAATGCATAACGAAACTACCCACCCTGGGAAAACCGTGCAAGGTACTGTGCGATTAAAAATTAACATCTCCGGAAGAACTGAGGTTGGTGATTCCAAAAGGAACTGCCGGCCTTGGGGCAACCGGGCAAGGTTCGATTGCAGTCGTAACTAACATCCCCGGAGTAACCGGAGCGGGTGATGGTGACGGGTGCAAAATCCTCAGTTGTGTTGATAGCGCCGACTGAAACGACCCTCTACATTGTTTGTACTGGGCCCCATGCCGGTGCCTTTCGAGGTTAATTGCAAATTGCCACGTACCAACGCGCATGTAGAAAAGGCTGATAATGTTCCTTCTCCGGAACAAACTCAAAATGTACGGTAAAGCAAGGCCGACAATGTACGGATCAGACAGGAAGTTCGGTTCCTGAACATTGGTGAAAGCCGATACTTTACACTGTGTTTTATATGAGTAAGACGCCGTCCGAGGACAAGCTGACAAGCCCCGAGAAATATTTCTGTCAGAATGGGTAAAGCAGCGTAACTCACTGTCCTGGCGTAGATCACAAAGCCCAAATATACGGCAAAGCTGATCGTAAAGGCGTAGATCCGAAGGATCGTACCTAGGAAAGTTCACCCTAGTAAATCAAAAGCTGGCTGAAAACGGACGGGCGGGCATAGTCACCATGGGCGCATAATCGTCCCAACGTAGATCACTACGTTCTTGCCAGTGGACCAATTATACATCACAATAAGAATGACCAAAATTGGCCGTGAAGAACGATCGCAGAAGAAGAATATGATGGCTGCAGAGGCAGGACATCTGGCCTATGAGAGAGAGAAATTTCGGAGGACTGTTGGTGTGGCAAAGTTCTGCTCAGGACAAACTATTTGATGATGATGTAGACAATGAAATTTCTACATTAAAGATATTGACCAAAAACAATAGTAACAGAATTCTGAAGGAACATGGTCAGAAGGTGGTTAAACACTGTGAAAATTTACCAAAAGTACACATATCTCTATCCTCTCTGTCTCCACACACACTTCCAAACATATGCATGTTGTTAGTTCCCACCCTCACTCACTCACCCACTCACTCACCCACATATTAATTTAAGGGACTCATATTTAATGTGAATAATATATTTTGGTCACACTAGAAGACATGGCATTCTGTTCAAAAATCATCTTGGAAGGGAAGGTAGAAGACAGGAGAGCAAGGGGAAGCGAAACATCAAGAGTGTAGTTTTAGGGCAATGGACAGAATGTGTTGGAGAACCTTTTCAACCAATCTTCGATGCAGAGATGGCATATGATTGATTGAATGATTGATTTAATGCAACTACATTGCAGATATAATATGGCATTGTCAAATACAACCTATTCATCTTCCTTCATACCAGAGCTTAATAACATACCATCTACTCAGTTGTTGCGAGCCATACATATGTAGTGATACTTTTAGAAAACATGAAGCACCATTATTTCTTTAATGACGCTAATGTTAGCTAAATTTAGTAGTCATGAAATAGGACAGCAAATTTGCAATTTTTCAAACTTGTCCACTGAATGGTAAAGGTGAGTGGTACAAGCTGCATGTATCAGCTGCCCAGATCTGCTTGTATTTATGATGTTGATGATCAATAGGAATTTTTGTAGTCAATATCATTCTTTGTTCGGCTGTAAATAATTTTCCCATGTATTGTGATTTACAGACTCATCTTCTGATGATGACAGTGTGTTTGATGAAGAACAGCTAAAGATCTTCCAGCGCGGCGGTCATACCCGTGACTCTGGTGCCAGTTCCAGCTCGTACTCTGATCATGGTGCTTCACCATATCATGGAGGAGCCGGGGGTCAGGCAGAGAGACCAAGAAGTGCTCAGTTTGCCAACTATGTCATACCAGGAAACACAGCTCGACATGCCTTGGCTGATGTTATGCAGAATGCCAGACTGTGTAAGTGTTAAATCTTCACCTTGTATATACACCTTTATTTTGTGTACTGTTCTATGTTTTTTTCAGTAATGACAATAGATTTGTTACTCATAACATTAAGAATACCACTTTTACACTAATAATGACATTAAAATTTAGGTCATGTGACTGAGGTTTTTCAGGCATTTATAAATGTCTCTTTGGGGAGACACATGAATAGTTTATTTTAAAATTTTATGCTCCAGAGTGTCACAGCCTAAGTGTACCTGGTTCAAACTCTGCGGCGGGTAGTTTGGAAGCAAATTTGTTCCCATGGATTTTTAGCAAACCGTAAAATAGACCTCACCGTTCAGAAAGCAATAGCAAACTACGGAACATATAAGTGGTGCCTAGAAAATATATGACTTGTTTACTGTGGTTTATGGTGACGTCCTGTAAAGGAATGGCCATGATTTTCATTTCACCCCAGGGTTCACTCGCAGATATGTCTTAGTGTAAATATTGTATCTGTGCAGCTCCTACCTTTTCCTAAATCTAAACTGGCTATTGCTTAACTGGAGCTCTAATATTTGTCTGACTCTTCACTCCAAAATGTTTGCAAACATATTTCCTGTATGGCTGAAAAGAGAGATACCCGGTATGTTTCACAAGCTCTTTTGTCTCTTTGCTCTTCCATATGGTGACTATAATTGCTCTCTGCCAGTCGTCTGAAGCTTCTTGTCTGTTGCTTCGACTAATTAATGAAGAAAAATGATACTTGCTGCCGACTTTCAGTTGACTTTGCCAAAGTTAACAAAAGTATTCCTTTGCCTAAATGTGTTTAAATTTGAGCATCTTCTGTGGGTTTGATAGAAATTGTCGCAGGCTGGAAGTGGCGACAGTCCAGGGATTGCCCATCCCTGCTTTAGAGCTTTCATAAAAATTCCACATTATGCAGTGTGTAATACAGTGAGTTGAACCCCCTGTTCATAGCAGGATCAGACTGTTTGAAACAAGATAGTACAGATCTACATGATGTAATATGACTAAGTCACATGATAGTTAGTTAATGAGTCATATCAGATTGCTATAATTTATATAAAAATATGAAATATTTTCTAAGGATAGCTGCAAAATCAAATAGAATCTAGTGATATGTATTATACTTTGGTATATCACCCAGTTTTCTCTATTTCAATATGTCCTTTTATGTCTGTTCCTCATTTAGCTGAGAAAATGAGATACCCTGTAATCATCTATGTTAGCACATCTAGTTAATATGATTTCAGCTCATCAAATAACACCTCAACCTCCGGATGTTACAAACAACGCAAAGAGCACTCGTCAGGCGGACAGAGTTGGGAGATACAACCAGTCAGCTGTGCGTGTCAATGCTGCAGGAAGTGGTATTGGAATGGGAGATGAAGATGGTGGGTTGAAATTGAATGTGTTATTGTTCTGTATACAGTTTTCTTTCTTTCTTCTAGACTAATGTTACTTTATAGTTTGACTTTGCAGACCATGTAGCTTGGATGATAGTTCTGCTTCTGTTGTTATTCCAGGTTCATTATTACTGTGCTTCAGTTGCTACTTGTGCCAAGCACAAATATTTTTCTTATAATTACTTTGTATTGTCACTTTGATGTACGCTGTATGTAACATTTGTTTTGTTTAGTATATTGTATGTCTTTTTTCAACTGTTAGTTTTTTTTCACCTACTTGATCTGATAACCATTTATCTCTGTATTTTTGTCACATACTTTGATCTGATAAACATTTTTTTTCTGTATTTTGGTCACATACCTTGATCTGATAACCATTTGTTTCTGTATTTTTTTCACCTACTTGATCTGATAACCATTTATCTCTGTATTTTTGTCACATACTTGATCTGATAACCATTTGTTTCTGTATTTTTGTCACATACCTTGATCTGATAACCATTTATCTCTGTATTTTTGTCACATACCTTGATCTGATAACCATTTATCTCTGTATTTTTTTCACCTACTTGATCTGATAACCATTTATCTCTGTATTTTTGTCACATACCTTGATCTGATAACCATTTATCTCTGTATTTTTGTCACATACCTTGATCTGATAACCATTTGTCTCTGTATTTTTGTCACATACTTGATCTGATAACCATTTGTTTCTGAATTTTTGTCACATACCTTGATCTGATAACCATTTATCTCTGTATTTTTGTCACATACCTTGATCTGATAACCATTTGTTTCTGTATTTTTGTCACATACTTGGATCTGATAACCATTTATCTCTGTATTTTTGTCACATACTTGATCTGATAACCATTTATCTCTGTATTTTTGTCACATACCTTGATCTGATAACCATTTATCTCTGTATTTTTGTCACATACTTTGATCTGATAACCATTTGTCTCTGTATTTTTGTCACATACCTTGATCTGATAAACATTTGTTTCTGTATTTTTGTCACATACTTGATCTGATAACCATTTATCTCTGTATTTTTGTCACATACTTTGATCTGATAACCATTTGTCTGTGTAAGATATTGGAATACTGTTCTCATTGTGATCAGTTATCTTTATGATTTATCTTGTAGAGAATCCTGATATGTTTAGTCTGGAAAAGGATGCACAATACAACCATTTTATTATATCTGTATCATTGTAAACTGCTAACGTACTGATAATTTATACCTTTTTTTCTTGCCATTGTTGTTTTTGACAGTTGAATAATTAACATTGGATTAATCACTTTAAATTAGTATATGATTTATTCTAATCCACACATGAAGAGTTGAGATAGAATTATGCTCATGTTTATTATTTGTTTCTTTTTGAGAAAACATTAGATTATTTTATATCTACAGCTCCAGCCCATGGAAAAGTGTCAGCAAAAATACAGCAACTTCTAAATACATTGAAAGTAAGCTATACATTTGGCATATCTCACTTTATAATTGTTGTTAATATTGACTGAATCTCAACTTTTCTTTTGTTAATAACAGTTATTAGGGTAAGTTTTACCGTTAAAGCTTCATAATTAGTTTTCTTTGTTCATACTGATGTCCTAGTGAAGACAAGGATGTAGGCCACAGAAGAATAGATGAAATTATGAACACCTGGTGTTCATCACATTGGTAGGTGTTAAGTATGTACAGAAGTTATAACAGATAAGCTGAGTTAGAAAAATAAAGTGAGTTTTAAATTTAGATTTCATATTAATAAAATGATACAATTTTATGACCACAGCGTCAGTGTGTGGCTGAGGGATATTGCAAGACAATTGGTATCTGAAAAGTTTTAAGGGAAATACATTCATTGCAGGTGGACAGGATTGATCAAGGTTAACTGTCATAATGAAAACAATCGTTCTGTTAGACACTGCAGAGGAGCGTAGACTTTCTGAGTTAGGGGAATATTAGAAATTGTCACCACAGCTACTGTGTAATAGTTTTGCCACTTACACTTTAACATTTTTGTACAGATACATTTTTTGAAAAAGTGTTGTAATAGTCATATTACATAAATTCTGTTAGAGTCAAGGAGCATCTGGCTGAATGGATTAGAGCGCAGCTCCCATGCGGGAGACCCGTGTTCAATTCACGGTAAGGTCAAGGAATATTTTTTCTATTGTGGGCATAAAGGAAAAATCCTAACCTGAAAGCTTCGCGGCAACTGCGCTAACTGTGTGGCCATTACATTTGTCAGACTCTCGTCCTACCTGTCCTATACCGCCCTAAACAGTGGTACTACAGGCAGTAACGACAGTTTTTTCTTTCTTTTAGAGTCTTAGCATGCACTTTTTCATTGTTTTGGGTACCAGATTATAGCTTATTTCAGGTCATAGTTTTCAAACCCTGATCTAGAATGTTAGAATGTCAGGAATTCTTTCTTCTCGAATCCTGTTTGCCTCACAGCGTCAGGTCAAGAAGAGATTTCTAAACGGGCCCTTGTATGCGCTTCGTAAATAGTCTCTTTCGTCGCCTCTGTTATCTCTGAGGTCCATCTTTTGCGTGGCGACCTTTTGCTTTGTACCCATTGTATCGGAGGAGCATTGCTCTTTGAGGTGCACTGTCTGATGGTAATCTGCTTACGTGGCCGAACCATTTAATTTGTTGTTTCCTGATGAAGTCTAGTACTGATGATGTACCTACATTTTTCCTGATGTCTTCATTTCTCAACCGGTCTCTTCTTGTTACACCCAGCACTGTGTAGACACTTCATCTCTGTCGTGACTAGTTTTCTTCTATCATTTGTTGTCAGTGTCCAGGCTTGGCACTGGTAACATAATGTGGGGAGAAAGATTGTGTTGAACATTGCTTCAGGGATCTAGGGGCAATAATTGGTAGTCAGCAGATATATAGAAACTCATGGTTATGATAATGAAATCTTGATATGGTTGATATGTTATTGTCGTCTTATTTACAGAGACCAAAAAGAAAGCCACTTAGAGAGTACTTTGTTGATGAAGAGGAGGCTACTCTAGAAAGTGAGTATTCAGTGATGTTGGTACTGTAGGAGTCTAGCTTAAATACTTTAGATATTGAGCATGTCTAAGCATAAAACTTGACAACAACTACAGATGATGGAAGATCTAAAGCAGAAAACATGATGTTGGAGAAGATGCATTGCAACCATGTTTTAAAGTGGAGAGGACACCTGAAGATTACAGATTTTAGATAATGACTATTTCATAAGTCAACAATCACTAACTCATTTGATGTTGAGTAGACAATTATGCTAATAATAAAAAAGTAAATACAAACAATGTATATATGAAACAAGTTATCATGTAAAGCAGATTAAGAAAAGTATTGCTTACAGGGAAGATGGAGAGAGAGAGAAGAACAGGTTGACAGGTAAATCTAACAGACCTGCAATTATTGTCCGATAAGCTCTCATATAAGAGAGAGATAATCTGACTTCAGGAATGAGACCGGACATAGCGATTTGTTTTTCATTTGATCTGTATGCATTTTGTAGAATATTATTAAACAGATTATTACTTTCTGTTCCTTTGCATGAGCCCAGCTTGTTTTCCTTTGATAGCACCTTCAACAGATCCAAATGCTCCCAAGCCAGAAGGAAAAGAGCTTATACCACAGCCTGGAGATCCTCTTGTGGTAAGATCATGACTTTTTTTAAATGTCTTGTTTTTATCATATATTAATGAAAGAATAGGTAATACTGTAACATGTACTACAGTTTGATTTTAAAGTGTTTGAGACATCATATCTCCAGACTTTAGCTTTTGAAGTTGGCCAGATATTGTCCTCTTTAACTTTAACCATTCATTAACCTTGCGATCCAGGCCTTTATTTTTCTTATCTGGAATATTCATGAGTAGGAGAGGTGAACCTGTTATCTGTCTATAAAATACACAGGAGCTCTAACTAGTTTAATAAGACAGCACTCATTAATATACATAGACACTCATTGATTGAGTGCAAGTCACCATTATCTTATTTTGTTGATAGTCCGTTAGTGCATTCCTGTGTTCAACGATTGTTTACTTATCCACTGACATTCACTTCACTTAACAATTTGAGGGAATGTTATAATGAAAAATAAACTAATAGAAACTGAATATTAATGTTTTATTCAAATATTGGTGAAGACTTACAATAGAAAGAAAGAAGGGTGAGAAAATATGTCTTCTTCTTTCTTTTCTTTCCTCTAATTTAGTTTTTCCTCACAGCATCAGGATCAGAAGAAACTTATATAACAGGCCTCATAAATACCGTTTTTCATTGCCTCTGTTATCTCTGAGATTTACCTTTTTTTTACGGACAACCTTTTGCTTTGTATCCACTGTATCGGAGTAGCATTGCTCTTTGAGGTGCACTGTCTGTTGGTAATCTGCTTATGTGGCCAAACCATTTAATTTGTTGTTTCTTGATGAAGTTCAGTGCTGATGTTGTACCACTTTTCCCCCTGATGTATTCATTTCTAAACCAGTCTTTTATAATCTAGCTTTAAAAAAATCTTTCTTCCATATTTTTTTCCCCGATCCAGAAGCACTTGAGCTGAAAGTCTTGCTCGGTGCCACGAACACCGTAAATCTGGGGAACCTGTAGCTTTTCTGCCAGTCCGCAGAGTTGAACCCGCACTTACAGAGGACTAGTCACCCGTAGTTCAACGTGCTACGAACACGCTGGGCACGCGGGCAAATCTTCCATATATCCTATTCTTGTATAATATTTATGGTAGACTTCACCTCTATTTTTTCATTATTTGTTTATCGGCTTACAGATTCCATCTGGTTTGCCAGTTGACCTTGAGGGAGCATTGAAACGTTATGGCTCATCCACATACAAAGCAAATGCAATAACAGTACTTGATGCTAATGGTAAGCCCTCACACAACCTTACATATGGGAAACTGCTCAGCAGATCACAGAAGATAGCATACTGCTTGTTGTGCAAAGTGGGACAAAAAGGAGAGCCTGTTCGGCAGGGAGACAGGGTGAGTTAATTTTGTTCAGTGTTGTGTACATTGATAAACAGGTTTGTAGCCTGTTGTCTTGGTTAGAAATTATACTCCTAACAGAACATTTAGTCACTTAGAGATTTACAATATGGAAATCATCTTGATCATTTCACCATATTGATATCACTGTCATGTAGGTAAAATATAGAAAACTTCTCATATGCACATTCTTCCTCTGCATTCACTAAAGAATAACCATTTATACATTACTCTTTGTAGTTTAAGTCCCTGACTTTAAGTATATTGTCGCCCGAGTGGTTACCGGGGCCTAAATTTGGGGTGTAAAGAATATAACCATTGTTACCTGCCACGCATGTCGTAAGAGGCGACTAAGGAGGTTTGGCTGAAATCGGATGCATGTGTCCTAAACGTGTAGAAGACTTATGCGTTTAGGGGCCTACCAAACCAATCAAAGATTAGACATTTCACAAAGAAGGATTAAAATTGGTCGTAAAGAATGAACGCAAAGAAGAAGAAGACTACTAGTACATCTCATTGGTAGCTTTCTTGTTCAACTGTGGCATTGCAGTCTGTTTTCAGGGTCTCCATTTGGAGATGAAGTAGAGTCTTGGTCACCTCTGGATCCAAGACTGCATGTGTGTGCGACTCCTTCAAAGTGCATTAATATTAGATTGTTTATAACTTTGAATTTAGTTTGTAAATAAAACACAAATGATTAAATATTGGTGCTCACAAGTTTAATGTGTGAAAGCAGAACATGATTAAACAGACTCATTGTACTTTGCTATTTTAGAAATGCCACTTTTTGTATTGTGTTTCCTTATGCACCAGGAAAATCTTAATGAGAATGAAACTTATCACAGTTCTGTTAATGTCATGACATTTGAGTACATGAAGAATTTTTCTGTTAACACAATGTTTCCAATTCTTTAACATGGTATTCTCTCTGTCTCTCCCTCAATTCTAAATATCAAACTACATTGTGTGCAGCAGACTTATGTATAGATATAGTTTTGGTGTAGTGTCAGATTATTATACAAGCAAAATTATCTTTTCTAGACATCTATGTATGTGTTTAATATATCTGTTTTACATACTGTTATGTTGAATTTCAGGTTGCTGTAGTGTACCCTAACAATGATCCAATTTCTTTCATCTGCGCTTTCTATGGTTGCATTATGGCTGGAGTGGTCCCAGTACCAGTTGAGGTTCCTTTATCGAAAAGGACTGGCAGCTCAAATGTAAGTTCTGGATAGATTTTTGTTAATATGAGTGTAATTTGTTAATTAATTCATCTGCTTCAGATTCTGAGTTCAGGTTATTAATCATGCAAGATCATCATACTTTTCACAAGGATGAAGTTCACAGTCTTCTCCAAGTTTAGGCTACAGCCTTGTAAAGGTCTGCCAATCCTCCCCGGCGGTAGCACATAGTAGCAACTTCATAATGTTAGATCTGTCTGTCGCATGTCCATGTTCTTGTATTTTTGTGTGCTCTCATTAATCCTACTGTGCTGTAGCTGACACACTCCGTCTTTTGCAGATCTACAGAGGAAAATATTAACTTCTTCTTCCAACATTTTCAGACATCGACTTGTATACTTCTAAAGTAGTTAGTGGTCAACCAAAGTCTATATACATCTCCATATAGCTTGTCTTGGACTGGCATGGGGTTTGGGGGTTGGCCATGTGTGTACTAGTGCTTGTCCCTTCTATCTGTCCCATGGCTTGAGAGCTAGGATCTAGCACACCTGCCGCTTGTCGTGACTCCAGTTGACCACCTTACTTTTTCCGTATACTCGGCAATGCCATTGTAAAACGATTTGCACTGCACATTTTGCATCTTCATCTGCTGTGTTTCTGTCAGGGTGCCCACCTTAGCCGTAAACTATTGACTTACAAGGCACTTGGTTGGATTCACTTTCAGTCTGTCATGTGGTGCGCAACCTATCGGAACAGATCACGCTATCATCCAATACCATGCCAACACACTCATTGGCCATAATATATGATTATGCGTTTGCTCTGACCATATACACATTTACGGACATTAAAGGCCACATTTTATTCGCTTATAATGACCAGAAATCGCATCAGTCACACCGCAAGCATAAGAAACCGCGCACAGTTTATTCGTTAAGAATTTTCATATCCGCCATGTTGGTGACCCAGAAGCAAGTCCAGACTCTAAGATTAGCAATATCAGACTTGAAGAGCTAACTGATCTAGAAGACATAAATAAAAAGATAACAAAAGAAACAATAGTGATGAATTGGACACATCCTCATGATGAGAATAGAATGTTAACCAGATATGCAAAGCCGTGGTCACCGCTAAAGGGAGGCCTAGAAACACCTAGAGGTGAACTTTCAAAGCATATTTTCAATGAATAAGATTATGTTTGAGGTAGAGAGAAAGACACAAAATCGAAAGAAAAAATAAAACTCGATTGAATTTTGTAGTCTCTACCTTATGTGCTCTTTGGTGAGACGAGGCCTGATGATGATGATAGTTAACTAATAGAGCTGTTTGTTTTCATATTGTTTCAGGATGCTGGTGGCGCTGGTGTAGGTTTTCTACTTGGTAGCTTGAGTGCCTGTTGGGCTCTTACATCAGAAAATTGTTATAAGGGCCTACCCAAGTCATCAAGTGGGGAGGTGATCACATTTAAAGGTAAAAAGGAAATGTATTTGTCTGCTTTATTATTTATTGGAAACTTATAGTTGTGTTTTCATGAGATAAAGTGTTTAGTGCACCAGTAGATTGTAATTATATAATTTTTTCTTAGCTAGCTACAGTGAAGAATTATCAAAGATTAATGTTCGTATTGTTTCACTTAGGTTGGCCAAAATTAAACTGGTTTGTAACTGAAAACCTTAGCAAACCATCACGAGACTGGAGACCACCTCCAAAACAAAGTGGAGATGTACCTGTATATATTGAGGTAAGGATTAGATTCAGTGTCAGCTCTTTCATGTCTCTTTTCAGCACATACTATGTTGTAACAACTCGTGCATTTGATAGTGGCTATACTGTCCTATTCTATCATGAAAGCTCATAGGGTTAGTATATAGATGGCCAGAAAGAAGAATATCTGACTGGCAGATCATCTGAAAATTCAAACTATAACACTAAGAAGAACAGTAGGTAAAGAAGTCAGAGCAGTTGGAAACATCATGCACAGTGCTGAAGAAGATGTACTAAATTAGAAATTGGTGATGGACGGCGGTCTTAGTCCTTCGTTCCTTGACAGCAAAGACAACCGACCCCAGCCAGGCATGCCTACCTTTAGCTTTTGGTAAGGTGACCTTCAAATATGAAATATCAGCTGCAATCTAAGCCATTTAAAAACAGGAAGAACAAACATCCATGGGTCAAATTGATGTTTTCCCAGCAGGATGGAGTGGGGTAATAAATTACACTGGTGTTCCCAATGTACTATCACACATGTCATTTTACTAGTTTTCAAGCAGGCAAGAGCTGAAATTAGCTGTAGCCCCAGGAAGTAGAACCTCAGTAAACAAAACAGTGTGCTGCCTTGCAGCCATCATCAGGAGAGTAAAAGTTTTGAAAAACAGCCCAGACGGAAAACACAACTAATTTACTGAAGATAAAATGTGTCAGCTACAGACATAAGGCAGGATAAATGAAGGCACACATGCAAGTATGGGGATATAGATATATTGTCTTGGCATTTCTCCTTGTCATCTATAATTGTGTAAGAGCAAAGCTGAGACTTCTAAGGCTGTCTCTTGAACCTGCAGATCTCGCTCTGGCAACAGGATTGATGATGTAATATGTCGTATAACCCAAACAATGGGGCAGAAGCCCTTTGTCCTATCAAAACGTTTTATGTTCACTTGTTTGCACTAGGTGTTATATATAGTCAGAAAGGTCAGTGGTAGATTTAATATCACCACCATACCTATTTTGTTGAAACAATATGGGGTCACCATTGTGGATTGGACTTTTGCTGGAAGACCTAGCCAAATTATTTATGTGATCTGATAGCAAATGCTTTTCTAGCAATTTGTTTGACATGATGAGCTGGTAGCCTCATATGAGCACAACTATTTTGTAGTCACCTAATATAACATTATAATAGATTACTATTTTTCCCTCACAATAATAAGGGACCTTAGAATTCATTTGGGAAAGACATATCCACTAGGGGAAGTTCTGGCACAAATATGTGGAAGATATAGTTGAGAGAAATAATGAGAGAATATACTTATTCAAACAATAATAATTATTGAGAGTAATATCAAATCTGGTTAGTCACTGTTAAACAGTGTAACCACCCGTAAATATTATTTTGGACCCATAAAGACATGCGACTCTCTGAAAATCCTACTGGAGGGAAAGCTGACAAGAGGAAGACAACATTGTATTTGGAAGGGAAACATTAAGAGACATAAAAAAAAAAGCTTGGCAAATGCACTACCACGGATAACATTATTTTTGTCAAGATTTATTATTTATTATTTTAATTGTCCAGTTGTATTACTTTTGTGTGTTGATGCCCATCCATCATCGTTTTGTATGTGTGAGTCTGCTAAAATGACAAATTTCATTTTGTCTTTCACATTTCTCACAATGCCTACCTTTATAGTATGCTCTGAACAAAGATGGCAGCACAGTGGGAGTAGTGGTCACAAGAAACACCATGCTCTGTCACTGTCAAACACTAACAGTAGCTGCAAACTACACAGAAGGTTAGTGACAGTACCTACTTTACTCTGGTTGTCACTGATAGTTGAGTTGTGCATAAAGTGTTGAGCTGTTAGTGTTAACCATCTATCTCCAACACTCTCTCCTTACTTTCTCTATCTCACACTCTCCCCCAACTATCTCTTTTCACGGTCTTCTTCCCTTTTTGCAACCAAGTATATCACAAGTTATCTAAAAGTTTCAATTAGATAAAAATATGGAATTTCCATATTGTTTCATAAAGATGTCTATAATTTTATTAATTTTTGTGTTTGCTTCCAAGAATGGGTAGCTTGTTGTACGGCTTTTCACATCAATAGTATGTAGCCTAAAGGGAGCAGGTTTGTATAAGTAATCTTGTTTAGAATTGAATACTGGGAAAGTGTATGTGTTTTTCAAGGTATTCCATGGCTTAGGAATAACAAATGAGAGTGCTAACTTGAATTATATAACTGAAAAACATCTATGATTACCAATATCTGGAAGCATATAAATAAACCATCTTTATCATCATCATTCCTCATCACGCCCAAGTGCACATAATACAGAGACCAACAATTTCCACTCAATTTGATCTTGCGCTTTTCTTTCTACCTCAAGCCTAGTCCTAAACATGCCTTTGAGCTCTGCTTAAAAAGTTTGCCTTCATGTGCACCTAGACCTCCCTTTTTTTCTGCTGTCCCTACAGTGTCCATTGCATAGCATGTCTTGTCTGCCTTACTTTTCTCATCCTGAGAACACGCCTGGTATACAATGCTGAAATTACAACAGTAGTAAAGAAACAGATATAATTATCAGTGTTTATCATTGTAATCAGATGTTAAACACATTTGTAGTATGTTATTACTGTATACTTTACAGGTGAAGTGATGGTGTGTGTGCTAGACTTCAAGAGAGAAGTTGGTCTGTGGCATGGTATTATGTGTGTAAGTACTGAAGTTTCTGTTTCAACATACTGTAATACTACCTTCTAACATTTGTCTGTAAACTGTAATATCTGCTACAACAGAACAAGAGAGAAGATAAGACTTTTTTTTGAGACTGTTGCTGGAACCTGGAGAAGATTAGAGTTCATCCTCCCAACAAGTCTAGTGATCGATTACCTGAATATAACCAATTACCAATTACAAAAGAGAAAAAGATGTTAGTTAAGAGAACCAACCTCATTGCATTCTGGACAGACCGACCCCTAGATGCACAGTCATCTTCAGCAGAGAGTGAAGGGTATGCATAGTGATGGTTCCTGTGTCATTCTGGCTGTACTAATTTTTGATACACTTTTGGTCAAGTAAATCAGTAGTGCAAATCTTATATTTCTCATAGTTGAAAAAAGTGTTTTATAAATTCATTATAACATATAACAAAATGTCTGAAGAGCGAAAAGGAAGCAAGATTTAATTGAGTAACACAAAAGGATAAAGTTATTCTTTTGATATTACTTTAAAAGTGCTGAAACACAACAACTGTAGAGATCTTATGTAATTGCTAAATTTAAACACAAAACAACACTTTATTTACTGTAGTCATGGTTAATAGAGATAGTTTGAGAATCAATCAATCAAGTGCCATGCCTGCCGGCGTAGGCGATCATGTCTCTCCACAACTCTCTTTGCTTGGTGCATGTAATCAGTTCTGACGTCGATATTTTGTCGAACCATGATGTCAGGCCATCTAACATCTTCTCCCTCTGTCTTCCACGATCTCTCCTTCCCTGAATTTTACCTGTAGTCACCAAATGTTCTAAACCTTCTCTTCGCATTATATGCCCGAAGAACCTTGATTGTCGGATTCTTATTCTTTTGATAAGGTTTCTTTGTGTGCAGACCTGATTTAAAACCTCAACGTTTGTTTTCTTTGCTGTCCATGGAATTCTCAACATTCTTCTGTAAAACCACATCTCTGTGGCTTCCAATGATCGTATTGATTGTTTGTTCAGTGTCCATGATTCGCTGCCATACATCAGAATTGGTTCAATATAGCATTGGAGTACTCGTTTCGCAGTGTCATTGGTAGTGAGTTCACGCATAGTGTGTTCTTCATTTTCATAAAAGCTGCTTTCGTTTGAGCTATTCTACTCCTAATCTCTGTTGTACATCTTCCATCTGGTGTTAAGAATGTTCCTAGATACTTGAATCGATGGACTTGTTTCAGTGTTGTGTTATTTATTTTGATATTGCATGTTGGTGTTTCTTGTTTCTTGGAGACAACCATAACCTCTGTTTTCTTTATATTCATGCTTAATCCTTTCTTTTCACTTTCTCTCACTGTTTGAGAATAAGAACTGTATTCTTGTGTTTTTAAATTATTTTTTTATATTTGCACCCTTGAAAGATTACCATATCTTCTTCTTCTTTTCGAACATTCTTCATGGTCAATTTTATCATTCTTTTTGTGATATATAATTGGTCTTTTGACAAGAACGGAGTGATTTACGTCGGGTCGATTGTGCGCCCATGGTGACTAGGCTCGCCCATCCAGTTTCAGCCAGCTTTTGATTTACTAGGGTGAGCTTTCCTAGGGAAAGATTACCATATGAGGGACTGAATCCACATTTTCAGGATTGATCGTGTTCTACCAATTCAATAACTTGCTTCTCATATTATCTAATTAATAGCTGATAAAGGATGACATATTCATCATGTTTGTTTTTAATGTGAAATATTATCTATGTCCAAAACAAGCTGCAATTGTAAATGTCTTGAAGCAGAATATTTGGCTCGAGGTCACCTACAGGAAACATGGATAATCATTAGTTAGATCTCAAATAATTATGTTTTGACACTAACTTTTGCAATAGGTCTTGCACAAATACAATTAGCAGTATCATCATCTTATAATGTGTGATTCTTCTTCTTCTTCTTTTGTCGTCACACTGCTACCGGGTTGTTGCCCAGTGTCGTGGTTTTGTTTTTGTCTTGCGCTGTTCTGGTGGCTTGTGTGATTGTTATCTTTGCTCTTTCACAGGATTCTGCTACGCCATCTAACCATCTTTTCCGTGGTCTTCCTCTTGCCTTCTTTCCCAATGTTCTGTTGTAGAAGACTCTGTATACTGTGGAGTTTGGATGCATTCTTATTAAGTGGCCAAACCACTTCATTCTTTGTTTATCTATGTGTGATTGCACAAGTAAAAGGAAAAAGGTAAAGAAAACATCACTGATGCTTGATAACTGTTTAGATACAAATATCTATAATAGGTTAATGCAGACAATATATTTTCTATATTCACAGAGTGTATTTAATGGAATGCATGTGATATTTATTCCATATTCACTTATGAAAGTGGATCCGGCTTCTTGGATGAAAATGGTTACAAAATACAAAGGTAGTATTCATTGTGTCATACATTCTTTCACTCACTCACTCACTCTCTACTCACTCACTCACTCACTCACTCACTCACTCACTCACTCACTCACTCACTCACTCACCCTCCCACCCAATCACTCACATTTTTTCTCTCTGTTAATTCAGCTTTTATTGTAAATTGTTCTCTAATTTGTCTCTACTATGTCTTTGCTGTTTGTTTGTTTTGACATATAAAAAAAAAATTCTTGCTCTCTCAGCTCATGTCTAGGCCACTTGCTGTTTCACTGACTATATTTTTGTATTTGCGCTTCTCACTGTTTTTTTTTCTCTTATTTTATTTTCCTTTAGTTTCCTTTTTCCCATTCAAATGTTGCTCAATTATTAAATGTCAAATCTAATTTTCTGCCTGTCTCTCTGAACCTGTCTCTGTCTCTCTGTACCTGTCTCGGTATCTCTGAACTGTATAGAGCCACATATACATATTACAAGTTACCTTTTCATACTGCTAGTATTGTGAACTTTAAAATTATCAAGTCTGTGTTGGTAATATTAAATTATTTAAATTCATTAGCAACTGTTGCCATTGTCAAGTCAAGAGATATGCATTGGGGCTTGTTGGCTCAAAAGGACCACAAAGATATCAACTTCAGTTCTCTACGATTACTACTTATTGCTGATGGTGCTAATCCATGTAAGTCTGTAATTGTTTAATTTTTTTGTGTGTAATGTCACATCAATAGTTATCCAGTCAGTGGATACTGACTGCCTCAATATCAGGTACAAATCTTGCAATTTTCAACTGCTTGTAATTAAACTTTTAGAACTTGTAATATAAATATTTGAAATTCAATTATAACTAAATATTTTCTAGTAGTCTTATTATAGTTGTGTCCACAGTTGTATATAGATCAAAGTATAAGAAGAGCAACATTTTAGTACAGTTATTAATAATTTGAAATACAGAGATATACTAAGAGCCAGATGAAAATTTCTGTAATTGTGTGAGTGTTCATTTGGTTCCTAGTTAAGGGGGGACTCTATACTGTTGACAAAATATATGGAAATAATCACTTAGATGAAAACAAGAAATTATCGTTTTCATTCAGTTCACTAATAAATAATGTGAGAAAACTACAATCTACTTTTTATTCTACTAATGTTTTTAAGTTTCATTTTGTATCCCAAATACTGTATTTTTAAAATTTGCTGAACAATTTTTTTGTTAATTTCTGTTTGTTTAAAATATCACTGTTTTTTTTTTCCTATATCTTAATTTCAATGTCCTCAGATATGTTTGTTTTCATTGTTTCTGCACAATACACTATTGAATATAAATAATACAGAATGATTCCAAATAGTAATTTGCTTGTTCTGTCTTTTTCAGGGTCACTAACTTCTTGTGATTCATTCCTAAGTGCTTTCCAAAGCAAAGGTCTTAGGCCAGAGGCTATATGCCCTTGTGCGAGTTCATCCGAGGCCCTCACAGTCTCCATCCGAAGGTAAAGTTTTAAACATGGGGCTGTCATTATGTGGTATCGTCTTAACAAATAATAATTTTCCATCAAGTAACATTCATTGTCTCAATATTGATGCAAGTTAAAATGAAAAATAATTTTCTCCATATTTAACCCTTTCGCTGCTACATACTTTCCGAAGGCTGAGCTAAAAATAGCTACTCCTTGTTTCTAGGTCACAAATGTGAATGTATGCCTATAGCAGTGACAGTAGCAATGAATAATGTGTTAACACGTCTTTAGCCCACAGAGGAGAGATAATAACAGACATGTTAATGCGTCTTTAGAAGTGAATGGGAAAACGTATAGCAGCTAAAGGGTTAAGGTAGAGAGTTGTTTCTGTCATATATATTGTGTTTTTTTACAAGTGTAGTAATCATGTAAGACTCCCAAAGCCATGTTTTTAACTTTCTAAAAGTGATTGATGACAGCAGATAGCACATGTAGATATCTCAGACCATCACACTTTATGTTGATCAGTTATCCTGGTCAAGCCAAAGTTCAATATAGCTATAAAGAAAGCTGACTTTCAAGCAGGAAAATTAATATACAGATCAAACAGCAACACATAATTTTAAAATGATATAATATATATATCTGACATTTCTCTATATCAGCTATTTTGAGTTTTAAAGCTTTGAATAGTGTATAAAAACTAATATTACAGCTATTCAATAAATTCTGGAAAATATAGAATATAGGAAAAATGTATACATTGGTACTTGCAATCGGGTGTACACATTTATACTTTTTGAAGGAACATATCAACATTTATTACAGCTGAAGATTAAGGAGAGAAGATGGATATGGCACACATTTAGGAAACAACCAACAAATATAATCAGCCATGCCGTTGGCTGAAAACTGCACTGAACAAATAGATTTAGGTGGCTAAAGGATGCTGCAGAAGAGGAAACCAATGATTAGAACTGAAGAAGATTGTCCAGATAGGAATTAGTAATGACTGACAGCTATTGACAGATATTTACGGAATGTTAATTATAAATAAAGTTTATGATGATGATATTAAACACTGCTGTTAACAGTGTTAAACAATATATTCTCGTTTTAAAACGCCATAACCTTTTTTTTTAGGCCTGGAAGAACCAGCTCAAGTGCTACTGGCCGGGGTATTCTATCTATGCAGGGTCTGAGTTTTGGAGTTGTCAGAGTAGACAGTGAGAATAGTTTAACCTCACTTACATTGCAGGACTGTGGACAGGTCATGCCTGGAGGTGAGAACATTACAAAAATGTATTACCATAAAGTGTTGTCAAATTACTGTAGATTGAATAGCTTCTTCCAAAGTTGAAGATACGTTTTGTCACTACTGTTGGTTCTTGACCAAGTGGTAGTAGTAGTAGAACAGTCACACACTAGTTTCGAAGGCAATTTTGAATTTTTCCTCAACTCAGAAAGTCTGGGTACCAATTTTGAATGGGGTGATTGGAGAATGTACTGTACTGTCCACCAGTGCACAAAGAGAGCCATGGTGATAGAGTAGTCAGTGCACTTGCTTGCTAGACAAGAGGTGTCGGTTTGATCCTTAGTTGGAGTTGAGTTTTTTCAGGCCGCAAACTATTCTCAGGGCAACCCAGTCTCATTGCTTGGGTACCAGAAAATAATTTGGAAGTAAAGACGACTGACATGATGTTGATCACATCACCAATTGTCCGCTGTCAAATAAAATAGATATTTATCCAGATGGAACTCAAAATTAAAGAAATTAACTGGCTGATGCTACACATAGAATAAGAAGAGTTTAAGTATGTTGAACATATAAAAAGACATGAGGGTCTGGAGAAGACAATTATGGAGGGATCACAGAAAACAGGAAGTCTGCGGTCAAGACAATTTGCACATGTCAGCAACATTGTCAGGACATCTGGCCTTTGAGAGAAATTCTGAAAACTGTTAGGATGACAAAGTTTTCTCAGGACAAGCTATTGGATGTTGATGAGAGCTAAAAATCAACATACAAAAGAGACAGTTGATGTAGCTGCAATTTGGTATCTAACTTGCAGTTTTTTGGGAAAAAATAATAAGTGAGATAGGGAAGTCACAATCTCTCCTCTAAATGCTATAGCCTTGTATTGTGAGACCTCTAACACTTCACATCCCTACAATGTTATTTTATGTGTTATTTTAAAAGTTTATTGTTTTTGTAAGAGAACTCATGTGTATTCATATTGTTACAGCAACCATGGTGGTAATAAAATTGGATGGAGCACCCCAACTGTGTAGAGCAGATGAGGTTGGTGAACTCTGTGTTAGTTCTGGTTACACTGGTTCCAGCTACTGGGGACTTCAAGGCATCACACAAACAACTTTCCAGGTATACTAAATATTTGACAACATTCTCTTGTTTGCTGCAACATATAAACATATTGCTCATTGGTAAAATTAAAATGGACTTATTGATATATTATTTTTTAAAATAAATTATTGGGTCCTACCAGGAAGTGCTACAATGAGTGGACCAAGTTATATTGAACATGTAAACTTTGGTCATTGCCATTCTTTTGAATGAGAGCTGTTCGGAGTCTGTTTAACTCTTTCCACGCACAGTTATTTCCACGCTCAATATTTAAGCAGTTAATTCAAGGGAAGTATAAGGGAAGCAACTCTATGGCGCAGTGTGCGGCTTATAGCGTGGAAAGAGTTAAGAGTGTTTATTGTGCCATTTTGCATTTTATGATGGCTCCCACCCTTTTGCCGTGATTAAGTGGGCACTACACTTTGATTTTATACAAAAGGCAGAGAAACGAATGGATTGTTAGTTTTAAATGAACTTCTGTATGCTCAATGTGAATCTTATATGTAACTTTAGTTGCACTTTATATACAACTTTGATATATCATGTTCAATTTTGGTTGTCATTTCTATATGTTGCAGCTATTGTTTTAATTTAACTATAGTTAACATATTAACGACTAAATTTAGAAATGCACTGTAGGCAAAGTGTAATTCACTTTTTCACCCAGCTAAGTGTATGTACAAATTAAACTGTAGGTTTCCTTAATTTCCAACAGATTTTGATAATAATTGTAATTGTTTAGATAAATGGCTATATAATGTTAAAAACAGATATTAAATTTTAGTTATCTTTCTTCTTTTTTCTAATCCTGTTTTGCCTCACAGCGTTAAAATAAGAAGAGATTTATAGAACAGTCTTTTGTGCGCGCTTCATAAATAGTGTTTTTTTCATCACTGTTATTTCTGAGGTCCACATGTTGCATGGATGGCCTTTTGTTTTATGTCTTCTGTATTGGAGTAGCATTGCTCTTTGAGGAGCACTGTCTGTTGGTATTTTTTGCTTATGTAGCCATACCATTTAAAGTTATAGTAACTAATGAAAAATTGTTATGGTTTGTAGTTTAAAAATGCAAACTTACCACTAAATTCTGGTCTTCTTAGGCCGTTATCCTGATGATTTTCAGGTAGCTAATCCAATAGCAAAAGAAAAAAAAAGTGCAAGACCATACAACCTGATTAGTATTTAAATCATTAGTAACATTTGTGCATATTTACCCAATTTCAAAAACATCTAGAAAATTCTGAAATAATTGGTCTGGTTCAGGAGCTAGAGAATGAGCAAATACTACTTGTTTTAACTCCGGTGATACAATTGTTCTCTTTCTAATTCTTGTCCTAATTCTCATGTTGTACCTCTATTATCTATCCTAAAATACAGCCTTAACTTGTTGTATCCACTCTGCTCTCTTCTCAATCATTCTTCCCCTAAACCACCACCATCACCACACACACACCTCAAAGCATTGATATTTAAGTACACTCTAGAAATGCGAAATCTCAGTGTAAAAAAATATGATTGTGACAGTTTTACTGAATTTGCTAATATTGTAAGCAACCTGTATTCATTGTTTATAGGTCCAGCCAATTCAAGAGGATGGTCGGATCCAGACAGACAGAACCTATGTCCGAACAGGACTCATTGGCTTCTTAGGCCCTGTAAGTTTAAACTGGCCTGTTAATAATATTAAGTAACAATTAAATATACACAATAAAGCTTTTGTTACTTAAGATTGCATTGTACACACATTATTCTGACCAGTAGTAAAGCATAGAAACATTTAGTTTACCGTTTCTTCATAAAGACTAACCACTAAATATATGAGAATCGTCTCCACATGAAGAATTAGTCATCATCTCAGTCTTAATAAATATATACATAATTTGTTTAGTAACTGAAATAGGAATGCCAGTTAAATTTAGTGGGGAAAAAAAGGGGGAAAATTGTTTATGTGTACAATAAGTAAATATAATACAAAGTTTGGACACATAAGTTTGAATTTGCGTTAAAAACCAGCACATATCAATTATTTACCAGGTTTCCTTCTTATTAGTTCTGCTGATTAACAGACCAGCATTCTGTTGGATATAAGTTATTTGATTGATTGATTGATTGAATCAAATCCCACAGAGGAAGAGAAAATTGAGAAAGCTAAAGACACTGGAGCTTTATGTATCAATTTCAAATAAATAGATCAAAATAGAAATTGTAGAAAAGTGACAACTGGTAACAAGAAGCATTAAATCAAGTGTAAATATTTATAGTAATGTTTCGAGTACATCATGATAACCGATTTTGAACACATCATGAGTGGCAAAATAAATGGACAAAACACAGGATGAAAAAGAACATTCTTGGCAACCTAAATTCAGGGTGTAGGAAAATGTACAAATTGGAACTGATTACACTAAAGGACAGACATTTGTGAAAATACATCACTGCTTTACATCAAGCAACACAGCATAACACATGCCAATGTAATGTCTTATATAGTTTTGTTGTTTGTCGTTAAATGAATTTGTTGAATGCTCTGTAGTAAGTTAATAAGGGTGACCTGATATTTGCTTTGTAACTAGGGAGGACTAGTCTTTGTATGTGGCAGTAAGGAAGGATTAATGCAGATTTCTGGGAGAAGACATAACACAGATGACATCATTGCAACTGTTCTGGCTGTGGAACCCATGAAGTTCATCTACAGGGGAAGGTAAGTTGGCCAGAATTAAGTGAGATATTACAAGAGATGCTAATGTGCATATATCATTATTTGTAATATGAATTCCAAATTGCAAAGAAAAGCTTGCTAGAAGAAAATGCAGACATACTTTTGTTATTCTTTAAATAATTGCAATACCAATATTCATAACTGCTAACCCCTAATATAAAAAACATAAACAAAGACAGTAAAAACTGTACAAAGATATGAAATAAAACCCCATTGAAAGGTCTGTGCATCGTTAAAGTGTTCTTAAAGAGACCTTAATATTTAATTAATGTAGCAAATTTGCTCAATCAGAATGTGCTGCATTATGAAGGAAAGGAGATCAAGAGTGTTTATAGTATTTTACTGTGAAAGGCTGCCACACCCTTTTTTTTAAAATTTAGATCTGCTGGGGTCTATTTAATTCTCCTGCTATTTATCCCTCTCCCCGTCACATGCTGAATAAATTAAGAGAGAAAGTCCCCCCTTCAATAATGCACACAGCTGCTGGCAAAGAAGATAGAAGATCAAACTATTCAACATTGACTTTAAAGGCAGGAGCTGGTCAACCTGGTATTGAGCTCAAGAGCCCTCCAGGAACCACAGCTGAATGCGTCAGAACTGTTTCAGAAAGTATGACAAACTACTGAACGTATACTGCCAAGAAATCAAGACAGTTTCAACTGGAGAAACTCAAAGGTCTGATAGTGAAGTTCCTAGGCCAGGCAGACTGACTATGTGAACTGGGGAAAAGATGGGTGTTGGATCAAGTACAAATAATAGTGGGGATGAACTAAAGTCAAAGGAAAGACCAGAGGTTATGTTAAAGGAAGCATATACAGCCCGAGTAAGGTTAAAGCACCAGGATGCATTGTATACCAACTGAACTAATTCCAGTAAGAGTGGAGACTTCATTCACTTTTAACATACATTTTACATTAAGATCTGAAACAGTGCAGCCTGACTAAAAGCATGAAAAAACCATTATACATCCTGATCCCATATAAATATTATTTAAAGCTCTGAAACAACTATCATAATATAGTTTTAATGCCATGCAAGCAAAATACCATTGCAGATTATCATTAAAAGGTTGAAAATGAAGTTTGAAAACAAAATATATGAAGTGCAGGTAGGTTTCAGACATGGCAAGCCACAGAGATCATGACATTTTTAATATGAGAAATATCTTTGAGAACTGCAGAGAATGCAAAGTAGATTTCCATACTTTTGACTCCGTACAACTTCAGAAACTGTGGAACAAGAGGGACATATGATTTCCTTCACATTTGATCCACATAATCTTATTATTATATCATGAATAACAGGTAGCTGTTAAAGTAGATGATAAGAAAGGTTTGAATATCTGCTAGAACACAAGATCGTATACATAGGCCATACAGGAGGAATTTCTAACAAATCTTGGTTGTGTTTTTTAAATATACTTATTGAATGACTGTAAAAATGCATTATTTAAAAAATATATTACTTGGTGTGATAATTATTTTCAATGCTAGTGAGCTTTGTCCAAGTTGAATTTCTAGCTAAAGTATGATCAACATGATTTTTAACAAACCAAAATTACTGGATTGGCTATGTGCACAAATTAAGAGAATGAATTATCCTAATGTTACTGACACACTGTGTTTCAGAATTGCTGTGTTTTCCATCAAAGTACTCAAGGACGAGAGAATTGTTATTATTGCAGAGCAGAGACCAGACTGTACAGAGGAAGAGGTTTGTTATGTTATTCATATCTTTTTATAATTTATTATCAAAAATACATTTACAACTTTTGCTCCAAAATAAAGAATTTCTTATGTTCTAATGTAACACTAATAGAATGCTACTGTAACTGTTTGGCAAAAGTTTCCTGAGTAAGCGGTAATAAAACATCAAGAGGTGGTTAAATAGCTGGCAATGTAGCACCATGGCAGGTAACAAAGTGTTGAAGATCTGTTGCAGCCAACATTCAGTGTAGTTTAAGCTAAGTATTTAATTTGGGTATCTCATACATAACAAGTAAAAATATGTTTTTCCCCCTTTGTTTGTGGCAGAGTTTCCAGTGGATGAGCAGAGTGCTGCAAGCTGTAGATAGCATTCATCAAGCTGGAGTTTTCTGTCTGGCATTGGTACCTCCTAATTATTTGCCAAAGGTAAGTAGGAGGCATTGATTTTGGTGTCATTTATTTACTTGTGAAGTTCAGCAACTCTAATGCTGAAAAATTACATAAGCTAGATTTGTTAAATCTGTGGAGACATTGGTTAATAGAACCAATTTAACAGCACCCTAGTCAGACCCATAGGTGCTCATTCTACCCTGGCATATGTCAAAGAGTTCCTGCAACTCATCAATTATACACATTCTGGACATGCACATTCTACTGGATCATGTGAATTCACATTCTGTTAGTCACAGTGTATTCACATTTCAGAAATACAGATAATAGTCCAAGTATAAAACATTTCAGAGAAATTACTGTGGAGGTGAAACATACATTTTTTCATTGTTGTTTAAGAGACAATCCTATCATTATCATATCCATCCGCCAACTATCAATCACCATCAATCATTTGCGGTACAGAAAACTGTCGAAATAGTCATTTGACGATGTCTGTCTACTGTATTCTGTTGCTGACAGCTCTTTATTTCTGTGCACGACTGTGCAATGAAGGTGGTCTTCAGATGCCCCTTTCTTCTTTCTCCTTTGTAGTTTGCCTTCCAATATTCTCAATAGCAGACATTTTTGTCTTATGATCAAGCCAGGAGAGAGTAAATTTTCTCATTCTTTCCAGTTCGTCTTTGGGCCTCAATCTTTTAAAGAACATGTTGATTTGATATTTTAAAATGTTTTTCCTCTTAATAGATCTTTTAATTTCTTTTGCTCTGTCCATGTTTCTTGTTATACATATGTGGTCAAATTATTCTTCTTCAGCTTTCTGAGCCTTTGAGGTTAATTGCTGCAGATATCAACTCCATTCATCTCTGTTCTTAGCCTTAAGGCGCTTCCCATTTGTTGACTCTTAGCATTTCTAGGTCTACTTCAATGTTATCTCTCCATCATTTTCTTGGTCTGTCCTTGTGGTCTCTTCCCTTTATCTTTTTTTTTGTTTAATGCAACTTTTGTTTAATGCAACTTTTGTTTCTCTGTTCCCTGCTATTCTTTCACTACACTCTAGCCATCATATTTTATTAACTTTCATGATGGGGATAATTAATGGTAATTTAAACACATTATAAATATATTTATTGTTTGTCTCAAAGGTCTGTAACAATGTTTATCTTGTTGTTTTGTGCTCTAGGTTTCAGAACACATAAAACAGTAGTAGGTCTTGTAACATTCCAGGTCTATAGATTTCTATTTTTTTTTTATACATGATCATTTTTTAATTTGTCTTAATGTTATCTGCTGATGTTGATTTTCAATTGTAATTATTAGTTTTCTGCTTAAAAAAAACCTTTCATACTGTTCTCTCTGTTACTGGTATTGTGATATTTTATGATCAGTATTCTGTGTCATGGGGAACCATTTGGTTTTTTTTTCTCAGTGCATTTCTCTACCTCGGTTTTAGCTTTAAATATTTTTCTTGAGCATACAATGGACTGATAATCCACTTTGGGTTTCTTTAGTGCGTTCATAAATTTTTTCTATCGAAGCTGACACTTCATTAATAGCACATTGTAATCTGTATCTTTTCCTGGGTATGCAGTGAATTTCTTTATGTGAATTATTTTATTGAGCTTTCACAAGAATATTTTGTAAGTGTATCAGATTTTCTTGACTTGTCAATCTGTATCTTCTCTTAAATACTTGATTCCACATGTTCATTGTTATATTTTTCTTTGTTTGTAGAATTTCACTAACCTTTGTCTTCTATAATTTCTTGTGGCTAATCCATATTTCCCAAATATATCATCTTCAGAAGACTCACTAACTTTTTTAAAGTACAATTACCCACTATAAAATACCTGAAGTGCTTTTATCGTTACTAGTATTTTTGTCGAGAAGGCTATACATTTCTTTCACTTTTATCTCTTTGTGTAATGATGTTAATTTAATATAGCAGTCTATAATCTTTTAATATGAAAGTGAGTTGCGGTCAGTGAATAAAATAACACAGCCATCATTGGAGATGTGATTGCACAGAAGAATATCAATATTAAGGGCATCAAATAAGACCAGTGTGGAAGTTTTGTGACAAAACAATGCGCAAAGTAAGATAGTTAAATTTAGAAGAATAAGTTAATTTTTTGTTGAATTAAAAAAAAGAAAAGTTCAAACTCATGACAAGTTAAAAATGCTTGGACAAGAGTGAGAGAAATCAAAGTAAGAAAATTATGAATTGTCTATCATCTGGGGTTAAGTGGTTAAGCCCTTGCATTGTGAGTCGAAGGTCATGGATTCGAATCTGGACCGCACCATTCTGTTCACAAGTGCATTTTTTTCAGAGACCCCTAGAATTGTTGCCGGAGCTGCGGAGTTTGTGCTTTGTGCAATACTCTCAACAGTTGGCATGCCATTGGGGTAAAACACGGTGAAATGAAGTCAATCCTTCAGCTTTAAAACCTTTGTTTTTATTTCACAATTGGAATAGATAGAAAAAGTGAAAAGATGGGATGAAATTAAATATAATGTGTAGAAATATATTCTTATTAGCATTGTGAAATTGTTGATTAATGATCATGTTGAAAGTATTAGTTCAGAGAGTGATAACCTCTGCTTCTTCGGTTTTTGTTTTTTTGTTGTGATTAAATGTTTCTTGTTTATAACATAACTATGTGGTTTTTCAGACACCTCTGGGAGGTATCCATCTCCATGACACCAAGAAGAAATTTCTAGAGGGATCGTTACACCCAGCCAATGTGCTTATGTGTCCACACACATGTGTTACTAACATGCCTAAGCCAAGAGAGATTCATCCAGGTATGAAGTGTGTACAGAACAAGCTATAACCTCACAATTTGGAATAAAGTTATGCAGAAAAGTGCTAGAACATTTTCAAAAGTAGAATACTAAAATAGATACGGTGACCTTACCTGCCAAACTTAATTCACTAGAGAAATGAAACAAAAAAATAGTATTTGCTAGTAAAATTTTGCTTTTTCCTTACTTTGGTGCACTCTCAAACATTAACTTGAATATGTTTAAAGATAACAGTGAACAACCTTAGGCTGTGAACATCCTTAAAGATCTTTTACTACAAATCACTGGTGATGGCTGTATGTCTAAAAATCTTGTTTCATAGCTTAATTCCCAACAGCATGTAGACTGGTGAATTGACTATGTGTAAAACGATATGGAGACAAGTTTAGAATAACATGCAGAACCGATAGGACTTACATTTATACAAGAGACAACATTGAATATATAGACAATATTTCAAGCGATTGAAAGGAACGAGGAAATGACTTACCAGATAATAGAAATGAATACAAATGAACCATAAGAGATGTGACAAAATAAAACCAAGGCAAGTAAAATATTCTCTAAATAATAAAAGAACATGAAAGGACAAAAATGTTATATGCATATAGATTGATAATTTGAATTTGAGATAATTAATGAATGATTAATTTGCAGATGCTACTCACAATAATGAGAAACAATTTATTACTTTTGTGTACATTATTTGTTAGTCATAGAAATGTCTGCAGTTACATTGGAATATAGACATCAAATTATTCTGATTTCTCCCACTGTCGGTCACACATATTCATCATAATGGTTTTTGTATAATATTGACTATCACCTGCCGGGGCAACAGGGGTATTCTATATTGAATTTTTTTTCATGATCTTTTTATTCTAGATCTAGATCAAGTGCTATCTGCACCATATCCACTATTAGTTATAATGAATCTCATAACATTTTCTATAACTTGCTAGAGGGTCACCTTGATATTTACTTACCACTTATATCACTATCTTCCTACCCACAACCCTTCCATCTCATATGGTTTTAAATCATGTCCTGTCTGTTTATGATTAGCATTTGGACACATGTATTTAAAAAAGAATATATAGTGTGAAAGAGAGTCTTTCCGAACAGAGGAGTTTCTGGGTTGTGAATCCCACTCGCTGACCAGATTGAGAGAGATGGGTGTGAATATTGATGAAGCCCAAAAAGAACGACATACCAAATATGCAAAGAGATTGATTAGTCAACATCGAACTGGCGCGTTGAGTCGCTAGACACTGCTGGATTTGTTGAAGCGGAAATCGGAGCACCTATGGATGTGTCTGGAGTGATATGATGATAGTCCTCATATAACTGATAGCTGATTTAATAAAAGATTGTTACTATTCCTGATTTTTTTCCCCAACCACTTTTACTAGGAACACATTAACCTAATAGGAGCATAGAGAAATAAGTAAAAGTAAGTAAAACATTAACTGCCAGAAACCATTGAATGTCATATAATTTAAACAGTTTAGTCACCTGTCTGCCCAGCGTGTTCGTAGCGCGTTGGACTACGGGTGACTATCTCTCTGTGTGTGCGGGTTCAATTCCAGCGGGATGGCAGAAAAAGCCACAGATTCCCCAGATTTACGGTGTTCGTGGCACCAAACCGAAGGATTACGATGTCCATGGCACCGAGCCAAGAGCTGAAAAGCTCAAGTGCTTCTGGATCGGAAAACAAAAACCAAAAAAACACAGTTTAATCATGATCTACTGTGAGCATCAGGTCTTACTGTGAGCATCATATCTTGTTATAATAGAACAATTATAAATTTACTTAATGCTTTTCAACACCGTGCAATATTTTAAATTAACCACAGAAAATAGTTTTATATTATGCCCTTGAATTCCTTGGGAATAAAGGCCATCAACCATATTTCTTCAGCTCTTCCTGTTCTGGGCAGCCCTCTCCATGCCTCATCATCTGAGGTTCATTTGTATGATCACTTCTTCATGTTCCTTGATCTTTCTCTTCCATTTGTGTTGTGGATTCCAGTTCAGTAATGATAGCTTTACTTACAGAAAATTGGTTGAAATTTAGTTTTAAAATTTATATTTTAATTATGTTTATATATTTTCCAATCTAGTTACCGGACTGTTGAAATTACTTACCCTTGACAACCAGTGTTAGGGGTCACAAACAGCACTGATACACATTTTTAAAAACTGCTAATCATGCTAGAAATTTGTTCTACAGTTGGTTAATAACCGTATATAGTAATTAAGGCAGCTGAAGCAATATAAACAATGATTTTAAATGTGATTTGGATTGAACTAGAACAATAGTTGTGACAATTAAAAAAAAGAGATGATAGAGATATTGCAATTACTGGGAAAAATATAGGAACTTTATTAAGAGATACACATGATGCAGAAAATAATGCAAGTCAAGAAAAAAAACAGTTGTATTTATATTTGCTTAGGGTGAAATTAGCTTTGTTCCAGTTCTTGAACCAGATCTACTAATCAATGAATCTTTCAAGATGTTTTTGTAATGAAGTAGAAATGTAAACACATCATTTATAATGTAAATACAAATCTTTATGTGCATACTTGTGCTTTTTCTTCTTGTGATTATATATTATGTTGATAATTATTATCAGGGAAAGGCATTCAATGTCTGAGACAATCAGATTTTGATGGTAAGTCACCAACTTTTGATCTCTCTCAAAAATATATTCATTATATTATTCCTTCTAGTGTCACTGGTCACTTTTCCGAAATAAAATATGATATATGAAAATCATATGTGCATGTTCTTATAATATGCATCTGCTTCACTCTGATAGAACTGAGCTTATATAAGCTAATACATAATTTTATCAGGTTTATAGTTGATTTTGTCCACGTAGTGCTATTATTTATGTTAGTTTACTTGTAGAATATCACTACATGTGACATGAAGTATGAGCAAGATGGTGCTTATTGTTTGATATAATCATACTTATACAACTCAGATGTAAAGCCATCAGCAGTTCATGTTGGCAACATTGTTCAGGGAGCTAGAATGGCATGGGCACAAGGCCGTGATCTTGGAATCTCAGAGGAAGATGCAGATACAAGCAGAAAGGTATATTGTCATAATGACTACACATTTCTTGTATATCTTTGCTTTTTATAATGTTGTTGGTCAGAATTTTGGTGCCAAAAGTGTCTTTTCCTAGGAGTGTTAGTGCCTCTAAAAAGATGAAGGATATTATGTGGTTTGTTTGTCAGGATCTAAAAACAGATTTCTAGCAAATGGTTGTGGAATTGTAATAGAACTGAATGTGAGATATAACTTTAATATGTATTTTTTTATTTTGCTTGTGGTATATAGTTTTACAGTGTTCTTACCCATTATTTTGATAGAACTAAGGAATGTTTCAAGTCATCAAAACAAAATGTAGAAAAATTAGATAAGAAAATACTGGCAGGAAGCAGTGTTAGAGGCTATCCTCACTGATTCTAGGTTAGTATCACAAAAGCAAATAATCTAATCTTCAAAGTTGTCTATGATGACAAGAAAGTTTCTGAGCTAGCTATATATCTATTTCTATATAAAAATATATACAAAAAGATGGAGATATGTTGGACACACCTTGAGAAGAAAAAATTTTTTAAAAAAACCACAGCAAACATTGAAGTGGGAGGCAAAGGGTTCAAGAAAAAGAGGACACACAAGGAAACCCTGAAATGAACTTTGCAGAGAGAGGCAAGAAATATCGGACAATAATTCCATGGAAGAGATTGAGCGAGTTGCCCAGGACAAAGGGGTATGGAGAAATTACTTGCAGGCCCTATGTAAGGCATAATGGTACAAGACAATTATATATATTATATATATATGAGCACATTTTCAGTTGAAAAGTTATTTATGCTTATTCTTTTTATACATGTAGACTGATAGCACAAAGTCTGATTGTTTAAATATTATTTTAGCACCAGTTCCTGACAGAGATCCTACGCTGGAGATCACTGACAACACCTGATCATGTTCTATACACCATGCTCAATTCTAGGGTAGGAGGTTTACACACATTTGTGATGATTATTATAGCCTTATTGTCTGTGATGGATACTTATGTTTGTCAGTAAGATACTGGCTTGGTTAATAGGGAACTCCTTGTAAATACCACAACACATAGTGGGACTGTTAAGTGTAGTCAGTACCTCATCATCCTCAGGTGCCGTCTCCACATCGAAGGTTGGCTGCAATGAATTTCCAGCATCCTCTGTCTTTCGCCTTGGTGTTGCACACTGCCAGACTGTAACCTGTCCATTTCTTAAAGTTTCCTCCCACTTATCTCTCGGTCTTCCTCTTGCTCTTCCCCCTCAACTTTCCCTCTAGTAAATGTTTTATCATGGTGTCATGTCTTTTTATGTGCCTAAAATACTTTACTTGTTTGAATTTTATTTCTCTTAATAATTGTTTCTTCATGCCTAGTTTTTCTAAAACTTGTTTATTTGTCTGTTTTTCTGTCCATGAAACTCTGCCTATTCTTCTATATATCCATATCTCAAATGCATCAATTCTGTCTTCTAACTGCTTGTTCATTGTCCCTGTTTCTGAGCCATACATTAATATAAGATATATATAGCATTTGATCATTCTCAATTATAGCCTGTTTGTAATTTGTTTGGATGTCAGTAACTTTCTCATACTATTGAAATTATCCTTGGTTATTCCTATTCTCATTTTAATTTCTGTTATACATCTGCCATCATCTGTTATCATCTGACCAAGATATAAGAAACTTTTTACTTTATGTATTTTTATATTCATTTTAGGTTTCTCCATTTCCTTGTTGATCACCATAGTTTTTGTTTTCTGTATATTGATGTCTAATCCATATTCCTTGCTAGTTCTGTCCAATTGGTCCACTAGTTCTTGTAATTCTTGTTCACTTTCTGCTACCAATACTGTGTCATCTGCATATCTTTACTCTTTCCACGCCCATTTATTTCCTCAATTTTTAAGCAGTTAAGTCAAGGGAAGTAAAAAAAAAAACATTTTTAATTACGATCCCAACTACTCATCAATAAATAAACATATATATATTATTATATATTAAATTGAAGAAAACTGGACAACCCAATAGAATAACAAGGTTAAAAAGTAGTAGAAGTAAAATAGTAGAAGTAAAACTAGAAAGACTTCTTATAAGGAAGCAACTCTATGGCGCAGTGTGCGGCTTAAAGCGTGCAACGGACTTCCGCCGTGGCGCAGTGTGCGACTTAAAGCGTGGAAAGAGCTAAGTTGTTTATTATTTTCCCATTGATCTTGAGTCCTGGCATTCCCTCTAGTTGTTTGAAGATTTTCTCTGTGTAGATGTTAAATAGGCTTGGTGACAGAATGCATCCTTGTCTCACTCCTCTCTTTATGTCTATGTATGGAGACTAGCTATTATCATATTTTATTATTGCTGTCTGTTCCCAGTATATGTTGCTTATTAGTCTGATATCATCCCCATCTAGGCCTATTTCTTGTAGACATATGATTAGCATTTCATGTTGGACTGTCGAAAGCTTTGCTGTAATCAATGAAACACAAGTAGATACTTTTTGCACTTCTATATACTTGTCAGCGAGTAGTCTTATACAAAGTATTGCCTCTCTTGTTCCTCTGTTCTTTCTAAAGCCAAACTGTTCTTCTCCTACTTCTATGTCTATCTTGTCAGAACCTACAGGGCTACATAGTGTTGCTTTCTAGGTAAGGTTGTAGAAGCATGCAAAAACAAGGTATTATGACACTTCCAGTCAGAGTTAATAGACCTCACTGCAATACTGACAGACCCATAGATGTTAGTCTTCCCTGCATATGACGGATATGCCTAATTAGGGTTTCTGTGTCTTGCTGGTTATACCTCTCCTTTTTCTTGCTTGCTTCCTATCTTGATCTGCTGAAGGCATTGATGTCAGAAACACAAACTCTACAGTTACAGAGATATCTGCTTGTCAGTACCATCATTGTGAAGCATGGGCTTTCACAGTCTGTCTGAAAGACTCTAGCTAGTTATCTTGTCTCCTTCATTGAAGTGTTTAAGCTGTCCTTAATACGCCACTGTTGTATTGATCATCCCCTGCATCATCTTGCAGGAACCAGGCCTTCCATTATTGCTGTCTGTAAACCACTGTTACTTTTAATGTGACCAAAATATTTCAGTTTCTGGGACATGATATTGTTTATGAATCAAGGCTCTGTTATGTTCAGGTCTTGTAGAATGTCTGTATTTTCCAGTTTTTGTTCCCATGATATTCTAAGATTCTGTAGCATTTTGTTTCAAAATATTCAATTTTCTTCAATGTTTGTACAGTAGTCCATGGTTCATATTCATATATTGCCACAAGAAAAATGCATGTCCTCAGAAGTTTTGCTTTTGTTGACATGCTTGTGTTATGTGTAATAAGTGTTTTCATTCGTATTAATAAGTGTTTTTATTCTATTAAACCTCTGAATTGCCTTGTTATTAATTACAGAGCCAAGATATTCACAATTTTTCAGCAAATGTTAGGAAATATCTAATGTATAAAATATATACTGATAGAATGAAGCAGTGAAATATAAATTGATATTGTCTATCTAGAACCAGGTAGCTGCCACTTATAGCTGCTCACAGCTTCACAAGAGGTCTGAGAAGATTGGCTGTATGCTTATGGAGAAGGGAAAGCTGAACACTGGGGATCATGTTGCTCTAGTTTTTCATCCAGGTAGAATAGCTGAGTTTAACAAATATATTTTTTCTTTGTTGGTTACCTTCTTTTCATCTGTCATCTTATTCTCCCCCTTCAATCCCAGACTGAGTTTTTCTGAGAGGTAATAAGAGAACATTGAGATGTAAATTAAAATGTAAACCAACATCATTGCTAACGAGTAGTCTTGTAGCTTATATATTATTTATCTTGTTTCCTTGGACATAGACCATCAAAGCAGTCAGTTGCCAGCACACCTTGCGGAATATTTGCAAGGCAACAACGAAATGATCTCACCATCATGCTCTGTCACTGGCCATCCTTTGCAGAGGACACTTGTGACTGATATACACTGTGCATCTCTTCCATTTTTCTTCGCCAGGTTGTTCCTGGTCTGCCTCTCCTTTGTCTTCCCTTTGGGGTCTTCTACATTGCAGTTCCTAATGATGGTCTCTGGAATGCTTATGAGTACTTGTCCTATCCAGCCCCAGCATCTGCCTTTTATCACTGTGTATTTCTTCCTGATTGCACCTGTTGAGCAGTTCCTGGTATGTAGTTTATGTAATAAAAAATTTCCTGCCTTTTGCCATAGATCATAAGTGTCTGTCCCTTCACATTACTAGACCCTAGTATGCAAGAGGTAGGAGAACAAATTATTTTCCTCACTTGTGGAATGTTGAATGTGGAAAATGAACCCACAACCGTTTATGTGTCCAATTTGAAAAGCAAACATTGCGTTAATCCATTCCATGTAGCTTATATAAACATAATATAAATGTTGAAAAAATGTATAATTTTGCAGCAAATGTAAAGCACTGTGTTAAATTTGAAGGCATGACATGAGTTAAACATATTATCTCTAATAGTAAATGCATGTTTTCCTATTAACAATGATTATTTTCTCTATTTCCTTGTCTTGGTAAAGGTGTTGAGTTGATCTCTGCTTTCTATGGATGCTTATATGTTGGTAAGTACAATTTAATGATTTTAAAATTACTATTTGCTAAAATTGTTTTTCTTGTTACACCTTCCTCTCAAGATGGAAATACAAGTTTTCTGTTTGAGTCTTGGGGGAATTGCTGAGTGGTTTTATTTTCCTGACTCACTGTGTTGTTCTGTTGCCAGTCGATCTTCATTGATACCATGTGCACACAGTTAACATGATACATTTCCTGTTGTGTAGAGAGACATGGATTAGCCATTGTCTAAGCAGAACTTAGTAGATTAAAAAGTAACGGTAATCTCATATCATTGAATGTTGTAAGCATGTAAAGTATTAAAGACCTCACAGTGTTAAGGATTTAGCATTACCAAGTGAAGTGTAGTTTAACGTTTCTTCCTTTTTATCCTTAACTTGACTAGTCAGTTAACTGCTTACAAATCTGTTGACTTGGTCTTGCCCAGAATGCACACCTGATAAAGATTTGTACCTAGAAGTAATTGCTCTAACTACTAAAAATCGTCAAAGGTGAAGGATTGACTTCATTGCACTGGGTTTCCCCATATGACTCTGTACTTGTTGGCGAAGATGGCATGTCATCTGCCGAGAGCATTGCACAAAGCATGAACTCCATAGCTCCAGCAACAATCCTAGGGATCTCATGAAAAAATTGAACTTGTGTCTCAGTCTGGATTAGAACCCACAACCACAGTACAACAGGCAAACAACGTAACCACTTCGCCATTGAGACCCACTTCTACATGGCTCTAACTACATGGCTGTACAATGCTCTGAACAATATTCCAAATAGCCTTTGAAAGGAGAGGGGAGACTAAGTACCTTTGTGTTTTCACATTCATAAAATAGAAAACACTATGATCAGTAATGGTAGCAATAATAATTGTGTTGTTGATAAGGATGGTACAATATGATTCTAACTGCAGGTCTTGACACATCTTTTGTAATCTTGAAACTATAGGTTGTGTACCAGTGACCATTAGACCACCACACCCACAGAATGTGGCATCAACCCTTCCTACAGTTCACATGATTGTAGATGTCAGCAAATCTGTTGCCATTCTGACAAACAGTGCAATAATCAAGCTATTGAAATCCAAGGTGAGCGTGAGTTCATTCTGAACACAGTAGAATATCCTTTGTGTGTGTGTAATTGATACTTTGTAGTGTGAGGACAATCACTGGAAAGTATATAAATAAAATATGGAACTGCAAGTTATATAGTATTAAAACTAAATTACAATTTTCACTTCAAATATTGTATCAATCCTAACATATGCCTGCGAGAGTTGGAAAATTACTAAAGATATAGAAAGCAGAATGAATTCAGAAGTGATGAAATCAGAGAAATGTCTTTCTCTCTCGTGATCACCGCCCAGACCCTATTCATTGATCTATAATTTCGATTCATATGGAAATCTGATTCATGCAGCCTTAGCATTGGTGTATTTTACGTCACATCTTCAACACAATTTGAAGCTCTGGTGCTTATCCTTCGGCGATGTGTCCGGTTTCAGGCAGTGTTTACTCGGTTTGCTCTCCGTTCTGTAGATTTCTAGTGCTTTTTACGGTGTGGGGTAGCTAGCCCCACCCCCAACCTCCTCCTCAGTCGCCTCTTACGACATGCGGGGCAGGTAACAATGGTTCTATTCTTTACACCCCAATTTGGGCCCTGGTAACCACTCGGGCGAGAGAAATGTCTGATCAACCACAACTGTTATAAGAAGGAGAAGAAGGAGATATTTTGGACATATCGTGAGAAGAAATGATCAACGAATATCAAAACAGACATTGAAGTGGGATGCAAAGGGTTCAAGAAAGAGAGAATGACCTAAGGAGACCTGAAATGAACTTTGCTGAGAGAGGCAAGAAATATCTGTCTCAGTTCCATGGAGAAGATTGAGCGAGTTGCCCATGATAGAGCAGTATGGAGAAATTGCTTGCAGGCCCTATGTAACGTATAACGGTATGAGAGGAATTATTATTATTATTTATTATTATTTGCTTAGAATGCAACAGTTGTGAACTGTAGCATGGATGTTCTATATGACACATGGAAAATGTAAAATTGAAATAAGTACTTTGGTTGCCTTGTATTTTCTGAACTCTGCGCTTTTAGCTGCACACTGTGCCACTGCGGAAGTCCGTTGCATGCTATTAGCCGCACACTGCAACACAGAGTTGAGTCACTTATAAGAAATCTTTCTAGTTTTACTTCTCCTGTTTTACTTATATACTGCTTTTCAACCTTGTTATTCTATTGGGTTGTCCAGTTTTCTTCAATTTAGTAAATAATAATATGTTTATTTATTGATGTAGTTGTGATCGGTTTTTGTTGTTGTTTTACCTCCCTTGAACTAACTGTTTAAAAATTGAGGAAATAACTCCGCATGGAAAGAGTTAAATATTCAACAATAACTGCATTACAGGTAACATTTTAAGTAATATCATTAAATCTTTTGTAAAACTAACTTATCTTTCAGGAAGCTTCAGCAGTTGTGGACTCCAAAACTTGGACCAATCTGCTGGACACAGATGACCTGCCAAAGAGAAAGCTTGCATCTCTATACAGAGCTCCAACCCCAGAAATGATCTGTTACTTAGACTTCAGTGTATCCACAACTGGCATGCTGGCTGGTGTCAAGGCAAGGATGTTACACTCATTTAGTTTATTTGTCCAAAAAAAAAGTTCACACTTTTAATTGGAATGTTTAACAAAATTGAAATATTGCATAGAAAAACCTAATAATAAATAGTGAAGTAAACAAACAAATAAATACTGTATTGCATAGGTGTATACTTGCATATCTATTGGAATATACTTGTACAGTATTTATTTGTTTGTCTCACTATTTATGTATTACAAGGTTTGTCTGCTTCAGTGGTTCCCTTGAATTTTTTGACTTTGTATCTAACAATTGAAAACCTGGAACTGTTTGCACTGTTTGCATAATTATTTATATAGCATTGCAAACAGAAATGCACATTTGTCATGCAGGTTGCTTGCCTGGAAACTTTTTTTTCAGCATGTGGACTCATTGTCTTCTGTGTTCTTAGTGTTTTCCACATCTCAAACAATTTGTTACACCTGATGAACATTGTTTTTTTAATTAGTCTGTACATATTACATGACCACATTAAAAAAGATAATTCAATTTTTCTTATATTATGAAACGATCTACAATTTTTGTGTTTAAAATTGGAAAAATCTCATGTTATCCAGTTTATGTAGTACCTGAGAGATATTTGAGCATCTGTAGCTTAAGCGGTAGTGAGCTCGATTACAACCCAAGAGTACCTGGTTCAAACCCTCGAGCTGGCAGTTCAGAAGCAAATTTGTCCCTGTAGATGTTACAAACGATAAAAATAAACCTCACCGTTGAGAAAGCAATATCAAACTACTAAACATACAAGTGGTGCCTAGAAAATCAATGTCTTGTTTACTGTGGTTGATGGCTACGTCCTATAAAGGATATGCTACGATTTTCATTTTCAGAAAGATATACTTTGTTTACATATGTTTTTATTTAAATCTTGCTTAATGTTTGAACTTTGCTCTTATATCTTCTGTCTGTCAGATATCCCATGCATCAGCTACAGCACTTTGCCGAGCTCAAAAGCTACAGTGTGAACTTTATCCATCAAGAGATGTGGCATTGTGTCTGGATCCTTATAGTGGTTTGGGATTTGTGCTGTGGTGTCTCAGCAGGTAGCAAAATGATACAATTTAACTGTCATTTTTAACATGATGTGCTTTCTTGTAATATTTTACTGTGATGACTTAGAAGGCAGCTGTATATACAATTTGGAATAAATACAGCAATAACATGTAGTTTTACTGAGACAAGGATGTAAGAAGTGAGCAAAGCCAATGTGCCAACCCAAAGGTTTTTATCAGGATAGCAAGACACACAATAGAGAAAATGAACACCTCTTCTTATTATGTTCAGGTCATTAGTATGCTATACTATCAGACTTGTCATCAACATGAAGCTTATATTCTCTAGTTTTAGGCAACATCAAGGTTGTGGTGAAGAATTGTAAACCGAATGTTAAATTTGTGCAAATAGTTATCTTTTTTATCTACAGAAAATGATAAAATCTAACTTCGATAAATGAAAACTTGCAAATAACTAAAAATTACTAACAAACCATGCTAGATGACAAGTTTTCATCCCACTTGACCCAACAATGAGATCTTATGCTTCTCACAACACTTCACAGAATAATTGGTTAGAAAAGAAGAAGATAAATAGTTTTGATTTATAATATTTTGTCCTGTATAAATTTTCTTTAGTTCACTTCATAATCTAATTATGCATGTTGAAGCCATTTTTTAAACATCTCCAAATATTCTTTTTTTTGTCAGCATTTACTCAGGTCATCACTCCATTCTTATTCCACCATCAGAAGTGGAGATAAACCCAGGTTCATGGCTTACTGCAGTGAGCCAGTTCAAAGGTATTATATTTGTATATTTAAAAAAATGAGAATTCTGAACCATTTGTGTACTTAGTTAGCTAGCATATTCCTTGCTTAACCTAACGGGACTGCAGAGCCGATATATCGGTTCAGAGTAATGTTCATGATGTCGCAAAACCGATATATCGGCTTTTGGATGTCTGTTCACGGAAACGAATGTATCTTCACAACCCCTTTACTACAGTTTAAAAAATTTTCAGAAACGGAAAGTATATATATGTAGGTACATTACTATCTCCATTTAACAAAGATTTGAAAGAGGGAAAGCAGTGTATTATTGTGTTCAAGTCAAGACTTTTTTTAAAAAACGTTAATGTTTCTGATGATGTTTATAGTGTAATCTTGAGTACTGTTAGATCAAATTATAACTTGTCATAGTAATGAAAAAGATTTAATTGATGGTAATAATGACATTTGATTGTTTATGAATTGCAGTATCGATAGTTGTAAGTCTAATGTAATAATTGCATCTAAAGAATGGGCGTTCCATATTCCATTTATTGACGTGTCAGCACTAAAAAGTGAATATTATAAAAACTACTGCACCTAGTGAGATGAAACTTATAAAATATGTTCGCACATGGATTATCTTCATTTAACTGCTACTTCTGGAAACATCTATGAATATTAAGATGTAATACAAACCCGAGAGTAAAAGTATTTTTATGATTTTTGTTTTTTCAAAATAATCATGCTACAATAATCTAATTTTCTCAAATGTATATCACCTGATGTAAAATATTATCATATTAATGTATTCCACATCCAATTAGCAACATTTTAATATATAATATGTCATACTTTAGAGAAACAGTACTAGAGTTATAAAGGTGTAAACTAATTGACATTGAATGTTAAATTTGAATCGCAAAATAAATGCGTCCAGAGGTCAAAATAATACAGACCGAAAGGGTTAACTTAATGATCTGGTAGTCGATTTGTTAAAACTGTTTCATTTTTCTTGCTTTCTATCATCTTCTTGAGCATCTTCTTTGCTTTTTTTGTGTGTGGATTATATGTATTACCATAACATTTCTTTCAGATATGTTTAGACACCTAATGGAAACTATCAATATTTAATGCCTACAAACCTACATGCCACATGTGTAATTGAAATTACCTTGGTAAGGCATGATGTGAACCATCTGGAAACACCATTGAGTACACAGCAATAGTGCATCACTCATCTCTAGAATCAAATAATGTTCTTAAATATAGCCTACTGCGAATCGAGAGAAAATTTATTTGCATCCTGACAAACTTGGTGTTTTTAAGTCTTAGATCTTTTGTCTTTCTGTATTACTTAATCTTTTTGTTGTCTGCAAACAATATTTTATTACAAATTATACCTTGTGGAATCTAAAGAAATACTTGAACAGAAACAAATGATGCATAGAAACTATATATTTAATGAATTTTATATTCAAACTCTTGTGCAGGTTGCTTTCTTTATTCTTTTTTTAACACAATGTGATGGGGTATCTACTATTATATAAATATATTTTTATGATTGTTGCTTTTTATTTTCATGAATTCATGGTCAAATATAACTTTGTTGGCTACACATTATCTACTGTGTAAAATGCCATCCTGTTTTATCGGTGTGAAGCTGAAACTGGCTTCCATAAAAAATGACAGCAGAAAAATGGACAGTTTTTTTTAAACCAGGATGCTTCCGGGGAAGTTCATGTTTAATTCCACATTTATCTATAAATGTATCAGACAATATAATGTCACATGGATGAAAATGTTTACGACACACAACGCTTGATTTAGCTGGTGACCAGTCTTTTCGTGGAATGCATTTCTTCCATCTGTCTCTTCTATCAGAATTTGATGGGAATTTAAAAACACTCACATATTCTTTAGTCGAGTCGTAGTTCGATTTACATCTAGGAACACAACACTTTTTGCCCATTTTAAGATGAAAACAATACGCACAAATTTAATTTAACACTCTGCAATATCAGTAATCCAAATATTTGTTGTAGATAAATATCCAAGGACTCAAAATCGAGTAAAATAACAAGACACGCTGACGTTCTATCGTTTAACGACACACACAAAATGTCAGACCACTTTAGTTCGATTTATATCCAGAAACACAACACTTTTTGACCATTTTAAGATGAAAACAATACGCACAAATTCAATTTAACACTCTGCAATATCAGTAATCCAAATATTTGTTGTAGATAAATATCCAAGGACTCAAAATCGAGTAAAATAAGACACTCTGACGTTCTATCGTTCACACACACAAAATGTCAGACCATTTTACGGAAGAGAGAAATCGAGTTATATGGCCTGGGCTAGAGCCCGGCTGTGCTTAAGTGCTAGAATATTTATGATTTTTGTTGTCAACAAGAGACAATCTGAAAATGTCTTACATTAACTTTTGTTAATTGAAAACTTTGGAATTGGTTACAGTGTGTAAACATTTCAGTACAGACTTGGTTAATTTGTGTAGTAATTGGTGTTAATTTGATTAGTTTCTGAACACTGACGTAAAAGGCATTATTGTTTGTATACATGTAGGGATCATTGTCTTTTGTGCTCTTCTTTCTCTTTTACACCATGTTCCCTCTCCCCAGTATTCATCCATTCCATCCTTTCATTCATTAAAAATATTGTCGATACATGAAATGTTGTCTCTTGTGTACATTTCACTGTCTTTTGTAGCTCACACAGAGGGCCGTGCAATTTTCTTTGCAGTGTTCTTTCACTAGGCCAGGGGGTTTGTCTCATTATATCTTATTTGGTGCAGTCTTAAAGTATGGGCTTTGCAGTCTTGTGTTCGTGTCTACATGTACACATCACTGAATTGCCAATCTAAAAATTTCTTATACATGTCGCTGGGGAGTCGATTGTGTCCTTTACTGAGAACAACTTGTTCTAGTCTGCTCATATTTTGGTAGTCATGCTGTTTTAGTATTGATGGCTTGGTGATAAGTTACTGGTATATTCGGTTGTTTTCATGTATCATCTTCATTGACCCATTGATTTGCTAATTTCTTGGTATTTCACAGTGGAACGGTATCAAATTCAGCTCAGACTGTAGGGTCTATAGACATTTTGGACTGTTTGCGCTTGAAGTGGTGATTTTGCAACCAATATTTATGATTTCTCAGCCTTTTTGCAGTTGTTTCAAGTCCCACTTAGTCTGCATTCTGAGCACAATCATCCTTAAATTGTATCTGTATCTTGGACATAGCATATACAAATAACTTTTCTATATAATTAAAATTTATGTTGATTTCACAAATCAATGTTTATCAAAATTATGATCTATTGTACAGTTCGAGATACATTCTGTTCCTATGGAGTGATGGAACTGTGTACTCGTGGACTTGGAACCTACACAGCATCTCTTAAGGTGAGTTGTTTTTATGTCAACTCATTACGTGCATACATAGTATGCTATAATAGGACATCAGGAAAGAAGGTGAGAGGTAGACCATGATAAAGATGGCATAGCAGAATCCTGCCAGAAAGCAAAAATATCTATCACCCAAGTCACTAGAGCAGTGCAAGACTAAAACAGAAAACCTCAACACTAGGCAACAACCGAGTAACAGTGTGACGGCAAGAGAAAGAACTCATAACCAAGGTTTAGAATGCTTGCTTGTATAGGATAGATTTGTTCCAGCAGGTACAAACCTTTAAGATTAAGTGTCATCTCCACATCAAAGATCAGCTCTAGTACTACTCCCAACATTTTTCTGTCTCTTTCCATGCTGGGGAGAGCCTGGTATGCTTAGTGGTTAGTACACTTGCTTCTTAAGCTCTTGGTCACAGGGTCAAATTCCTCTCTTGGAGTGGGATTTTCCCAACCATAATGGCTCTTGGGTCCACCTAGCCTCAAATGGATAAAACAAACACTTGGATGTAAAGGCAGCCAGCATAATGTTGACAACATAACCCATAGTATGCCATTGATCAAGGAAAAATATGGGGCTAACGCATATTCCACAATATACCTCATGGTATGAAAACATGGTTTTTACTTTTTTCTATGCTGATGCAATCTGACAAACTATTATATATATATATATATATATTACCAGAAAAAATAATAATAATAAGATTATAGTTGGCACAAGAAAATTAACAATAAGAAATATTGAGAATAGTTGAATGTTAAAGAAAAAACAGTACGATCACTACCATAACAGTTTGTATTAAATTACTGTCGGGGAAAACTAAATTAACTTGGCGGACTCTAATTAAACTTTTATATTAAAAAAATAGAAGTCATTAGTATTGCGTGATTTAAATAAAAAATAAGTAAACACGTAAAAACAAAGTACTACAGTTTTACAAAATACATAAACAGTGTGGCGCGCACTGTAATACATGTGCATATGTAATACAGACCCGTACTGTCTCTTTTCCAAAAGCTACCTATACCATTCAAGACAGTTTCACGTGTGAGTTCCGCAATATCATCTATGCTATCACCTGCAAACGATGCCATAAGGCCTATATTGGTGAAACCGTAAGAGGCTCAGTGACCGATTCGCCCAACACTTGCGCGATATTCGCCAATGCTCTGTGACTCCTGTGGCCACTCATTTCAATGATACTGGCCATTCAGGAGTTGACGATGTCCAGGTCACAGCCATCCGATCATGTTCCTCCGATGATCGCAGTCGATTCGCCCTGGAGAACCGTTTTATTTCATTCTATGGCACCTTTCGACCTCTTGGACTCAACGCATTACATTCCTATGCTTCTTAGTACTGTCTTATCTCGTGCCTTGTTATCTATATGTGTGTTTGCTCCATATATATGTGTCATTTATCCACTATATTGTTTATTGTTCCTCTCCTTTTCCACTTTCGGTTTTTGTGTTGCACTCATTTCGTTGTTCGTTTTATTCCCAGATTTTCATCAGATAGGTTTATGTTTCCACATGTAATCGTCCATTTGTAGTGTTCCTCAAATTCGTCATTCTTGTTGTATTGTTTGCTTGATAAAGGCCTTTTGGTCGAAACGTTGCTGTTTATCGTCACTGTTTATGTATTTTGTAAAACTGTAGTACTTTGTTTTTACGTGTTTACCTATTTTCCAAGTTTTACTGCAGTCTCCACCCTTTTTAAATAAAAAATAACAAAGTCTTAATGTAACACTTATTTGAAGGCCTGAATAGCTGATAGTGTTTGGAAGGGCATTATTTATTTTTGTATAGGGTCCTACAGTCCTTACTTACATTCACTTGACACATTGTCTCTGTCGTTTGTAGCTCATACAGATGTTTATGTAATTCTATTGTCAGAGTTTTTTCAACTGTGCCAGTGTGTTTTCCGCAGTATATCATAATCAGGGCAGTCTTGACGTATATACTCTTTTAGTCTGGGATGCTTATCCACATATACACATCTGAATTGCCAATCTTGAATTTTGTATATATGTGACTGCGGAGGCAATTGTGTCCTGTTTTTATGTGCAGAATGACAACTTATTCTAATCTGCTCATATTTTGGTAGCCTTCTGTATTCATATTGATAGCTTTCTGATTGATTTAATTATCCTTTCTTGGTATTGTATGTAACTGGTACATCTGGTTGCTTTCTTACAACACCTTACTGCTTGCACAATTCAGACATTAGGGCCTCTAAACCTGGCAATTTTCTGGACTGTAGTATTAAGAGTGCTGATTTTATATCTCTCAAAAAATAACACATGCTGTGAATCAAGCTTGGTGGTGTAACAGTTTCTCAGTTGTCTCTTTGATTGCCTGGATTTCTGTATCATAGTTGTGTCAAAATTTCTTCATTGGTAGTCTGATTTTATCTCTAACATTGTTTGGGTATTTTATGGACACAGCTGCTCCTCCATTCTTTACTGTGTTTTCTTCTGACACAACCATGTAAACCCAGACCCAGAGATCTTACAGATTCTTCATTCAGGAAACAGTGTGACTGTCCTATGTTGCATGCTGTTCTGTTCATCCATTTGAAATGTTCCTTCTGCATCCCTGTCTGCATATATACTGTTGGTCTAGTCTACTCTAAGAGATTTGTTCTGGCACAGACCTTAGGAAGATATCAGTTTTTGATAGGTCTGAGATTTATCTATGAAGTCTATATGTAGTGTGCTGTGAAATTCGTCACTCCTTTTATATCGTTTGCTTGATAAAGGCCCTTTGGTCGAAATGTTGCTGTGTTTTTTTATTTGTTTCGTATTTTGTAAAACTTAAGTACTTTGTAATTACGTGTTTCACCATTGCGACAGTTTTACTGCAGTCTTCCCCTATATCGATAAATTATTTTGTCTTCCATTGGATAGTTTGACACATACAGAAACTTTTCAGCCTGTGTCAATACTTTCATATCTTCGTATTCCACTTCTCCATCCCCCAAATTGCTTAGATATTATAATATCTAATTAATAAAATATCAAAAGCTAGATGATGATAGTCAGGGAAGATTTATAATTTGAGTATCATCTACTTAACCATCTAATTCATTGTTTTGTTTCTAGCATTACTTTATATTTTATCATGTTTCAGGCCAAGGGAGTCAACCTCTCTTGTGTGAGGGCATGTTGTGTGATTGCTGAAGAACGACCAAGGATCCTGTTGACCACCTCATTCACCAAACTTTTTGCTAGTCTTGGTCTTAGTCCTAGAGCAGTCAGCACCAGCTTTGGTTGCAGGGTTAATGTGGGCATCTGTTTACAGGTACCTACTTTGTGCTTCTTGTTTCTGATGGGACATACTGGTATTGCTTTCATTTTCCACTGATTATATTATGGACCTTTATTTTAAGTTTTGCTCATCAGGCTGTGACGTTCAGGGGGGTGTTCAGGAAACTGACTGGTGCCGTGGAAACTCTGATACTTTATCTTGGTATCTAAATTACAAATACCTCTGAAGTTGGAGCAAGGTTTGTCTGAATGTTGAAGTACACTAGTGATAAGGAAAGCAAGCCTTCACACACAAATCAGTCAGAGACATCCTATTAGGCCTCATGACTACGCCTGAATTTATAGCAGGCAAACAGGGAAACATCAAACCAACAAAAATCGTCAGTGTAAAATCTGCTGGAGACATATGTGCTGGGAAGAACTCAACCCTTTCATCTTTAGCATTCTTCAAAGTTTAAGATAGTCACTGCATGGTCCTTCTGGAAAAGAAGACTGTCCAGGTTATGGTATTATATCTGCTGCAGAATTAAGTCAAGTAGCAGATAGGATTTGAAAGTAATTCTTGGAGGTCTCACATATAGATCGACTTCCATAAATATAAGTTTAAAGAAAACAACAATTTAGTGACCTCTAGTTGCAAAGGTATTTTCTATTTTGTTTTAAGTCTGTATATTTTTAATCAAAGATTTGCGAAGTCGTCATATAGTGTGATTATTTCAAATCTTGTGTTCCACAGGGAGCCTCTTGTCCTGAGACTACAACTGTGTATGTTGATACAAGAGCTTTGAGAAATGATAGGGTCACACTAGTCGAAAAAGGGAGCCCACACTCTCTCTGTCTGTTAGAATCTGGCAAGGTCAGTAATCAGATAATAGTTTGACATCATTAAGTTGTCATCAATTACAAGAAATTAAATTCACACACAATTTGCTTGAAACTGCAGAATTTAGGTTAATTCATTTCTATCTTTAACATCCTCACACACTGGACAAGTCCTATGTCAGATCCATCCTCCAACACATCCAACCTCTCAATTTTTACTACACTCATTGTGCCCACCAAGGTTGACACATCTCTTTCTCTTTACACTGCAGATAGCACAAGTATCTCATTTGAAATAGATAGTTCAATGTCTTTGATTCAGTATCCACATGTGGAGCAGAGGGTCTTTTGATGTTCATACTTTTCCCACTTTCAGTGAATGCACTTTGAGCTAGCTTATCAGCCCTTTGATTTCACTTCACCACTGCATGTCTAGACATAAAAAACTAAGACAGCATGTGGCAACTGCTGAATGCCATTTACCCATTTAAGCATGCCTGATAGTCTATTTCTCTCATTGCATGCATCACTTTTTGTCCCACCAGTCACAAAATCACCTCAGGTACACCTGCTTGAATTTAGTGCATGGCTTCCCTCTTGTACTGTCCTTCTATTCTCATGTGCTGTATATCTCATCAATATTGCACTATCTGAATCAACAAACCATTCGTACAGATGATAACGTCAGCTATCAATTTTTAGTTTCGAAAATGCTAGAAAATTACATTTTTATCTGTTATTAGTTAGCATCATTGACAGGCATCATAGATGATTAAAAATGAGTTTAAACTGCAGGAAGACTAACCTCGATATGATATTTTGGACACATGTTGCTTTTGTAATAATATGTTTAAAATTGTAAGGTTTCTAACCTTATGCCAGACTTATCTTAATTGACTTTTGCAAAATGCTTAGTAGAATTGTAGTTTATTCTGGTTGAAACAGAGTACATTCTATTTTGTACAAACAGTGTAACACTGTCCTTTACCAACATGTGTTTCAACTAGCAAAAATAATTGTAATAATTAAGAGAAGCAGTTGTTAAAGACAGAAATGCCTGGAGATAAGAGGTGCAGTGTAGGCTGTTTCATTTTGAGCACAGGCATTTTTGAATCAGAAATATATATATTTTGGGGGACTGCCTAGAGTAGTTGATAGTTACTCGGCCTGCTAGCTGTGAGACGCCTCATAGCTCGGGTTCGAATCTACTGTCCGGCATTTGTTCGAGTCCCTGGTCTTACTCAGGACGATAACGTGAGTACCTCTGAAGTCGGAGAAAATCTGCCTGTATGGCGAGGGAATACTAATTACGAGTACATTGAGCACACGGCTGCCAGTGTAAAGTAATTTACAATGTGCACGCTGCTGCCATTGTAAGAAATTGGAAAACGGATTTTCACGCAAAATTCAGTTTCAGAGATGAAACTTCGTCTGAGTTGAAAGCGGACGAAAGAAAAAAAAAAAAATATATATATATTTTTAAAAAATTAAGTATTTTAGGCATTTCACAAGTTTTCAACTCAATTAGTTGTTGCTGTGTACCTTCACTAGTAGAGATAAGCAGATTTTGGAACACAAGGAAAACATATAGGTAGATGTGTAAAAAGCAATGCAGACATCCTGCAGTATTGCAAGTTGAGAGTAACCAATAGGTACACCTGACAACTCCCTACAAACCCTGTGGTAATGGAAAAAAAAGAAGGCTAAAAAGATAGGCATGCATTCAAAGTTGCTTAAAGTAAGTCATCTGGTACTGCATCACATATGTAGAGTAAGCCATTTTGCAGAATCTTATTTTGTGTCTGAAGTGTAACATATTAAAAATGACACTTGGCGTTGATGATTTCTTTTGTCATCATCAGTTGTTGCCTGGAGTTAAGGTTGCCATTGCAAATCCTGAAACCAAGGGTCAGTGTGCTGACTCTCACCTTGGGGAGGTAAGTTATATTTTAGTTTGTTTTCACTTTCCAGACAAGTGCACTGTATTTTGGTAATGATAGTGTATTTGTGGTTATTCCTGAACTTCTGTCTATTGTGTTTGCATAAATAAAAACTTTCTATCACTAAGTATGTAGTTTATTTGTGTGTGTGTGTCCGTGCGTAGACAGAATGTACTGTTTTCCCTCTATTTCTTAGATTCACATATTGTACCAGAAGATTACATGATTTGACCTCTCTTTCATTGCTCTGAGAAAATGTGGTAAGGAAAGGTTATTTCATTGTTTAAGTAATAAAATTGCAATTGATAGCATTCATTATGAAACTACACAACTCTACAACATTGAAGTGTGCACTAAACATTTCAGAACAGAATGATTGGGCAGCACAGATATTTCTTGACTATCCATTTGGTTTAGTCACACAAAATATGGGAGAAGAGAGTGAACTTTAATTCAGTTTTAAACCTACATTACAATTCTCCTCTGACCAAACATGAACCACAAGACTTCAACTTATTGTGGACATGAAACCAACTGAATAGTATTACTATATATCCATTAGTGTCAGTTTTTATCTCATTAATAATTTTCTTTGTTTCCCAAATTTTTTGACGACTACTTTATTTGTTTTGTGTCCATAAATTACTGCCAATTCATCTGTAAATTGATATCTCACATGCTTCATTTTTGTCTTCTAACTACTTGTTCACTTGTTGTTCTGACATTATTTACAGTTTGTTATTTAGCTATGTTTTTGTTTCTTCAGATCTGGGTCAGTAGTCCACACAATGCCTGTGGCTACTTCACTATCTATGGTGATGAATCTCCACATCATGAACATTTTGACTCCCAGCTGGCAACTGGAGATGTGCACACAAGTTATGCTCGCACAGGATTTCTAGGGTTCATTCGTCGCACAGAACTAACACAGTCTGATGGAGGTAAGACTTGGATATTCATGTTAAAACATACTTATCTTTTATGGGTTACTCACAATTTGTTTATATTTTCTAGTCACTTTAGTCAGCGTCCATGTACACACCAATTTGTATATTTGATTAATAAACAAGTTAATATTTCTCAGTAGAAAAGAATAATTTTTGATGTATGAGTATAGACGCAACTAGATTATGCTGTTCTAAAAGTTGTGATCAAATTATACCAAATTTTCATCTGGGGTGCTGTGGTAAGATAAATAAACTTATAATCAAGATTTTTTAAATGTAATCTTTAGTTGTGTGTTTTCATTATTCAAGAGCACTACATTATAAGAAGACTACAACAATTTCTGTAACACAGAAGCTTATATATATATATATTATATATATTTATCCACTTCTTGTCCTGTTTGACACATAACACTTCCACAAGAGATTTCCACTCTTGTTTTTCTGACGCTTTTCTGCTGTTTCATGTGTCACAATCTTTCAACTCACTTTCCACTGTTATTCTCCATGTTTTCTTTAGACATCCAGGTCTTCTTTTCCCATTTACTGTACAGGTCGATTTTGGTGATAGAAGGTTAGCAATCTGGTTGGAGACTTCCTTTCGGGTTCGATCTCAGTCTTCCATGAAACCTGTTCAGTGATTGACCTTGCTCCCTTCACGCGATGCAACAAAGATATCTCTTGCTTCCATTTCCATAGTATAATATATTTTTAACAGGATTGAATGGTTAGTCCCTTGCCCGACCCCCCAACCTGGAAGACCAGGAGGCCACATTTTGTCGGCCCCAATCCTTCAACTTTTCTGACATGGGTGTCCCTACCATTGCTGTCTGGATCATATATATATATGTATATTTTAGAGAAGTGTATATAGCAGTAATATTGTGTTTTTACTGCTAAAAATACCAATAGTATGTTTAAAAAGTTGTATTTTATACCTCCAGAGAGACATGATGCTATTTTCGTTGTTGGAGCTCTAGATGAAACCATTATGTTGAGAGGGATGCGTTACCATCCAATTGACATTGAGATGTCAGTTCAGAGATCACATCGCAAGATTTGTGAATGGTATGTTTTACAATTTTAGAATACTCATATAAATAGATAGTAATGTCTTCTTTATACAAGGAGAAAGAATAAAACAGGAAGGGGTTGCTATAAAGTACAGCAATAGACAGAATTGATGGTACGAGCAAAAGTTTGACAATTCTGGGAGCAAAAAAAAATTAGAGCTGTTGAAAATATCTGAAAAGAAACTAACGTAAAGCATTATGCCTAATTAAGAGCTGCATGGGAAACGGATTTAAGCTTTCACCTATCGACTCAGTGGGCTCAATCCCAAACTCGACATTCCACATACAAGGAAAGGAATTGGTCCTCCTACCTCCTGCACAGTAGGGACTAGAAATATGAAGTGACAGGCACTTCATACCCTGAGGTCTGAAAAGGTTACAGGACATATAAAAAATAATCAGTTTACAACCCAGTAAAAATCATGACCAGTATTGTTAAAATGTTAACCCAGTGCAAAGCAAGCCACCCTTATCTGTTATTCAAACTATAAGTATAGAATTTATTTGAAAGTATGTTTTGACATTTTAATAAGTAGTACTGCTTATCATTGTGGTAGCAAATTAGTAGAATTTTTTTAAAGAGAAACATATATTGTCTTTTCCTCAGTGCTGTTTTCACATGGACCAACTTGCTGGTTGTAGTTGTTGAGCTGGATGGAAATGAGAATGAGGCTCTTGACCTAGTTCCATTGGTGACCAATGTAGTCTTGGAAGAGCACTATCTTATTGTGGGTGTAGTTGTTGTCGTGGACCCAGGGGTCATTCCAATCAACTCAAGGGGAGAGAAGCAAAGAATGCACTTGCGAGATGGCTTCCTTGCAGATCAACTGGATCCAATATATGTTGCTTATAATATGTAAAGCTTTCTGAAAGCTAAATACAAAATCACTGATTTTTATGATATAATAATAATAATTTTGATCTGTTCTATGTCAGCTTAATATTTCTTTCAATTTTTCATGAATGCATGATTTTAACTTTGATTATCGAATGATCGATTAAATTATTGTTTTTTACCTACATAAATAGTCATCTCATCTTGTAATTTTCTTATTGATTCTATCACATTGAACACAATATATTTTTACACATGTAAAAGAAGTTCAACATAGCTAATATGATAAAGTCACGGTCAATAGGAATTAATATCTATTAGCAATGTAGAATTCAAATACTTAGGACGTTGAGCAACAAAGAATGAAGTGGTTTGGCTATTTAATAAGATTGCAACCAAACTCATCTGTATACAGAGTCTTCTACAACAGAACATCAGGAAAGAAGACGAGAGTAGACCAAGAAAAAGATGGTTAGAAGGCATAGCAGAATCCTGTTAAAAAGAGCAAAAATAACTTATCACTAAAGCCACTAACAGTGTGACAACAAAAGAAGAAGTGTAGAAAATAGACATTTGTTCATATTCTTGTATTTTTACATTTCAAATTTTGCAAATGTTTTTAAAATGAAAAAAAAAAGAATCATTTATATCACCCTGCAATAAAAATTTTGGTAACCAAAAATTTTGGTTAGTTATTTATCTTGACTCAATGATGGGTAGTTTGAGGTGGGGATAACAAATGGGAAAAACAAACTCATAATGAAATCATCAAAGTCAGAAAGACAGCAGTACATCATAGAAATATTTTACTGTTTAAATTAGTCCTGAACTTGTTATCTAGTAGTCTATGTTATACTTTCATTCTCCAGCTTGATTGATCTTGTCTCTTTGGAGAAGTATGATTTAGGATAGACAAGAGAAAGATAAAAATGTATATTTTATGTATCAAATACACATGCTGGATCTGCACTATTATATATTTTGCACCAAAAATGAAGTTTTGCTGGACAGCATTGAGTTAAAGTGAAAACATATTTATACTATATTCAGTTTGTTACATTAATCTCATGACTGCACCATGATAATAGATGTTGTGATAATTGTTGACATTCATCACTGTAGCATGACATACACATGGTTATGGTATTTGTATTAACTTACCACCCACCAGCTACAATGTTATCATCAGAATAGAATATCTCTATGAACTTTTCTATGGTGGAAACATGAGGACAGTGGAGCCTTTGGACCATGGAATGAGCCACAGTCAGTTTGTCAGACCCGACTTGTTAATATGATTTGTTTGGTGTATGAAAGTAAAGAATTCTCTTTGCTGTTCTGTTTTTTTTCCTTCATCACTTTTAGAATTGTAGTTTCATAAGCATTTTGGAATAATTTTGTTTGTAAATGATCAGTAAACGTGTCAAGAAATCCATCTTAATATTACAAAAAAAAAAACAAACACGGATTAATCCAGAGGGAAAAAAAATGTTGAGTGCATTGATGAATGCCTTTATGGTCTGTGGTTAGCGAGTTGAAATTAAATTATTTACTGGAATTAAGCAATGTGTTTGTTAAATTATCAATTTAGTATTTTTGTACTAGTTTCAATTTTTGTTGTGGGACATTATGTGACACCAATAGATGATAAATGCAATGGAAATGAGAAACATGATATGTAGTATATTTTCTTGCATCTAAATTCACCCAAGTATTTGCGTGATGATTGTTTGTGCAGAGGCTTCTAAGAACTTTTAATGTGTATTATAAATTATATTTTGCTGAATGTCAGTGGAAATTACATTCTTATTTGTATCGTTATCACTGGAGTCATAATGCACAACATATAGAATATTATGGCACACACACACATTAATATTTGAGATCCTCGTCGGAGCTACAGAGTACATGCATCTGTGCTGAGAACTGATGCTGCAGACTTCGGGATGGCTGCTGCAGTGGAGGACAGAGTAACGCATGGAAATGCTCAATGTGCCATGGTGTCGATCACATAACATAAATACGTGCATGAAATACTAGTAATATGTACAGTGTTTGAATGTTGGTGGTGTCAACGTAGATATATAAAAATAGCACATCTTTTATAGTTTTGTTTGAATATGAGGAACACCAGTATTATTGATTGAAGGTTGCTTGCTGTACACTGAACTTGTGATTGAGCACCACCCATCTGTGAAAATAAAAAAAATTATATGTTTCTTGTCATATGTTCTTTATTGCATTTCTGGATGAATGGAGTTTAAATCTGTAGAACCAAATTATTTTATATAACCGTCGACATGGTATGTCAGGTTATGATATTTCTCAGTAGTTATTTTCATGAGTAATATCAATTGAGATTGATTGATAGGACCATATTCATTGCACTTCGGTGGGTAACCATGTGTGCTCCGATTTCTTTCTTACTCAGGAAGATCTCATCTGCAGTGCACGAACTCCATAGCACTGGCGTGGGTCCCGATGTAATTTTGAAGATGGTGAAGATAATTTTGTAGGGTTTTTAAAAAATCTTTTCTTATTAATTTTGCCATAGAGTTTTGTTGATGCCTACAAGACACCAGCAGGCATGATTACCATCGATAGCATCATCACTTTCTGGTCATGTGTGAAATATAAATTGATTGCACCATTTATATTATATGTGTCCATAATTGTAGGTTAAAAGTAGATGAATCCTTTAGATAGATATTTGTAGAAATTGATGATCTATTTACAAGATGACTGACTAATACACTAAAGAGTCAACTATTAGAAAACTATTTATTTAAAGTTGAATTACAGTACCTTTACTAAAAGATAATACATCAATTATTGCTTTAAAGTCTAGAACACATACAACTTTATTATTCTCTGTATATTTTATAACTTCTTTTGTTTACTTTTTGTTGTCAAGTGTCTATTCGAATTCTATTTGGTAACTGTGCTAATGGGTTGTATCTTGTTCTATTTTGTCCTTATTTTTATGATTTTATTCAGTGATTATTATATTTTTGCTTTACTTGAAGAAAAATCTTAGTTCAACTGTTATTTTGCTTTGGGTTGGAATAGCCAGTCTCATTTTTGTAAATGTTTATAAATAAAATGCATATAAATAATTTGTCTATAAATGAGAAGTGTATGGCAGAATGATTTGTTTCTCTTACTGGGCTTCCCTTGGCCTAGTGCCATGCACTTGAATGACTAGAGAAGAGTAGCTCCCATTCTATTCTATATCTTGGCATGACAGACAGGTATAAATCAAGTCTCTGACATTCAGCAGTTTTGTCTGTTCAAACAGGAGTACAGTGTAGCTAGAAGTAATTACTGCAGGTTACAAATTAAGTTGAAATATAAACTTATCAGTAAGGTATCACTGTACTTTTAGCCTAAATGCATGTAAAAACAAGTAGAAGCTTTTCATTAGTAGTTGTACAATATTATTTGCACTGCATATTGTGATATCTTGGATAACAGAGGAAGGATAAATAAAACACAGTCTACACTTTTTTGGGTTTGTTTTATAAATATAAATTTGTGCACATTAGTCTGGAACATTTTAATAGTGTGTGCAGCTATGCAAGGTTTATTGGCTGTGAGTGTCTGAATTGGTCGGTCACAACTATACCATATATGATGATTTCAAGAATCCATGAAGTAATTCAGAAATAAAGTAATAATCAGTACTTTATTTGATTAGTACCTGTCATCAGACCATAATTTATCATTATATATCTATTTTCTGATCACCAAGAATGCCCATTCCTCACAAATTTTTGTCCTGACATTTTAAGCTATTCTAGAAAATATAGCTATGAAAATAGCTGTATTCGTTATCTAGTCAAGTCAAACTGTGTTTGACATTTATCTTATCCCGTATCTTCAATTTTTTGTTCCTTCAATAAATAAGTATTTGAAATCCTGTATGATCAGATGTTGTGGGCATCTAGCTTAAGCGGTAGTGAGCTCAATCACAACTCTAGTGTATCTGGTTCAAACCCGCGGCTGGCAGTTTGGATGCAAATTTGTTTGCGTGGATTTTAACGAAGGGTAAAAATAGACCCCACCGTTCAGAAAGCAATGACAAACTGCTGAAGGTATTAGTGGTGTCTAGAAAATCAACAACGCGTTTACTTTGGTTGATGGTGACGTTCTGTAAAGGATATGCCATGGTTTACATTTTTTTTCGTGATCAGATGTACTAAAAAAATACGGCAAGAATTCTGTCCATCTGGTTCAGTAGTTTCTCTTCACATGAAATAATTTTCTAATCTGCACTATTGGTTGTTGTTTGTGGCTATTATATTGTAATCAAAACTACTATGTCCTTAGCAAAATGTACCTGAGAGGACAGCCATCAGTTGTTAAACTAAAGGACAACTGTAACATACTGTGAAATGTATAAGATCTAAACAATCTGGTATTAAAATCCTGACGATCCTGATCACCTGCTAATTATTTTCTCAGCTTGGACCATTACAATATGCCACGCTTGATTCTTCCTTAACGTCATTAGTATTCATGCGAAGTGGATGTCTATGATCAGCAGTAATCCGCATATATGCTTTTGTTTGAGCAATTGCATGACAGAAGCATAGTGACAAAATGATGCCAAGCATATATCTCATCTTTGCAATGGAAGTATTGCTAGTGCAGCCAAGGCCTATACGCATGCCTTCATTCTGAATACGTTCTGGTCATTCACATTGTTATCTTGATATTGTGTGGATGCCAAGTCCCGTAATCTACCATCTAAGTTACATGTAACATCTAACTGTCATGCAGATCATTATGCTTTCCCCTTTATTCCCATTAGAATATAGAGACGTCCGAGTGGTTACCGGGACCCAAATTTGGGAGTAAAGAATAGAACCAGTTACCTGTCATGCATGTCGTAAGAGGCGACTAAGGAGGTTTGGATGAAATTGGATGCATGTGTCCTAAGCGTGTAGAAGTCTATGCGATTAGGGGCCTACCAAACCAATGTGCAACGATACACGTTCTTGGCAAAGATCAAACATATCACAAAGAGTGATTAAAATTGGTCGAAAGAACGAATGCAAAGAAGAAGAAGAATATAGAGGTGCAAACGTTCTTATCCAACATTTAAAACTCATTTTCAAATAATAATCTGGTTGCTTTAGCTTCCTCTTTTATGTACTTTTTTGGTCTTCACTATCTTGTTGATTGAAGAAGTTAGTTCCTGATAATATGCTCTATTCATCTACACTTTTATTTTCAGTATTTGTCTGTAATGAAGTACTGCTAGTTTTTATCTACAAGTCTGTGTTAGATATTATTTCTGGTGATATAATACAGAGTATGCCACAAATACATCCTGCTTCACATAGCCAACTTCAAGTGTAAATCAACATAGTGATAAGTCGGTATCTTTTATATAAGAGCTACACAGATAAATCATAACACGTTAGTGCTCTGAAGAAAAAAATCCACATACAAATATCCATACACAAGTAGACAAACTCTTCATATTAATCCTTTCACTCTGTAATTTTTTTTTTACCTCTGGATGCGTTTTGTTTGCAATGTTTCCTAAATTAGCCAGTATACTGGCATTGCGTAACATAAAAAAATGTAGTGAGCCAGTATATCGGCTCAGAAGGGCAAAAGGGTTAAGGCACATTTGTATCCCTGACATAACCAGTGTAACTACAATAAGGAAAGTTAGAATATACAGGGCTACAGAGAATTATAATAACTTTCATTACACTTTAAAAATACGGAGTGCTAAAACAGACTTGTACAATAAAACAATATTTAACTGATTCACTACCGGGTTTTTTTCGCGTCTGGACGGAATTATATTTTTAGTTTCCAAAATATTGCACACATACTTTAGCTAAACTAAAATATTGTTTATAAATATGATTTCAATTTTAACTTATTATATATCAAATTAAAGATAAATGAATGTACTTTCATAAAATATTTATTGTGTCCAAAAATATAATGTTGTGTTGACTATGCATGAAAAATATTAGCATGTATTAAAAAAAAATAATGGGAATTGTGAGAACGAATATCCAACTTTTCAAGGGCCTTGATGAACATTATGTGGAATAAATCAGCCTAACTGCTCTCTTTATATATGTAATCCATTTATGAATACACAAATGTTAAGAAAATAGTGAAGGAGTGTATGGTTTATTAACTGTTCACAAAGTAGCATTATGAACATTCATAAAAATCGCTAGTTTTTTCGGTAACAGAGTATCCTAAAATGATTGATAAACTCTGTTTCAATTCGAATTCTAGCATAAGCCATGCTGATATGTATTCATTATCGTTTACATATCACTTCTAAGTAGTTTCTAGTTAATATAAATCTTCAATCGCAACAAAAAATCATAAAAACTCAACAAAATAATAATCGTCTTTTGAGCGACGCGTGGGCCAGGTAGATAAGAAATAGTTACACTTGAGTGTTCCACGGTATGGAATCAGTTAACTTAAGTTTCAGTTGTTTTTTAAATAGAGTAGATAAAGAATAAAGAATAACCAAAACACCTTGCATAAAAACTTCAAACTGCTAATAAAACCTGGGGTAAGTTATACAGGAGAAAAAGATACAGATATTTACTTACAGCTATTAAAAATAAAGGACAAACAAGAAACAGATTTTGTGGATGATCATCAAATAAAGGTGGAAATGTTTCTACACATCAGGGTAAAATAGAATCAACTGAGTCTTATCTTATCCATATGTGCTGTGAACAGTCATGGGGAAATTCAGTTTTCCATCCTGTCCCAGATGTGTTGCATCTGTAGTTGTTAGTCTTTGATGTCCCAGGATATCCGTGATATTATCTATCCATCAATTCTTGGCTTTCCCCTGACTGCATCTGGGTTGCAGGTTGTTATAGGTGCGAGAAGATGGTAGATCTGGTTTCATTCTCACTAGGTAACCAAACCATTTTATTTGTTGTCTCTCCTATTATCTTGGATGTATAGTTGATTCCAACGACACCTAATGTTTTCATTTTAACAGCTAAGTAAAGTCTATAATGGTCTATAATAGAAAAGAAGTAGATAAATGGAAGTTGCATTTAGATAACAAATGTATTGTGGAGAGTTGCAATCTTATACTTTAACAGAAGTTGAGAGTTGAGAAACAGCACCTCTGAAGTCGGAGAAGGCTCGACTGAATGGTAAGGGACACTGATGATATGGAAAGCAAGACTTCACGCAAAAATCAGCCAAAAGCACCCTACTGGATGCACTGAATATGCCTGAATAAATAGCGGGCGAACGAGAAAAAAAATAAAACAATTTGTGACAAGATTTATTTATTACCTAGTTATGGGAGTTGAACATGACTGAATACTTATATTGTATTACTTTGTATTTATCTATCTTGTAATGTATGGTTGGTCATTTAGAAAAATATTAGAAATAATTCAAGGATTTGTGGCATTCTTAGAAGTAGGTGGGATAATTTAATTGTACCTAAAGTAGCAATGTATAATCTGGATAGTAAGTTAGGTTAAGGTTTCTCCAACTTTTTTTCCTTTTAATGAGGATGGTGACAGGCCATCAGCGAGAATGCAGTCTTGAGACTGAAGGAAATTGGCATTAGTCATTACATGCATCAACAGGCACCCCTGCAAGAACAATTGCGACATGCATATAACCAGAGAGCGACATGAACTATCAGCATGTAAACTCTTTTATCACCTTTTGCTCAATAAAGCTGAGCACTTATAGGTTTGCCTGGAATGCAGCAATGTATGTTCCATTAACTAATCATATGAATGATTGTGAAAGCTAACTACTGAAGTTTGTGCAACATTTCCAACAGAATATATGTTAGATGTTATAGTTCTTTTAGAGACTTCACTATGAATTTCAGATCATCTTTTGTTGATCATCTATTAAAAAGATGTACTTAAATCAATCACTCACAAGACCAGGTAAACCAGACAACTTCATCTCATTATCTGAGGAAGCATGTTCTTATGCTATTAATTTAACTTTTCTATTACATGTTTTTTTTTTAGTGAAATATAATATGAGCTTGGAATGGATGATATTACTTAAATGATGACATCTCTATAATGAACTACTACAGCATGAAGGAGGATAAGTTCTCTTATTATTCTTCACCCATCACCACTAGGGAGTCATAGGTCCGCAACCAGGGTTTTCCACCCATTTTCTTGCATTCCATTTCCAACTTCTGCCTCCAGGTGTTCCTGGGTCTTCCCTTACCTCTATTACCCTCGGAGGGCCTGTCTTGTGATACTTTCAGGAGGTCTTCTCAGCGTGTGTTCTATCCATTGCCACCTTCTGACCCTTATCTCTTGTTCCAGAAGGGGATAACTAGTTATATACATATAGATCACTTACAAATGAAATTTAAATTAAACTTGTATCTTAAACAAATAAAAGTTAGTTTTATTTCTAGTAAAATATGTTTGAATGAAAAATACTCATAGTAAGTCAAGTCAGTCTGACAGCCATGACTGCAGTAGATTGTGTCAGTAATATTTGTTGTGGAACAATATATGTCTGTAGTTGACAATGTTTAGAAAAATACAATGGAATCTCTGGTTTATTTTTGTATTCAACTTATACGGAAAGAAAGATGATTTGTCATGAAACATGATTATTAATCTCTCTATCTAAGATGTATATAATATTCTGTAATGTTATTAGAATGTCCTGATGAAAGTTCTGTGAACATGTACATCATTTTCATTAGGGAAACATCTTTAAATAGATCTGAAAATGGTTATTTATAAGTTATATTATCTGATGAGTACCTCCCACACATTCTTGTTTTCTTAGTCATCACCAAATCAAAAAATGAATGCTTAAAATACTGCACATCCGCAGGGTTTTCACAATAACATTGTACAAATACATGCATTTATGTACAGCGCTTCAGAGTACAAGTTATTGTACATTGTGTGTTTTATATAAATATCACTTTTCTTGATTGTTAATTTAACTGGTTTGTGACCAGTGCTGTAACATGTTGTAATGTACCAACTTCATATTTTCTAAACAACTATTGCTGTAAGTATCATTGTAGATTAATCACACTGTTAATCAGGAACATTCATTTCTTTTCTTACATATTCTAATTGTCAAGTTTTAAGATTTCTAGTGTTTCTAACAATGAACATAAATCAGTTGAAGACTAACTAGGCAACTAGTTTTGCAGGTATCTAATTGTTGATGTTTTGATTATATAAGAGTCTATGTTTGGCTCTGATTACACAGGTTGACTATAAGATACAGGAATGTACTATAGTATATTGTATATTCAAAGAATACCAAAGCAGGCATTAAAGTGGGATGCAAAGGGTTTCAAGAAAGACAGGATGACCTAAGGAGACCCTGAAACGAACTTTTGCTGAAAGAGGTAAGAAATATTGGTCTCAGTTCCATGGAAGAGATTGAGCGAGTTGCCCAGGATAGAGCGGTATGAAGAAATTGCTTGCAGGCTCTATGTAACATATAACGGTATGAGAGGAATTATTATAATATTGTATATAATATAGTGTGAGCATCTGTAGCTCAAGCGGTAGTGAGCTCGATCACAAACCCAAGCGTACCTGGTTCAAACCCCACTGTGGACAAGTTCGTTTCCTTGGGATTTTTACAAACAGTAAAAGTAGACTTCACCGTTCAGAAAACAATGGCAAACTACTGAATGTATAAGTGGTGCTTATGAAAATGAACTATTCGTTTACTGTGGTTGATGGTTAAATCCTGTAAAAGATATGCCATGATTTTCATTTTTCATATAATATAGTATAGTACATAATATAGTAGCTTTCGAAACAAGGTGTTACAGTAAAGTTCTTTCATCCTGAACAGAGAAGAGAACAATCAAAGACAACCTACAAGACCTGCATATCAAGGTGCATTGGTTCATAAATAATGTCATGTCCTGGAAGATGAAATATTTTGGCCATGTTAAACATCACAGTGGTTTAGAGAGAACGGTAATGGAATACATGGTTCCTGGAGTACAAGGCAGGGGACAACCTAAGATGAAGGTGGACACCAAAGAAACTTTGAACCGGGCGCTGGCGGAGGCGGGAGAACTTGCTAGAGACAGAGTTTCAGGCATATTGGGATGAAAGCAATGTACCACAAGGGACATGCTACTTCTTGAGGACATAATATAGTAGAGGAAGAATATGTCCCTAGCCAATGGAGCTCTAACAAAGCTGATCTCTTCTAGTTCATTATAGCACTATTCAGCTTGATTACTGTGTATCTAACAATTCTGTATTGTGTGTTGTATGAAGTAAATAGGTCATGGTTTTTTTTTAATGAACACAAATTTATAGTACAGTGTCATTTTCTTTTACTGTACATTCTAGATTCATGATAGCCACAGTAGTGCAGCTAGTAGTGCACATGCCTTCTAGACAGGTAGGCTCGGTTTGATCCCTAGATTTGAATTTCTCCAACCTTGAATGGCTCAGATTGACCCAACTTCAATTGTTATCATAGAAACACTGGAAAGTAAAAGACGACCCAACTGATGTTGATCAACATCGCTCATCTTATGCTATCGGTAAAAAAAATAATACATAACGTAACACTATATTTATCTAATATACCACATGCTAGGAAGACAAGTTTTCTACTTTTTAACTTTACTTAAATTTTCTATAACATTGAGGCTGGTTATTCTTGCAGTAGTATAATTCTTTTTGAAGGAGCCATTAGGGTTGACAGCATTCTCTTGTCTTAGATGCTGCTAACTCTAACAGGAAACATCTCTCTTTTCTTGAGTGCTTGCTTACTTACCAGTTGAATCAGTCTTTATCAGCTAGTCTATGGTTTCCATAATCTTAGTGATATTGTTGAAGAGGAAATGTGTGTTGCTCTCCAATGTTATCAGATACTCAGTTGTATTGTATCAGTCCTATACCTCAGTCTAATGACAGGGCAGCCAACATGACTGGATTTAATCACCAACATACTGGCTACAATCTCCTGATCCTGTTGATTCCCTATAAGTTTGTACTATGTCTTTCTTTGTTGGGAGAACTTTTGAGAACTGTTGCTGAAAACAATATGTAAGTGTCTGTATCTGATACTGTTAGCTAGTTTTGAGGGTAAATTGAGTGGCAGAGTCATTGATTCTAACCAATTTTCTAGTTTCTGGAGATCTTACTCTTCGATTCCCTGGCAGTTCTTCATGACTCCTTGAGAGTTCATTAACTCTTCCACATCACTCAACATCTGACAATTGTCAGTCCAGCAATGATTAGCTAGCAATATTACTGACCATTTCTGATACATCCAACCCCAGAAAGTCATTATATGCTTTTAGTCATAGCTTTGTACATCCTCTTATTTAATAGAAATGCTTGAATTAACAGATTGACTTTAAGCATATACCATTGTTTAGCAAGTAGCTCTTTTACACTACATGAAATATCAGTAGTTTGTTGTAGAAATGTATTACTTTGTTAATAATAAATTTCTGACAAAATCTGAGATATTTGAAGATGCTTTAATCAGGTTATTCTTGTTATAAATCTTTACTGTTGATGTGTCTGTGAACAGTGGTAGCTAGTAGTTGACAACATTAGTTCTTTGTATTCTTGTTTCTATGGCCAAGTCACACTTTCCATTATCTGTAAAGAGACCAGTCAAAAATTGGAATGGACTGGTTTCATTACCTTCTTCTGTGTCAAAGTCATTTGTGATACATCATCTGACTCATTGCGAAGGAAAAAGATCAGTCTTCTCTAGGGCAGCCTGGTAAAGACATGTCTTCTCTCCTTTCTAGTAGCACATATGGACAATGCCATGATGGTATACATATGTCATATTCTTGTATTCACATATGTCATGATTTTCCCCACTCTCTGTGCTGTAGCTACATCTTCCATATTCAACAAAAACCAAGCTGTGTTACTTCAGTATGGATTGTACCCCATAGCTTTTCACCTCTCAATGGTTACTGCAAGGCAGCATGCTGGTTTATTGACCAAGGTTTCCTTTCTTGTGTCTAGAACCTGTAACAAACTTTTGCTCACTTAATGTCCATGTCATTAGACATGTGGGGTATTTCATTGGGACCACTAGTGCTTCCTGTTACCAAAGGCCATCTTACTGTGAAAGCTTTACCTTTTGGTCCACAATTGCTTATTCTTATTTCCCAAGTGTGAAACTGGTTTATGTCACATCTGATGCTCAATCTCAGAATTTGGTTCTAGTAATTGACACCTGTAGGACGTAATGTCTGTTGGGGTTAGTTTCCCCTTCTGCCATGTTTCATTGTCTAAATGTTCCACATTTTCAGTGTCAAAATATATTTAGATTCCTCTCAATATTTTCTTTTAAATGTACAAAATCGATGTAGTCCACTAATACATTTTGTATAAACTTATAAATACATTTGTGTGTGTCTTGTAGGAATATGTGTAGTATATCTTGAGTACTTACTTAATGTATATACTTCAGTTAAAAATACAGCTTCAGATTTGTAGCCAAAACATCCAACAACTCCATGTCACATATGATGACACCATAAAATAAATACCACAATGTGCACAAAAACTGGACCAATATGATTTTAAATCTTGCCAGAATGTCTAGAACTGACATGAATTATTACTAGGATATGTATGAATAATAAATATGTATAGCATACTAGTCGGTGGTTAACTTTCCTAACAGAAGACATTCACAGAAAACTTTGAAGAGGATGTTGCACATTAAACAGTATTTGAGAAATTGATTGATCGATCTGATTGAGAAATACTATCAATAGAACATATGGTCTGTTTATTGTAAACTTCTTGGTACTAATTGTATTTGAAATTTATCACTACATATATTTTATTTAAAGTAAATTGTGAATCCAGTAACTCAATACTTGATGCAGAAATGATCGAATATCAAGAAGTTGATTGCCAGACTTGGTGCTGGTAATACAAATATAAATGTTTCATTAATATTAGTATCTGTTGAGATGTTTCTTTATTTCATGTAGGTTATCATGTAATGTAATCTGGAATCAAACATTATTGCTTCTAGATGATCAATCAAAAGGTTGGTTAAGTAAGGAGGAGAAAACATGGCTGTTGAAAAATGTTGTCAGAACCTGTTTACTATTAATATGTAGTCGGTCATTGATGTCTGTTTGGTCACATTGTTGTGATTTACTTTCTTTTCTGAAGTATTTATTCCCATGATTGCATCTTGTTGTAGTTGTAGTTTATATTTACTGAAGAAATCGACATTGATATGTGGATAAGGACAAACTTCAATATTACTCATTGCCTTACAGTTTCACCACAGACAAGACCAAGATTTCTAAATGAAACTAAGTCACAGTCCCAAATAATGGTTTTGACCATACAACAAAACTAAAGTCAAGGCTCACTTGACTTCACTCACATCACATGATTTAAATATTTGAACAATTTCTAATCCTTATTATTAAAAGCTATTTTTAGAGTTTCTTAACTCTTAGTGGATCAGGCAAAGTCATGTTTTACAAGCCATTTGTTTTTAGAATTAAAACCACCCTTTAGTGTTGCGTTTGGTCCACAAGGAGTTAAGCTTGACCTGTTCATTCAGGAGTACTTACAAAACTAATTATTTAACATCAATTATAACATTTAGAACATCAACAACTTTACGCATAAATCAAGATCTTTGGACAGAAAGACAGATATGTTATAAATATAAAATATAAAAAACCCACTTAATCACATCAAGGCAGAAGCTTTCAGTGTAACAGAACAAAATATTGATAAATGTTGATAGTTTCTCATACAAAATAGCAGTGTATAAAAACATAGACATATCCTGCAGTAGTACCTTGTTCAACCCATATACAAGCTGGTGTTAAATTTTCCGACCCTGTCACAGAGTACATTTTTCTAACTTAAAATGCAAATATACACTTGATAAATTTGATAAATGTGCTGGATAGAGGAATATATTTTGAAGTTTTGCATGAAACAAATCAAGAAACAGCTGTTGTGTATTCCACTATGCAGTAAAATTCTAAAACAAGAGTGTTATGATAATTTTGTGTGTGATTGTTGCATGTGTATTTAACATTTAATTGTTCTCTGCTGCACAAAATAACCATTTATCAGTTCTGATTACTGTTGTACATAGTGTAGTACATATTATACATGTATCTTCCATCACTGTCATAGATATCTCATTGTTTTGTTAATTTATACATCACTTGTTTGTTCTATCATCCAGACACATGTTTCTCAGCTTATTATTCATTTTCTTCTTGTTGTGCTGCCTTGATATTTTAAATCTAGAATACATATTTCTAGCTGTTTGTTTGTTGTCAACAGTTGATATATTCAAGTATTAAAGTACCATCATCTCAATGACAATGTAATGTCTTCACTCTGCAGCTTGAGGAAGTTGAATGAGAATAGTTTGATTTTCATGTTGTCAGTTTTGTCTATAGTTTTTGTTTGTTACATTTCATGGGAACAATTATCATTAGTTAATCTTGTATGTTGAAATGACAAGAGAAAGAAGATTGTATGAAGGAAAATACATTGAAAAAATGAAAAATTTAAAGAGTAAAGAAGGAAACATGATCATTTGAAAATGAATGCAGGAAGAGTTATAATTATTTGTAAAAATGAAGTGAGGTTGTATGTATAGTAGCTGCAAAATTTGTTCTATACTTTGTTAATTTTAAGAGAAAATATTCCATCTGTGATGATATTTACATTGATATTAGGTTAGGATACCATATTTATGCTGTAGGGTAGTGAGATGTGGACTAAATATGCCAGACAAGAATATTGCTGTAACACCTTCCACATTTGCTGTCTCAGGTGAATATACAATATCTGATGACAAGACCATATCGCCAGAATAGAAGTCATGGACAGTGCTGGCATTCCAAGCATGTACACTTTGCTGTGTCAGCAACGTCGGAGATGGCTGGGACATGTGTCCCTCATGAGCGATGGTAGGTTTCCAAAGGACATTTTATATGACCAAATCACAACTGTTACTAGACAGCATGGCCATCCATTACTACGCTTCATTGACACCAGCAAGCACGATGTAACTTCATGCAGCATATACATCGAAAATTGGAAGCGGTTGTCCAAAGACAGGCAGACATAACGAACGGACAGCTCAAAGAGAAAAGAAGAGAAACTCCATTACACATGGAGGAAAACGAGGGTGCAGAAGGCAGAGAGACCATCCTCTGCATCAGCTCCAGTCACCAGTTTCACCTGCAGCAACTGTGGCAAGGATTGTCACTTCAGAATAGGCCATTATAGCCACAAGAAGCATGATTCAGCACAGAACAAACTACTCGACTCCAAACCTATTGTCTCCTGATACAAAGAGACCAATGATGTTTATAAGGTTAGGAAAGTTTTTACTAGTGTAATACAGCAGATAAGGGGGGTTTAAAACTCTTCATTAATGACTACGAATAATGTAAATGAGAATAGTTGATTAGTTGAAATGGACTGAGGAGAAAAATGATCAATAGTCTGTACAAATGTGAACACCATCTCTTAAACCTCACATTTATAGGCCTAGTTTCTGGAGCGGAGCTGGTCAGTTTTTTTGCTTACTAAGTTCTGATGTAGGAATAAAAGTGGGGACAACATCAATACTGAACTTATCAAGAAACAACAAATTACATGGTTCGGCCACATAAGCAGATTACCAACATGCAGTCTGCCTCAAAGAGCAATGTTACTTCGATACAAAGCAAAAGGCTGTCCACTCAAAAGGTGTACTTCAGAAATAACAGATGCAGTGAAAAGCACTATTTATGAAATGCACACAAAAGCCTGTTCTAGAAATCTTTACTTATCCTGACACTGTGAGGTAAAATAGGATTAGAGAATAGAAAGAAGACTTCAGTGAGCCAGGAACCACACTTTAGCTGTGTTGACTGGTGTCTGTCTAAACTAAAAAACAATCTCTATTACCAAACAAACAATTAAACCAGTTGATTATGTCAGCTGTCATTTAGTCAGTACTTAATTAACTCAAATACAACACAAATTCCTGCATCCATATGACAGCAAGAAGATATTTACTCACTGAGTTCTGAAACACGTGACTACTCAGATGGAATCAGATGTAAGGTCCATACATATTGAAGAATTAGTGTTTGACAGTTTTTGTTGTATCATTCATGTCTAGTTGTGCTCTTAATCAGGTACACCAAACCTATCATTTCTAGATAGCAATCCTCACTGTTACTAATGCTACATATCTACCAATACATATAGTTTAACTCTGTCATGGTACCAATAAATACAATGAAAGTCGATGTCTTTCTTTCAAGCCCAGTTTGGACAACGGATTAGAATATGGATCCACTGTGGAGGGAGGGTGGCACCCATAGGTGCTCTGTCCGTTTGAGCAAGCTTAAAGTGTTAGCAACTTACATAGTACAATAACTGTGACAATAGCTCCAATTTTCCCTAAACTCTAAAGGCAGAGCTTCTTCTTCTCCTTCCTCATGTCTTTTAACTCGATTGTGACATAGGCCCTCAACCAACTCATGCCAAGTCTTCCTATCCCTAGCTATCTCCTGCAGCTCCCTCCAGATCTTCTTTATATTGTTGATCTCTACCTAATGGCAAGGCTGCCAATTATAATTTGGGTGTGCTGGGATTTGATCACCATACATTTGTCCAGGACACTATTACTTACTACTGTACTATAACCAACACACCAAATCTGTTTTTTAAATCCTGGTTTATTTGTATGAAGTAAATAAATTACATATTAGGCATGTGAACTATATATATATATATAAATAAATGAAAGGATAGTAAAATTTGATATATTAGTTTAAACAAGTATTACAATGTTGACATCATTTGTTGGAAAATATGACTGTAACTGGAGTGTGCAGTGATTGCTATGTTAGCAGTATATATTTGGACTATTTGAGCAACATGCACATACATATGTCAGGAGTATCCAGACAATGTGCACTTGACCAACTATCCAGACAACGCCCATTCTCATTACGTGACTATCTAGACAACTTATCTATCTATCTATATTTTGTGTGTGTCCCGTTTGATACATAAGACCCCCACTAGAAATTTCCATTGTTGCCATTCTACTGCATTTCTGACAATTGTTTTCCACATCAGACCACAATGTTTCAACTATCTTACCACAGTTCTTCTTCATGTTTCCCATGTTTCTAGACTTTCTCCTCCCATCCATCTACTGTTAATCATAAAGCTGTCCTAGACAATGCCTCTTCTGGCATATGATATACATGCCCAATCTGCCTGGATCCATCCTTTATGGAAACTTTCTAATTTGATCCCACCTTCATCAAACCAAGTGCCTGATTGATCTTGCTCTCAGCACCTGGTGGTCTCCCACCTTCATCAAACCAGTTGCCTGATTGATCTTGCTCTCAGCTCCTGGTGCAACAAAGGTATCTCTTGCTTTCATTTCCATAACACAATATCTTTTACAGGAATGGGTTGTCAGCCCTTTGCCCAACCCCCAGTCTGGGGTACCAGCTTGTCACATTTGTCTGTTCTCTATACTTCAATCTGTCTGACATGGGTGTCCCTATCAGTAGCAAAGCTCCTGTCAGCATACCTTTGTGGATCACAGATGTGCACAGGCTCCCCACAGCTACAGGTGGGAGACCACCTGGTGCTAAGAGTATAGATCTCTATACTTCAATCTGTCTGACATGGGTGTCCCTATCAGTAGCAAAGCTCCTGTCAGCATACCTTTGTGGATCACAGATGTGCACAGGCTCCCCACAGCTACAGGTGGGAGACCACCTGGTGCTAAGAGTATAGATCTCTATACTCTTAGCACCAGGTGGAGACCAACCAGGTGGGAGACCACCTGATGCTAAGAGTATAGATCTCTATACTTCAATCTGTCTGACATGGGTGTCCCTATCAGTAGCAAAACTCCTGTCAGCATACCTTTGTGGATCACAGATGTGCACAGGCTCCCCACAGCTACAGGGACCTAGTGGAGACAATTCATACATTCATATTACCTATCTAGACATCTCACACATTCATATTACCTGACTATATAGACAATGTTCTTCTTCTGCATCTCACTAAGATTGAAATTCTGGATTCTCTAATAAAGGCAACTGTCTGCCACAGATAGTCAGACATGCCATACAGTTTGCCTTGGACGTTGGTGTACGTGGACCAACTCTACTGCATGGCTAAGCCTTCAAGGTAGAGCGGCGACACCAGAATCCGTTATCCCATTCCTCATTGCGAGTGGTCATTGCACCTCGTTATGTACCTTATGGCCTGGTGCATCTGGTTTCTGCAAGCATTTGTTTCGGGTTAGTATTCCCAAATATAGACAATGTGTACATTCTTCTTCCCAAATAGTTTTGTTTAAAAAAAAAACCTAATAATTTCACAAAAGGAACAACAGAATCTGTTATGTGTCTTATGTGATTGAAATGTTGTCATTGAAGCTTGCATTATTTTTGTCTGAGAACTGTATGCTAGGCCATTTTACTAACTCATAATTAAGATGTGCATTTTTTTTCTCTAATGTTAGTCACATGTAATATGTGTGTGCACTGTCTGATGATTTTATGTGGCATTTATATGTGTGTATGTATTGTCTTGCAATGTAGGCTGCAACTATATTTAGCGTGTTTGATTGCACTTGAGAAGTATGTTTATTATTTTGTCACATAATAACGTATTAAAAAAAAAGTTAGAGAACTATTTTTTTTTAGAAATTGAGTATCCATTTAGTCTTTTACTTCAAATGTATGATTTTGAGTTGTCGATTATTAGATATTTTTTTTTGGTGTCATTATTTATACTGAAGAACTGATTCTGTTTTTAGTTATTGTTGCTGATTTACTGACTTTGACATCTTTATGATCTAGTGATGTTCAGGTTGTCGTGTAAGCGTCTCTTTTGTGTTTATGATCTGTCACGTTTTAATATATTATTTATCATCTAGGAGACAAGATGATGTTCATTTTTTTTCTTATGATTGAATGTGCTTTTTAATATGATTAAATATGATTATCTAATTTCATGTCTTGACTTGTGTATGATAGCTTTTAATATTAGGTCAGAGGTCTAATTTTGAGTTATTGGTTGGTTATTTGTTTTGTGTTTTGGTTACTGAACCTCCAGCTACACCAGTCGTACAACCTGAAAATGAAATATCGACAGGAAGGGTCAGGCCAAGAAAAAGATGGATTGATGGAGTCACAGATGAAATAGTGCTCTGGTGCTTAACATTAAGAAAATTATAACAGCTTATTTAACTTTTCACCACAAAATTGACTTCTAAAAAACAGCTTGTAAGAAAGTGCATTTGTTGTGCGTATACTAAGAGTTAAGATCTAAGGTAGAAAATAAAACCGAGATGGTATGGTGGGAGTTTCTAAGCTCCAGCTCTAAACTTACATTCCAAAAGTAGTCAGTTCAAAATATCCTGTGTATGAACTAAGCACTTAAAGAAAGACTTGGCTGTTGATATCAAGAAGATCAGACTACTGTAAAGTCACTGCCGAGCAACATTTGAGATATTAAAAGTTACATTTAATTCTTACCATATCTACTATCAAAAGTACTGGACTGAAAGCTGAAGAAATCTTATCTTTCCTGTTAATATATCATAACATTCTGATGCTCAAATGACTAAAACCACACACTAAAAATCTTTACATAAACGGGTTTGTTTATAAGTGGTTATACTAGAAGAAATATAACTTGTCTGTGAAAGATCTAAAGTGTGTTCTGGTCAAATCATCATCATCATCAAACAACTTGTCTTGAGCAGAACGTTGCCACCCCAACAGTCCTCCAGAATTTCTCTCTCTCATAGGCCATTGGCAAGGAAACAGCTGAAGAAGAGGAAAAGATAAAAGGTCCTTTCAGTATAGGACAACGAAACGAAAGAGGCACAAAACTAATTGAATTCTGCCTAGAAAATAATCTCTCCATTACGAACACCCTAAGCAGGCAACATCCAAGAAGACTATACACCTGGACCTCACCAGATGGCAAACACCAGAAACCAAATAGATTATATCTTGGTCCAAAGAAGATAGATAACAGGTATTCTATCAGTAAAGACACTACCCGGAGCAGACTGTGACTCCGACCATGAACTGCTGGTGGCAGAGTTTAAATTAATACTGAAGACAACAAAGAAAGCAGCTGGCCCTATACGTTTTGATACAAATGCCATTCCACTAGAATACAACATAGAAATACAAAACAAATTTGACATACTTATGGCGGCTCAAGAAGACATTACACCTGACGAACTGGCAACACAGGCAAGAGATATATTAATCTCCACCGCACAAAACATCATACCCAGGAAAGTATCCAAGAAACAGGTCTACATAACTAAAAAAAACACTGAAGCTAATTGAAGAAAGAAGAAAGCTAAAACAAACGGGGTTAAAACTAAACAGCACTGAATATAAAAACTGCTCAAGAGAAGTCAAGAAAGAAATCCGAAAAGACAAGAAACAACACAGTCACCTCATGCAATAAAATTGATGAATTAAGAAAACAAGGAAAGAAGAGAAATGTACAACGAAATTAATATAATGACACGTGACTTAAGCCCATCAATACAAGTCATAAACGATAACAATGGCACAACATTAACAGAAAAGAAAGATGTACTAGAAAGATGGCGTGAGTACTGCAGAAACATGTATGAAGACACATCTAAAAATCCACATAAGATAATAACAGAAATCGAAGAGACAGAACCAGAGCCCATTTTGGATGAAGTGCGCATGGTCATCAAAAGCCTGAAGAGAAGGAAGTCACCAGGGTGCGATGATATACCAGCGGAATTGATTCAAGCAGGCGGGAGGCCAGTGTTCGGGTATATCATAAATTGTGCACAAAGATATGGAATGGCTCCTCCTGGCCAAAGGAATGGAAAAGATCAGTATTTATACCTATTCCAAAGAATGGAAACTTGAAACTATGCACCAACTACAGAACTATTGCCCTTATAAGTCACGCCAGCAAAATCCTACTAAAAATCATAATGAAGAGGATGGAACAAAAATTAGAAGATGAAATACACGAAACACAAGCAGGTTTCAGAAGAGGTAGAGGCACTAGAGATAATATCTGTAGCATGAGACTCATTATCGAGAAATGCAGAGAATACAACATAGACCTGCATGCATGTTTCATAGACTATAGCAAGGCTTTCGACCATATACAACACCAGATAATGTGGAACATCATGAAAGTCATGCACTTTCTAATACACATAATACAACTCATAGAATCTCTATACCACGAACAACAGATAAACATTAAAATAGGAGGTGAAATAGCTGAATGGTTCGAGATTCAAAGGGGTACGACAGGGATGTATTTGTCACCATACTTATTCAACATATATGCGGAGAACATCATGAGGAATGTAAAAGACGATGTCAACTATGTGAATTACGACCCTCTCACTATAGGCGGCAAATGCATACCAGAGCTTAGATACGCAGACGATACAGTATTATTATCCACCAGCAAAGAAGGTTTGGAAAACCTAATCATGACGACCAAGAAACATAGTGAAGACCAACATCTATATTTGAATACACAAAAACAAAATCATGTCAACTGACAAAGCAAAGGCTCACCTAACATCCAAGTAAACAATGAAGAACTCCAATGTGTAGAGAGCTACGAATATTTGGGCTCAATAATTAACAATAGCGGTGACTGCTCCAAAGAGATCTCAAGAAGATTGGCAATAGCAATCAAGAAGTTAAACACAATGAAGAACATGGGGCAAAGCACCAGCAAAATACTAAAATTAAAAATATTGAGAGCATGCATTTTCCCAGTGGCTACTTATGGTTGTGAATCATGGACTATTACACATCAATTAAGAACGAAAATCCAGTCCTTCGAAACTAAATGCTGCAGAAAGATCCTACGAATACCATGGACAGAAAAAGAAAGAACACTGATGTCCTGAAAGAACTAAATGTTAAAGAGAATTGGCTGATAAACAACATACTATACAGAAAAATTACATACTTTGGTCATATCAAGCGTCACGATGGCTGGAAAGAACAATACTAGAGGGCAGGGTCCCAGGACGCAGAGGCAGACCAAGAAGAAGATGGCTACAAGATATTAAGAAAACCATGAACATGACCATCGAAGAAGGGGTGAACTGGCAAGAGACAGAGTGAATTTCAGATGTGCTGCAAAGAGAGCAACGTCCTATAAAGGATACGCACCTTGATGATGATAGACGATATGTCCCGCCTCTGCAGCCGTCATGTTCAGACCATCAGTTACATCCTGAATCCATTTTCTCCGTGGTCTTCTTCTCTTTACCGGTATGCCGCCTTCCATGATGGTCTTCTCCAGCCCTTCATTTCTTTTATATGTCCAAAATATCTCAATTTTCTCTTTCATATTTGCAGCATCAGCCAGTTTTCTTTGATTTTGAGTTCTTTCTGGATATATCTATTTGTTCTCTTCTCTGTCCAAGATATACGGAGGACTGGTCAAATACTATCCAAAAACCAGAAACTGTTTACATGGTGTCAGCTAGAGAATATGAGCACCATCATGCAAAAGTGACCCTTGTGATGGATCGTAAATGTGGTGACCCTTCTCTACTGAGATGGACACCATATGGCTAAGGAAAACTTGGAAGACTCAAAAGGCGGTCAGACCAGATCTGGAGATAACTGTGGGTAGGCTGTGATGATACTAAGTAAATTGGCGTTTACGGACAAAGACACGTGTGTATAGTATCACATAAGTAAGCACACATTTAATTAAATATAAAACTAACAATAATCCCACGTTTCGATCAAGGATCTTTATCAAGGACATAGATGTAATAAACAATCAATAAACTAGACAAATAGAAGACTCCAAACGTCCTGGAGGATAACAATAGACAGGAACTGAAGGAAATGAATCATAGCTGAAATACAATACAGAGGGCTGCAAGAACAGAGAAGAATGGTATGAATTTTTGCTACCCTAACTGCCAAGGGCTTCACAGGCTAGAGAGAAAATAAAAGAGAGAGACAGAGAAATATCTCCTAGAAAAAGTCAAGAAAAAAAGATGATATAATAGTGTTTCATGATCGCCTCACATATCCAAAAGTCTGTGCATGAAAGAAAGGTCAACAAAGAGGAACTCATATTTTCTCATATATGTATAATGGAGAAAGCATGTTTTCTCATATATGTACGAGGGAAGTCAATAAGTAAGCCACAAATGGCTGTAGAAAAATAACTAAACATGATAACAACTTGAAACCAGTTTATTTTTGTACATACATTGTTCCTTTATTTCTCAACATAATCTCCACCAACATTGATGCACTTATCCCATCGTTTTATCAATCCTCACAAACCGGCTGCATAGAACTGCGGGCTCTGTTTTCTAAACCACGTTTTCACTTCACATTCAACTTCGGCGTCATTCACGAAATGTCTCCCGCCAAGGTGGGTTTTCAGTGTACCAAAAAGGTGGAAATCGTTAGGGGCTAAGTCGGGACTGTAAGGATGATGTTCCATAACTTTCCACCGTAGTTGGTTAATTTTCTCCTGAGTTAATCGAGCCGTATGTGGTCTGGCATTGTCATGAAGAAGCAACACTCCTGTAGTCAGCAGTCCTGGGCGTTTTTTTTCAAAGTGCGTCATGAAGCATCGATAGAACTTCACAGTATGATTCATAATTCACATTGTCACCTTTCTTCTTGAAATTGGTTAAAAGCACTCCTTGACAATCCCAGAACACCGTCAGCATGACTTTCCCTGCTGATGGCGTAACCTTGAATTTTTTTTACACAAGGCGAAGAAAGATGTTTCCACTGTATTGAAGCACGCTTTGATTCGGGCTGGTAGTGATGCACCCATGATTCATCCTCAGTTATAGTCCTGTTCAGCATCTCTTCTCCTTCATCTTCGTATCGACAGAGATGACGCAAGGACAGGCCAAATCGGTTCATTTTGTGTTCCTCATTCAATTGTCTGGGTAGCCACATTGAGCACAATTTCTTCAATGGTGGGTACCCAGACAATTGAATGAGGAACACAAAATGAACCGATTTGGCCTGTCCTTGCGTCATCTCTGTCGATACGAAGATGAAGGAGAAGAGATGCTGAACAGGACTATAACTGAGGATGAATCATGGGTACATCACTACCAGCCCGAATCAAAGCGTGCTTCAATACAGTGAAACATCTTCTTCGCCTTGTGTCTAAAAATTCAAGGTTACGCCATCAGCAGGGAAAGTCATGCTGACGGTGTTCTGGGATTGTCAAGGAGTGCTTTTTAACCAATTTCAAGAAGAAAGGTGACAATGTGAATTATGAATCATACTGTGAAGTTCTATCGATGCTTCATGACGCACTTTGAAAAAAAACGCCCAGGACTGCTGACTACAGGAGTGTTGCTTCTTCATGACAATGCCAGACCACATACAGCTCGATTAACTCAGGAGAAAATTAACCAACTACGGTGGAAAGTTATGGAACATCATCCTTACAGTCCCGACTTAGTCCTAACGATTTCCACCTTTGGTACACTGAAACCCACTTGGCGGAGACATTTCGCGAATGACGCCGAAGTTGAATGTGAAGTGAAAACGTGGTTTAGAAAACAGAGCCGCAGTTCTATGCAGCCGGTTTGTGAGGATTGATAAAACGATGGGATAAGTGCATCAATGTTGGTGGAAATTATGTTGAGAAATAAAGGAACAATGTATGTACAAAAATAAACTGGTTTCAAGTTGTTATCATGTTTAGTTATTTTTCTACAGCCATTTGTGGCTTACTTATTGACTTCCCCTCGTATAATGGAGAAAGCATGTTTTCTCATATATGTATAATGGAGAAAGCATGTTTTCTCATATATGTATAATGGAGAAAGCCTGTTTTCTCATATATGTATAATGGAGAAAGCATGTTTTCTCATATATGTATGATTGAGAAAGCATGTTTTCTCATATATGTATGATGGAAACAAACGCACGTTTTCTCATATTTATGATGGAGAACGCATGTTTTCTCAAATATGTATGATTGAGAACTCATGCTTTCTCATATATGTACAAGAAAGAAAAGAGGAAATTATTTCACATATATGTGAGGAATGAAGCATATAATCTACTCATATATAATATATATATTCGAGATATAAAGAATGTTTCCTCATATATTCACGAGGGGAGGAGACCGACATTTATCTATCTGCTTTAGAGCAGCATTCCGTCATAAGTAGGATGTAACGGGAGATAATCTAAGTGCGAGACATTCCGGAGAGAAGTATTTTTACAGAATATTTGGGTAACGTTAAAATACAAGTGTTAAACTAGACTGTATGAGATAGAGCATTAGCAGTTAGTAAACTAGACTGTATGAGATAGAGCATTAGCAGTTAGTAAACTAGACTGTATGAGATAGAGCATTAGCAATTAGTAAACTAGACTGTATGAGATAGAGCATTAGCAGTTAGTAAACTAGACTGTATGAGATAGAGCATTAGCAGTTAGTAAACTAGACTGTATGAGATAGAGCATTAGCAATTAGTAAACTAGACTGTATGAGATAGAGCATTAGCAATTAGTAAACTAGACTGTATGAGATAGAGCATTAACAATTAGTAAACTAGACTGTATGAGATAGAGCATTAGCAATTAGTAAACTAGACTGTATGAGATAGAGCATTAGCAATTAGTAAACTAGACTGTATGAGATAGAGCATTAGCAATTAGTAAACTAGACTGTATGAGATAGAGCATTAGCAATTAGTAAACTAGACTGTATGAGATAGAGCATTAGCAATTAGTAAACTAGACTGTATGAGATAGAGCATTAGCAATTAGTAAACTAGACTGTATGAGATAGAGCATTAGCAATTAGTAAACTAGACTGTATGAGATAGAGCATTAGCAATTAGTAAACTAGACTGTATGAGATAGAGCATTAGCAATTAGTAAACTAGACTGTATGAGATAGAGCATTAGCAATTAGTAAACTAGACTGTATGAGATAGAGCATTAGCAATTATCTCTAGATATAACGTATGTAACATTTGATCAATATGGAATGTCAATGGAAAGGCAAACAACGGTTCCATTACAATTTGTTGTGTTTTTTTATATGTTCTATCTGACTAAAGGGGCTGAAGATATCTACGGACGGAAATTAGACAAAATCAAGTGGGATTTGTGGTATCTTTGATTAACATTTATGTATATATTTACATTTTCTTTGATTGATTTCGTGTGCCAACGTGTTTGTCTGTGTGTTGCCGGGGTCAGCAAAGTGAGCAAAGAATAGTAACACTGTGACCTACAAGGCATGTCGTAAGAAAAGACTGAGATAGGAGCCTAAGGAAACTGTCCTAATAAATAAAAATCGTTGCAGATGTACTGGCCTACTTGTAGTTGCATAACTGACACAACGTACAACAGATCACATATAAATATCACAAAGAGTGGTTTAACAAGTGGTCGATATGGAACGTTCGAAGAAGAAATGTGCCAACGAATGTTTACAGAGCGGACATCAGTGTCAATCTTTCGTTGAAACACGGACACCAGTGTGAATCTTTCGTTGAAACACGGACACCAGTGTGAATCTTTCGTTGAAACACGGACACCAGTGTGAATCTTTCGTTGAAACACGGACACCATAATGAATATTTCGTTTAAACAAAGTTATCAGGGCTACAAGCCGTCTGAAAACTAATCGTTTTGTGATACCAAACTCGCGTTCATCCATCCACCCCATTTTATCACATTTATACTCGTATCTGTCATAAATACGATTTGCACAACTGCATTGTGTATGTTTTTAATAATAAATTTGTTATGTCTTATATATAAGACATGACATTGATCAAAACACTACTGAAGGGGACAAGGACGCCATGGGCGCCACGATGGATAACGCTGCTGCATACATTGTGCCTGAGGATCGTATTTCCGTATTGTCCAATGTTATAATGACCACGCAGGTGGCCGTTGTAGGTTTTCACCTCATGTTGCTGGAAACTATACACGTTTGTTCTATTTCTGAATAGATATATCATTATTAAACTGCCCGGGGTAAATGTCAATCAACTAGATCAATCAGAATGTAAATATAGCATTGCTACCCACACAATACATATCATGGCCAAAAACAAAGCAATGTTAAACATTTGTTGCTTCAATAAGCCGCAATTGCGGCACACGCTAGAGAAAGGAGAGACAGAGAGAGAGAGAGAGAGAGAGAGAGAGAGAGAGGAAAGAGAAAGTCGTTATACACAGAATACTTCGTAACACAACGCATATTTGCAACGAGAAACATATCGATACTTGTCACATATATATTTAGAAATCCCAGCAGATACTGAGAGTGACAAGATGACATATATTGATCGGAACAGATATCTAATGTGAATGCTAATTTGGAGACAGGTATAATCAGATGTGATAGACCTGTATACGTGTAAAAGAATCACGCAAGTGTGGTTGTACAACTAACCAGAAAACAAGTTCATAAGACAGACATTAGACGTAGCAGTGGGTCGTAGTTCATAAGGCAGTGAGATCCACAAGATGGTGATGAAGAATTGAAACACCAAGGAATAGAGAAGAGAATTGGAAATGTTAATACGAGCAATCAAGGAATATATGAAGGATATCAATTCTCTATTCTAACCGTCCTCTGTGTTGTGTTCTAGCTGGGATTAATATTTTTTTCAGTTCTTGTTCTACTGTTATTTTCGAGGCCATTGAGATCTTCCACGATTTTAGTTTGTCATCTGGTGTCCATCTTAGTGCAATTTTCGTGACAGAGTCATCATTATTAGTGATCAGTTATATGAGAACTATCATCATAGTATCCCCGGACACGTCCATAAGTGCTCTGATCCCCACTTCAACAAATCCAGTAGCGCCCAGCGGCACAAAAACGTTAGTCTGCATGTGTATTGTCTTATAGAAACTGCAATGAAAAACTGAAAAATAATGTTAAGAACATTTTTAGCACCATTTTCCTTCAGGAACCTTGCATTAAAAAAAAGAAAGAATAGGAATATCATTGATAAGCTGCATATTTATATTCCATTGAGAACGGAGTTAGAGAGAGGAAAAAAAAATATTCCAGGTGTGGCCACAGTGTAACCGAGGGCTCAGTCTTTTCTTTCTACTTTCAGCGCCGTTGGTTTTCTACACACGAGTACGGTGTTCACCCAAATAAAGTGTGCACTCGTGAAAGAAAGTAGTGCAGGAAGAAGATGGTAAACGGTGGAAGAGGAAACAAAGAATTGCAACAAAACAAACTGTTAGATATATTTAATAAACCACATCGAAATACACCACGTCTTGGTCAAGATTACGTCGCCGTTAAAAAAAAGAGTGGAGGGAGATAAGTTGGCTAATTTAATGTTATCTAAGCAGCGAGTTATCACCCTTGAAAGATTACTTCTATCTTTCGATTCCAGACATATCCGGAGAAACTTGTTAATGTCTGGAAGCCAGTCTGATAGAAAATAAGACAGAAAAGACAAGATAATATATTTTAAGATGCAGTATATATTATCAAAGGGTTTAGAAAAAGAAAAGGGTGCACAGATGCAATATTTGCCCTAAGACAAATTAGTGAAAAGACTACAGAATACAAAAATCAAATGAATATAGCCTTCATAGACCAAGAGAAGGCATTTGATAGGGTTAACAGAGACATATTATGGGATGTTCTCGAAAACTACGGAATAAAAGGAACGCTGCTAGACTGTGTTAGAGCCATATATATAGAAAGTGAAAGTGCCATACGAACAAGCGCCGGACTTACAAATTGGTTTCCAGTAACATTAGGAGTACGGCAAGGATGTGTTTTGTCACCTCTCCTATTTATTATATACATGGATAGTATCACCAAAATAGATGAAACATCACTCAACGCAGACCAACAAAATGAACTGCTCTTTGCTGACGACCAGTGTTTATTCCATAATAATATTGAACAGCTTCAAGAACACATAAACTTACTCAACAATAGCTGCCTCAAATACAACATGAAGATCAACATTCAAAGACAGAAGTCATGACTATAAGCAGAGAACATAAAGATATCAACATACAAATAAATGACCAAATGCTAAAGCAGGTGAGAGAATTCAAATACCTTGGAAGTATATTCACATCTGATAGTAGACTGGACAGAGAGATCGAAACTAGAATCCAACAAGCTAACAACATTACATACCAGCTTACCCCAATTTTGAAACACCCAGCTATTCCAGTAGTGACTAAAAGACAGATTATAAATGCAATCTTTATACCAACACTGCGCTACCAGTGCCAAACATGGCACTGACAAAAGAACAAGAAAGGAAAATTACCACGTGCGAAATGAGATGCCTGAGGAAAGCAGTAAATAAAACAAGAAGAGACCATATAAGAAATGAGGAAATTAGAAGAACAGTCGGAACAACACCTGCTATTAGATTTATTGAAAAACAGAGACTCAAATGGTTTGGCCACTTGGTCAGAATGAACCCGAATACACCAGTTGCAAGAGCGTACAACCTGAAAATGGAATCATCAAGAGGAAGGGGCAGACCAAGAAAATGATGGGTTGATGGAGTTACAGACATCTTAAAACTCCACAATACCACACCATATTAAGCGACCGAGCGTGCATTATCTCGGAAACAGATCATCAGTTAAACCTGCTACGTCTAGCGGCAAAAAAACAGAGAAGGACAAAAGAAGAAAGAAGAAAGAAAGCTGATCTTATAAGTTATAATGTTGCAAGTCTTTACACTAATCCAATGTCATAGCACTCCGGGCAGACCCATAGGGGATTAGTCTCTTCCAACAGATGTCGAAGCATATGCATACTGATGGTTCCTGTGGCACGCTGGTTCTATCTCTTTCTAGCATGTGACGGCCCTAGATCTTAGGGCATCAACAAATACATACCATTCTCCTTTATTCTTGGCCGTCCTCTGCATTGTGTCCAAGATGTAATTCATTTCTTTCAGTTCTTGTTTTACTGTTCTCCCCAATGTCGTTTTGGGTCTTTCACGTTTTCGTTTACCCTCTGGTGTCCATCTCAGTGCAGTTTTCGGGACCGAGTTAGTCTCCATGCGTATCCCATGTCCGATCCATCTCTAGCATTTCTTTTAGATGATAGCGTTCATATTCTCTTGTTGACAAGCAGTTCTTGTTTAGAGATAGTATTTGATCAGAACATGCTTTATATCTTACGCAGGCAAGTTGTATAGAAGGTGGAGAATTTAGACATATCCTGTTCTGCGATTCTACAACATTCTGATCCGTATAGTAAAGTTGATAGCACAAATCTGAGGTATATATTATTCTTGGCTCTGATGCTGTATTGAGCTGATTTCCAGAGGTTAAAATGTAATGATTTTTCATTTTTAGGCCAATCACATTCGATTTCAGAGACCGGTTGTTATGTCCTTTTTTCTCTCTCTATTTTGATTTTGTTCAAATTCACTTGTGTTGCTGTAATTACAAATAGTAGTAGTAGTAGTGGTAATAGTAGTAGTAGTAGTAGTAGTAGTAATGTTAGTGGTGGTAACAGTAGTAATAGTAGTAGTTATAGTAGTAGTAGCAGAAGTAGAATCAGTATAGTAGTAGCTGTAGTAGTAGTTATAGTAGTAGTAGCAGAAGTAGAATCAGTATAGTAGTAGCTGTAGTAGCAGCAGTATAGTAGTAGTTGTACATGACTGACTGCCTCCTCTACGACTAATCACTCTTATGAAGAAAAATGAGACAGACTCGTGTGAACCAAAAAAAGGTGAAAAAAGGAAGCTGGTTCATGGATGGGACACACGTTGAGAAAATCCGAGTGAAATATAAGATGAAGGGCCCTTTCTTGGAACCCGCAGGGAAATCGAAAGAGGGAAACCTAGAAATACAAGGATAAAAGATGTTGAGACAGAGATTAATTATATATGGAACGTCGCAAGAGATGTCAAGAGATAGATAAAGGTAAGAAGAATTACCATGAGTTTGTAAAGGGTCTATGCCTCAATCTGGGTTTTAAATGCACAAGAGAGAGAAAGAGAGAGAGAGAGAGAGAAAAGAGAGAGAGAGAAAGAAAGAGAGAGAGAAAGAAAGAGAGAGAGAGATCGATATGTGTTAGACACGAATATATCCACACACAAACTCACGCAGAGGTACAACGACAGAGATACATGCGAGCGGACATACACACTCCAACATACACACACATATACAAATAAACTAACACTCAGATATGCACACACTTACTCGCAAACAGAACTGTACGCATACCTACCAGAAAAAAAACCATACACAAAGACAAAAAGAACCATACCAACAGACAAAAAAATTCATACTCACAGACAAAAAAAAACTATACCCACAGACAAAAAACCATACTCACAGACAAGAAAACCATACTCACACACAAGAAAACCATACTCACAGACAAGAAAACCATACTCACAGACAAGAAAACCATACACACAGACAAGAAAACCATACACACAGACAAAATAAACCCACGGACATAATATATGCACATATACTCACAAATACATTTCACATACTATGTTAAACTACATCTTCTTCTTCGATCGCTCCATATCGACCACTTGTTAACCACTCTTTGTGATTTGTATGTGATCTGTGCCTAAGAGCGATAGTGCGTTGTGCCAGTTATGTGCCTACAAGTAGCCCAGCACATCCGATTTCTACGACGCTCTTTATTTACTAGGGTAGCTTCCCTAGACTACCTCAGTCGCCTCTGACGACACGCCTCGTAGGTCGCAGTGTTACTATTCTTTGATCCCCTTGCAAGCCTCGGCATCACATGGGTGTATGTTACACTAATATTTGTTATTGTAGCACCGAAACGGACATATACAGGGTGTTCAACTTAAAAGCAGCCTGTGATTGGAGCTAATCTGGCATATATGTATGGAAATTAGAAGGTTCAGTTATGACGTAGTATATGTCAAGGTTGTGTGATGGTGTGTAATTGTAGTGCGGGAAGGGGCGATGAACAAATGTGACGTAGGACAAGCTAGTCAGAACCGGTTTAAATAGTAAATAGACGAGATGCAATGCGTACCTGGCAAATTTCTATTTATCACTCGGGCTGCTTTTAAGTTGAACACCCTGTATAATACACTCCTTAGTTTAAAACCAATGATTACTATATTGTTTCCTATCTGAAGTCTATGAAGATATGCTATTCCCCTACACATTCTTTGCAATGACAAAATATCTTCCTGTAAATACTTGGTTAATTGTCCAACAGATATTTCCCCAACAAACTTAGTATTCTCTGCTGAAATCTATTTTCCCGTGTCGAACTATATTTTCTTGAGGTTACTACTGTATGATAGTGTTATAAAGCTGACGTGTACTAGCGATATGGCACAGAGGTATTCAAATTATGAATTTATGTGAATACGTACTTGTGGTAAACGTAATAAAGAATATGAAACCGGTGATGAAAAAAGGTTGTTCTAGCGAGGATGACTCATCGTTTCAAGATTATCGTGATTCAGTAGATACCACCGAGCTGCAACTTTAACTCTTTCCGTACCACGATTGTTACCTTTTTCTGAGCGCTACTGTTTTAAATGCCACCTTAATTTTGTTTACACAAACATTTTGTATTTACGATGTTTACAGTAGATATCACATTAATCCTTTCACTCCGTCAATTTTTGTTGTACCTCCAGACTCTTCTTTATTACAATCAGTGGCGGCTCGTCATTAAGGGCCAGTGGGGCAGGACCAAAAATAATGTCTAATGTGTATTTATTATTTTATAAATTAAAATATAACCTAACCTAAAACCATGATTTTCCCGAAAATTTGTCTCTTGCCCCACTAACAAATATGAGCACGAGTCGCCACTGATTACAATGTGTACTGAATTAGCCCGTGTACTGGCTTTGCGTTATCTTAAACAATACCCTAGACAGTATATCAGATCAGAAGGACGAGGGAGTTAACACATGGCACTCAGTATACTATACTATACTATATATATATATATATATAAACATCCCGCGGTCTTTTCAGACATTAGTGTATAAAGTCACTTCAATTCACATTTCTAGTCACAAGTGTGGAGGAGGTAGGAGGACCAATTCCTTTCCTCACGCGGGTAACGTCGAGGTTCTTTTAAGTGGTAAACTTAAAAACAGGGCTTACATTTTGACGTGCGTCTCCGATAGTAGTAGAAACTCTGTCAGACTTACATTGAGATCATGGATAAGTAAAAAAAAATATACCAATCTTCCCCTCGGAAGCGAACCGAGTATCTTTGTAAGGAGAGAAGAGCAACATACCTCCCAGGCCACAGAGACACCGAACATATAGACTCACTTGTGATCATATAAGGTTTGACATGTGAACTTATTAAACACGACTTATGTTGTCATTAGTTCTGATATTTTGTTATAATTTCTGTTTTGTAGTATAATAGTTATTAGTAAATAAAACATAATAATAATAATAATTCCTCTCGTACTGTTATACGTTACATAGGGCCTGCAAGTAGTTTCTCCATACCGCTCTATCCTGGGCAACTCGCTCAATCTCCTCCATGGAACTGAGACCGATATTTCCTGCCTCTCTCAGCAAAGTTCGCTTCAGGGTCTCCTTAGGTCGACCTCTCTTTCTGGAACCCTTTGCATCCCACTTCAATGCCTGCTTTGATATTCGTTGATCATTTCTCCTCAAGGTGTGCCCAACATATCTCCATCTTCTCTTTCTTATAACAGTTGTCACTAGTGGTTGACCAGACATGTCTCTGATTTCATCACTTCTCCTGAATTCGTTCCATTTTATATTCATTATTTTTCGCAGACATCTATTTTCAAATGCATTCAATTTGCTTTCTATATCTTTAGTCATTTTCCAACTCTCGCTGGCATATGTTAGGATTGATACAACATTTGAATTGAAAATTCGCAATTTAGTTTTAATACTATATAATTTGCAGTTCCATATTTTATTTAGACTTTTAAAAGCTGATGTTGCTTTGCCAATTCGTATCATAATTTCTTTTTTAAGATTTCCTGATAAATAAAACATACAGAACAATTATTGACACACTTTTATAATAGAAAGAGATTCATCTAAATAAATATTATCTGTGTTTAGTTACGGAAGACTATAAGACTTACAAAAGAAGGAGCATTGGTTCATAAACAATATCTTGTCCTGAAAAATGAAGTATTTAGGTCTCGTTAAACGACACTGTGGTATGGAGAGAACAGTTAATAAAGACATGGTTCCTGCGGGTAGAGACAGGGGAAGACCAAGACGAAGGTGGCAAAAGGACATCAAAGAAACCTTGAGCAGGACTTTAGAAGAGGCGGGATAACTTGTTAGAGACATCGAGTTTTTCAGACATTCTTTGATTAAAGCGACGTTCTACAAGGGACATGCTACCTGATGATGATAATGAGTTATCGATGTGGTATAAATATTTGTTCTGGATATTTTATTGATAAATAATTCTTTTTAAAGATTCATTCCCAGTCGCTTGGATTACTTTCAGACTGCCGAATAAAGACTGCTGACGCATACGTTACCAAGTACAAACCAGTGTTACTAACATTGTCTCTGAAAACCTCTAGCCTTATTAGTTTAGTTTTCCTATCCAGTATTTATCTGAGCGTGTACTCTTCGACCTGAGAACATGACAGTGAATTTACATGTCTGCTTGAGTTGGGATGTATTTGTGTAGAGAGTGTGCTCAACTTCTTGATAAAGGGATAGGTACATTCAATCTGGTAAAATATTGTTTCTTTTGTCTTTGAAAGAACCAGTCTTGTAAAATAATGTTACTCTTGTCTTTAGAGGACCAGTCTTGTAAAATAATGTTATTCTTGTCTTTAGAGGACCCAAAGGAAGAGAAAAAAGGAACCCTTTTATACCTCGTGGTACATAGGGTAACACAGTGTTAGGCCTGTATTTTCATTGACCGTCGGTACACGATAGGTGATGTGGTCAGCATCACGCCGGCCGCCTTACTTTCCCAGAGCATGTCTGGTACCCAGTTGAGGCTGGGTCGACCTGAGGCCGTCGCGGTCGGGAAAAATTTCATGCGCACTGCGGGAGTTTAACCCAGACCACCAGCCATGAGAAGCGAGTTCACTTACAACTACCGCTTTAAAGGACCCAGTCTTGTAAAATAATGTTACTCTTGTCCTTAAAGGACCCAGTCTTGTACAATAATGTTACTCTTGTCTCTGAACGACTCAGTTTTGTAAAATAATGTTACTCTTGTCTTTAAAAGATTCAATCTGGTAAAACAATGTTACTCTTGTTATTAAAGGTCTCAATCTTGTACAATAATGTTACTCTTGTTATTAAAGGTCTCAATCTTGTACAATAATGTTACTCTTGTTATTAAATGTCTCAATCTTGTACAATAATGTTACTCTTGTTATTAAATGTCTCAATCTTGTACAATAATGTTACTCTTGTCCTTAAAGTACTCAATTTTGTACAATAATGTTACTCTTGTCTCTGAAAGACTCAGTTTTGTAAAATAATATTACTATTGTGTTTAAAAAGCTCAATCTTAAAAAAAAATCTTACTATTGTCTAAAAAACATCTAAATATTGTTTTTAAAAAACCCATAATGTTACTCTTGTCTTAAAAAACAACTAATATTGTAAAAAAAAAACCCCATAATGTTATTCTTGCTTCTGAAGATTTAATCTTGTAATATAATGTTTTCTTGACTTTTAAAAAAACACCCCAATATTATTCTTGTCTGTAAAAGAGTGAACCTTCTAACACAATGTTAACCGTGTCTCCAACAGACTCAATATTCCACTGTCACATTTCACAGAAAAAATTATATTATTTATTGAATCGAGCTCATGGCGTTTCGGACAAACTCATATATGTTCAGTCGTCCCTCGCAGAAGTCCGAGACTATGTATAGCTGATGGTTCAGATGGCTCGTTAGTAATACCCACTCTTTAATCGGACCTCAAGATTTATTTGTGCAACGTTTGATTTCAAATTTCTTCAACTAGTAAATTGATCGATAGGACCATTATCATAGCACAATGAATAACCATGTGGTACACAGGATGAAGATCTCAGCGTTAGTGAAGGAACTCCGTAGCACTGGCGATGATCTCTCACGTAACTGTGATGATAGTGAAAATATGTAATAGTTGTTACTTTAATTGATATTATGAATTTTTGTTTGGAAAGTGACATTCCAGTCTAATGTCACCGATTCTTTTACGCACTAAATTTGAACACGAATCTATATTTATCGTCCCTCAATTAAAGAACTAGTAGAACTATGTCAAAGTGCTTTAAGACGGAGACCCTTAACACTTTAGCTGCTAAAGACGTATATATACGTTTTCCCCATTCACTTCTAAAGACGCATTAACACGTCTGTTATTATCTCCCCTCTGTGGGCTAAAGACGTATTAACACGTTATACATTACTACTGTCACTGCTATAGCGTACATTCACGTTTCTGACAAGAAACAAAAAGTATCTATTTTTAGATCCGTCTTCGGAAAGTATGTAGCAGCGAAAGGGTTAATATTTGTTTAATGTCTATTTATTGAGGCTGTGCTCTGAAAAACGTTTGTCTGTAGGGCTAGGCAATGGACGCCGTAAGAAATAACGGGTTGAGGTTCGAATCGTGTGTTTGGCAAGTTGTTTTTTGTGGAGAACTTTATTACTTGTTTACTATCTATTTATCTACCATATTCATTGGTTCTGGTGTTTCCCCTGGGATTCTTAAAACACATTATTTACTTGTTACAAAAATGCTTCAATCTACATATGAATCATATAGGCATGTATATTATATGTTAACATACATTAAGATCAGGAATCACTAGAAAATATATGGATGGTTTAACAAGGGATGTGAACCGAGTACTTCTGAAACGTGAGGCTAGCATAAAACCTCAAAAGAAGTTAATTACATGTTCCTTTACAGGACTTTGCGAATCAACCCCAGCTTTTAACGCTGTTTGTGAATTTTCTAGGCAGTATTACGTTCAGTAGTTTGCCATTGCTTTCTGAACCGGTGGTGCCATCGTCATTTTGTAAAAATCCACGCGAAACAATTTACAATCAAACTGTCCGCAGCGTGATTCGAATTCAGAACGTCGGGGTTAATAGACAGTCACTATCCCCTAAGCAACAGACGCCACCACAAAACCTCAACTCTACCAATATACCATAACTGCAGTATATTTATATTTATAAATGATCCCAAGCCTTTTCAGACTTTAGGCTATGAAGTACCCGTCTCTTCAGATTTCTAGAACCTTAGTATGGAGGAGGTAGGAGGGACAATGCCTTTCTTCACGTGTGGAACGTCCAGTGTTGAATTGAACCCACAACACTCTTTTGTGTCAGAGTCGATAGGCAAACGCTTATGCATTACGCTAATCTGTCCCACAACTGCAGTATGTCCGCTGTATATATATATATATCAACACCCTTCCTCGCGTTAGTTGCTTTTAATGCAAGCATATTAACTCTTTCTTTACTACAAACATCTGCAAGTTACGGACAGTAAATCCATGTAAGACTTTGGACGATGATGGAAGCACCTATCCACTAATACTTCATCAAAATATTCTAGATATTATTTATACCAAGCAAGAAAAATATAAGAACAAATAAAGAACCAAGACACGTCTGGCTATTCCTGTTATCGGTTTATCCGGCAAGGAAAGAAATTAACCGTTGAGATAAGATAAAAGTGAATATTGAGATAAAGTTAATTTTCTTTCCTTGATGTGTCACATAAATATCAATCTCCGCGTGCCACTAGTGTCTAATCTCTATACGATGTTTATAGCTTTCTATCTTCGTATCTGATTTGTTGAAAACGTTTAACTTTATATAAAGAGGGACGCTTCTTATAACCTAGACTGCCACCGAGGATAAACCTCTTCCTGGTCTTAAACTTATGACTCACTACGCTACAGAAATACATAGACCACAAAATGAACACATATTATGATAAACAACCTAGAAAAACAAAAACAGGAGGACGAAAATAAAGATTAGAAACGAACACGTTCACAAATGAGAGCATAAATAAAATATAGAGATTATAGACTTACAAGTTAGTTGTAGACAAGAAAATACTTGCTAACAAAGAGCTGAGTTTTTGAAAATAATTGAAGATAAGGTTTTTGATGAATAGGATCTCCAGTGGCGTATCCTGGTATTTAATATAAGGAATGCTACAATCTGAGAATTTAATATTATGTTTATAATGTCGATGTTTATAGAATGACTTTCACATAGTGTATGTTCATTTTAATGTGAGATTATTATTATTATACAATACTTGTCAATATTATAATAGTTCTTCTTCTTCTTTTTCTTCATCTTTCAACTCCCAACGGAGCACAGGTCTTTAACAAACTTCTTTCAGCTCTTCCTCTCTCCTGCCATCCCTTCAAATTCTGTCCATTTTACATATTCTTTAAATATAAATCTCCAGCTCTCTTCTCCAGGTATGTCTAGGCCTTCCTATACTCCTCTTTCCCGGTGGGTTCGAAAACAGTGTCTATCTTGTATGCTTCCAGTCTGTCTTTTCAATGTGTGTCCTATCCATCGTCAGCGTCTCTTCGTAGCTGTTTCTCCACTGGTATCTGCTTAGTTCTTTCTCCACTTTTATCTGCTTAGTTTTTTCTTCACTGGTATCTGCTTAGTTCTTTCTCCACTGTTATCTGCTTAGTTCTTTCTTCACTGGTATCTGCTTAGTTTCTTCTTCACTGTTATCTGCTTAGTTTTTTCTTCACTGTTATCTGCTTAGTTTTTTCTCTGAGTTCCTCGTTTTATATAATATATATTATAATATTTGCTTAATATGAATACAAATTATTTGTTCAAATAGTAAAATGATTTATAGCTAGGACAAGTACATCAATCTTACACATCAAATACACTTATTGTTGGCTTATTGCAGTGGCGGCTCGTGATAATTTTTGTTGGTGGGGCCAGACATAAATTTTCGGAAAAATCATGGTTTCGGTTAGGATATATTTTAATGTGTAAAATAATAAATACACGTTACACCTTATTTTGGTGGGGCCCGGCTCCACTGGCCCTTAATGACGAGCCGCCACTGGCTTATTTGCCAGATTTGAGCACTTTATATAACTTTGTAATTGTATTTTAACTTCCGTCAGTCATTAAATCAGAAAATAAATCATCCAGTTGAAGTCTTGTTCCATTTCCTTTTCTGTTTAAATTAGACTCAAGCCACTCAAACAATCTTGACTTTGAGTGCAACAATAATAGCAGCTCTATGTATCCATTTCAAAGCTGGTAATGAACGTTCTACAAAGCTTGTAGATCGTGTAATAGGCAAAGTAAGTTCACTTAATTTGTACACTTTTGTTCAGTCTAAATTCGAAATAATTCAGTTTCAGTTTCAATCTTCTCTGCACTCCGGACATGGCCATAGGTGCTCCGATCTCCTTCGCAATATCTCCAACAGCGTCCAGCGACTGACCGTACCAGTTCGATTTTGATTGATGAGCCTACTCATATACATGTTATGCTGTTCTTTTACTACTTCAATCTACTTCAACTTCTTGCTACTCCAATCTTCAAACCCAACTCTTGCAATCTAGTATTTGACGTGGATTGGTTTAAATGAAAATCTTCTTTGCGGCCATACTCTATGAGGGCGTTCAAAATATCAGCTCTATCCATTGACTGACCCGCTGATATGTGTATTATTCTAAATAATTGTCTTTCATAAACTTCAGAAGTTGAAAAATATGCAAAGTTTGGATTTCCGAACTGATATAAATTATATTTAGTTTACTTTTAAGCCATTTGCTCTTTTGGCTAGCATTCATTTTAAAGATTGATTGATTGATTCATTTCACTTCAGTGAGTAACCATGTTTGCTCCGATCTCTTTCTTACACAGGAAAATCTCAGCTGCAGTGCATGAACTACGAAACACCCACGAGAGTCCCCGACCCAATATTGAAGATGGTGAAGATATTGTTTTGTATTTGTAATCTTTCCTAATGAATTTTGTCAGGGCAGCGGCTTTACAGCCTGATCTTCTCGATTTTGAAATGCCAAGTGCTCTTTTAGTGATCAGATTGAACACAGGATCAACGTTTTATCGTCCGTCTCCGATAGGACTAGGAACTATTTAAGTGATGCTATTTAAGATTAAGCACAGGCAGCAAACTGGCTAGTTCAGAACGAAAATCGTGGCATAGCATTTAAAGGACTCACCCACAGTAAACAAAAAGTCGATTTTCTAGGCACCACTTATAAGTAGAGTAGCTTGCCATTGCTTTCTAGTTCAGTATACATTGCAAAACAATCACCAGAGTGAAAGAGTTAGGATGGACGTGATAAAATGTGGTGAGACAATCTTAACTTCTCGGTGTTGAAGTGGTCAACATGTGGTGGGACAATCTTAACTTCTTGGTGTCGAAGTGGTCAACATGTGGTGGGACAATCTTAACTTCTCGGTGTCGAAGTGGTCAACATGTGGTGGGACAATCTTAACTTCTCGGTGGCGAAGTGGTCAACATGTGGTGGGACAATCTTAACTTCTTGGTGTCGAAGTGGTCAACATGTGGTGGGACAATCTTAACTTCTCGGTGGCGAAGTGGTCAACATGTGGTGGGACAATCTTAACTTCTCGGTGTTGAAGTGGTCAACATGTGGTGGGACAATCTTAACTTCTCGGTGGCGAAGTGGTCAACATGTGGTGGGACAATCTTAACTTCTCGGTGTCGAAGTGGTCAACATGTGGTGGGACAATTTTAACTTCTCGGTGTCGAAGTGGTCAACATGTTTATCGTGTTTTCAGAAGGTTGTAGGTTAGATAGAATCCGAACAGTCTCATTCTGTTCACGAGTGCATTGTTATCGGAGTTACCTAGGAAGGTTGCTGGAACTACAGAGTGTGTGCTTTGTACAATACTCTCTGCAGGTGGCGTATCATTTTATAGGTAGAGAGAACGAGCCATACGAAGAAACCCGGTGCAATAAAGGCAATCTTCAATTTTAAAACGTTCTAATCTTAACGTATTTCAGAGCTTATCAGGAAACGTTTCTTTGTAGTTGCCCAAGTTCTGGTGTGTTAGAAATTAAAAACATACTAGTTTTGTAAATGATTTATCTCTTGTTTGTGTTTGTATGACTTAGATTGTCTATAATTTTACAATGTAAACTTTAATAAAACTAGTACTCAATTGGAATCCGGGGAGAGGTGGGCGGGTCGGGGAGGGGCTACTTTTGTCTTGAATTTTGTATTATCGTTGATTTTTGTAAGTATTGCTAAATATTAGAGTTTTTCAATACACCATGACTGTCATTTTGTATATAATGTTTATAGGTTGCTAGGCACTTATTTTTAGAGCAGAAATTTGAATTAAAAGAAAATTATAGATAGGATAGGTTATGACATTATTTTTTTAAAGTGTCTAAAGACGAAAGAATGACTTCATTGCGCCAGGTTTTACCCCATATAGCTCGGTCTATATCCGAAGTAATGGCAATCCACTTGTAGAGAGTATTGTGAGAAGCACGAACTCCGTAGCTCCAGCAACAATCCTAGGGGTCTCTGGAAAAAATACACCGGTGAACAGAACAGCGTGGTCCGGATTCAAACCCACGACTTTTGGAAGGCAAAGGCTTAACCATTTAGCCACAGAGATCCTCCTATATTAGTTGCATATTGGTCAGTCTTCAGACTTAGTACGGGACACTGCACAGAGATCCTCCTATATTAGTTGCATATTGGTCAGTCTTCAAACTTAGAACGGGACACTGCACAGAGATCCTCCTATATTAGTTGCATATTGGTCAGTCTTCAAACTTAGAACGGGACACTGCACAGAGGTCCTCCTATATTAGTTGATATTGGTCAGTCTTCAGACTTAGTACGGGACACTGCACAGAGATCCTCCTATATTAGTTGCATATTGGTCAGTCTTCAGACTTAGTACGGGACACTGCACAGAGATCCTCCTATATTAGTTGCATATTGGTCAGTCTTCAGACTTAGTACGGGACACTGCACAGAGATCCTCCTATATTAGTTGATATTGGTCAGTCTTCAGACTTAGAACGGGACACTGCACAGAGATCCTCCTATATTAGTTGCATATTGGTCAGTCTTCAAACTTAGAACGGGACACTGCACAGAGATCCTCCTATATTAGTTGCATATTGGTCAGTCTTCAGACTTAGTACGGGACACTGCACAGAGATCCTCCTATATTAGTTGATATTGGTCAGTCTTCAGACTTAGTACGGGACACTGCACAGAGATCCTCCTATATTAGTTGCATATTGGTCAGTCTTCAGACTTAGTACGGGACACTGCACAGAGATCCTCCTATATTAGTTGATATTGGTCAGTCTTCAAACTTAGAACGGGACACTGCACAGAGATCCTCCTATATTAGTTGATATTGGTCAGTCTTCAGACTTAGTACGGGACACTGCACAGAGATCCTCCTATATTAGTTGATATTGGTCAGTCTTCAGACTTAGTACGGGACACTGCACAGAGATCCTCCTATATTAGTTGCATATTGGTCAGTCTTCAGACTTAGTACGGGACACTGCACAGAGATCCTCCTATATTAGTTGATATTGGTCAGTCTTCAAACTTAGAACGGGACACTGCACAGAGATCCTCCTATATTAGTTGATATTGGTCAGTCTTCAAACTTAGAACGGGACACTGCACAGAGATCCTCCTATATTAGTTGATATTGGTCAGTCTTCAGACTTAGTACGGGACACTGCACAGAGATCCTCCTATATTAGTTGATATTGGTCAGTCTTCAGACTTAGAACGGGACACTGCACAGAGATCCTCCTATATTAGTTGATATTGGTCAGTCTTCAGACTTAGTACGGGACACTGCACAGAGATCCTCCTATATTAGTTGATATTGGTCAGTCTTCAGACTTAGAACGGGACACTGCACAGAGATCCTCCTATATTAGTTGCATATTGGTCAGTCTTCAGACTTAGAACGGGACACTGCAGTCTCAGAGCACACCTCCACAGAATGGTTCTCAAGGACTCGGCAGCCTGCACCTGTGGAGCACCAAAGCAGTACCCTGAGCACATCCTGCAAGACTGCCCTAGTCTGAGTAGTGAGAGATTGGAGATCTGGCCAACAGAAACAACACTACAAGATAAACTATGGGGAACCGGTGAAGACCTCAAGCGCACCGCCCTGTTTATGACACATACCGGAGTAGTCGCATAGCAAAAGTTGATCGCAGAAGAAGAAGAAGATCATATTGGTTATCATGTTGCATTTTGGGAAGTACTGTTTTAAGCTATGATTTATTTGACCAACGGAACGTGATGGGTGTTACCGTCAACTTCATATCAATGTCAAGTTGGTTTTTTTTTCTTCCGCTTCCAACTCAGACGAAGTTTCATCTCTGAAACTGATTTTTGCGTGAAAATCCGTTTTCCAATTTCTTACAATGGCAGCAGCGTGCACATTGTAAATTACTTTACACTGGCAGCCGTGTGCTGAATGTACTCGTAATTAGTCAAGCGTGGCACCAGATCATCGTGGGCTTACTCAGCACAACGAAACGGTCGCACACTTCATGAGGACTGCGGGCTTTTGAGACAACGACATCGAGCATGACTATGGAGATCACCGCTGCCTCCAGGGCTCTGTCATGGGTGGCTGAGCAACAGGTTACCCATACGATCATCATATCAGACTCGATGAGTATGTTTCAACTGATTGCATCTGGAAGTATGCGGGTGGAATGGGTGAACAGCATTCGGAGATCACATCTCAAGAAAATGACTTGGCTGTACACGCCTGGACATGCTGGAGTGCGGGGTAACGAGCGTGCTGACTCTCTTGCAAACAGTGCCCCGACTCAAGTGGGCAGAAGCATGGACAGAGCTGATACCATCAATGCGGTACGCTCTCAATTGTGTGACATGGGCGGGTCTCAGACACTGGAACGAGTTCGAGAATTAGGTGTTAAGTTTGGACATGCCAGACAGTGTCGTCTTCGTGGTGAGAGAGAAGATATAGTAATCAACTTCTCATGGGTACTGTGAGCAAATGGACTTTGGGATGGCTGCTGCAACGGAGGACAGAGCACGAATGGGAATGCCCAATGTGCCATGACGTCGATCGCATAACATAACATAACATAACTCACGTTATCGTCCTGAGTAAGACCAGGGACTCGAACAAATGCCGGACAGTAGGTTCGAACCCGAGCTATGAGGCGTCTCACAGCTAGCAGGCCGAGCTACTATCAACTACTCTAGGCAGTCCCCCCAATGCGAAGTAAATGCACTAACCACTAGACTTTCGTGACTATCAAATTTTACTTTTGTTGTTCCCTAATTACATTAAATATAAACAATTGAGTTTAAATTTGCTTAAAACTTAACCCACACATATATACACCCACACTATTATATTATATATTCTCCACAATAGTAAATAAACTAGCATGTGCAATTCTTTAAGTATAAAATAAAACTCTTGCGCTGAATAGTCTAATTAAGTGCGGTTTTGATTGCGCACACATCAGATATTATTAGGTTTTCGTTAGCCATATGACATCACTGTATCTCGTCCTCCCCATTCTCTCTCCCTCTTTCTCTCTATGATGAATTTAGAAAAGGAATTGTGTGCTAGGTTCTCATCGCACGCAAGTAACTACCTGCCTCCTCCTGTTTCGGTATAAGTCTTGTATTAATTTTCTCGCTTACATCAACAATAAAACATCATAAGTTATTTATGCAATATTATCGACATTGGTTAAACAATTTAAAAAAATGTGAAATAATGTTTTTAATTAATAAAAAAACGCACATAAAATACTATTTAAAATATAATTTACGTGCTATGTAAGTGCAGCACACATAGAATATACGCCCCTGTTGGTGTCCTATATTATAATATGGACTACAATTCCCCAAAGAAATGTTGCAATCAATTTTTATAGCCACGATAAAAATAGTATTAAGATTCTAAAATATCAATAATATAGAGACAAATATCGTTTATAGTCAAATAAACCAAATCTTTAACGATGAACAATCATACTTGTGACCAGAAACTCGAGGACAAGAAAGACACATAAAATAGCATAGATTTATGAAATAGACAGTACATAAATATGTACAGAGACATATACATAAATATGATTGATGAGAAATATCGATTTTGTTAGATAAGATTACATTTTTAACATCGATTAACGAAGAGTTTTGCTTGAGATCTTCTTCTTCTCGTTTGCCAGCTATGAATTCAGGCTTAGTCAGTACGTCCAGCATGGTGCTTCTGGCTGGATTTTGCGTGAAGGCTTCCTTTCCATATCAGTGTCCCTCGCCATTCAGGCGAGCCTTCTTCAACTTCAGAGGTTGCTTGAGATCGATATCAAGATATCATCATCACCATGTAGCATGTATCGTCGTTCATCTAAAAAAAACACGCTAGAAATGGCCGTCAGAATGAGATACGGAGATGTGCAATCAGCAAACATCAAGCGGGAAGATTGATTGATAGGACCATCATCATTGCACTTCGGTTGTGTAACCATGCAAGCTCCGATCTCTTTCTTACTCAGGAAGATCTCAGCGGCATTGTACAAACTCTATAGCACCGGTGAGTGTTCACATCAGAAAGAGATGGTAACTACGATCAGATAACTTGATGAAGAAATAAAACCAGTTAAAGTATGTTTAAATGGCTGACGTCACAAAACCATCAATAAAGAATTGTTTATAAGTGGTTATGCTAGAGCGAATGAAGAACAATAAGAAGATGTCTATCAATAGAATAGCTTCTTATAACAACTGTCCATATAAGAATATCAGCACACTCTAAGTCAGTGCTGTCCGGCGCAGCAGCAGCGAGCGCCATGGCGCCCATCTTATACATTTTTGGCGTCATATTTCGCTCCTTCGGCATGAACGTTAACTACAATTTCAATTTTAAAAAAGTAAAGACGCAAAGACAAATATTTTTGTAAGTACAATTTTTTGTTTAATGAAACAAAACAAACAATTGTTTGGTCAAGATAAAGTTTCATCCTTTGTTAATTTTATTATTGTTACTATAAATATGAATGTATTATTTTTATTATTAGATTGAGCATTCTAAATAATAAGTCTCAGTAATTAGATTTGAAAATACATAATAATAAGTCTCAGTAACTAGATTTGAAAATACACAGGGAAAAGACCAAGGTCATGAGAATAAATGCAATAAATGTAAACCAGATTATGTTGGAGGAAACAGCTCTACAAGATGTAGAATCATACATATACCTTGGTAGCAACATAAACATAGAAGGAGGAACAAACAAAGATGTCAAGATAAGAATACAAAAAGCAAGGGGAAGCTTTATTGCATTGATTAAAATATGGAAATCAAAGGAGGTAAAACCAAACACAAAGCTGAGAATCTTTCAATCAAATGTGAAGTCAGTGCTGTTCTATGACTGGGAAACATGGAGGACAACAAATGTGAAGTCAGTGCTGTTCTATGACTGGGAAACATGGAGGACAACAAATGTGAAGTCAGTGCTGTTCTATGGCTCGGAAACATGGAGGACAGCAAATGTGAAGTCAGTGCTGTTCTATGGCTCGGAAACATGGAGGACAACAAATGTGAAGTCAGTGCTGTTCTATGGCTCGGAAACATGGAGGACAGTAAATGTGAAGTCAGTGCTGTTCTATGGCTGGGAAACATGGAGGACAACAAATGTGAAGTCAGTGATGTTCTATGGCTCGGAAACATGGAGGACAGCAAATGTGAAGTCAGTGCTGTTCTATGGCTCGGAAACATGGAGGACAACAAATGTGAAGTCAGTGCTGTTCTATGGCTCGGAAACATGGAGGACAACAAATGTGAAGTCAGTGCTGTTCTATGGCTCGGAAACATGGAGGACAACAAATGTGAAGTCAGTCCTGTTCTATGTCTCGGAAACATGGAGGACAACAAATGTGAAGTCAGTGCTGTTCTATGGCTCGGAAACATGGAGGACAACAAATGTGAAGTCAGTGCTGTTCTATAGCTCGGAAACATGGAGGACAACAAATGTGAAGTCAGTGATGTTCTATGGCTCGGAAACATGGAGGACAGCAAATGTGAAGTCAGTGATGTTCTATGGCTCGGAAACATGGAGGACAGCAAATGTGAAGACAGTGATGTTCTATAGCTCGGAAACATGGAGGACAACAAAAGAAACTACCAGAAAACTACAGACCTTCATATATGGATGTTTACGTGGAATAGATGGACTGAGATGGTATGATAAGATTACAGACGAGAAACTCAGAGATAGAACGAAGCAGATACCAGTTGAAAAAGAAAAAGAGCGCTGACGATGGATAGGACACACATTGAGAAGATCGACCGGAAGCATTGCAAGACAGGCAATGTTTTGGAACCCACAGGCAAAGAGGAGTAGGGGAAGGCCTAGACATACCTGAAGAATAGAGTTGGAGATTGATATGAAAATGATAGGTAAAACATGAAAATCATTTGAAGGGATGGCAGGAGGGAGGAAGAGCTAAAAGAAGTTTGTTGAAGACCTGTGCTCCATTGGGAGTTGAAAGGTGAAGAAGAAAATTATTATTATTATTATTATTAAAACATTTGACATACTGCGACCGCGTCTATCAATCGAACCATTAGTCGGATTCTCCCCAATATATCTAAACATTAAACATCTCTTCTCTAAGTGGTTCGTGTACATATTAATTCACATAATTAAATATTCTGCTTCAAATCCCATGCTTTCTAGAACAGGGTTAAAGTATCGCCAAGCTCACGTTTGCCAATAATGACCCCTAGACAGACACATACACACCGGCACACAAGCCATCTATTTATTTATATACATATATCAGCTCTCGTCAACGCCTCTGGCTGTATAAATCCAAAACAACTTTCTATCAAGAACTTTCTAGAGCGCATTTGTTTGTTCTTTTGTCTTAGTTTCTGCAGCCATTTTGAATAGAAAGTGCATCCAACGTTGGCTTATTACCCTTAAGCTAGTTAGCTCTTGATTTCCTTATACGTTCAAACACGACAGAAGACAGAAGTGCTATTATTTACGTCATATATCTTTGTAATAGATTCCAGGAAAGCCCGTAGGATATATAAACACTACATAAATTAACTGTCATTCTACAACACCCATCCACAATTTTTCAGAATTGAGTTATAGTTTTTTTTTTAAAACTTTATTTTTTCATAATTTCTGCACACATTTGTACAAGATAACTCTATACGCAGACAGTGAGATGTATAATCTTTCTGTATGCAGGCACTCAGATGTGTAGACTAAGTCTGTGTAGGCACTCAAATGTGTAGACTAAGTCTGTGTAGGCACTCAAATGTGTAGATTAAGTCTGTGTAGCCACTCAGATGTGTAGACTAATCTGTGTAGCCACTCAGATGTGTAGACTAAATCTGTGTAGGCACTCAAATGTGTAGATTAAGTCTGTGTAGCCACTCAGATGTGTAGACTAAGTCTGCATTCAAGCACTCTGCTGACGTGTAGGCTAAGTCTGTGCAGACACTCAGATGTATAGACTAAATCTGTGCAATGCACTCATATGTGTAGACTAATGTTTACGTTTGTGTCTGTTGAGTCTGCAGTGTTCGGTACTAAACTAATTTAGTGTGTACGTGATGAAGTGAAGACTATTTTACTGACATCTTTGGTATTTGAGCGACATTGACAGACAAATCTTGCACTCTGTGGCGTTCAGACAACTTTTCCATTCGAGATGTTCTCATTGCAACACTATGTCTATGATCAGCACTCTCTCGCTGTGTCTTCTTCTTCTTCTTCTTCGCGTTCGTTCTTTACGACCAATTTTAATCACTCTTTGTGATATGTCTGATCTTTCCCAAGAACGTGTATACGTTGCACTTTGGTTTGGTAGGGCCCTAAACGCATCTTCTTCTTGCATCGTTTTCAGTCATCGACATGTATCCTTCTAAAGTAGTTAGTGATCAATTGGAGCCTGTGCACATCCAACGTGTTATATAACGTTAGACTTCATATTTTTAAATATGATTTGTGCAATCATTATCTGTAGTTAACCCCTTCATCCTGCTGAGCCGATACACTGGCTTGGTGTATTTTTTAAGATGCCGGAAAGCCAGTGTACGGACTAATTTAATACACATTCCCCAAAAAGGTTACGTCCGGAGTTAAAATAAATTACGGAGTGAAAGGGTTCAATTAGAAATATGTCTGATCAACCCCTAGTAACAACTGTTATAAGAGAAAGAAGAATGAGATATATTGGGAATACTCTGTAAAGAAATAAGGAAAGAATCACAAAGCATGCACTGAAGTGGGAAACAAAGGGCTCAAGAAAGACCTGAAATCAGTGGCGGCTCGTGATCATTTTTGTTGGTTAGGTCTGATGAAAATATTCGGAAAAATCATGGTTTTGGGTTAGATTATATTAAAGGGGTGGCGTCTGTGGTCTAGGGGATAGTGACTCGGTCTACTAACCCCGACGTTCTGAGTTCGAATCACGCTGCGGACAGTTTGGTTGCAAATTGTTTCGCGTGGATTCTTACAAACAGGACGATGACACCACCCGTTCAGAAAGCAATGGCAAACTACTGAACGTAATAATACCTAGAAAAATCACAAACTGAGTTAAAAGCTGGGGTTTATTCGCAAAGTCCTGTAAAGGATATGCAATTAACTTTTATATTATAGTAGCTATCATTATTTATCTAATCCGGGAAGTTAATCGCCTTTCCATCAATATACATCTGTGTGCGACAATGTACGCATAGACAAGTTGACGAGTTGGTACCTACATATTCTAGTAAAGGGTATATGAACAAGTACTTATGAACAAATAATTTATAAAATAATTAAAACACCTTACACATTATTTTTGGTAGGGCCCGGACCCACTAACACTTAATGACAAGCCGCCACTGCCTGAAACGAATTTCACGGACAGAGGCGAGAATATCGCACTCAATTCATTAGAATAGAGGTTGAAAGAGTTGGCCATGACAGAACGTTATGGAGAAATTACTTGCAGGCAATATGTAATATCACTTTGCAAAAACCTGATGGAAATATAACAAGAAGGGTCCTTGCCGGGAACCCTTGGAATACATGGAGACGAGATTTGGATTCAGAGATGAACAATATAAAGAAGAGCTGGAGGAGCTGCAGGAGATAGCTAGAGATAGGAAGACTTGGCATGAGTTGGTTGAGGGTCCCAGTACAGGTTAAAAAGGCAAAGAGAGAGAGAGAGAGAATATGTAATATATAACGGTACGAGAGAAATATAATAATAAGAATAAACCATTATCTGTATGCGGTAAAATTAGCATATCTTTTCAATTATTATGCATAAATTAATGCTGTAGGATGGGAACCTACATAGGCCTGATGCGAAGTGTGTGTGTCATCAGTCACAGGAACCATAAGGAATGCACGCCTTTGGATATCTACTTAGAGAGCCTGAACTAAACAATTCTACTGTAGTACCATGAAGTTAGACTAAACTAACAAAAAACTAACAACAACTAATGCCTAAGTCTCCTTTTATTCAGGTCAGTTGGTTATCATAATTTGAGTATCATCTACACGTGTCATATTTCCTTCCTGGTCGCATATATCTTAATAGAATGTGTTATAGCTGCTAGATAGTTTGTATCATCTATTTGTTTCATATTTCCTTCCTGGCCACATATATCTGAATACAATTTGTTATAGTTGTAATGTAAAAAAGTAAGTAAGTAAAGAAACCCTTTTATACCTCGTGGTATATAGGTCAATACAGTGTTAGTCCTGTATTTTTCATTGACCGTCGGCACACGATGGGTGATGTGGTCAGCATCACGCCGGCCGCCTTTACTTTCCCAGAACATGTCTGGTACCCAGTTGAGGCTGGGTCGACCTGAGCCGTCGCGGTCGGGAAAAATTACACGCGCACTGCGGGAACTGAACCCAGACCACCAGCCTTGAGAAGCGAGTTTACTAACAACTACGCTACCGCGGCTCTCATAGCTGTAATGTGGTAACTCAAAATTATCATAGAACAGTTTAGCGAATGGCAAACACCTTTCTATATGGACTTTGCAGACTCTGTAATGCATTTGGCAGTAGAGGTTGCACACCAATATAGAAAATACTGATGTAAGGGAAGACTACAGTCAAACTATACCTCTGAAGCCGGAGAAGGCTCGCCTCAATGGCGAGTGACGCTGATGATGTGGAAAGCAATCCTTCAGGCAAAAATCAGTCAGAAGCACCATACTGGAGCCATGACTACGCCTGAATTCATAGTGGACGAACGAGAAGAAGAAGAGAAACTATGAAACAATGGCGAAACTGTTGTAGTCTTTCATATAGTTCTTCACTGTTGTAGTCTTTCATATAGTTCTTCACTGTTGTAGTCTTTCATATAGTTCCTCACTGTTGTAGTCTTTCATATAGTTCTTCACTGTTGTAGTCTTTCATATAGTTCTTCACTGTTGTAGTCTTTCATATAGTTCTTCACTGTTGTAGTCTTTCATATAGTTCTTCACTGTTGTAGTCTTTCATATAGTTCTTCACTGTTGTAGTCTTTCATATAGTTCTTCACTGTTGTAGTCTTTCATATAGTTCTTCACTGTTGTAGTCTTTCATATAGTTCTTCACTGTTGTAGTCTGTCATATAGCTCTTCACTGTTGTAGTCTTTCATATAGTTCTTCACTGTTGTAGTCTTTCATATAGTTCTTCACTGTTGTAGTCTTTCATATAGTTCTTCACTGTTGTAGTCTTTCATATAGTTCTTCACTGTTGTAGTCTTTCATATAGTTCTTCACTGTTGTAGTCTTTCATATAGTTCTTCACTGTTGTAGTCTTTCATATAGTTCTTCACTGTTGTAGTCTTTCATATAGTTCTTCACTGTTGTAGTCTTTCATATAGTTCTTTGCTGTTGTAGTCTGTCATATAGTTTTTCACTGTTGTAGTCTGTCATATAGTTCTTCACTGTTGTAGTCTGTCATATAGTTCTTCACTGTTGTAGTCTGTCATATAGTTCTTCACTGTTGTAGTCTGTCATATAGTTCTTCACTGTTGTAGTCTGTCATATAGTTCTTCACTGTTGTAGTCTGTCATATAGTTCTTCACTGTTGTAGTCTGTCATATAGTTCTTCACTGTTGTAGTCTTTCATATAGTTCTTCACTGTTGTAGTCTGTCATATAGTTCTTCACTGTTGTAGTCTGTCATATAGTTCCTCACTGTTGTAGTCTGTCATATAGTTCTTCACTGTTGTAGTCTGTCATATAGTTCCTCACTGTTGTAGTCTTTCATATAGTTCTTCACTGTTGTAGTCTTTCATATAGTTCTTCACTGTTGTAGTCTTTCATATAGTTCTTCACTGTTGTAGTCTGTCATATAGTTCTTCGCTGCTGTAGTCTGTCATATAGTTCCTCACTGCTGTAGTCTGTCATATAGTTTCTCACTGTTGTAGTCTGTCATATAGTTCCTCGCTGTTGTAGTCTGTCATATAGTTTCTCGCTGTTGTAGTCTGTCATATAGTTCCTCACTGTTGTAGTCTGTCATATAGTTCCTCGCTGTTGTAGTCTGTCATATAGTTCCTCACTGTTGTAGTCTGTCATATAGTTCCTCACTGTTGTAGTCTGTCATATAGTTCCTCGCTGTTGTAATCTGTCATATAGTTCCTCACTGTTGTAGTCTGTCATATAGTTCCTCGCTGTTGTAGTCTGTCATATAGTTCCTCACTGTTGTAGTCTGTCATATAGTTCCTCGCTGTTGTAATCTGTCATATAGTTCCTCACTGTTGTAGTCTGTCATATATTTCTTCACTGTTGTAGTCTGTCATATAGTTCCTCACTGTTGTAGTCTGTCATATAGTTTCTCACTGTTGTAGTCTGTCATATAGTTCCTCACTGTTGTAGTCTGTCATATAGTTTCTCACTGCTGTAGTCTGTCATATAGTTCCTCACTGTTGTAGTCTGTCATATAGTTCCTCGCTGTTGTAGTCTGTCATATAGTTCCTCACTGTTGTAGTCTTTCATATATTTCCTCGCTGTTGTAGTCTGTCATATAGTTCCTCACTGTTGTAGTCTGTCATATAGTTCCTCACTGCTGTAGTCTGTCATATAGTTCCTCACTGTTGTAGTCTGTCATATAGTTCCTCGCTGTTGTAGTCTGTCATATAGTTCCTCACTGTTGTAGTCTGTCATATATTTCCTCGCTGTTGTAGTCTGTCATATAGTTCCTCACTGTTGTAGTCTGTCATATAGTTCTTCGCTGCTGTAGTCTGTCATATAGTTCCTCACTGTTGTAGTCTGTCATATAGTTCCTCGCTGTTGTAGTCTGTCATATAGTTCCTCACTGTTGTAGTCTGTCATATATTTCCTCGCTGTTGTAGTCTGTCATATAGTTCCTCACTGTTGTAGTCTGTCATATAGTTCCTCACTGCTGTAGTCTGTCATATAGTTCCTCACTGTTGTAGTCTGTCATATAGTTCCTCACTGTTGTAGTCTGATGTTTGAAATTACATATGAAAAAATTCAAGAATAAATAGCGTTGTTTGAGTTTTAGTGGCACCATTTTGTCATTATGCGTCCATTATCCACAAACGATATTTTCTAACTCAGTTTAGGTGGATAAAAATCCCACTCTGGTGCTTGATTTTGCGTTTATGACTACACGTTCCTCTTTGTAACATGTATTCTTCCTTTTCTTATTGTATCTTTACCACGACAAATATTATCTCTACATTTATACTACTATTTGCTTCTAATTTTTCAATGTTTTCTTTGTGGTACAAAGTCCTTACATTCCATGTTTCTATTTTCTACTTCTCCTTACCGATTTCAGGTAGGATGTCTCAGGTTGCGACCTTTCGATAGGGTTTTGGCGCAGTGGGAATTGTGTATTTTTATTCTGGCAAGAAATATGTATCTTCAATGCTGCTATTTACAGCAGGTACTTGCCTATTTGTGCTACCAGGGCTAAATTCGGACACTTACGGTAAATAAAAGAAAGAGGATTGCAACAACAGAGATAAAAATGCGTGCGGAAAATAGTGGGAGTAACAAGGAGATAGAAGGTCAAAAACGAGAGACTATTAGAGACTTGGTCGAAACTTTTCCATTGCTAGAATATATTAAGAAACAAATCAAATGGTTCAGCCATGTTAACACGATTACCCATATAACAGTACCACCACAGCGTGCACTAATATTCAGATACAATGAATTCAATGCCAAAGATTGACCACACAAAATTAGAGGCGATAGGAAACACCATATACGAGATCAAATCAGACCCCTTTAGTCAACTAACAAAATGTTCGTCCCTACCAATTTTTCGACAAGACATCTCACTAACCACAATATGAAACAGGGATACATTTATTCCCAAGATTCTTTTGGTTCTATAATCTGTGTGTAATTCTTCGTAGAGTACGGCAGGTGAATTTATGAAATAGTTCTTTTAACTCGGCACATTTATATATAAAAAAGTGTGCTGGTGTGCTTAATCAGAGCCAACTATAAACTGATGGCCCTTCGGACTCAAGTAAAATTATGGGAAATCAGACCCCAACTACACCACGTGACCTCGCATTCCAGTATTGGTGTATATAGACGAATTCATTTTAAAACCAACACAAAATGCTAACTCAAAGTTATATTATGCAACAAGTTAAGTTTAACAATAAGGAATATCAATATTATGAATATTTTTCATCAATTTTTTTTTTCGATCCAGAAGCACTTGAGCTGAAAGCTCTTAGGCTCGGTGCCATGGACATCGTAACCCTTCGGTTCGGTGCCACGAACACCGTAAATCTGGAGAACCTGTGGTTTTTCTGCCAGTCCGCGGAATTGAACCCGCACTCACAGAGGACTTGTCACCCGTAGTCCAACGCCCTACGAACACGCTGGGCAGGCGAATAGACTCACAGAATTGAGTAAAATTGCAAAAAGATTGCAGTGTTCTATCAAACCTCTATATGTTCCGGCCCCCTTTTCTGATCTAGGTCAGGGAACACCCAGTCAGTTGTCTGACCTAGTTATCTAGAGTTAGCTTTGGCTTAACATAAGAAATGCGCAGTAGATTTTCTTAGAATACCTTCATTGTAAAATTTTATTCTAAAAAAAAAAAAAAAGCGTCAAACCAAAGGTTTTATTGTTCGAATACTCAGAGTAAAGATGAATTCCTTAATTCCCCACTAAGTTGGAGTCTTGCTTTCGTTTCTGAGCACTGTTTAATCGAGTTAATGTGTATTCTCTGAGACAATACTACCACTGTTGCTAGACTGTACTCGTGTGTACATCCCTATTTTTGTTACAAGAAAATTTGTTGCGAAAGGTTAGGTAACATGACTGGAAAAACTGAATAGCTAATCTTATTTTTCGAACGTCCCATATCGACCACTTGTTAACCACTCTTTGTGATTTGTATGTGATCCGAACCTAAGAGCGATTGTACGCTGTGCCAGCTATGCGCCGACAAGTAGGCCAGTATATCCGATTTCTGCAACGATTTTTATTCACTAGTGTAGCTTTCCTAGACCCCTATTTAGTTGCCTCTAACGACATGCCTTGTAGGTCACAGTGTTCCTATTCTTTGCTCCCCTTACGAGCCTCGGCAACACACGGGCAAATAAAACCCAAGTAAAGCAAACTAGGTTGTAATTAAATAAAACGTGCATAATAATTTATCTATCTATATCAGTCATCACCATCATCAAGTTGCATGTCGCATGCAGAACGTCGCTTTCATTACACCCTGTATGAAAAACTATCCGTTTCTAGCCAGTTCTCCCACCTCTTCTGGAAGGATCAAGGTTTCTTTGATGCCTTGCTGCCACATTCGTCTTTATCTATATCCGTGAATGCCTGATAAACGCATCCCAAAACAGGATGTATGGCGAACTTGAGAGAAAAAGTACGCAAGTTAGTCGACAGACAAAACTCTTAAATTGTCCATAAAATGCTTAAATTTAGACACCCCTGTGCTAGGATCATTTGCTCAAGATCGACACAGGTGGGACTGCAATAACACAAGAAGAATTTGCATAGTTGAGAATCGTAGTACTGTTATGGAACAGAGTCAACGAGCCGCGCGAAAAGAGAAAACACACAACACACATGGTCAAACCTGTCTTAATTTTCCACAAAAGTCAGATACATGTTTAAATTACAAAACGACATTTGACTTATTCATATAATGCAAACATTAATTTGATTGAGCAACTTTAATTTGTTTAAATTTTCATTGTCTGACCCTTGATAAAGACCTCTTCGTAGAAACATGAACTCTGTTTTTCTATTGAACAGATGAAATACAACTTTAAACAATTTCTAGGTTTTTCCTGTTTTGCATTCGATAGTTGATATATTATCAGTTTTTTATTCAAAATAGATGAGACTGCAGTAAAACTATTTGATTGGCAAAACACGTAATCACAAAGTACTGTAGTTTTACAAATTACAAAATCAATGACAAAATACAGCAACGTTTCGACCAACAAGACCTTTATCAAGCAAACGAACAACGTGCAGGATTTTCATTGTTTCTCTTCCGTTCTATTTCTAGTTTTTATGTGTGTTTTTGTGTTACATTTATTTCGTTATTCGTTTTTATTCCCAGATTTTCATTAGAAACGTTTGTTTTTGGTCGTCCATTTGTTGTTTTTTTTAAATGTGTCACCCCTGTTGTTCGTTTGCTTGATAAAGGCCTTGTTGGTCGAAACGCTGCTGTATTTTGTCATTGTTTTTGTAATTTGTAAAACTACAGTACTTTGTGATTACGTATCAGTTTTTTACATTCTTCATTGTATTTAATTGTTTGCATTTTCTACGCAGTGCCCTTTTATTGGTGTGAATTACTGAAGAAATATATATGCACATTTGACCAAGCTTTGAAAAAACAAGAACAATATTGTAAACAAGTAAATATACAAATGGTTGACATTTAAGAAACTGATTACCGATATATTTGTAATTTTACTGCAACTATTCGCCGTATTTTCATATAGTTTAGAATTATAATAGTTACATTTGTTGTTTATTTATATTTCGTTGTTAGTCACATATTTTCATTTTAGGACAGTTATAGGTGCATTATCTGACTGTATAAGTTACGTTTGATGTATAGGAAGTTTGAATTTCTTCTCTTCTGTTGTATTCTTTGTTTGATAAAGGTCTTTTGGTTGAAAAGTTACTGTATATTGTTTTTGAACTTTGTAAAACTAGAGTACTTTGTTTTTACGTGTTTTGCTGAAGACACGAGTATTTACGAGTACTCGTATTGCAAGTATTATAAGAAAAATTGTGAAAACGTAATAGTTAACTAAAATGAAGAAAATAATAACCATACAATATTAGGAAAGCATAACTAGGGAATGCTAACCCGAAACAAATGCTTGCAGAAAACGGATGCACCAGGCCGTCAGGCGCATAACATGGTGCAACGACCCCTCACAATGAGGAATGGGATAACGGATTCTACGGTCGCCAATCTGCCTCGGAGATTTAGCCACGCAGTAAGAATGTCAGACCTACCATAACGAGGGTGGCCAAAACTTACTGCGGGAAGAGGTCGACACAAACGGGAAGCAGAAATCATAGGAATTATATCCTACAGAACTGCCCCCAGTATGCAAATTTGAGAAGAAAGAGGTGGCCCACTAACACTAGCGTCCAAGACAAACTGTATGGCGTGGCTGATAATCTGAGGCAGATGGCTGCCTTTATTAGAAAATCCGAAATCCCAATCTAGTGAGAAAGCAGAAGAAGAAAGCATAACTGTTTACAAAAATTAAGAAAGGATGCAGGAAATTCATAAGTGGAAAATATGGTAAAATTTCAGAGTCGGCACTACATTTGTGTGTATGAGGTTAACAAGTTTAAATTGTAAAAGATGTTTCTCTATAACCAAGAACTACACAAGTAAATGCACGCTTATTTCGGTGTTGGCTTCCTGCAAGAAGGAGCAGAAAAGAATAGTATACGAAGATAAAGACATAAAATTATAAATTTCTGAGTAAAATCTACTCTCAGATACAGGAAACATTGTAGACAATCTCGTGTATTGTCCATTTCTCTTGAATTGTCAACATTGTTCCTCTATGCTTTTACACAGATTACTAGACAATTGCTTCCATTCAATTTACATGACCAATAAAAACATTAGCCCGTGACGGAATACAGGCAAAATGTCTGTTCTTATCTTTGAGAGTGCGTAGAAATTGATGTTTTCGTTCGCTTTCTTACCAAATCTTGTATTTATTTTATTTCTCTTACGGATATTAACTTGAGTGACTTTGTTGTTGACTTGATTCTGATGTCAGTGTTGTTTCTATTTTGAAAAGTTCACTGTTGGAAATAACTGTTTTTTTTAAAATTTGTTTTCTCTCTTGATATGCCATTTTGTTTTCTTGATGGCATGACTTTGATGAGAGCCACACACAGTGTCAACGGATGTCTTCAGTAGATTCTCAGACTAAGATGGTATGGCATAGCAGCAAACACAGATCTGTGGATAAGAACCGGGCAGGAACCCATGATGACCCAAGTTAAGAGGAGAAAATGGCGATGAGTCAGGCAAACCCTACGGAAGACACAGTCCAGTATCACTAGACAAGCACTTGAGTGGAACCCCCAACTAAAAGGAAAAAGAGGACTCCCTAAAAAGACCTGGAGACGACGTCATTTTGAGGAACTGAAGAGTGCTCAATTGTCCTGGGAGACCATAAAGAAAACATCTAAAGACAGAGAAGAGTGGCGAACAACTGGCACTAAGCTCCACAAAGAGCGGAGAGAAATAACAAATAACACACACAAATCACCGAGGCGGTGAAAAAAACGCTGTATGAAATGCACACAAAAGTGGACATCAGAAATAACAGAGGTGGTGAAAAACACTATTTATGAAGCCCGTTCTAGAAATCTCTTCTTTTTCTGACACTGTGAGGCAGAACAAAATTAGAGATAAGAAGAAAATAAGAAAGAGGCTGAGAGCCGCAATAGCGTAGTGGTTAGTGTACATGCTGTCTAACAGGATTCAATTCCAGAACAGTAGAGAGATTTGTCGGATTGTACGGCTCTCATGACGACCCAGTCTCAAGTGGGTACCAAAGCAATACTGAGAAGTAAAGGCAGCAGCGTACCTTTCATGTGATTGATTGATAGGACCATCATCATTGCACTTCGGCGAGTAACCATGTGTGCTCCGATCTCTTTCTTACACAGGACGATCTCAGTTGCAGTGCACGAACTCCGTAGCACCGGCGAGGGTCACCGATTTAATATTTTACGACGGCGAAGATATTTCTGTTGGAATTTTATTTGAAAATTTTCTATTGAATTTTGCCTAGACAGCGGCTTTCCAGCCTGCTCTTCTCGATTTTGAACTGGTTCTTTTACTTGCTCAAATTGAACACAGGACTCACATTTTATCGTCCGTCTCCGTTAGGACTAGGAACGCGATCTCACCTACACTAAGATCATGGATCTCGAGAAAAATATCCAGATGGCTCCACGAGGAAGCGAACCTGGTACATCTGGCACGAGAGACGAGCACCTAACATCTACACTATAAGGTTTTCTGTTTGACTGTTGGTTTGTTGTATACCTCCCGGTCTCCAACATCTACGCTATAAGGTTTTCTGTTTGACTGTTGGTTTGTTGTATACCTCCCGGACTCCAACATCTACGCTATAAGGTTTTCTATTTAACTGTTGGTTTGTTGTATACCTCCCGGACTCCAACATCTACGCTATAAGGTTTTCTGTTTGACTGTTGGTTTGTTGTATACCTCCCGGACTCCAACATCTACACTATAAGGTTTTCTGTTTGACTGTTGGTTTGTTGTATACCTCCCGGTCTCCAACATCTACACTATAAGGTTTTCTGTTTGACTGTTGGTTTGTTGCATACCTCCCGGACTCCAACATCTACGCTATAAGGTTTTCTGTTTGACTGTTGGTTTGTTGTATACCTCCCGGACTCCAACATCTACACTATAAGGTTTTCTATTTGACTGTTGGTTTGTTGTATACCTCCCGGTCTCCAACATCTACGCTATAAGGTTTTCTGTTTGACTGTTGGTTTGTTGTATACCTCCCGGACTCCAACATCTACGCTATAAGGTTTTCTGTTTGACTGTTGGTTTGTTGTATACCTCCCGGTCTCCAACATCTACGCTATAAGGTTTTCTATTTGACTGTTGGTTTGTTGTAGATCTCCCGGACTCCAACATCTACGCTATAAGGTTTTCTGTTTGACTGTTGGTTTGTTGTATACCTCCCGGACTCCAACATCTACGCTATAAGGTTTTCTGTTTGACTGTTGGTTTGTTGTATACCTCCCGGAATCCAACATCTACGCTATAAGGTTTTCTGTTTGACTGTTGGTTTGTTGTATACCTCCCGGACTCCAACATCTACGCTATAAGGTTTTCTGTTTGACTGTTGGTTTGTTGTATACCTCCCGGACTCCAACATCTACGCTATAAGGTTTTCTGTTTGACTGTTGGTTTGTTGTATACCTCCCGGTCTCCAACATCTAAGCTATAAGGTTTTCTGTTTGACTGTTGGTTTGTTGTATACCTCCCGGTCTCCAACATCTAAGCTATAAGGTTTTCTGTTTGACTGTTGGTTTGTTGTATACCTCCCGGACTCCAACATCTAAGCTATAAGGTTTTCTGTTTGACTGTTGGTTTGTTGCATACCTCCCGGACTCCAACATCTACGCTATAAGGTTTTCTGTTTGACTGTTGGTTTGTTGTATACCTCCCGGACTCCAACATCTACACTATAAGGTTTTCTGTTTGACTGTTGGTTTGTTGTATACCTCCCGGTCTCTAACATCTACGCTATAAGGTTTTCTATTTGACTGTTGGTTTGTTGTATACCTCCCGGTCTCCAACATCTACGCTATAAGGTTTTCTATTTGACTGTTGGTTTGTTGTATACCTCCCGGACTCCAACATCTACGCTATAAGGTTTTCTGTTTGACTGTTGGTTTGTTGTATACCTCCCGGTCTCCAACATCTACGCTATAAGGTTTTCTATTTGACTGTTGGTTTGTTGTATACCTCCCGGACTCCAACATCTACGCTATAAGGTTTTCTGTTTGACTGTTGGTTTGTTGTATACCTCCCGGACTCCAACATCTACGCTATAAGGTTTTCTGTTTGACTGTTGGTTTGTTGTATACCTCCCGGACTCCAACATCTACGCTATAAGGTTTTCTGTTTGACTGTTGGTTTGTTGTATACCTCCCGGTCTCCAACATCTACGCTATAAGGTTTTCTGTTTGACTGTTGGTTTGTTGTATACCTCCCGGACTCCAACATCTACGCTATAAGGTTTTCTGTTTGACTGTTGGTTTGTTGTATACCTCCCGGTCTCCAACATCTAAGCTATAAGGTTTTCTGTTTGACTGTTGGTTTGTTGTATACCTCCCGGACTCCAACATCTAAGCTATAAGGTTTTCTGTTTGACTGTTGGTTTGTTGTATACCTCCCGGTCTCCAACATCTAAGCTATAAGGTTTTCTATTTGACTGTTGGTTTGTTGTATACCTCCCGGTCTCCAACATCTACGCTATAAGGTTTTCTGTTTGACTGTTGGTTTGTTGTATACCTCCCGGTCTCCAACATCTACGCTATAAGGTTTTCTGTTTGACTGTTGGTTTGTTGTATACCTCCCGGTCTCCAACATCTACGCTATAAGGTTTTCTGTTTAACTGTTGGTTTGTTGTATACCTCCCGGACTCCAACATCTAAGCTATAAGGTTTTCTGTTTGACTGTTGGTTTGTTGTATACCTCCCGGTCTCCAACATCTACGCTATAAGGTTTTCTATTTGACTGTTGGTTTGTTGTAGATCTCCCGGACTCCAACATCTACGCTATAAGGTTTTCTGTTTGACTGTTGGTTTGTTGTATACCTCCCGGACTCCAACATCTACGCTATAAGGTTTTCTGTTTGACTGTTGGTTTGTTGTATACCTCCCGGAATCCAACATCTACGCTATAAGGTTTTCTGTTTGACTGTTGGTTTGTTGTATACCTCCCGGACTCCAACATCTACGCTATAAGGTTTTCTGTTTGACTGTTGGTTTGTTGTATACCTCCCGGACTCCAACATCTACGCTATAAGGTTTTCTGTTTGACTGTTGGTTTGTTGTATACCTCCCGGTCTCCAACATCTAAGCTATAAGGTTTTCTGTTTGACTGTTGGTTTGTTGTATACCTCCCGGTCTCCAACATCTAAGCTATAAGGTTTTCTGTTTGACTGTTGGTTTGTTGTATACCTCCCGGACTCCAACATCTAAGCTATAAGGTTTTCTGTTTGACTGTTGGTTTGTTGCATACCTCCCGGACTCCAACATCTACGCTATAAGGTTTTCTGTTTGACTGTTGGTTTGTTGTATACCTCCCGGACTCCAACATCTACACTATAAGGTTTTCTGTTTGACTGTTGGTTTGTTGTATACCTCCCGGTCTCTAACATCTACGCTATAAGGTTTTCTATTTGACTGTTGGTTTGTTGTATACCTCCCGGTCTCCAACATCTACGCTATAAGGTTTTCTATTTGACTGTTGGTTTGTTGTATACCTCCCGGACTCCAACATCTACGCTATAAGGTTTTCTGTTTGACTGTTGGTTTGTTGTATACCTCCCGGTCTCCAACATCTACGCTATAAGGTTTTCTATTTGACTGTTGGTTTGTTGTATACCTCCCGGACTCCAACATCTACGCTATAAGGTTTTCTGTTTGACTGTTGGTTTGTTGTATACCTCCCGGACTCCAACATCTACGCTATAAGGTTTTCTGTTTGACTGTTGGTTTGTTGTATACCTCCCGGACTCCAACATCTACGCTATAAGGTTTTCTGTTTGACTGTTGGTTTGTTGTATACCTCCCGGTCTCCAACATCTACGCTATAAGGTTTTCTGTTTGACTGTTGGTTTGTTGTATACCTCCCGGACTCCAACATCTACGCTATAAGGTTTTCTGTTTGACTGTTGGTTTGTTGTATACCTCCCGGTCTCCAACATCTAAGCTATAAGGTTTTCTGTTTGACTGTTGGTTTGTTGTATACCTCCCGGACTCCAACATCTAAGCTATAAGGTTTTCTGTTTGACTGTTGGTTTGTTGTATACCTCCCGGTCTCCAACATCTAAGCTATAAGGTTTTCTATTTGACTGTTGGTTTGTTGTATACCTCCCGGTCTCCAACATCTACGCTATAAGGTTTTCTGTTTGACTGTTGGTTTGTTGTATACCTCCCGGTCTCCAACATCTACGCTATAAGGTTTTCTGTTTGACTGTTGGTTTGTTGTATACCTCCCGGTCTCCAACATCTACGCTATAAGGTTTTCTGTTTGACTGTTGGTTTGTTGTATACCTCCCGGACTCCAACATCTACGCTATAAGGTTTTCTGTTTGACTGTTGGTTTGTTGTATACCTCCCGGACTCCAACATCTACGCTATAAGGTTTTCTGTTTGACTGTTGGTTTGTTGTATACCTCCCGGTCTCCAACATCTAAGCTATAAGGTTTTCTGTTTGACTGTTGGTTTGTTGTATACCTCCCGGTCTCCAACATCTAAGCTATAAGGTTTTCTGTTTGACTGTTGGTTTGTTGTATACCTCCCGGACTCCAACATCTAAGCTATAAGGTTTTCTGTTTGACTGTTGGTTTGTTGCATACCTCCCGGACTCCAACATCTACGCTATAAGGTTTTCTGTTTGACTGTTGGTTTGTTGTATACCTCCCGGACTCCAACATCTACACTATAAGGTTTTCTGTTTGACTGTTGGTTTGTTGTATACCTCCCGGTCTCTAACATCTACGCTATAAGGTTTTCTATTTGACTGTTGGTTTGTTGTATACCTCCCGGTCTCCAACATCTACGCTATAAGGTTTTCTATTTGACTGTTGGTTTGTTGTATACCTCCCGGACTCCAACATCTACGCTATAAGGTTTTCTGTTTGACTGTTGGTTTGTTGTATACCTCCCGGTCTCCAACATCTACGCTATAAGGTTTTCTATTTGACTGTTGGTTTGTTGTATACCTCCCGGACTCCAACATCTACGCTATAAGGTTTTCTGTTTGACTGTTGGTTTGTTGTATACCTCCCGGACTCCAACATCTACGCTATAAGGTTTTCTGTTTGACTGTTGGTTTGTTGTATACCTCCCGGACTCCAACATCTACGCTATAAGGTTTTCTGTTTGACTGTTGGTTTGTTGTATACCTCCCGGTCTCCAACATCTACGCTATAAGGTTTTCTGTTTGACTGTTGGTTTGTTGTATACCTCCCGGACTCCAACATCTACGCTATAAGGTTTTCTGTTTGACTGTTGGTTTGTTGTATACCTCCCGGTCTCCAACATCTAAGCTATAAGGTTTTCTGTTTGACTGTTGGTTTGTTGTATACCTCCCGGACTCCAACATCTAAGCTATAAGGTTTTCTGTTTGACTGTTGGTTTGTTGTACACCTCCCGGTCTCCAACATCTAAGCTATAAGGTTTTCTATTTGACTGTTGGTTTGTTGTATACCTCCCGGTCTCCAACATCTACGCTATAAGGTTTTCTGTTTGACTGTTGGTTTGTTGTATACCTCCCGGTCTCCAACATCTACGCTATAAGGTTTTCTGTTTGACTGTTGGTTTGTTGTATACCTCCCGGTCTCCAACATCTACGCTATAAGGTTTTCTGTTTGACTGTTGGTTTGTTGTATACCTCCCGGACTCCAACATCTAAGCTATAAGGTTTTCTGTTTGACTGTTGGTTTGTTGTATACCTCCCGGTCTCCAACATCTACGCTATAAGGTTTTCTATTTGACTGTTGGTTTGTTGTATACCTCCCGGACTCCAACATCTACACTATAAGGTTTTCTATTTAACTGTTGGTTTGTTGTATACCTCCCGGACTCCAACATCTACGCTATAAGGTTTTCTGTTTGACTGTTGGTTTGTTGCATACCTCCCGGTCTCCAACATCTACGATATAAGGTTTTCTGTTTAACTGTTGGTTTGTTGTATACCTCCCGGACTCTAACATCTAATAGAGAATTAAATAGCCCTGAAAATCATTTCCATAACAGAGTTGTCATTTTTTCAATTTATAAATCTTTTGGTCTTGTTTCTTCTTTGCGTTCGTTCTTTACGACCAATTTTAATCACTCTCTGTGATATGTTTGATCTTTGCCAAGAACGTGTATACGTTGCACATTGGTTTGGTAGGCCCCTAAACGCAAAGACTTCTACACGTTTATGACACATGCATCCGATTTCAGCCAAACCTCCTTAGTCGCCTCTTACGACATGCATGGCAGGTAACAGTGGTTCTATTCTTTACACCCCAAATTTGGGCCCGGTAACCACTCGGTCTTGTTTAAATAGCTCTGGAAATCATTTCCATAACAGGGTTGTCATTTTTTCAATTTATAAATCTTTTGGTCTTGTTTTAACTAAATTTGTCTCTATTCCACTGTTGCAAGGATGTGAAATCACCATCATATCATCCTCATCATTATCATATACAACATCATAATCATCATCGTTCTTATCATCATCGCCCTTATCATCATAATCAACACCATAATCACCATCATTATTATTATCATTATTATCATCATCATTAAAATCATCATCATCATTATTAACATCATCGTCATTAACATCTTCATCGTCATCATTATGATCATTATCATCGTTATCATCATCATCCCCATCACTATCATCACTGTTATGTTTTAATAATATGGCTATATTATTTAAGAAATATTAATTACATTTACTAATTAATTATGATCAGTGGCGGCTCGTGGTCATTTTCTTGGTGGGGCCAGACACAAATTTTCGGGAAAATCATTTTGTTGTTGCTGAGTATTTACTATTATTTGTCTATTCCGGGAAGTTATTCCCTTTCGATTTTGGTGGGGCCGGGCCCCACTGGCTCTTAATGACGAGTCGCCCCTGATTATGACTATTATTTAAATTTGTGTTACATAAAACAGAAATTGAAAACATAAAACAGAAATAAATCCAAATGAGAGGCTGTTATGTCACATAGGAAACATATTTCAGAAGAGAGAGAGAGAGAGAAAGAGAAAGAGAGAGAGAGAGAGATAGAATGATGAGAGAATGACAGAGGAAAGTATACAGAAATGAGGTGTGGTTAGTCCAAGTAAGAATAATGTTTGAATCAAAATGAATTGTGGGCAGGATGTATATAAACAGCGTGAGAGAGAGAGAGAGATAAGTGGGAAAGAAAGAGGAGAAAGAGAGAACTAAATGAAAATGAGAGATGATCAGGAGGCATATAGACAATGGTTGAGGGAGAGAGAGAGAGAGATAGCAAGAGAGACGAGAGAGGACTAAATAAAAGGAATGGTAGTCATGGTGAATATAAGCAACGTTTGAGAGAAAGAGAGAGAAATAGAGAAAGCGAAAAAGAGAGAGAGAACGAAAGAGAGAGACCAAAAATCAAAATGGGAGGTGGGCAGGATGCATGTAAACATTTCTTGAGAAACAGAAAGAACGAAAGAGAGAGAGAGAGAGAGAGAGAGAGAGAGAGAAAATACAAGAAAGACGAGAGAGAAAAAGTGAGAAGGGAGAAAGAAGAGAAAGAGTAAACTCAATCAGAATGAGACATGTTTAGGTCACATATGAAATACGTTTGAGAGAGAGAGAGGAAACTCAATCAGAATGAGACATGTTTAGGTCACATATGAAATACGTTTGAGAGAGAGAGAGGAAACTCAATCAGAATGAGACATGTTTAGGTCACATATGAAATACGTTTGAGAGAGAGAGGAAACTCAATCAGAATGAGACATGTTTAGGTCACATATGAAATACGTTTGAGAGAGAGAGAGGAAACTCAATCAGAATGAGACATGTTTAGGTCACGTATGAAATACGTTTGAGAGAGAGAGAGAGTAAACTCAATCAGAATGAGACATGTTTAGGTCACATATGAAATACGTTTGAGAGAGAGAGAGGAAACTCAATCAGAATGAGACATGTTTAGGTCACATATGAAATACGTTTGAGAGAGAGAGGAAACTCAATCAGAATGAGACATGTTTAGGTCACATATGAAATACGTTTGAGAGAGAGAGGAAACTCAATCAGAATGAGACATGTTTAGGTCACATATGAAATACGTTTGAGAGAGAGAGAGGAAACTCAATCAGAATGAGACATGTTTAGGTCACATATGAAATACGTTTGAGAGAGAGAGAGGAAACTCAATCATAATGAGACATGTTTAGGTCACATATGAAATACGTTTGAGAGAGAGAGAGGAAACTCAATCAGAATGAGACATGTTTAGGTCACATATGAAATACGTTTGAGAGAGAGAGAAAACTCAATCAGAATTAGACATGTTTAGGTTAGATATGAAATACGTTTGAGAGAGAGAGAGGAAAAAAAGAAGGAGAGAATACAAGAAAGACCAGTGAATAAAATACAGTCGAGAGAAAGAAGAAAAATAGAGAATTAGATCACACATGAGACTTGGTTAGATCACATATGAAATACGTTTGAGAGAAAGAGATGCGAGAGAGAATATCCATCGTTTCAAAATGAAATCCAACAGAAATGAAAGAGGAAATGGAAAGTCTATTGAATTATGGGTAAGAACAGAAGATAATAATACAGCAATCAGAAATGGCCAAGACAAGGAATCAACAAGGCTGGCTCGCAATAAAGAAAGTTCAAAGAGAAATAAAAAATATCAATCTCGTATGCTCAAGAAAGTGTTACAAGGGAAAAAAAATAAAACAGAAGGAAGATACTTTATCAAGAAATGTGAGCTTCGATAATGACTTCAGTTGATAAGAAGGTGGGCAAACTAAAGGTAGTCAGACGATCATGTGGTCGTGTGCAAGTATAATTGAATAAGTAAATAGTGGGACTATTCTTCTTCTTCATTTTCTATATTTCAGCGACACTTAAGCTCTTGTACCTCATGCCAATAGAATGCTATATATGTTATATAAAGCATGGCTGGAGATCGCTGGAAGATATGGTTTTACAAACAAGGATATGGTTTTACAAACAAAGATATGGTTTTACAAACAAAGATATGGTTTTACAAACAAAGATATGGTTTTACAGAAGAATACGGAAAATTCTATGTACAGAGAAGTAAACAAATGATGAAGTTTTAAAACAGGCTTGCACACAAATAAACGTTGTCAAAAGAATAAGAATCAGACAATCAAGATTCTTCGGACATATAATGCGAAGAGAAGGTTTAGAACATTTAGTGACAATGGTTAAAATACAGGGAAGAAGAAATGGTGGGAGACAGACGGTGAAAATGTTGGATGTTCTGGCATCGTTGTTCGACAAAAGATCGACGTCAGAACTGATTAACTGCACCAGAGAGAGAGAGAGAGAGAGAGAGAGTTGTGGAGAGACACGATCACTTACGCCGGCATGCATTATACTTGATTGATTGACATAGCATTGAATATCTGGGGTGTCTGTGGAATTTCTATCGACCCGGAAGCCAGAATTGGACTGCTCTAGTACTAGCGGATGAGAGGGTTCTAAGTGCTTCTCACTGATACAGAAGTCCATGTAGTAGTTATTGTGGCCCCACTCTACCACTAGAATGCCTGCTGGTCCTGCTAACTTTCTTCTCTAATCTTGACCTGCGATCACATATTCAAGGCAAGAGGATCATAGCGCCCTAAATCACTGCATCGTTACAATAGGCGACAGTAGGCAGAATTCAGCACATAGCAGCTCTTTTTCGTCACATTTCATCAATGTTATGTTATGTTATGCGATCGACGTCATGGCACATTAGGCATTCCCATTCGTGCTCTGTCCTCCGCTGCAGCAACCATCCCAAAGTCCAGTTGCTCATCATACCCATGAGAAGTTGATTAGTATATCTTCTCTCTCTACCACAAAGACGACACTGTCTGGCATGTCCAAACTTAACGCCTAATTCTCGAACTCGTTCCAGTGTCTGCGACTTACCAATGTCACATAATTGAGGGCGTATCGCATTGATGATATCGGATCTCTCCATACTTTTGCACGCTTGAGTAGGGGCATTATTTGCAAGAAAGTCAGCACGCACTTTACACTGCACTCCAACATGTCCAGGTGTGTACAGCCAAATCATTTTCTTGAGATGTGATCTCCGAATTCTGTCCACCCATTCCACACGCATATTTTCAAATTCAATCATTTGAAGCATATTCATCGAGTCTGATATGATAATCGTATGGGTTACCTGTTGCTCAGCCACCCATGACAGAGCCCTGGAGGCAGCAGTGATCTCCATAGTCATGCTTCATCACTATCATTATGAAGTCTGTCCAGCCACATTCTTGTACATATGTACACAGAGTGTACATATATACATTCATCTCGTACCATTATACGTTTCATAGGGCCTGCAAGTAATTTCTCCATACCGCTCTGTCCTGGACAAATCGTTGAATCTTTTCCATTGAATTGAGTCCGACACTTCTTGTCTCGCTCAACAAAGTTCGTTTCAGGGTTTCATTAGAGCGTCCTACACCTGCTCATCAGCGTGTACATGTGATTTCTCAAATATGACAACCATTTATACAGACGGAATACTCGTAAGATTTTACGAACAGAAAACCCAAATTTATAGTATCACACCTACTGGGTTATAAGATAATACTCATTTAGTACTTGATAATCACTCACATAATTCATGTCATTTATATGAGAAATGTTAAAGTCCCAATTCGGTGTGTTTTGTATAAAATGTGTCCTACATATGAGAAATGTTAAAATTCCAATTCGGTGTGTTTTGTATAAAATGTGTCCTACATATGTTTGTATTCATTTATCAAATAGCTTGTTATGAGCAGAACGCTGCCACTCTAACAGCCCTTCGAAATCTCCCAAGCCAGATGCCCCAATTCTGTAGCCGCCATGATCACATCATCAGTTACATCCTGATTCTATCTTCTCCGTGGTCTTCCTCTTATCCTCTTTGCCGGGATGACTCCTTCCATAGTGGTCTTTTCCACCCCTTCTTGTTTCTTTATATGTCCAAAATACTTCAATTTTCTCATTCTTATTTATAACATTAGCCAGTTTTCTTTAATTCTGAGTTCTTTCTGGATAGATATATTTGCTCTCTTCTCTGTCCATGGTATACGTAGGACTTATCTGTAACACTTATGTTCAAAAACAAATATATGTTTTTCCACTGCCTTGTTAAAAACCCATTTGTTTTTATGGAATATATATCTCTCTGATTGATTGATTGATAGGACTATTATCATTGCACTTCGTTGAGTAACCATGTGTGCTTCGATTTCTTTCTTACACAGGAAGATCTCAGCTGCAATGCAAGAATTTCGTAGCACCAGCGAGGGCCCCCAATATATATATATATACATTGGGATATATAGGGATATATTGGGATATATTGGGATATATATTGGGATATATATTGGGATATATTGGGATATATATTGGGATATATAGGGATATATATTGGGATATATAGGGATATATATTGGGATATATTGGGATATATATTGGGATATATAGGGATATATTGGGATATATAGGGATATATAGGGATATATAGGGATATATTGGGATATATAGGGATATATAGGGATATATTGGGATATATATTGGGATATATAGGGATATATATTGGGATATATTGGGATATATAGGGATATATAGGGATATATTGGGATATATATTGGGATATATATTGGGATATATTGGGATATATATTGGGATATATAGGGATATATATTGGGATATATTGGGATATATATTGGGATATATTGGGATATATAGGGATATATTGGGATATATTGGGATATATAGGGATATATTGGGATATATAGGGATATATAGGGATATATTGGGATATATAGGGATATATAGGGATATATAGGGATATATAGGGATATATAGGGATATATAGGGATATATTGGGATATATAGGGATATATAGGGATATATTGGGATATATTGGGATATATATTGGGATATATATTGGGATATATATTGGGATATATATTGGGATATATATTGGGATATATATTGGGATATATATTGGGATATATATTGGGATATATATATATATATATATATACATGGTTGTGATGTAGCTCGTGTGTGAGCGTGAGATAAATTGATTGTTACTGTGCGAAATGATGAAGATCATCTCTAGAGGAAAAAGGATGATTGATGTGCCCGATTTTGGGCATGGAAAAGACATGGAATTTTGAGTACCTAATTTTTTCTGGCAACGAAGATTTCAGCTCGATGACCCTTCAGCATGTCTTAACTAGATATAAATACCCTGTAGATATATATATATATATATATATATATATATATATACCAGCGATTTAAGGATGTTGGAATTACACGTTGTACAAATAGAATTAGATGCTCGAGGAGCAGATAGAGAGAAGTAACCAACGAGTCACAGGAACCAGCAGTATGCATATCTTTCGATATCTGTTGAGAAGTACTGAGGATAAATGAGTTTGCCAGGAGAGCTGGGACATCAGTACAGTAACCAATAACCAATATATCTATATATAAATTATTAAGATACATAAAGACAGGCAGGCAATAAGTCAGACAAACAGACATACAGCTAGATAGATAGATAGATTAGATAGATAGACAGATAGACAGACAGACAGACAGACAGAAAGACAGACAGACAGATAGATAGATAGATAGATAGATAGATAGATAGATAGATAGATAGATAGACAGACAGGCAGGCAGGCAGGCAGATAGATAGATAGACAGACAGGCAGGCAGGCAGAAAGGCATTCAGGCAGGCAGATAGATATATAGATAGATATATAGATAGATAGATAGATAGATAATACATAGATATAATGATATATAGATGGACAGGTAAGTAGGTAGATAGGAAGATAGTAAAATAGAATATAGTATATGCATATATATATATGGAGAGAAAGAGGAGTCAGAGAGCGAGACCGAGAGAGATGAGAGAGCGAGAGAGAGAGAACGAGCGCAGAGAGCGAGAGAGAGAGAGAGAGAGAGAGAGAGAAAGAGATAGAGAAGTATTTCCAAAAAAAACGAAAATGAATATTCACTCGACTTTCTCAATCTGACAAATAGTGACTATCAGACGAAGTAGATGTACTCATGCTTCAGCGGAAACTGTCAAGTTTACCTAAGACTTTCAGAAAATAGAAGAAAATTATCGCCTTGCTCTGATTTTCGCTTTTTCTGTTCTTTCCAGTGACCAGTTGAAGACGAGATTCGAGACAGACATTTAGAATTGAGCACGTTAGCTAGCGCCTGCTGGTCGAACTTGGGATGGGAAAACATCCTTAAATGTTTGAGTAGAGGAAACATTAGGGACAGTTAGAGAGAAAGACGGAAGAGAAAAGGAGTGAGAATGAAGGAGGCGAAGAGGAAATAGAGATAAAGAGGAGAAGAGAGATAAAGAGATAAAGAGAGAAATGAAGAGAGAAGAGAAGATTAAGAGAGATATGAAGAGAGAAAGAGATATATGAAGAGAGGAAGAGATGAAGAGAGAAGAGAGAGATTAAGAGAGATATGAAGAGAGAAGAGAGATATGAAGAGAGGAAGAGATGAAGAGAAAGAGAGATTAAGAGAGAGATGAAGAGAGGAAGAGATATATGAAGAGAGGAAGAGAGATTGTAGCATCTAGCCAGTCCCCAACCCAGGTGGCAGCTGAGGAACCAGACAGTTAGCTTTAGTGTGTAGCTTGTATATATTTAGATATTTTATTAGCAGACTTAGTGTTTGCACTCTCTAAGCAGAATGGCAACACTAAAACCAATTGACGTAGTTGTGTAGTGACGGCGTAGCAACGTTAGTAAACATAGGGAGACGAACCATAACACATGAAGACAGAGGACGTGTTTTTGTCTGAATGTAGTAACCATCAATAAAGAAAGTATCAAACATATAAGAGCGTCTCCTTATTTGTAGTGTGTGTGTGTGTGGCAAGCAACATCAGCCCAACACTCTATAATCACCACCACCGTACCATCGGATACTACAACAAGATGAAGAGAGAAAGAGAAAATTAAGAGAGATATGAAGAGAGGAAGAGATATATGAAGAGAGGAAGAGAGATGAAGAGAGGAAGAGAGATTAAAAGAGGAAGAGAGATTAAGAGAGGAAGAGAGAGATTAAGGGAGGAAGAGTGATGAAGAGGGAAAGAGAGAGTGAAGAGAGGAAGAGAGAGTGAAAAGAGGAAGAGAGATGAAGAGGGAAAGAGAGAGTGAAGAGAGGAAGAGAGAGTGAAGAGAGGAAGAGAGGCAGAGAGATGAAGAGGGAATGAGAGAGTGAAGAGAGGAAGACAGATAAAGAGAGGAAGAGAGAGATGAGAGAAAAGAGGAAGATAAAATGAAGAGGGGAAGAGAGAGAGATGAAGAGGGGAAGAAAGAGATGAGGAGAGAAAAAGTGAGATGAAGAAAGGAAGAGAGAGAGAGAGATGAAGAGAAGAAACAAGAGATGAAAAGAGGAAGATATAAATAAACAACTGTGAATATGAATAAACTGAGGAGATATTGAGACAAAAATTTATGTAGAGGAGGAAAGCAAGGATGGAGAGTTAAAATTGAGAGGAAAAAGAGAGCAAGAAAGAGAAAGGATAATTTTGTTCTGGCAAATGTAAAACTATTGAATAGCATTCTTCGTCAATATTGTCCTTACAAAAACCATGTATCTATTCAACATACAAAAATGTCCACTTGCTTTGACAAATTCTAATGTGCACAATGGAGCTGCACTGTGCATTGTCAACAATAATTATATAGCCATTTCTTTTCGTCTTTACAGATGGACGGTGAATTAAGCAGGGATGGAGTGTTTTCTCTCTATTTATACCTAGTGTTATCAACTGTTATGGGGAATGTGCCTTGCCCATTTTGTACAAATCCCCTCTCTACCCTACTGTTTTATTCAAAGGAAAGACAAAGTCCAAAGCTTTAGAATCAGGCAGGGTTTGTTTGGGGATGCCAGAAGGTCTTCTTCTTCGTCTTCACCCTTGGCCCCTAGGGAGGCATAGGTCTGCACCCAATGCCTTCCAAACCCGCCTATCCAAGGCCATCTTTTTCAGATCTTTATATGTCCTTCTTCTTCCTCGGGTGGCGAGCTATAAATTTTCTTGGCTGGGGTTTCTGTAGTTAATTAGTGTTTTTATGGGGTGGGGTAGCTAGCCCCATTCCAACCTCCTTAGTGGCCTCTTACGACATGCGTGGAAGGTAACAGTGGCCCTATTCTTTACATTTTGGGCCCGGCAACCATTCGAGCGATGCCAGAAGATGATGCTTAGTAATTATACATTAGATTTAATTAAAGTCATCCTCAGATAGTGGTACGTTGCAAATATGAAAAGTAAATTTCCAGGAAAAAGCACATTGAACTTATTCGTAAATTCTATAATATCAAACAGTGGCGGCTCGTCATTAGGGGCTTGTAGGGGGAGGGCCCACCAAAAATAATATGTAACGTGTGTTTATTATTTTATAAATTAAAATATAACCCAACCCACAACCATCATTGTTCCATAATATTTTGTCTGGCCCCACCAACAAAAATGAGCCGCCACTGATATCAAATAACAATAAGAAGTTAAGTTACTTTACAACAGTTTGTTAAATAACTAAGAAACTGAAACTAAATACCTGTGTTCAAAGAACACTTGACTATAGAAACATTGTGCCCTACTTTATTCACTGACGAAACACGTAACAATAAATTACTGTAGTTTTACAAAGTGCGAAAACAGTAGTAGCCTATACAGCGACGTTTCGACCAAAAGGTCTCTATCTAATTCAGACTTCCTATACGGCAGGCCATGGCCTCCGATAACATACGACCGGCGGGCTCTGCTATAAAAATTCTCGGAAATCAGACCACAACCGTTTGCGTGACCAATGCGAGTGTTTTTGTATAAAGACAAATTCATTTAAAAAAACAACACAAAACGCTCCCCAAGTAAAAGATCAGGACACATGTAGCACAACCACATACACGCGTGTACGCACGGGAAATGTGTTTGATTCAAGTTGACCTCGAACCTTGGAATTATCACAGCATTGCGTTACTAGGGACGCGTGTTATCGACTTTTCTATCGGCGTCCATTAAAAAACAACTTCGCCATTTTCAAAATTACATCGGAGACCCTCGTCAGTGCTACGGTGTTCGTGCACTGCAGTTGAGATATCATGTGTCAGAAAGATATCGGAGCACACATGGTTACTTACCAAAGTGCAATGATGATGGTCCTACCAATCAATCAATCAATCAAGCCCCACATATGGTCTATATGTTTGGATTTTTTATTATAAATTGAACGATATAATCATTCGCACTACAAGCATGGCTCTACTGTAGATGAAGAGATCATTGACATGTGACATAGATCATTGACATATGATACAGATTATTGACATGTGATAAAGATCATTGACATGTGATGTTGATACGGGTGTAATATCCACAGGCTGCATACGACTGTTTGAAGCGTTGTTGGAAATTCATAATTTTATTGTTTGCAGCTATAATAATAATACTTCATCTCGTACCGTTATACGTTACATAAGGCCTGCAAGCAATTTCTCCATACCGCTCTATCCTGTCAACTCGCTCAATCTCTTCCATGGAACTGAGACCGATATTTCTTACCTCTCTCAGCAAAGTTCGTTTAAGGGTCTTCTTAGATCGTTCTCTCGTTCTTGAACCCCCTGCATCCCACTTCAATGCCTGCTTTGATATTCTTTGATCATTTCTTCTCAAGGTGCGTCCAACATATCTCCATCGTCTCCTTCTTATAACATTTGTTACTAGTGGTTGATCAGGCATTTCTCTGATTCCTCTGTATGCAGCTCCGCACGCCCGAGTGGTTACCGGGGCCCAAATTTGGGGTGTAAAGAATAGAAACACTGTTACCTGCCACGCATGTCGTAAGAGGCGAGTAAGGAGGTTTGGTTGAAATCGGATGCATGTGTCCTAAACGTGTAGAAGTCTATGCGTTTAGGGGCCTACCAAACCAATGTGCAACGTATACACGTTCTTGGTAAAGATCAAACATATCACAAACTATCAACTCTCATTCTACCGTTTTTCTCCTTGTTTCCTTACAACGTCCATGTTTTCTTTTCCCACCCGATGTCAGTCGGAAAGCTGTTCTAGCCAAAATCCCATTGACTGCTAATATGATTATTGTGGAGGTGTTGAATGAGGTCAAGACACAGAGAAAACCTATCATCTATATAAGAAATAGGCAGTCATCATTTTTCGGGCACGTGACGAGAAAAGAAGGTTTAGAACACATTGTAACAACTGGTAAAATCGAGGGAAACGAGACAGAGGAAGACAGAGAGAAAATGTTGGATAGCCTGACTTCATGGCACGGAAGAGCGTCAACATCTGAGATGATATCAAACACAAGAGACATAGATTTGTGGAAATTCATGGTCGCCTACGCCAGCCGGCACGGCACCTGATGATGTCCTAGCCAATGCCCATACTAGCATATTATTATAATAACCTAAATAATCATCATCCTCATCCGAAAACAAGAAAGTTAACAAAGATCACGCACGAACTAAACTTTCCAAAAAAATTCAACCATTGTATACTGTAGAGATTTGTTGCGTATGTAATTTCTGAATATAGTTGTTCACATTTGTGGATTTTCTCCAGAATGTTTCGTTTTACTGCACCATAATGGACAATGATACATTCTTCTTCTTCTTCTTCTTACGCTTCATATCGACCACTTGTTAGCCCCTCTCTATGATCTGTATGTGATCTGAGCCTAAGAACGTTTTTGCGTTGTACCAGTTATGCGCCTACAAGTAGGCCTGCACATCCGATTTCTGCGACGATTTTTGTTTACTAGGGTAGCTTCCCTATGCTCCTACATCAGTCGCCTCTTATGACATGCATTGTAGGTCGCAGTGTTACTATTCTTTACTCCCCTGTGAGCCCAGGCAACACACGGCGGGATAAATTCAAGTACTGTTGTACACATGCATAGGAGGAATGGTTGGCGCTGCCAAAACGTCATTAACCCAGACCATCATCATCATCATCATCATCAGGTGCGTATCCTTTATAGGACGTTGCTCTCTTTGCAGCACATCTGAAATTCACGCTGTCTCTTGTCAGTTCACCCACTTCGTCGATGGTCATGTTCATGATTTCTTTAATATCTTGTGGCCATCTTCTTCTTGGTCTGCCTCTGCGTCCTGGGACCCTGCCCTCTAGTATTGTTCTTTCCAGCCCATCGTGACGCTTGATGTGACCAAAGTATGTAATTTTTCTTTATAGTATATTGTTTATCAGCCAATTCTCTTTAAAATTTAGTTCTTTCAGGACATCAGTGTTCTTTCTTTTTCTGTCCATGGTATTTGTAGGATCTTTCTGTAGCATTTAGTTTCGAAGAACTGGATTTTCTAACCCAGACCACACATTCTATTAGATGCAATAGTTAGCTGTGTGGCTGATCGTACCTGATAGGAAAATGGTCGTGGCGTTAGTGGAATATTTGCGACTCAGCCAGCAAGCCTAATCCAAAGTAGGCGCACCCACATGAAATAGGTAAGATTAACAGCCGCGTAGTGCTGATTTTCCATCTTCCAGATTCAGGGTATGGTACGTTGATTACGTGATCTTGTCTTAGAGACTTAGTATTCGAAGACGATGTACATAAAATCTTGAAATTCAGTACTAACATGTGTTCGTTTGTTTGGTTTGTTTGTTATTTAGGGGGTTAAAGTATCTTTAAGCCGCTGCGTGTACTTTCAACCGAAGTACGAACCTTGCTTTGGTTATTTCAGAGTGTGTAAACCAGCGTTTCCCAAAGTGGGCGGTACCGCACCCCAGTGGGCGCTGAAGCGTTCTAAGGGGGCGATGCTGGGTTCAGAAGAATTTGGAGGGTGTTCAGGCGATTAGCGGTCGGTGACTTCTTAAAGAAGAAATGAATAATATATATTTTAAAGTAAATTATTTTCGTGACTTTGCGATTGAATAATCATTTAAAATTTGAATTATACATTTAAATTCATCTTATGCCCGTCTTACACGATCCATTTTTTCATCAATTTTCTATTTCATGCATATAATCATTTGATAATTGACCATGTATGACAGAAATATATATCAATTTTCTATGTCAAATAGAAGAGCATGTATATATCTGGGAGGAGGGGTGATTGGTAAACTGTGACAACAGGGATGGGCGTTACAAAGTTTATGTTGTGCAAAGTGGGCGGTGGGCCGAAAAAGTTTAGGAATCTGTGGTGCAAACCATGGGTTCCCAAACGTTTTGGCCCACCGCCCACTCATGACTTAAACTTTGTAACGCCCTCCCATTCTAACAGTTTGCCAACGCCCCTCCACACTATATACATGCTCTATTTTCACGTTGACATAGAAAATTGATATATGTTTCTGTCATACATGATCAATTTTCAAATGATTATATACATGAGATAGAAAATTGATGAAAAAATGGATCATGTAAGATGGGCATAAGATGAATTAAAATGCAGAATTCAAATTTTTAACAACTAATCAATTGCAAAATCATGAGAAAAAAATCACCCCAAATGCTTCTGAACCCACTATCGCCCCCTAGAAGGCTTCAGCGCCCACTGGGGGGGGGGGCGGTACCGTCCACTTTGGGAAACGCTGGTGTAAACCAACAAAAAAGGAACAATCAGAATTAACTCCTTTAGGAGAATCCAAGTTATTTGAACGAACCTTTTATTGGTTATATCAGAGCGTGTAAGCCAACAAAAAATGCAAAATAAGAATGAACACCTTTCGGAGAATCCAAGATTATTATTTCTTTCTTTCTTTCTCGAATCCTGTATGCCTCACAGCGTCAGGTCAGGAAGAGATTTCTAAAACGGGCCCTAGTATGCGCTTCGTAGATAGTCTCTTTCGTCGCCTCTGTTATCTCTGAGGTCCATCTTTTGCGTGGCCGGCCTTTTGCTTTGTACCCATTGTATCTGAGCAGCATTGCTCTTTGGGGTGCACTGTCTGATGGTAATCTGCTTACGTGACCGAACCATTTAATTTGTTGTTTCTTGATGAAGTCTAGTACTGATGTTGTACCCACTTTTTCCTGATGTCTTTATTTCTCAACATATCTCTTCTTGTTACCCAAGCATTCTGCGTAGACACTTCATCTCTTTCGCGACTATTTTTCTTCTATCATTTGTTGTCAGCGTCCAGGTTTGGCACTGGTAACATAATGTGGGAGAAAGATTGTGTTGAACATTACTCTTTTTGTGTTCATGGTGACATGTTTGCATTTTAAAATTGGCGCTATTTGTCCTATCATTTGATTTGCTTTGTTGCATCTGTGTTGAATTTCATTAGTTATTCTTCTGTTATTATGGAAAAATAAAGGCAATAAAGAGAATGCGAAACATACAGAGGCATTTCACTATTAAAATATACGCAAAAATATTCGAACAGCGCATAAGACACATCGCTGACCAACAAATAAGCCCCTTACAGTTTGGATTTAGAAGAGGAGTGGTTATTATAAATTATTATTTAAGACGAAAATTTAGTACACTAGTATTTAAAATAGCCCGCGATACATATATTACTTATTACTAGGGAATATAGGCGCGATGTTGAAAAGTATGAAATATGGATATGATCATGTTTCGTATTTTCACCATTTGATAAAACAACGCTTCCCAAATTGGGGTCCGTGCACCCCCGAGGGTCCGCGATGTAATCACATGGGGTCCTCAAGCGATTGAAGAAATATTATGATCTTTGACATTTCAAACAGAAAAATCTATTTTAAAACATATATATATATTTTTTCCCGATCCAGAAGCAATTGAGATTTTCAGCTCGGTGCATGGACATCGTAACCCTTCGGTTCGGTGCCACGAACACAGTAAATCTGGAGAAACTGTGACTTTTCTGCCAGCCCGCGGAATTGAACCGTACTCACAGGGAGCTTGTCACCCGTCGTCCAACGCGTTACAAACACGCTGGGCAGGCGGGCGAACTAAAACATATATAAAAACAGAGGTAAACTAGTTCCTCTGCGAAATCAAAGGACTCGGAGCAGACCGGAGTCTAAATGTCTGATAGGACAAAAATGAAAGATCATTTGAAGTTCCCGCAGTCTGAGAAATTGGAGCTAGCTTGACTATTGGCATGGTGTAATAATGACTCCATTGCTAGAAGAATGAAATTTAACGAAGTAATTGGCTGAAACACTCTTGGGAAAGATAGGTTAAATAACCTTGACGTGCATTGGATTTTGCTACAATACATTTTGGCTGAGCCTCAGGATGCATCGCTGGCTGAAATTGAAACGCAAATGTAGTGATGATGCAAAGGATGGCGCGTCTTGTTCAAGGCAAAATAAAATCTCTTCCTGTTTATTAAAATGTTAAATTGCAGACATTGTTTACCATTGTAACACACAGATAATTCACCCCTGTCCATAGTTATATAGGGTGTTCAACATAAAAGTACAGCCCAATTTACAGGCTTTTATTAGTCAATTGGGCAACTTTTATCTTGAACACCCTGTATATAGATACTTTTGGGGTCGGCGGCAGCAAAATGTATTTAAAAGGGGGTTACAGTAACAGGAAGTTTGGAAGCCGCTGTGTTAGAACAAATATTTGACAAAATCTGACTCAGTTGTCAGCAACGGAATCCATTTATTTCTCCTCGCAGCAATGTAGACACTTCTTCTTCTTCCTCTTCTGCTTCAGTGATTCAGCTGCAATTGAGATCTTGCCCTTCGGTTTAATGCTATATAATGGTATCTGCATGTGTTTGTAAGTTGTTCTTTTGTCCCGTATAATGTAATCTATATATCTGGCCTTCGAGGTAGAAGTATCTTATTGAAATCTTCCAACTCATGACACATAAAAAGGTGAGAGTGAATGATTTTGTGAGGGTGTACACACAGCTGGTACTCTGAAGTGTGTTGTACTTGAATTATGATCATGTGATTATTAAGTGGTATGTGCTGGGGTTGGAGTCTAAAAATGGTGCTCTGGTGTTTCATTGTAAGGTGGTTGATATTGTTATTGGGGTTTGGGTTGCTGATGTATCCGTAAAACTCTCTTTCTGTGTCTCCCATGATCCATCTGTTCAGCAACCATTTTTTTAAATTTGTTGTTTACAGGATTTGCTTTGCTGAATGGAAAGTTGCTGCTTTGACTATTTGTTTTTGTGCTGACTCCTTCTTGGTTAGTGTGTCTGCTTTATCCTTTTTGAAAGTTCAAGGATCCATTGCATAGTCTTTTTTATGTCATTTGGTACAACAAGTTAGTCAATATCTAGGGATAGTTGGGAGAGTTCAGATTTACAATGTTCACTATTTTCTAGAGCTTGAAGAGCAAACTGTAAACAATAATTATATTGTATGTATTTAATAAATAGATGTCTCCGAAAAGTAATGAACATAAACTGGGACGATTTCTGGAGAAGTGATGAAATCTAAGAAATGCCTGGTCAACCACTAGTAATAACTGTTATGAGAAGAAGAAGATGGAGATATGTTGGCACACCTTGGGAAGAAATGATCAAAGAATACTAAAGCAGACATTGAGGTGGGAGGCACAAAATTCAAGAAAGAGAGGACGTCCTAGGAAAACGCTGAAAAGAACTTTGCTGAGAGAGAAAAATTATCAAACTCTATTCCATGGAAGGGATTGAGCGAGTTGTCCTTGACATATCGGTGTGGAGAAATTGCTTGTAGGCCCTATGTAACGTATAACGGTACAAAAGGAATATATATATATATATATATATATATATATATATGTTATAGTAGTCTTTGCAGTGGCGGCTCTTCATTAAGGGCCAGAGGGCCAGGCCCCACCAAAATAATACGTAACGTGCATTTATTATTTAATAAATTAAAATATAGTCTAACCCAAAACCATGATTTTCGATTTTCCCGAAAATCTGTGTCTGGCCCCACCAGCAAAAACGATCACGAGCCGTCACTGAGTCTTTGTACGAATCGTAAGCTCGTTGTGATGCTTATTTATTTATAAAATCTCACGCATATCTTTGTAGCTTTGTGTCCAAGAGGTCGCAAGGTACCAAATACAAATATAAAACGATTTTCTCACTCCAATTATCAGAGAAACACGAACGCATGTCTTTCTTTTTTCTATTCTCCAATCCTGTTTGCCTCACAGCGTCAGGTCAAGAAGAGATTTCTAAAACTGTTTGCCTCACAGCGTCAGGTCAAAAAGAGATTTCTAAAACTGTTTGCCTCACAGCGTCAGGTCAAGAAGAGATTTTTAAAACTGTTTGCCTCACAGCGTCAGGTCAAGAAGAGATTTCTAAAACTGTTTGCCTCACAGCGTCAGGTCAAGAAGAGATTTCTAAAACTGTTTGCCTCACAGCGTCAGGTCAAGAAGAGATTTCTAAAACTGTTTGCCTCACAGCGTCAGGTCAAGAAGAGATTTCTAAAACTGTTTGTCTCACAGCGTCAGGTCAAGAAGATATTTCTAAAACTGTTTGTCTCACAGCGTCATGTCAAGAAGAGATTTCTAAAACTGTTTGCCTCACAGCGTCATGTCAAGAAGAGATTTCTAAAACTGTTTGCCTCACAGCGTCAGGTCAAGAAGAGATTTCTAAAACTGTTTGCCTCACAGCGTCAGGTCAAGAAGAGATTTCTAAAACTGTTTGCCTCACAGCGTCAGGTCAAGAAGAGATTTCTAAAACTGTTTGCCTCACAGCGTCAGGTCAAGAAGAGATTTCTAAAATGGGCCCTTGTGTGCGCTTTGTAGATAGTGTCTTTTGTCGCCTCTGTTATCTACTAGGTCCATCTTTTGCGTGGCCGGCCTTTTGCTTGTACCCATTGTATAGGAACAGCATTGCTCTTTAACGTGTACTGTCTGTTGGTAATCTGCTTACGTGGCCGAACCATTTAATTTGTTGTTTCTTGATGTAGTCTAGTACTGATGTTGTACCCACTTTTTTCCTGATGTCTTCATTTCTCAACAGATCTCTTCTTGTTACCCAAGCATTCTGCGTAGACACTTAATCTCTTTCGCGACTAGTTTTCTTCTATCATTTGTTGTCAGTGTCCAGGTTTGGCACTGGTAGCATAATGTGGGGAGAAAGATTGTGTTGAACATTACTCTTTTTGTGTTCATGGTGACATGTTTGCATTTTAAAATTGGCGCTATTTGTCCTATCATTTGATTTGCTTTGTTGCATCTGTGTTGAATTTCATTAGTTATTCTTCCGTTATTGTGGAAAAATAAAGGCAATAAAGAGAATGCGAAACATACAGAGGCATTTCACTATTAAATATACGCAAAAATATTAGAACAGCGCATAAGACACATCGCTGACCAACAAATAAGCCCCTTACAGTTTGGATTTAGAAGAGGAGTGGGATGCACAGACGCTCTATTCATTTTGAGACAACTGAGTGAAAAAGCAATAGAATATAAAAAAGAGCTACACTTATTATTCATCGATCAAGAAAAGGCATTTGACAGAATAGATAGAAGTATTCTATGGGAGGAAACTTTAAGAAATGGACAGGTTACAGTCTGGCAGTGTGCAACACCAAGGCGAAAGACAGAGGATGCTGGAGATTCATTGCAGCCAACCTTCGATGTGGAGACGGCACCTGATGATGATGATTCTATGGGAAGCACTCGAAAATTATGGGATCAAGGGACAACTGCTAGACAATATCAGAGCAATATATTCAAATAGCCACAGTATGGTAAGAACAACAGACGGAATGACAGACTCATTCGAAACAAAATCAAGAGTTAGACAGGGTTGTGTGCTCTCACCTCTTCTCTTCAACATATATATATATATATATATATATATATATAGACAGAATAGTGAAAGATGTACAGTACGGAAAAGACCTTATCGACATAGACAATGAAACCTTCAACCAATTAAATAATCAAATCAACGATTACTTTTGCAGACGACCAAAGTCTAATCTATGAAGACGAAGATCAACTACAATATCACATGAATTCATTGCTAATAGCATGCAGGAAGTACAACATATAAATAAACAAACAAAAGACAGAGACCATGAAAATCAGCAGAACACCAAGCCAAGCAAACATACAAATAGACAACACCAGAGTAAAGCAAGTTTCTGAATTCAATTATTAAGGCAGCATTTTCACACAGGACGGAGAACTCGATAGAGAAATACAGACAATGTGTCAAAAATCAAATGCAGTGACCTACTAGCTGGCGCCATTACTGCAACACCCAAAGATCAAGATGGAAGTGAAAAGACAGATGTTAAAAAATATTTTCCTACCAACACTTTGTTACCAGTGCCAAACTTGGTCTCTTACAGCAACACACCACAGAAAGCTCACCATGTGTGAAATGAAAAGCCCGAGGAAGGCAGTGGGAGACACCAGGAAAGACAGACTACGAAATGGGTACATCAGAAACAGAGTGGGCATAACTTCATGCACGGAATACATAAAAAAAAAACAAATGCAGTTGTTTGGACATTTAATGAGAATGAAATACAACCAACCACCAATAACAGCATACAATAAAAAAAGATCGGTTACTAGAGCGAAGGGAAGACCAAGAAAAAGATGGAAGACAATATCAAGAACACACTACATATACACGGATATAACACAACAAGGGCGGCTCATCTGCCCCTAGAACGCAAATTAAAGCTCCCATCCCTACGCTTAACGGCAAGAGTGGACAGCCAACTACATCTTCCACCTGGGAATAGACAATTCTTCCGTTTGCTGAAAAAAATGCTCCCCAGGTATGGAAATTACTTGTTTTAATGGTCGATTGTCGATGGAGATTGGTATTCTCATGTCTGTGACCTGGATATCACGAATTCACAAATGGTCAGCATTCATCACAAAAAAGAAAGTATAATTTGAATCAGTTGTTTCCCTTTGCGTAATTAGGATTAAAATTATAAGAAAATATAATACTGATATTTTGGTGTACCATACTTTTCCAAAATGCCGATACACTGGGTTCTGACGTCACGAACGCTTTCCCGGCCGCGGGCAAGGTATAGCGTCGCGCGCAGCATCACATTGGCTGCTCAGTCAGACCTGTTAACTGGCACGCGTGATACGCTATAGGGCACAAAACTTTTCAGTTATACTGTTATCATTGTCGTAGATGTAGACGTCTCCACCAAGGCGCCGAAATTCTATCAACAATGTACGGAAGTTGTGAAAAAGCTGAATTCATAGTGATTAAACATCATCGATATAAGGATATGACGATTTGTGTATATTTACTGTTAATCATGTTATCATGGATACCCCAAGCTTCATCGCTGCATGTTATACCTGGCTACGAGAACGAGAAAGGTAAGTTTTTGTACAAAGTTTCAAGTGTCGTGTGATATAAAGTACTTATTGTCCAGAACTAAAGTTGTAGTGTTGTGTCCTGAAGTTATGCCTGGCTGGGAATATTGTGTTAAGCATTCAGGGCCAGTGTTCTATGTTGTAGGCCTCGTTGTTACCAACAGACAACGCTAACATTGCGGCATAATTCTTAAAGGTCCCAAACCGATTGCGATGACGTAACTAAATTGGAAAATATAAGTAGAGGCTTCAAACCGTCAACAACGCGTTTGGACCGGATCCAATGTCACACACACAGCGTACAGGTGTTAACGGTAACGATGGAACTGACAGTCAGGCTAACTGAAAATACGTGTATTGTGACAGACAATGTATATGATTTAAAAACGGTCACACACACACTGAAGCTGCTAGACGACCGGCTGTTTAATGATTATAACATGACAGCAGATACATCCTTGATTAATGCGACAGTTACAATTTGAAATCGACTTTGGTCACATCTAGTTAGTTAAAGGGACATTTATACTTCGACATCAACCAAAACAGAATGAGCCAGTGCGGTTCAACGCTTTTATTTGGGCACATCTGACTGAAGACACCGGCGTCGATTGCAGTAATAATAACAACAGTAATATTAATAAAATAATAACAGATTAAAACCTAATCCAGGATAAACGTTTAATTAACAAAAAATATTGTTTGTTTTAGTTTAGTCGTCGCCTAATCATCACTGCACATCGAACCAATTTAGTCCTTCATGAAGTGCCCCGATCTCCTCAGTATGTCTCTCGGCGTGTGGCGACTAACGACACCGGTTCTTTGTTGGTTTACTATTCTTCTCTGGCTACCAGCATTGTGCTCTTGTTTAGCTACACCACATTTGACTTGAAATTATTGTAGTCTGGTGAATGCTGGTGTATTACTTGAATGATTTACACATATAATTTATTTGCAATTTGATACAGTTAATTTGATGCAGTCTGAGGAATTTCAGGTGTTCGGTCGAAATTCAGATTTATCACAAATACAGTTTTTTTTTATGATTTGTGAAAAAATGTTGCTACTCATTACTTGGAAAAAACAACCCACAAATAATATAAACTCTACCATTACACAGAAACGCATGGATTTGTCTGTATACAATAAAACACTATTGATATTCCCATTCATAATTACAAGGGTAATTCCGTTACCTTTTAACTATGTTTTCTTAAAATGGCAGCTGATATTAATTCATTATTGGTATACACTTTTTTAAAAATAGTTTGGACAGATTAATTTAAAATATCAATTTAGAAGATAAAATAAGATCCTTTATAGATAACATTTACTGCTCCTACTTTGAATTGAAACTTTCTGTTCCACTTTTTTTTGTAAGTTACAATCACACGGTGGCCGGTCTCTCAAAGCAGAGTCGTCTCAGATGTGTTATTTGATTGAAGTAATAATTTTAAAAAGCAGAGTGGAGCTAGAAGACAGTATTATAGTTAAAAAAAGAAAACAATATTGCAAAAGCGAGAAGACCGTTCTCACGAGAGTACTAAAGAAATACAGCTGAAACATAGTGTTATTGGGAAATACTTTGTCTTGAAATGATGACTAACTTTCAAGACAACGTAGTAAAATAGTGTGCCAGGAATGTACAACACAATCACCGCGCTAGACTAAGCTAATTAGCAGCCAAGAAGAAACGAATATTTCTTTGAATAATTCTTGTTACTTTCAGTTTTGTTAATGACGTTAAAACAAGGTTTTCTGTATGTATTATCTCATCATCCATTCTCAAAGCATACTACCCATTCATAAACTCTACTACCTGTTCTAAATCATTGCTTTCCTTTCCTAAAGTGTTCCATTACGTGCTAATCTTCTACACTGTAGCTAAGTTGATAATAAACATATTTTCTCCTCGAGTATCTGTAAAAATCTATCTGTCAGTCTGTTTTTTTAATTTGTGAGTCCTTCCATCTCAATACTTGAACAATCTATCTATCTCCATTATTTTTTTCATATTTTAAAAATTACATATAAACCTTTCATTCCGTGATTTTTATTTACCTCTTATGGTGCATTTATATTGCCAAATTATACTGAATTATCTAGTATATTGGTTTTGCGTCATATTATAAAGTACTTCGAGACAGTATATCGGCCCAGAAGGGCGAATGGGTTAAAGGTTATCGATGTTGAGCAAAAAACTAAATAAATAAACCGTCATTATCATGATCACTTTTATCATCAGTCTTCACATTGAAGGTTTAACGAAATCAATTTCCAAGTTCAGTTTCAGTTTGGAATATCTTCATTGCCCTTCGGACATGTCCATAGGTGCTCCGCTCTCCTTCGCAATATCTCCAGCAGAGTCCAGCGACTAACCGACATTGAACTGCAGACATTTGGTATAGAGCAGCGTTTTCCAAAGTAGACGGTACCGCCTCCACGTGGGCGCTGAAGCCTTCTAGGGGGCGGTAGTGGGTTCAAAATCATTTGGGAGGTTTTTTCGTGATTTCGTGATTGAATAATCATTACAAATTTGAATTCTGCATTTTAATTCAGCTTATGTCCACCATACAGGATACATTTTTTCATCAATTTTCTATTTCATGTATATAATCATTTTTAAAATTGACCATGTATGACAGAAATATATATCAATTTTCTATGTAAAAGTGAAAAAAGAGCATGTATATATATGGAAGGGGGTGCGTTGGCAAACTTCTATAATGTGGAGGGCGTTACAAAGTTTATGTTTTGCAAAAGTGGGCTGTGGGCCGAAAAAGTTTGGGAATCTATGGTCTAGAGAGAAATCAATTCCGATGACCGTTAGGATGTCAAATTTCTGCCAAAGACAAGCTATTTGATGATGAAAAACACTACTTTGCTTCCTGTTTCGTGATCATAGTTTAACTGTAATTTGTTTATACTACTATTAAAACCAATATGTCCCCGCCGCGTGTATCTGGTAAGAACAACGCCACGATGACAAATCTGAATGTCGTTTTGTTCATATCCGGACATGTGTGTTATGATTTATTTCATTTTCTGCTCTGTATCTGATACACAATCTTCAACAAGCCATTCTCTTTATAATTAAATGTCCATAACTGGTTTTTTGTGCTTTTGATTACCATTTTCCATTTCATTTGATCTTTCGTTTATAACAACCTGTTGTTGTCGTCTAGACTGTTAGATCGTGTTTGTTGTCCATTATCATGTCTCTAAAAAAAGAAATGTCTTATAATCTGAAAAGTTAAAATGTAGAACAATAATAATAATGGCGAAACACGTAAAAACAAAGTACTTTTACAAAATACCAAAACAATAATACACAGCAACTTTTCAACCAAACGTTGCTGTGTATTGTAATTTTTGTTTGTGTATTTTGTAAAACTACAGTATTCTGTTTTTTTTCGTGTTTCATCTTTGCTACGTAGTTTTACGGCAGTCATCCCTTATATCGACAATAATAGTAATAATAGTTCATGTAGTACTGTTATACGTTACATAGGACCTGCAAGCAGTATCTCAATATAGCTCTATCCTGGACAACTCGCTCAATCTCTTCCATGGAATTGAGACCCATATTTCTTTCCTCTCTCAGGAAAGTTCGTTTCAGGGTTTCTCTTGGGCGTCCTCTCTTCTTGGACCATTTGAATGTTGGACAAACATAAACATATTGATTTTGAGCCAGGATCATAGCACTCCAGACAGACCTGTAGGTTCTCAGTGTTTTCCAGCAGATGTTGAAGGTGGTTCACGCTGATGGGCTCTATTGCTCAGTAAAATAACACACTCCTCATGTGCTGATTCTCGGGTGTTCAGTCCTCCTATTGCTAATCTTGATTTCAGATTTCTTCAAGCAGTGTGTTAAGTAATTAGTTATCGTGTCCCTATTCAACAGAAGATGAACTAAACAACTACAGTATGTCCTCTTATCCATATTCAGCATAGATATATAAATTTCCTAAATCAATATATACAAATATATACAATATATCCATATACAAAATCAATATATATCCATCTCCAGCATCAATATATCTAAATCCATCACCGTTTTATCCATATCCAACACCAGAATATATATCCATGTCTAACAGCAAATTGTATCCACCTATAACACAAATATATACATCTCCAACATTTATATATATATTCATACCAAACAGCAAATTATATCTATCTCTAACAGCAAGCAATGTATTGATTATAATTTTTCATAAACTTATATTGTAACATAAACTATCTTCGTGAGGGAACATGACATAAAAAACGTTGGCCGTCTCGCAAGTACATTAAATGAAGTAATAGTTTACTATAAATGTTTTATCAAATGAGATTATGACTCGATATTTATTCTCGAATGTCGGACAACAGTAATTGTATATATATATTTATTTATCTGTAGGAATATGACTAGAGAAACCAGAATTAACTGATATACATATAGGTCATTCTGAGGTGAAGGACAATGAGAGAACGGATGCACTTGCGAGCAAAGCTGCTATCGAGAATAAGCTTTCTATGGACAACAGAGACATCATCAATGCTCTTAAGAGAAAATATACTCTCTGAAGATTTCAACGAAGATAAAGGGTATTCTCAATCTCGGTTGCGCAAGTTATGCATACCGATAGGTGCGGCAAGATGGAAAAATCACGAAAGAAACCCGAATAGATACATCAGCCAACACAGAACATGAGTTGTTAGTCTAAACACACTGATATACATGCTTGGGAGGAGATCGGAGCAATTATGGACATGTCCGATGTGCGATGAAGATGATCCTCCAATGAACAGTGAACATATACAAGTTATTGAATAGATTGATCATATTCATTGGCTACCTTGCTTCCCCTGGCTTTCTTAAAACTACTTATTATCTTCATATACAATAACATTGAAGCTACCTATGAATGATGTATGTATATATGTTATATTTGTGAACCTGTGTGTATATATGTTGTTGTTTCGTCTCAAATATACAAGCACAATAAGCTCATCGCATGTGTATGTGCAGACACTTCGATCGAATCTGACCTGATTGTTCGGTGCTCAACAGTCTAGCGTTTGTGAAAGACACTCCTCAGCAAAGCACTTTTTTAAAGGAGCTAGCTGACTGTGTTATTGAAAGCGCTCATATTGTTGGGCTAGGCAATGAGTGCCGTAAGAAATAAGCGTTTGTGGTTTGAATCCTGTGTATGGTAATTTTTTTCTCTCCAGAAGTCTCTAATACTTGTACGCTGTCTATGAATAGAGCACATAAGTGAACTGGAGGCGATATAGAGAACGCGAAAAATGTGATATGCATTGCGGGGTAGCACAGTGATAGTTGACTAAATTCGTTCACAAGTGGGTGGTGTTTTTTTTCAGTGCAGTCGGTGTTGATAGATTCGTCGCCGGTGCTACTGTGTAAATGCGCTGGTATTGACATTTTCAGCATGTAGAAAGGGACAAAGCATCTCTTTAATCATTTACTTGGGGGATCTAAATTACATGTACCTCTAAAGTCGGAGTAAGATTCGCCTGAATGGCAAGGGACAGTGTGATAAGTAAAGCAAACCCTCTATTAGAAATCAGTAAGTCGTGCTATTATTAGATGCCATGACTAAGACTGAATGCATTTTACTGCTTATTTCATCATAAAGTAGATTGTCCCTTCCGGAACTTGGCTCACATGACAGCAGCCCGAAAAACTCTCTGTTCTGTGCAAGTTGACCAGTCTCAGCAGCAGTAATTCTCAGATCATCAATGAAATCTTGCACCCATCGTCTTCTAAGTCTTCCTCTCATTCTTCTTCCAGGCACCCTTCCCTTCAAAATTATCTTCTCTCAGCACTCATTACGTTATACGCTAGTAAAATCATCTATTCTTGATTTCCACCTGTGTGGGGGTAAAATATAGATTCATTTTAATTTCCTGTTTGCGTACCTGGCCGTGAACATTCCATACATACCTGTCAACTTGAAAACTACCTGTTAGACACCTACTTGCACGAACTGTTGTATGGCGCTGTTACTTCCTATACTATTCTACAAGGTTTCCACACATTCACACAGTAATGAGTATTGTTTGTTTTTCTTGTAATATTTGTAAGTGTTTGGCGTAAACATGTTGAAACTCCTGGCACATGTGCTTACAATAAACGTTTTGTGAATGGTGGGAAGCGCAGTACCATCATGCCATTGCTGTTGGTGTTCTTAACAAAATAACTATTTTTTCTATATATGACACTGGTATCACAATGAATTGTTTGTATACCTTCTGATTAGTTATACCACAGCCAACTATAAACTTATGGGCCTGCGGACTCACGGAGAAATTCCTGACCTAATTTCAGTTGGGGGCTGAAATGTATATATGTTTGATAGAACACAGCAAGCTTTTTTGCAATTTTACTCAATTCTGTGAGTCTATGGTTATTTATTAGTGAAAATATTCATAATATTGATATTTCTTATTGTTAAACTTAACTTGTTGCATAATATAACTTTGAGTTAACATTTTATGTTGATTTAAATATGAATTCGCCTATATACAGCAATACTGGAATGCGAGGTCATGTGACCGGTTGTGGTTTGATTTCTCATAATTTTTACCACAGTCCGCAGGCCCTATGAATTTATAGTTGGCTATGGTTATACATAGGTAGTAAAACACGTAATTACAAAGTACTGTAGTTTTACAAATTACAAAAACAATGACAAAATACAGCAACGTTTCGACCAACAAGGCCTTTATCAAGCAAACGAACAAATAGGAGTGACAAATTAAAATGAAACATAAATGGACGACCAAATACAAACGTATCTAAGGAAAATCTGGAATAAAACGAATAACGAAATAAATGTAACACAAAAAACACACATAAAAAACTAGAAATAGAAAGGAAAAGAAACAATGAAACATCTAGTAAACATCTTGTTCGTTTGCTTGATAAAGGCCTTGTTGGTCGAAACGTTGCTGTATTTTGTCATTGTTTTTGTAATTTGTAAAACTACAGTACTTTGTAATTACGTGTTTTGCCAATCAAATAGTTTTACTGCAGTTCCATATATATATATATATATACTGAATACATAGGTAGTAGAATAACGCTAGGCTGTGCAGTTAGTAGTAGTATATCAGTGGCGTTTAAGTTAGCGAGGATTGACAGATATATTTTAGTAGTTATAGTTTATCATTGTCAAACTAGTTTAATATGCAACTGTTAAATCCACTGCCATGTGGAAGAGGGGTGGCTCGGGAGAGCTAAAGGCTAGGGGAGTAAACCCTGATGAAAAATCTCTACCGCCTTGTGGGTCAGCATGGTTAAGCAGATGGCTAGTGGCGTAAACCTTGACCACAAATCCGTAGGGAGGACCTTATTGCTATGTGTGTATTCCATATTCTGGAATCAACTGCAAACCCTGCTTGATTTCAAACGTATGAGCTTTTGTCTTTTCTTTTGATTAAAAAAAACAGTATGGTAGAGTTATGTGGGAAATAACGTTATGCAAAGGTGCAGAATCTTTTGAATAGAGACTTTTGTCACGTACAGCTTACCTGTGTAGTTTATCACAAACAGTTTACCTGTGTAATTTGTCACATACAACTTACCTATGTAGTTTGTCACATAAATATTACCTGTGCAGTTTGTCACATACAGCTTACCTATGTAGTTTGTCACATACATATTACATGTGCAGGTTGTCACACACAGCTTACCTATGTGGTTTGTCACATACATATTACCTGTGCAGTTTGTCACATACAGCTTACCTGTGTAGCAGCGCTCCAAATTGGTTAATGAAAAGCCCATATAAAACTAGTTACATAATTGTCTCTCAATTCCCCCTCCTATAAGTGCACAGTAACTTTCAGCTAGTTGAAAGTATCACGGACAGAATCTCAGGCGACGATTCCGATATTTATCTCAGCTCAGAAAGTCGGGATACCAATTTCCAGCTGGGTAAACTAGGAAGTAAATCAAGCTTATATGTTATCGTTGCTATTGCTTGGAACGACCATAGACTGGTTGATGAAAAAATGTTGCATGGGCGAAATGGCATCAATAGGGGTAGAAAGCAGACAGCTGGAAGATTTGGATTTTGCAGATGATATTGCATTGTTCAGTAAAAACAACCAAGATATGCAATGAAAAATTGACTACTTATCATTTCTAGCGCCAAAAGTTGAACTGTATATACTTTGATAAAGACATAATGAAGATACATATAGCAAGTAATGCAGTTACCACGATGGAATCCTTCTTCTTCTGCGTTCTCACTAGATTGGGATTTCGGATTCTCTAATAAAGGCAGCCGTCTGCTTCAGATTATCATTCACGCCATACAGTTTGTCTTGGATACTGGCGTAAGTGTTCTTCTCAGGTCTGCATACTGGGGCAGTTCTGTAGGATATGCTCTGTTGTCATACTCGCCAAGCCACAGGGGCACATGTTGTTTGTGCCTATCTTGAATTTAGTGTACATGTGGTGTAGCATTCTGCATGTTGTGATCCGTCCGGAGGCGAAGTATGACTGTCTGATATCTTCTGGACAGTTGGTAATATCCATCGTCCTTGTTGTGTTTTGGATGCTCTTTATCCCATTTTGCTTTTAATGCCTTTTGGCGAAGGTTTTATAAACTTGAACATCAAAAAGAACAATATCATACATACCAATCTAACAGACACACAAATATTCAAACACTCCACAAACCTCTTAACGATTTAATAAGGCGTGTCCTTATGGGGGCAAATCTAATGTGAAAAAATCCATCGTTAATATATAACGACACAAAAGTGTAAGAGTCGCACCTCTCTCTATGTGTGTGTCATCTCCAAAGGTGAAAATACTGCAGTACACAGGTATTTGAAATGAGGTCACGGTGAACAGGTACATTACCAAAACTTTGTATAGCTTGGATTCGTTCAGACAAAAAAAAAAAGACAAAATGTTAGCTATGTGTGGTTTAGTTTGTGAAAACTGGTTACTTTTATTGTTGTCGTCCATGGTTAGACTGTCAACTGCCTCTTCTTATACTACTAAATACTACGACTACTGCTACTTTTGATGTTACTACAACTACAATTACTGTTACTACTATTAGTACTTGTACTACTAATACTTCTGTTTTCTACTACAACTGCTACTGCTGATGTTACCACCACTACTACTATTACTGTTACTACTAGTAATACTTCTACTAATAATACGTTCTACTACTATTACTACTACTACTACTACTACTACTACTACTACTACTACTACTACTACTACTACTACTACTACTATTACTAGTGCTACTATTAAAATATGTTTTTACGTAGCCTGTTCAGACCTTAGGGTATAACGTGCCTGTCATTTCACATATCTAGGCACTTGTGGGGTCAGTTCCTTTCCTCACACATGGACGTCGTGTGTGGGATTAAACCCACAACGTTATTGTGGCCGAGTCAATACTACTACTACTACTGCTGCTTCTACTACTGCTGCTGCTACTACTGCTGCGGCTACTACTGCTGCTGCTGCTACTACTACTACTACTACTACTACTACTACTACTACTACTACTGCTGCTGCTGCTGCTGCTGCTACTACTACTGCCGATACTACAACTAAATCTCTTTCCAGGGGAACATAGACGTGTGTGTAATTATCAATCTTCACTGAACTATACCATGCGCCATTTTCTTCAGCTCTGCTCACGAGGCTTAATTACTAGCTTTGCATCCGCTCTCTTTTCACTATTTTTCACCACGTATTATTTGGTCTCCCCAATCTTTTCTTCCACTGTTGGTTCCAGTCAAGTACATACCTGGTTATGTCGTAATGTTGTTTCCCGAGTGTGTGCCAGCCTGTCCCCCACATTGTCCTTTTAACTTTTGCCTTGTAAAAGTGAGATATTGCCTTCTTCTCGTACGCAGCCTGACCTCTGAACTTAGAGTTATATATCTCTACTATACTTTCATTATCAATCGTTTTCTAGCGTACAGCATTAGTATCGTCGGTCTTAACAGTTTGGGGAAATGGGTGGTTTAGAGGTCAAGGACAAGGTCTTTTCAGGTTTGTCTGTCGTCGGATTACTGTTCTGAGTCACATTAACATGTCTGCACTGTTTCTAATGACGTGATCTCTGACACATACCGCTGCAAGCAAAATTCAAGGTTTTTCTAAATCTACTTGTTAAGTTTGAAACTGTCGGAATTCCTGGTTGCAATAAGTCATTCTGAACTAAAGGGAGGGGTGGTTGGGATCTAAAGTCGAAGGATTGACATCATTGCACCGGGTTTTACCCCATATAGCTCAGCCCCTCTCCGTAGAAATGGCACGCCACGTGATTAGATTATTGCACAAAGCGCCTATTGTTTGTCTATGAGATCATACTATCAAATGCTTCAATGAATTATGGGATTATTTTGTTTTCTCAAGGATTCTAGTCTTGTTATTGATAGAGCATCTTCGGTTCATAACAGAGCCTAGGCAGACCCAATTTTCTCATTGTCTTACTTATATAACGCCGACACCCTTAAAGAATGTGTTATGGTAACACTTATATAACTCGTTCTCTTAATTCTGGGAAGATATCATACTACTGATCTGTTCTCTTATCTTAACTTTGTGCTGGTGTCCTTCAACTTTTGAGGGAGTTGACGTCATCCCAGATACGCCATCTCGTCTTGGAACGAATGTGTGATAACTACTTTCTTACTCACGTGTCATTGCCGATAGAATACACTAGAACACACTAGAAGCAAACTCTCGGTTCCTGATGCATCCAAAATATTTCATTCTTTCCATTCGCTTGAAATATTTTCCATATGTTCAACGTTGCCCCGTGTGTTGTCGAGGCTCGCATAGGGAGCAAAGAATTGTAACACTGTGGCCTACAAACATGTCGTAAGAGGCGACTGAGGTAGGGCCTAGGAAGCTACCTAGTAAATAAAAGCGTCTCAAAAATAGGATGTGCTGGTCTACTTGCAGGCGCATAACTGGTACAACGTACAATCGCTCTTAGACTATGATCACATACAAATCACAAAGAGTGGTTAACAAGTGGTCGATCGAAGAAGAGGAAGAAGAAAGTATAAACTTCACTGTCTTTTATAGCTTACACAGAGCTCCGTGTAGTTTTCTGTCCAGTGTTGTTTCATTAGGTTAGTGTGTTCGCCTGCCTCAGTATATCATATTTAGGGCAGTCTTGAAGTATGTGCTCTGCAGTCTGATGTGCCCGTCCCCATGTACATAAGACAGAATTGCTAATCTTAAATTTTTTTATACATGTGGCTGCGGATATACAGGCTGCATATGAAACAATTCCTAGATAGGCTCTAAGACACTACACGTATTACGTGTACAACGAATTAGAACTACGCAATAACGTAGAAATATCACAAAAGAAGACGGAGACCACTCCTTGCCAAGAACACCCTAACAACTATCAGCATGCTAAAGCAGTAAAAATATGTTCAGACTATGTTTATTCAGTACACGCGTGTTATTAAAGATTAAAAACTGTCAGGGAAAGTTTGTGACCAGATAATGCATTGGTGATAAGGAAGCTGTTAATACCTTGCTAACCGGATTATAACTATATTTTTTTTTTAAAACATAATCTTCAACAGAACCAATGTCTCGCGGTCACGGACACATTTTATGTCAATAAGTAAATGTGAATATAGCTTGATGTTTTCAACAGTGCAGTCTGGATGGCCTTAAGGTTGTACGTAAATGAACTCATTTTGATCATTAACACATTCAGCATTGTGAGTCGTTGTACAGGCTATCTGTATTTATTTAAGATGATGTAAACCAGTATATTAGCTAAGTCAGTAAACACTGCACAGTAAATGCGTCCGGAGGGAAAAAATAAAGGAGCGAAAGGGTTAGTATGAAGTGTAATAAAAATAATGAGAAACGTAAGAAGAAAGACACGAGAAACATGCTGACCAGTTTAATGGTAATTAGAATATATATACAAGGTAGTGACCTACCAGCTGGCACCATTACTACAACACCCAAAGATCAAGATGGAAGTGAAAAGATAGTTTATAAAAAGTATTTTCCTATCAACACTTTGTTACCAGTGCCAAACTTGGTCTCTTACAGCAACACATCACAGAAAGCTCACCACGTGTGAAATGAAATGCTTGAGGAAGGCAGTGGGAGTCACCAGGAAAGACAGACTACGAAATGAGGACATCAGAAGCAGAGTGGGCATAACTTCATGCACCGAATACATCGAAAGACAACAAATTGGACATTTAATGAGAATGAAATACAACCAACCACCAATAACAGCATACAATAAAAAGAGATCGGGTACTAGAGCTAAGGGAAGACCAAGAAAAAGATGGAAGACAATATCAAGACCGCACTACACAAACACGGATATAACACAAGGACGACTCATTTAGCCCTAGAGCGCAAATTAAAGCTCCCATCCCTACGCTTAACGGCAAGAGGGGACAGCCAACTACATCTTCCACCTGGGAATAGACAATAGACAATACAATGACTAACATACCGGGAGAGGTCTTATTCTTAACCTATGCATCTCATTAATAAAACAAAGTGATATAACAAGACAGAAGATATAAAGTCCTAGTTTGCTAGAATTACAATACTAATACTAACACTTTACAGATTACACTATGACATTAGGAAATCCGTGCAAACATAATACTAATACTAACACTTTACAGATTACACTATGACATCAGGAAATCCGTGCAAACATAATACTAATACTAACACTTTACAGATTACACTATGACATCAGGAAATCCGTGCAAACATAATACTAATACTAACACTTTACAGATTACACTATGACATCAGGAAATCCGTGCAAACATAATACTAATACTAACACTTTACAGATTACACTATGACATCAGGAAATCCGTGCAAACATAATACTAATACTATGATCACAAGAGGAATACACTTTCAGTTCTAGACAAATCTACAATCTCCATTTCCAATTCTAGATAAATCTTCATTTCCAATTCTAGATAAATCTACGTCTTCATTTCCAATTCTAGATAAATCTACATTTCCAATTCTAGATAAATCTACATTTCCAATTCTAGATAAATCTACATTTCCAATTCTAGATAAATTTACGTCTTCATTTCCAATTCTAGATACATCTACTCACATTTCTAATTCTAGATAAATCTACTCCCATTTCCAATTCTAGATAAATCTTCATTTCCAGTTCTAGATAAATCTCAATTTCCAGTTCTAGATAAATAAATCTCAATTTCCAGTTCTAGATAAATCTCAATTTCCAGTTCTAGATAAATCTCCGTTTTCTTTTACAGTTCTAGATAAATCTCCTTTTACAGTTCTAGATAAATCTCATTTTATAGTTCTAGATAAATCTCATTTTATAGTTCTAGATAAATCTCATTTTACAGTTTTAGATAAATCTCATTTTACAGTTCTAGATAAATCTCATTTTATAGTTCTAGATAAATCTCATTTTACAGTTTTAGATAAATCTCATTTTACAGTTCTAGATAAATCTCATTTTACAGTTCTAGATGAATCTCATTTTACAGTTCCAGATAAATCTCATTTTACAGTTTTAGATATATCTCATTTTACAGTTGTAGATAAATCTACATTTCCTGTTCTAAATAAATCTACATGTTAACTTGCAGTTCTAGACAATAAATCTACGTCTGAATTTATTGTGCGTCACCAGCAAACCACTCCTATATAACGCTAACATTTCCTCTTTGACTCTACTTACGACTTAGATAACACAAAGTGCCTTAAAAACCTGATAATATGCCGCGTCCCTGGAACGCTTGTTATTTTTGTCACCCTGACTTCTATACCGATTGTTTACCTGTACAAAGTAGTGTTACATTCTGTTTCTCTTTATAGATCCTGTTCGATCCCTCTTGACCCGTCAACCAGGTCACAAACCTGGTAGCGCTATTTTCATTGGCAGTAACATGAATACATGTGCGATACTAATTATTATGCACCGCCATTGCTATCAGCTGATTCAGTCTGTGTCAAACGCTAGTTTTTGTGCACACTTCATTTACACAACCTGAAAGTGAACAAATAGCAACGAGCCTACCGGATGATATGGCTGAAAGGAGGAGCACACTCAGTGCTTTAAAACGTTTATACCTTCATATTTTTAAGCGTTTTCAAAATAGATATACGGAAACATCAAGGTTGGGTTATTAGGTTCATAATAGCAGCTGCGTTGTAGAAAGTGAATTGCAGGATATGTTTAAAAGCCGAAAGATTGACTTCATTGCACCGGGTTTTACCCCATTTGGCTCCGTCCTCTCCGCAGAAATGGCACGCCACTTGCCGAGAGTATTGCACAAAGCACGAACTCCGTAGCTCCGGCAACAATCCTAGGGATCTCTGGAAATATTGCACTCGCGAACAGAAGGCCGTGGTCCGGATTCGAACCCACGACCTTCGACTCGCAAGGCAAAGGGCTTAACCACTCAGCCACAGATACCCCAAATATATGTACAAATATATATATATATATATATATATATATATATATATATATATATATATGAGCAGGATATGTACAAAGTAGAGGTGAAGATACCTTTTAATACCATGTGGTATATTGGGAAATACGATGTTAGGCCTGTATGTTTTCTTTGACAATTCATCAGAAAAGGTTAAAAATAAAATTAACACAACATATCTTCACTATCTTATAAATTACTTCGGTGACCCTCGCTGGTGCTACGGTGTTCGTGCACTGCCGCTGAGATCTTCCTGTGTAAAAAATACCGAAGTGAAATGATGCCCCCTCCCCCTCTTTCCCCTTATACGTTAAGTAGTTTGTCATTGCTTTCTGTACGGTGTGGTATATTTTTACCGTTCGAAAAAATCCCACGGAAACGAATTTGCTTCCAAACTGCCCGCCGCTGAGTTTGAACCAGGTACGCTTGGGTTGTGATCGTGCTCACTACCGCTTAAGCTACAGATTAGAAATGATTACAAATAAAATTCCTACAGTATATCTTCAAAATTAAATCGGTGACCCTCAGCGTTGCTACGGAGTTCGTGCACTGCCGCTGAGATCTTCCTGTGTAAAAAAGAGATTGGAGCACACATGGTTAGTTACCGAAGTGGAGTGATGATGCCCTCCCCCTTAAACATGAATTTTGGTTTTTCCTTCTGAGCTGGTCGGTCTTATGTTGCCGAGGGCCACGAATCAATCTTATTTGTGGAGACGGCACTATTCTGACATATGCATGAGATAATCAGAGTTTTATCATATTTGTAATTGGTGCTTATAAAATGATGTTATCAGGCCGACGAGAAAGCGTACTTACAGGTTCGATTAAAAAAAAAAGGTGATGGATTTGATGTCAAGTTGAGGTAGAATATTGACAATAAAAAGATGGACTGGCGCATGTATTTGTCGTTAACTAGTCTATATATAAATGCAAATATTTGATAGATTGATGGATCGATAATTTAAATGAGATGCACACATACATAATTTATAATATTATTGATTATGCCGTAATTTCTTCTTCTAACGCTCCTATCGACCACTTGTTAACCGATCTTTGTGGGTTGAGGGTCTACACGGGAAACATAGAATAGGATTACTGCAACCTACAATGCATGTTGCAAGAGGCGACTGATGTAGGACCTAGATAAGCTACCCTCATCATCATCAAATAGCTTGTCCTGAGCAGACCTTTGCCACCCAAATAGGACCTAGGAAGCTACTCTAGTAAATAAAAAGCGTAGCAGAAATCAGATGTGCTCGCCTACTAGTAGGCGCGTAACTAGCACAACGTACAATCGCTCTTAAGTTCAGATCACATACAAATCACACAGAGTGGTTAAAAAATGGTCGATATGGAGCGTTCCAAGAAGAAAAAGAAGAAGAAGAAGTAGGGAATACGGTCAAAAAACGCGAGAAAGTGTGAAATAGTTTTGTGAGTGATTTACCAAAATAACATATATTTTGCGAAGAATAATATAGATAACTGACAATAACTAAACAATTAATACGAACATTGAATACGAACATTGAATACGAACATTGGAAGCCACAGAAGAATGTTGAAAATTCCATAGACAGTGAAGAAAACAAATGAGGAGGTTTTAAATCAGGCATGCACAGAAAGAAACCGTATCAAAAGAATAAGAATCAGACAATCAAGGTTCTTCGGGCATATAATGCGAAGAGAAGGTTTAGAACATTTGGTAACAACAGGTAAAATTCAGGGAAGAACAGATCGCGGAAGACAGAGGGAGAAGATGCTGGATGGCCTTACATCATGGTTCGACACAAGATCGACGTCAGAACTGATTACATGCACCAAGCAGAGAGAGAGAGAGACATGATCGCCTACGCCGGTAGGCATGACACTTGATTGATTGAATATAGATAAGTCCTGCAGCCTGCAATAACGAGAGGGAACTTAGTTCAGTCTTCACTTTTACAGATTACACTATGACATCAGGAAATCCGTGCAAACATAAGCCTATATTTTTCTCTGAAAGAAAGGATGTTTGCGGCATAAACCGACTTGGAGATAGGATTATATAGACCTGCTCTAGTATATGTGTTTAGTGATTGAGAAACACCTTTCAATATAATTACATTTCAAGTTACTGTACTTTTACTGTTTACATCTTCGAGAGGATATCAGATCAGGGTATTAGAGTCAAGGGAAGACCAAGATAGATAAACAATATCAAGACCACACTAAATAAACACGAATCTCCCACCCCTACGATTAACGGCAAGAGTGTGCAACCAATTTCATTATCCACCTGGGGAAAGACAATAGATAGATAGATAGATAGATAGATAGATGAATGATAGATAGATAGATAGATGAATGATAGATAGATAGATGAATGATAGATATATAGATGAATGATAGATAGATAGATGAATGATAGATAGATAGATGAATGATAGATAGATAGATAGATGAATGATAGATAGATAGATAGATATATGATAGATAAAATAGATAGATAAATAGATGATAGATAGATGATAGATATATAGATAGACAGATAGACAGATAGATAGATGATAGATAGATAGATAGATGATAGATAGATAGATGAAAGATGGTAGATAGATTAGATAGATTATTTGGTCTATAGATGATAGATAGGTAGATGATAGATAAATGATAGATAGATAGATTGATCTTCGAGGAACTTTGAGTTTTCTATGTTCTGCTCTTATCTCTCAGGAAGTGTAGTCGGTGCTTTTAAATCTAGGTTGATGGATCTTATGCGAATCATTCTGATGGGGTATGTTTGCATAGATTTCTCTCAAATCTCAGAGCGCTGCTTGACTCAATGTTGATGTTAGTGTATGGGCATAATCTGAATATCCTTCTTCTATTCTAGAGGAGAGCTAGGTAGAGAGACAACATGTATGAGACATCGTAGTACTTTACCAAGTAAATGATTGATTGATAGGACCATCATCATTGCACTTTGTTGAGTAACCATGTGTGCTCCGATCTCTTTCTGACACACGAAAATCACAACTGCAGTCCACGAACTATGTAGCACCGGCGAGGGTCCACGATGTAATTTTGAAGATAGTGAAGATATTTTGTAGGAATAAAAAAAAAAATGTTCTAATGAATTTTGCTCGGGCAGCGGCTTTCCAGCCTGCTCTTCTCGATTTCGAACTGCCAAGGATTCTTTTACTTGCTCAACTTCAACACGGGACCTACATTTCGAACTGCCAAAGGTTCTTTTACTTGCTCAAATTAAACACGCAACCTACGTTTTATGGACAAATTATTCCCATTGCTCCACGAGGGAGCGAACCGGTTACCTTTCGCACAAGAGGCAAGCACCTAACCTCTATGCTACAGAGACCTCCACCAAGTAAATGAACAGCTCATCAACCTACACAAACACTTTTATGTTATCCTTGAATACAGCAGTGGCTTATACTCTACAGGCATACTGAAGGGAAAAGGGTTGATTCTCTCACAGCAGGTATGTCCTCATGTCTCTGGCTCGCCCTCATGTCTCTGGCTCGCCCCGAATACGGTGATAATCATGTTGATGTTAGGTATTATTGTTCAATTAAATATTTGTTATTTTTTCGGTTAGCGACATTATAGTTCACTTCACGAAAGTCGGTGTGCATCGACATTATAGTTCACTTCACATTGGTATGTCGTCTTTGTTTGTATGGACGTTAAAATTCACCTCTCGTTGGTATGTCGTCTTTATTTGCAGCATTATAGTTCACTTCACGTTGGTATGTCGTCTTGGTCTGCCCCAACTTTATGGCCCACTTCACGTGTGTCAATCTTAATTGCTTCTTCTTTGGTCGTCACACTGCTACCGGGTTGTTTCCAGTGTCGTCACACTGCTACCGGGTTGTTGCTCAGTGTTGTGGTTTTCTGTTTTTGTCTTGCGCTGTTCTGGTGGCTTGTGTGATTGTTATTTTTGCTCTTTCACAGGATTCTGCTACGCCATCTAACCATCTTTTCCGTGGTCTTCCTCTTGCCTTCTTTCCGATGTTCTGTCGTAGAAGACTCTGTATACTGTGGAGTTTGGATGCATTCTTATTAAGTGGCCAAACCACTTCATTCTTTGTTTATCTATGTAATTCAAGCAAGATTTGGTGCCAACTTTCTTTCTTATGCTGATGTTGGTGACTTTTGTCTTTTCTGGTGTTGTTGGTAACGTTTCGCAGGCAACGCATTTCACATGTAGTTATTTTTTGTGACTGCGCTTTGCTCAATGTCCATGCTTAGTTCTTGTAACACAAAGTAGGTATAAAAATGCTGTTGATCATCTGTTGCTTAGCTGCCTGTGAAATTTTTGGGTGCCTTAACAATGGTGCTAGCTGGTAGGTTACAGCATTTCCTTTTTGCATTCTAGCCTCTATCTCTCTATCTAGTCTTCCGTCTTCTGTGAATATGCTTCCTAAGTATTTGAATTCTTTCCCTTGGTTTATTTTAGTCCATTGACATGGATGTCTAGTTGATTATGTTTTCTTCCCATATTCATTATTTCTGTTTTAGTGTTGTTCATTTTCATGTCATAATTTATACAATTTTGGTTCAAGGTGTCAATATGATGTTGTAGATCTTGTTCATTTTGATGTATCAGGCACTGATCATCTGCAAACAGCAGTTCATTTATTTCATCATTTTCTGAATTGGACTCTTGAGTTATTTTATTGCTTGCAAGGACATTATTTGCTCACTTCACGATGGCTACACTTTCTTGATGTACATCGACACTATAGTTCACTTCACATTAGTATGTCGTCTTGCTGTGATGCACCGACATACTGATTCACTTTACGCGGCTTGTTATTCATAAGAGATTAAATTTATGATATCCATTGCCACATCTCGTTGTTTTTGCTATCTCATATTATTAGCAGCTTCATTGCGTGCGCCTTCTGTCATATCCCATCGGGATTACCTACTGAAAAAATGAGATTTCATTGCTAGCTTATACATGTGGAAATTGAAATTGTATTCTTATGTGTCAAATACAAGAAACAATGAATTAACATGTTATCTACTTACAGCTGTGACTGCATCAGTTATCTGTTATATATATGAGGACTATACTCAGTTATCTGTTATATATATATGAGGACTATACTCAGTTATCTGTTATATATATGAGGACTATACTCATCTGTTATATATATGAGGACTATACTCAGTTATCTGTTATATATAGTTAGTTAGTTTGTTCCTTTCGTGCCAAAGGCGGCACATAGGGCAGAGGTTTTAGATCTCCATGTGATACGGTTCTTTGCTAGCAGTTGGAGATCTTGTATGGTTTTACATCCCAATAGTTTACTTTCTTGTTGGATGGTTCTTCGAAGAGTGGTCTTTGGTCTTCCACGTTTTCTTTTCCCAACTGGTGACCACATAAGGACTTGTCGATTTAATCTCTTTTCATCTGATCTAAGAACATGACCTAAATATTTCCACCTTCGTTTCCTTATAATATTTGACACGGGTTGTTGTCTGTTATATATATGAGGACTATATTCAGTTATCAGTTATATGAGGACTATCATCATAGCACTTCGAACATGTCCATAGGTGCTCCAATCTCCGCCTCAGTATATCCACCACCGTCCAGTGGTCCAACATGCCAGTTCGATGTTGATTAATCAATCTCTTTGCATATTTAGTATGTCGTTCTTTTCGGGTTGCACCAATATTATTGACACCTATCTCTCTCAACCTGTTCATCGAGTGGGATTCACAGCCCTGAAATTCCTCTGTTTGGAAAGACTCCCCCAATGCGTGAAGAATGTCATTTCGATCCCTGGCAGCTCCTTCTGATATTGTAGCCAAGCCAGCCAATTGTGACTGCATATTTCATGAGAATATTTCACAGACAGCAACATACATTTGAAGAGAATTTAGCTCAAGTGAACTATTCCACCTAAACTGTGCTGCATGTGTTATAAGAGTTTGCTCTCGAAGATCTTTATAAACTACATTATACATGTAGATACTTTCTACATTATTATTGCAATGTTCATAAAAGAACAACAGATTAAATGGTTTAGACACTTGATAAGAATACCCTGGTATCGCCTACCACAGAGAGCCACACAGAAAAAGTGCAGAGTACAGAGCAAGAGGAAGATCACGCAAAAGATGGAACAACGGCATCAAGAACAGCCATAAGAAAATGAATAACAGCTTAGAAAGTGCATTAGAACAAGCACACACAAGATCACTACACCCCCATCCCCTCCCTTCCCCAAGACATCTACAAAGAAGTAAAAAATGATTGCAATGTAAATTTCTAGATCCTTTTTGTTTATGTGAAAATTTGTTAAATGTACATTTTCTGGTATTTTTTTTTTTTACTTATCTGAACATTTAAATTTTCAAGTATGTTTTGCTTATTTGAACATTATTATCCATATGTAAATTTTCATGTACGTTTTGCATATATGAATATTACTATCATTAAGTACATTTTCAACTACTTTTTGCTGATATTAATTTTACTATTATAAAGTAGATTTTCAACTACTTTTGCTTTTATTATTATTACTATCAGAAAGTAGATTTTCACCTGCTTTTTTGCATATCTATTATTATTAGACTGTAAATTTTCAGTTACGTTTTACATATAAGTGATTTGAAAGGAGGTGGTATTTGTAGTTTCTTTCTACGATAAGGATTTCAGGAAGACATTCTGAATTCGAGTCAAGAATGTTTGTTTTCCATATTCTGAAGCTGTATTCGATTATTACCTTCTTATTTCTCTTTTTCTTCTTCGAACGATCCATATCGACCACCTTCTCTGTGATTTGTATGTGATATGAGCCTAAGAGCGACTTACGTTGTGCCAGTTATGCTCCTACAAGTAGCCCAGCACATCCAATTTCTGCGACGCTTTTTGTTTACTAGGGTAGCTTCCTAGGCCCCTACCTCAGTTGCCTCTTACGACATGTCTTGTATGTAGCAGTGTTACAATTCTTTACTCCCCTTGCTAGCCCCATCAACACACGGGCATAACTGGATAATCAAATGTACCGGGTAACGAACACCGCCCAATGGTGAGCGAAAAAATTACAATGAAATAAAATTCAACAAATAAAGAAATGTAATGCCCGCTGACACGAAGAGACATTGACAGGTCTAAAAGAATATGAGAAAATACACGTCACTGTTAGTTAACGACGCTTGAAATAAAAAAAAATAATGCAGAAAACAGCGGGCTAAACCCAACCGAAAGGCTATATTGGAAAGGTCGATAACAAATATGGCAAAAGTAAGCATGGGAGAGGTTGAAATTACTGCAAATGTCTCACAACAAAGCGTATCAGAAATATGTGTGGGAAAGTGAACAATTTATCAGAAATACGTGCTGTCGTTACGCTCTACTAAGCTCAGAAAAGGTTACAGTATATGTCGCTGATGGGTTGAACATCAGTGATGAATTCTGTAAATTCTTCTTGTTCTACTGTTCTACTTGTCTTCCAAGATGTTATCTATATCTATTATTGATGTATGGAACATCACTCGTACTGATGGTTAAATTGCTCATATGATGTACGTAACATCACTCGTACTGATGGTTAAATTGCTCGTATGATGTACGTAACATCACTCGTACTGATGGTTAAATTGCTCGTATGATGTACGTAACATCACTCATACTGATGGTTAAATTGCTCGTATTGGTGTTACTATGATCCAACCTTCCTGTTTTTTGTGTGTTTTTTTCCGATCCAGAAGCACTTAAGCTTTTCAGCTCTTCGGCTCGGTGCCATGGACATCGTAACCCTTCGGTTCGGTGCCACGAACACCGTAAATCTGGGGAGTCTGTGGCTTTTTCTGCCATCCCGCGGAATTGAACCCGCACACACAGAGGGATAGTCACCTGTAGTCCAACGCGCTACGAACACGCTGGGCAGACGGGCAACCTTCCCGTTTATCTCTCTCTCTCTCTCTCTCTGTCTTTTTAACCAGGATTGGGGCATAGGCCCTCAACCAACTCATGCCACGTCTTCCTATCTCTAGCTATCTCATGCAGCTCCCTCCAGCTCTTCTTTATATTGTTGATCTCTGCCTCAACCAACTCATGCCACGTCTTCCTATCTCTTGCTATCTCCTGCAGCTCCCTCCAGCTCTTCTTTATATTGTTGATATCTGCCTCCAAATCCTGTCTCCATGTATTTCTATGCCTCCTTTTTTCGCTGTCCATGTGGGTTCCAGGAAAGGATCCTTCTTGTTATATTCTCCTCTGGTTTTCTCAAAGTAGTGTTTCCTATCCAGCGGTAGCATTTTTTTTAGAAACCTCTTGGTTCACTGAAATATGTCTTGTTCTCTCCATAAGTTCCTCACTTGTGATCCTATCATACCATCTCAGTCACTCTATTCTGTGCAGACACCAGTTGATGAATGTTTGCAATTTGTACGTTATAATTTTAATAGTTCTCTATGTTTCTGATTCATACAGCAGAACTGCTTCAACATTGGAGTTAAATATCCAAATTTTTGTTCTAGATTTGATTTCTTTAGACTTCCATACATTTCCCAGTGCAATGAAAGTTTCCCTCTTCTCAGTTCTACCATTCGCTATCTCTACAGTCATATGTAGTGTTGACACTAATACACCGGTTAATGATTGCCAGGCAATCGATTAATGACCTCCGCTCTCTTTCACGATATGGCTAATGACCATTAATTTGGTATATTGGATCCTCACTTCTTCTTTCTTTTACTCTCTGTTCTTCGTTTATATTACAATCCTGCACGTTTTCTCACTTTTTATATATTTCATAACATTTGTAAAATAAAATTGTCATGTGAGTTACTGTCTCGCTGGTATAGATCGCATTGTATTGTATTTTATTGATGATTTCTTGATGACTTTGTTGTAGCTGATTCTCAATCGATGCTTCGGAAGATCCAGAATAGTAGGTTGAAGTATGAGTGGATGTTGTCGATAGAGGTTTCCTAGCTTTAGAAGCTGACGTGGGTCTATTATCCTGGTCATGCGGGTGTTTTGTGGAGATGAGGGATCATTGCATCGACGTCATCGATTGTCGGGGAGTTCAGGATGGATCAGGTGGATGTTCTTCTGTCTCTTTGTGACCTTCTGTTGGATGAAGACACTAAAATTTATGTTGAATATATTCAGCATTTTAAGGAGTTAAAAATTATGCGCTGCGTATGCAGAACTGGATGGCTGAAGGGCAAAGAAAAGAGTGTTTTAACTAGCGAACCAACTACTGAACTTCATCAAGAAACAACAAATTAAATGGTTCGGCCACATAAGCAAACTACCAACAGACAGTGCACATCAAATAGAAATGTTGCTCCGATACAATGGATACAAAGCAAAAGGCCGGCCACTCAAAATGTGGACCTAAGAGATAACAGAATCGACGAAAGACACTATTTATGAAACAAGTGCTCGTTCTAGAAATCTCTACTTATCCTGACGCTGTGAGGCAAATCAGGATTGGAAAAAAAAGCAAGAAAGAAAGATGTATGTGGGAGTCTTCGTATGAAACAGATTATGTTAGGTAGTATCAGTTTCTCTTGATCTATCATTCTCTAATCATGTTTTGCCTTTCAGCGTCAGGGGTCCAAAAAAGGAGACACCTGGAGCGAGCCTCTCTATGCACCTCTTTACTAACTTTATCATTCACTTTACTGACGAGAGTAACAATTATTTAAAAAAAAGTTATAGTAACCCCTGTTATACCACATGGCATATAGGGTAATGTAGTGTTTGACCTGTATTTTTCATTGACGGTTGGCACACGATGTCGTCAACATCACGCAGGCCGCCTTTACTTCCAAGTGCTTTTCCTGGTTCCCAATTGAGGATAGGTCGAACTGAGAACCGTTATGGTCTAAACAAAAATTCTACGTTTAGTGACGATACCAACAAATTAAAAAAAATGTTACAACATGGGGAATTCCCAGAGCTATGTAGATTTGGTCTAATCAATGACCTCATTTACCACAATCAGCCTGATGTTACCGATAGTATGCATATCTCCAATGCCATCTTCTGCAAAATTCAAAATACATCTGTTTGCAAAAACAGTTCATGATAATTGGTAATAGTCGCGTCCGCGTGTTGACGGGAATCGCAAAGGGAGTAAAGAATAGTAACACTGCGACTGAGGTAGGGGCTTAGGGAAGCTACCCTATTAAATAAAAAGCGTCGCTGAAATTGGATGTGCTGGATGTCCTTCCCTGGTAGGTGCATAACTGGCACAGCGTACCATTAGACTCAGATATGAAGCGTTCGATATTAAGCGTTCGATATGGAGCGTTCGATATGGAGCGTTCGATATGGAGCGTTCGATATGGAGCGTTCGATATGGAGCGTTCGATATGGAGCGTTCGATATGGAGTGTTCGATATGGAGCGTTCGATATGGAGCGTTCGATATGGAGCGTTCGATATTGAGCGTTCGATATGAAGTGTTCGATATGAAGTGTTCGATATGGAGCGTTCGATATGGAGCGTTCGATATGGAGCGTTCGATATGAAGTGTTCGATATGGAGCGTTCGAAGAAGAAGATTCTCCAGTCACACAGTTGAAATTGGAGTCACACAGTTGAAATTGGATTGTCTCTATTGCGAAGTGGTTAAGATGATGACTTCCTAAGCCCAAACATTAGTCGCCTCTTACGACATGTCTTGTAGGTTGCTTCTTCACTTTTCCACTCCCACCGAAGCACAGGTCTTCAACAAATTTCTTCCAGCTCTACATCTCTCCTGCCATCCTTTTCAATTCTGTCCATGCTTTACCTATCCTTTTAACATCAGCCTCCATCTCTCTTCTCCAGGTCTGTCTAGGCCTTCCCTACTCCTCTTTCCCTGCGGGTTCCAAAACAGTGCCTGTCTTGCAATGCTTCTGGTCGGTCTTCTGAATGTATGTCCTATCCATCGCCAGCGTCTCTTCCTGAGCTCTTTCTCCACTGGTATCTGCTTAGTTCTTTCTCTGAGTTCTTTCTCTGAGCTCTTTCTCCACTGGTATCTGCTTAGTTCTTTCTCTTTCTTTCTCTGAGCTCTTTCTCCACTGGTATCTGCTTAGTTCTTTCTCTGAGTTCTTTCTCTGAGCTCTTTCTCCACTGGTATCTGCTTAGTTCTTTCTCTAAGTTTCGATTTTGTAGGTTGCAGTGTTACTATTATTTGTTTCCCTTGAGAGCATCGGCAACACACAGGCGTTACAATGTATATACAAAGGAATCAACGAAACAAACATTCTGTTGCAGACTTCAGTTGGTAAAGCATTTATTCTGTGAAACACACACAACTCCATGTGAAACACACACAACTCCAAGTGAAACACAGACAACTCCAAGTGAAACACACACAACTCCAAGTGAAACACACACAACTCCAAGTGAAACACAGACAACTCCAAGTGAAACACACACAACTCCATGTGAAACACACACAACTCCAAGTGAAACACAGACAACTCCAAGTGAAACACACACAACTCCAAGTGAAACACAGACAACTCCAAGTGAAACACACACAACTCCATGTGAAACACACACAACTCCAAGTGAAACACACACAACTCCACGTGAAACACACACAACTCCAAGTGAAACACAGACAACTCCAAGTGAAACACACACAACTCCATGTGAAACACACACAACTCCAAGTGAAACACAGACAACTCCAAGTGAAACACACACAACTCCAACTGAAACACATACAACTCCAAGTGAAACACACACAACTCCAACTGAAACACACACAACTCCACGTGAAACACACACAACTCCATGTGAAACACACACCACAACTCCAAGTGAAACACACACAACTCCATGTGAAACACACACCACAACTCCAAGTGAAACACACACAACTCCAAGTGAAACACAGACAACTCCAAGTGAAACACAGACAACTCCAAGTGAAACACACACAACTCCAAGTGAAACACATACAACTCCAAGTGAAACACACACAACTCCAAGTGAAACACAGACAACTCCAAGTGAAACACACACAACTCCAAGTGAAACACACACAACTCCAAGTGAAACACAGACAACTCCAAGTGAAACACACACAACTCCAAGTGAAACATACACAACTCCAAGTGAAACACACACAACTCCAAGTGAAACACACACAACTCCAAGTGAAACACACACAACTCCAAGTGAAACATACACAACTCCAACTGAAACAAACACAGCTCCAACTGAAACACACACAACTCCAAGTGAAACACACACAACTCCACGTGAAACACACACAACTCCAAGTGAAACACACACAACTCCAAGTGAAACACACACAACTCCATGTGAAACACACACCACAACTCCAAGTGAAACACACACAACTCCAAGTGAAACACACACAACACCAACTGAAACACACACAACTCCAAGTGAAACACACACAACTCCAAGTGAAACACACACAACTCCAACTGAAACACATACAACTCCAAGTGAAACACACACAACTCCAACTGAAACACATACAACTCCAAGTGAAACACACACAACTCCAACTGAAACACACACAACTCCAAGTGAAACACACACAACTCCAACTGAAACACACACAATTCCATGTGAAACACACACCACAACTCCATGTGAAACACACACCCCAACTCCAAGTGAAACACACACAACTTCAAATGAAACACACACAACTCCAACTGAAACAAAGATCAAAGATAAAATACAAAAACCTTGAACAGAATCCAAGTGAGATAAAAATATGGCGTGGGATGAATACAGAAATATGGTAACCATAAAAATATATATTGGCATCGCTGATAAATTTGAAAAGCATCGACTGTGGTTTCACCTGTTATGTTAATTATGTTTTTAAAACTAGTTTCTGTTGAACTGGTTACATAAAACTAGTTTCTGTTGAACTGGTTACATACTTCTGCACTTTAATACACTATGAGAAACAGAGAGGTTTCAACGCTAAAATAATTAAGGACAGAACAGCGCAAATAATAGGGGAAAAAGGTCAGAAAAGGGAAAACATGCTAAGAAAAGATTTGAGATTTGAAAATGTAAGGATTATAAACATGAAGAGTTACTTAAAGGTGAACCACTAAGGCAATGGTTTTCATCCTATAGATCGCAACCCTTTGGGGTCGAACGACACTTTTACAGGGGTCGTCTAAGATCATCGGAAAATACATATTTTCGATGGTCTTATGAACCGAGACGCTGCTCTATCCGTCTCCAGGCGGGTACGCCAACATGCAGCTACGCCCACATGCAGCTACGCCCACATGCAGCTACGCCCACATGAGTACCCGACGTCAGTGATTAATCACTATGCTTTAATTATGTTCAATTTGTAACAATGAAAATACATCCTGTATATCAGATATTAATCAGTTGGTAGTCTGCCTATATGGCCGAACTATTTAATTTGTTGGTTCTTGATGAAGTTTAGTGCTGATGTTGTACCCACACTTTCCCTGATGTCTACATTTCTCAACCGGTCACTTCTTGTTACCCCCAACATTATGTGTAGACACTTCATCTCTGTCTTGAATAGTTTTCTTCTTCGATGTCAGCGTCCTGGTTTGGGCACTGATAGCATACTGTGGGGGAGAAAAAGTGTTTTGATCAATGTCCTTTTTGTGTTCATGGTGACATGTTTGCATTTTTAAATTATTCACATTAATATCTAAAAATTAATGAGAGAATGAAAAGTAAATAGATTAGACGAGAAATTGAAGCAGAAGAAGATCTGAGAGATTCACTAATCAAATGAGACTAAACAATGAGAAACAAAAACAAATAAGGATACAGAACATAAGGGAGCTCAAATTGTAAAAAACACCACAAAGCTCATCAAACTAAATGAAACATCCAAAGCTGTGTATAAACTAATTAAATATTATATCCGTGAAATGCAATAAAGAGATCAACAAAGCATTGATTAGTTAGTTAGAGCACAACAGATACTGGTTTATTGAAAATGTTTACAGTTATATGTGTCTGTAGTTGTCTTTTTAATTTATGTTAATGTAAGTTTGTTATGTTGTTTATTGTAAATCTTTCTGCCGAGTCGTTGTCTATTGTAAATCTTGCTGTTGAGTCGTTGTTTATTGCAAGTCAACAGTGTATTGTCTTTTTTGTGTTTATTTATGTGTATATGATCTGGTAATGTCTGTATATTTGTATGATCTAGTTATGTCTGTATATTTATCTATATGATCTAGTTATGTCTGTATATTTGTCTGTATGATCTAGTTATGTCTGTATATTTGTTTATATGATCTAGTTATGTCTGTATTTGTCTGTATGATCTAGTAATGTCTGTATATTTGTCTATATGATCTAGTTATGTCTGTATTTGTCTATATGATCTAGTTATGTCTGTGTATTTGTCTATATGATCTAGTTATGTCCACGTATTTGTCTGTATGATCTAGTTGTGTCTGTATATTTATCTGTATGATCTAGTTATGTCTGTATATTTGTCTGTATGATCTAGTTATGTCTGTATTTGTCTGTATGATCTAGTTATGTCTGTATATTTGTCTGTATGATCTAGTTATGTCTGTATATTTGTCTGTATGACCTAGTTATGTCTGTATTTGTATTTACAATATATGAGAGCGAGGTTCCACAAAGGATAGGCTGCAAGATGATCTTTATGTAACAACAGAGAAGAAGAATACATGATTCTGAAACCGGATCAAATAAGGAATGAATTATTCAGTTCGGTATGATAACTAAAGCGTGACAAATTAAATGATTAAACAAAGTGTGGATCTTTCTATTTGATCCCATCGTTTCATTATTGATTTCTATAAGTGATTTTCATAGTATGCCTTGATGGAATATGTTACAGTCATACTATCAGTGTGTAGTCACAACAACAGTGTGCAGTCGCAGCCACGAGAACAGCACCAGCGTGTAGTCACAACATCAATGTGTAGTCACAACAACAACATTAATGTGTAGTCAGAACAACAACAACATGAGCGAGTAGTCACAACAACAGCAACATCAATGTGTAGTCACAACAACAACAACATGTAGTCACAACATCAATGTGCAGTGACAACAACACCAGTGTGCAGTGACAACAACAACATCGGCGTGCAGTCACAACACCAACATCTGCGTGCATTGACGACAACAACAACATCGGCGTACGGTCACAACAACATCAGCGTGCAGTCACAACTACAACACCAGCGTGCAGTCACAACATCAACAACAGTGTGCAGACACAACATCAACAACAGCGTGCAGTCGCAACAACATCAGTGTGCAGTCACAACATCATCAACAACAACAGTGTGCAGACACAACAACAGCAGCGTGCAGACACAACAACAACACCAGCGTACAGTCACAACAATAGTGGGCAGTAGGAAAAACCCCATATGCACGTACAAATATATGCGCGCGATGGAGAGCGAGAGATGTAGGGGCAAAAGAATGTAATGTGTTATTACATGCAAGAGTTGACGAAAGTTTTAATTGCAGTCGTCCCCTGTATCAATAACAGTACACGTAGAAATCGAAAAAGTAGAATGTCTGTTAATCTTCTTCTTCTTCTAACGCTCTATATCGACCACTTGTTAATCACTCTTTTTGATTTATATGTGATCCGAGCCTAAGAGCGATTGTACGTTGTGCCAGTTATGCGCCAACAAGTATGCCAACGCATCTGCTTCCTGTGACGCCTTATATTTACTAGGGCTAGGCGATTGGTGTCGTAAGGACTAGGGTAAGTGGTTCGAGTCCCGTGTTTGTCTATTTGTTTTTTCGGAAGCTCTTAATACCTGTATCTGTTTATTTGTTGATTATATTTACTAGGGTAGCTTTCCTAGGCCCCTCCCTACCTCGAACCGAACTAAGCAGATCACTTCACGCCTGGAGCTGTTAAAGGTTCCCCCTCCCCTCCCTCAGTCGCCTCTTACGACATGCCTTATGTGTTACTAGTCTTTGCTCCCCTTGCAAACCCCAGCAACACACGGGTGAATGTGTTACTTCAGTCTCGTAAAATTGATACGCACAAGTTAGTAATAGAGATCATTAGAGAAGTAAACAGGTGAGGGATTGATACATTTGTACTAGAAGGACTTTCTTGCATCATGCTAGAGTGTAATGACGCATCACATTGACGTAAGTGTGAGCTTAGCGAAGTGAAGCGGACAACCATTCGCCCACTCCATCGTGTCGGATACTCACAGGAAAAGCTATCTGTCAGTAAGCGATGTGTGACAGGTGCGTTGTTCACAGTGTCCAGCCTAACAGGTTTACTCTATCAGGATTGCAATTTTTCGCATTTATTCAGAAAACAGTTTTCCCATTTTAAAATAAAAATGTGTTCAGAAGTACCAAATTGCGATGTGTGGATGACGAAATACAGTGAAAAACAGTTGATAATACTTGATGTTATCCTCATCACCATCATCTACATCGTTATTCACCACAACTAACATGATCAACATTATTATCAGCATTATTGCTATTCGTCACTGCCACCACAACCACCACCATCATCATTATGGCCACTCATCACATCATCTTCATCATCATCATCATCATCATCATGATTCTAATCAGTATCGTCGTCACTCATCACCGATTCCATCATCATCATCTTTATCATTATCATCACCATCATCATTCATCTTCATCATCACGATTTAGCTGTTTAAATAACAATTCTGATTAAAAATGTGTCTTTAATTATCAGCTGTTTTGCCCATTCTCTGTCCTACAATAGAATATATGAATATTGTAACATTTCATGAAGATAGCAGCAATACTATGTCTGGGAGATGACTAACTGGATTTGATCACCATAGTACGATGTTCTATTCCCGGCACAATTGATTTTCTATACGCTCATCTGAAAATGAATAATTCGACTATGTTGGTTAGATGGTCAATTAAAAGTCATATATCTCTGTAAGTGTTTTGTCGCTGGCTCTATGATCTAGTTGGAAAGGGACTTAGCACATACTATTTCGTCTTGAACAGTCAATGACTAGCATAATGGACAAAGTGCTCAAGACTTTGTGGCTTTGAATACGTTACAGAAAAGTCTTCAGTATATCATGGACAGAGAAGAAGAAATATATATATATCTACACAAAAGAAACTCATAATCAAATAGAACTAGCTGATGCTTCAAATAAGAATGAGAAAAGTGAGGTATTTGGGACAAATAAAAATACACGAAGCATCGGAGAAGACCTTTATGGACAAAGGCATCTTGGCAAAAAATATAAGTCTGAACTCCTATTGTTTTGTTGTTGCTTTGTTTTGAAGATTAAAACCTCTTCAAGACCAGACACACCCTTTCAATATAAGAGCGAATCTTGTTTTTGTTATCTCAGGAGGCGTTGGCCAACAAACATAAATAAATAAGAATGAACTCCGGGAGAAGAATCTAAATAAATTTGGTGAACCTCGTTGATGTCTCTACAGAACTATGTAGTGAAGGTTGTCTTCAGATATGCTACATAACTAATGAAGGTTGTCCTCAAATGTCCTACATAACTGCGTAGTAGAGGTTGTCCTCAGATGCTCTACGTAACTGTGTAATGCATGTCAGATATACTACATAACTGTAGTGAAGGTTGTCCTCAGATATGCTACATAACTGTAGTGAAGGTTGTCCTCAGATATGCTACATAACTGTATAGTGAAGGTTGTCATCAAATGTCTTACATAACTGTAATGAAGGTTGTTCTCAGATGCTCTACGTAACTGTGAAATGAATGTTGTCCTCAGATGACCACTTGTGCTAGATTTTACTCCCCACTATATTCTGTAACAGTTATATTTGTCTCATATTATAATCAAACAATAACTAGACTACATTGTTATTTCATATTCAACACTTGTTTTTTTATCCCTATCACACGCGATAGCCTGCATTTCAAAATTCTTCAAGTTCATTTCATATTTCTTTTTTTGTCTTGCATATGCCCATGTTCCTAAGTCATAACGTAGAAATAGACAGATAAAGCACGCACACACACACCACACACATACTTACCCCCACATGTAGATAAAATGGGTGTGACTGCTTGACACACGATAATCATATCAAATGTCTCACACGTAATACATTGTTCATACTCTTCATGTAACAAGGAACAAATATAATGTTATATTCTTGAAGCTTATTCCTCTTATTTACTTTCTTGCTTACTTTTCTCCTGTTCTGTTTTCTCTCACAGCGTCAGGATAAGAAATTTATAGAACGGGCTTTTTTGTGTGCTTCATAAAGTGTCTTTCGTCGTCTCTTTTATCTCTGAGGTCCACTTTTTGCGTCGCCGGTCTTTTGCTTTGTATCCACTGTATCGGAATAACATTGTTCTTTGAAGCGCACTGTCTGTTGGTAATCTGCTTATGTGATGATGAAGTTCAGTACCGATGTCATACCCACTTTTGTTTCCTGAAGTCTTCATTTCTAAACCGGTCTCTTCTTGTTACATCCAGCATTCTACGTAGATACTTCATCTCTGTCGTGACTAGTTTTCTTCTATCATTTGATGACAGCGTCTCAGGTCACTGATATCATAATGTGGGGAGAAAGATTGTGTTGAACAGTGCGTCTCAGGTCACTGATAACATAATGTGGGGAGAAAGATTGTGTTGAACAGTGCGTCTCAGGTCACTGATAACATAATGTGGGGAGATTGTGTTGAACAGTGCGTCTCAGGTCACTGATAACATAATGTGTGGAGATTGTGTTGAACAGTGCGTCTCAGGTCACTGATATCATAATGTGGGGAGATTGTGTTGAACAGTGCGTCTCAGGTCACTGATATCATAATGTGGGGAGAAAGATTGTGTTGAACAGTGCGTCTCAGGTCACTGATATCATAATGTGGGGAGAAAGATTGTGTTGAACAGTGCGTCTCAGGTCACTGATATCATAATGTGGGGAGAAAGATTGTGTTGAACAGTGCGTCTCAGGTCACTGATATCATAATGTGGGGAGAAAGATTGTGTTGAACAGTGCGTCTCAGGTCACTGATATCATAATGTGGGGAGAAAGATTGTGTTGAACAGTGCGTCTCAGGTCACTGATATCATAATGTGGGGAGAAAGATTGTGTTGAACAGTGCGTCTCAGGTCACTGATAACATAATGTGGGGAGAAAGATTGTGTTGAACAGTGCTCTGTTATGTTCATTTTGTTTATTAACATGATTATTAGAATGAAAATACATACAGTCTTGAAAGTGGGATGGATTACCGTATTGCCTAAGCGTTCGGCTATCGACTCTGACATAAGAGGGATGTGGGTTCAATTCCACATACGACGTTTCACACGGGAGGAAATGAATTGGCCCTCCTACCTCCTGCACAATAGCTCCTAAAAATATGACGTGGATTCATACCATAAGGTCTGAAAAGGCTACGGGAAAGTTTAATTTTTATTTATAGTCTTTAATACGCATACAACGGGGCAGAGTGAGAAGTGTGTTTAACTAGCGAGCCACGGGAACCATCAGTATACATACACTTCGATATCTATTGGGGAGACTGAGCACCTATGAGTCTGCCCGGAGTGCAATGAGTCAGTTTAGTAATCAATAATATACATACAAGGGTCGCAGACAGTGAAGTTGAAAACACGCTGCGCTTGTAATTATTTGTCGTGGAAATTTCGGGGTTCGAAACTAGCTTGAGTCAACAATTTTCTGTGTACGCTGTTAGACTGCAGGGAACCCTGGTCCCTTACTTTGGGATATAAATTACATGTACCTCTGAGGTCGGAGTAGAAATTCTGGCCTGAATGACGAGGGGGACACCAATGATAATGAAAGCAAGCGTTAACGCAGAAATCAATCACATGCGCCATAGTAGGCGATATGATTACAACTGAATTCATAACGGGTGGATAAGCATGTCATATTTTTGTCAGTATTGAAAAAATAAAGAAAAAAACCCCCCACACACACACAGACACATATATTATTATACTTCCAACACTATTCTCATCTACCGAGATCCTTTCACTCGTCTCTCTCTATCTCTCAGCCTCATCATTACGTCTATTGTTCCTACTACCAGCATTGTGTTTGCTAGTTGCGAAGTGAACATTTTGATAGACTTAAATTTTTTCCAGCATTGCTTTTTTTTCTTTCACCATCACATTTGTGCAGTGAGCATTAAAGATTATACATTGATGAAAATACCCGATTAATTTTCTCATATTCATCTGTCTCTCGGTTTTCTCCCGTGCCCAGTCATTCTCCATTTTCACCCCACCCTCCACTGCACACTGCTCCACGGCATATTTCCTTGTCTTCCTTGGTCAATACAGCTTAACAAACATACCGACATCTTATAGAAAACGATTTTTAATTGAATGCATTAGCAATGTTCAGCATGCATAATTGATTTCAGCCATTCCATTACAACTAAGAAACAAAAGTGAGTGCGTTGTGGGAGAGAGGAAGAGGAAATAAAGAAAAGGAATAGAAGAGAAAGACAGAGAGATGGAGAAAAATATGAGTTTTTTCCCGGCAATATCTGCTATTGTTATTTATTTATGCTCATAACATGCTTCGCCTGTGTGTCGTCGGGGCTCGCTAGGGGCAAAGAATAGTAACACTGCGACCTACAAGGCATGTCGTAAGAGGTTGGTGCCTAGGGAAGTTACTCTAGTAAATAAAAAGCGTCGCATAAATCGGATGTGCTGGCCTTCTTGTAGGCGCATAATTATGTACTTGTAAGATTTCATATTCCCTGTTTGATATATTCTCTCTTGCGTTCCCTGCCTAGACTGATGGACCAATTTTTATCATGAATTTTACCGTGGTTTTAAGGGACTCTGTTCCTCCGTACAGCTTCTGCAAGCTCTGTGTTTTGGGGCCATGTTTTTTCTTATACCTGCTAACCGTTGACAGTCTTGCAGAACGTGTTCTACCGTCATGTTCGCTTTTTTTGCAGGGGCACAGGCTGGTTAAATCTCTCATCATTATCAACTATCTTGTCATGTGCAGAACTTTGTCACATTAACAGTCCTTCCGAATTTCTCTCTCTTATAAACCAAATATCCGTCCTCTGTAGCCGCCATGCTCAAATCTTCAGTTATATCACGAATCCATCTTCTCCGTGATCTTCCTCTTCTCATCTTTGCCGGGATGCTTCCATACACAAGGGTTTTCTCCAAACCTTCATGCCTCTTTATATGTCCAAAATACTTTCTCATTCTTATTTGTAGCATCAGACAGTTTTCTTATTCTTATTTATAGCATCAGACAGTTTTCTTATTCTTATTTATAGCATCAACCAGTTTTCTTATTCTTATTTATAGCATCAACCAGTTTTCTTATTCTTATTTATAGCATCAACCAGTTTTCTTATTCTTATTTATAGCATCAGACAGTTTTCTCATTCTTATTTATAGCATCAACCAGTTTTCTCATTCTTATTTGTAGCATCAGACAGTTTTCTCATTCTTATTTGTAGCATCAGACAGTTTTCTCATTCTTATTTATAGCATCAGACAGTTTTCTCATTTTTATTTATAGCATCAGACAGTTTTCTCATTCTTATTTGTAGCATCAGACAGTTTTCTCATTCTTATTTATAGCATCAGACAGTTTTCTTATTCTTATTTATAGCATCAGACAGTTTTCTCATTCTTATTTGTAGCATCAGCCAGTTTTCTTTAATTTTGTGTTCTTTCACTCTCTACTTGTTGTATTTCACATTCTCTGTTTATTTATTTCCCCATTATGAATAGACTTACACTAAGAAAACTAACATTTAGTATAGATAAACAAGTCTTGCTCTGGACTTCACAGTGAAAGGAAGTAAGAACATGTTGATGTTTTTATTTATTATACATTAAAAGAGTTAATTGCATATCCTTTACAAGACTTTGCGAATCAACCCCAGCTTTTTAACGCTGTTTGTGATTTTCTAGGCATTATTACGTTCACTAGTTTGCCATTGCTTTCTGAACGGGTGGTGCCATCGTCCTTTGTAAAAATCCACGCGAAACAATTTGCAACCAAACTGTCCGCAGCGTGTTCGAACTCAGAACGTCGGGGTTAATAGACCGAGTCACTATCCCCTAACTCACAGACGCCACCTATTATACATTGCATAACCGTATTTGTATTTCGAAATATAATTGATCTTGTACATACGATTTGAGATACAAATAGATGAATATAATGTTGTTGTGTCCTAATCAACTTATAATTAGTTCTCTTAGTTGTTCTAGGTTTTATGTTATTTTTGTTTTGTTTCTTTCATATGCAGCAGTTTTGTATGTTTTACAACGCAACTAAAGTATGTCTAGATGTGCCAAGAATTAATCCCGCAGTTTGGCAAACTGACGAATTCCACAAATAATTTCAGTTTTCGGGTTGATAATAAAATAGTAATAACATTTCCCTTAGCCTTTTTCAGACCTTAGAGTAGTGACTATCACTTCATATTTCTAATACGTAGTGGGCAGTAGGGGGTGGTGTATGTGGCTTAGGGGATAGTGACTCGGTCTATTAACCCCGACGTTCTGAGTTTGAATCACACTGCGGACAATTTGGTTGCAAATTTTGTCTCGGATTTTTACAAAAGGACGATGGCACTACCCTGTTAGAAAGCAATGGCAAACTACTGAAGTAATAATGCCTAGAAAAATCACAAACAGCGTTAAAAGCTAGGGTTGATTCGTAAAAGTCCTGTAAAAGATATGCAATTAACTAGTGGGCAGGAGGTTAGTTAGTTTGTTCCTTTCGTGCCAAAGGATGCACATAGGGCAGAGGTTTTAGATCTCCATATAATGCGGTTCGTTGCTAGCAGTTGGAGATCTCGTATGGTTTTACATCCCAGTAGTTTACTTTCTTGTAGGATTGTTCTTCGAAGAGTGGTCTTTGGTCTTAGTGGGCAGGAGGTAGGAAAGCCAATTCCTCACGTGTGGAACCGAACTCATAACATTCTTGAGTCCGAGTCACTAGACAAACACGCATTACATCCCAGGTTCATACTTGATCAAATATAACTTTCTTGAGTCCGAGTCACTAGACAAACACGCATTACATCCCAGGTTCATACTTGATCAAATATAACTTTCTTGAGTCCGAGTCACTAGGCAAACACGCATTACATCCCAGGTTCATACTTGATCAAATATAACTTTCTTGAGTCCGAGTCACTAGACAAACACGCATTACATCCCAGGTTCATACTTGATCAAATATAACTTTCTTGAGTCCGAGTCACTAGACAAACACGCATTACATCCCAGGTTCATACTTGATCAAATATAACTTTCTTGAGTCCGAGTCACTAGACAAACACGCATTACATCCCAGGTTCATACTTGATCAAATATAACTTTCTTGAGTCCGAGTCACTAGGCAAACACGCATTACATCCCAGGTTCATACTTGATCAAATATAAACAATCTACATAACTTTCTTGAGTCCGAGTCACTAGACAAACACGCATTACATCCCAGGTTCATACTTGATCAAATATAACTTTCTTGAGTCCGAGTCACTAGGCAAACACGCATTACATCCCAGGTTCATACTTGATCAAATATAACTTTCTTGAGTCCGAGTCACTAGGCAAACACGCATTACATCCCAGGTTCATACTTGATCAAATATAAACAATCTACATAACTTTCTTGAGTCCGAGTCACTAGACAAACACGCATTACATCCCAGGTTCATACTTGATCAAATATAACTTTCTTGAGTCCGAGTCACTAGGCAAACACGCATTACATCCCAGGTTCATACTTGATCAAATATAAACAATCTTCGATAACTTTCTTGAGTCCGAGTCACTAGGCAAACACGCATTACATCCCAGGTTCAGACTTGATCAAATATAAACAATCTTCGATAACTTTCTTGAGTCCGAGTCACTAGGCAAACACGCATTACATCCCAGGTTCATACTTGATCAAATATAAACAATCTTCGATAACTTTCTTGAGTCCGAGTCACTAGGCAAACACGCATTACATCCCAGGTTCAGACTTGATCAAATATAACTTTCTTGAGTCCGAGTCACTAGGCAAACACGCATTACATCCCAGGTTCAGACTTGATCAAATATAAACAATCTTCGATAACTTTCTTGAGTCCGAGTCACTAGGCAAACACGCATTACATCCCAGGTTCATACTTGATCAAATATAAACAATCTACATAACTTTCTTGAGTCCGAGTCACTAGGCAAACACGCATTACATCCCAGGTTCAGACTTGATCAAATATAAACAATCTTCGATAACTTTCTTGAGTCCGAGTCACTAGGCAAACACGCATTACATCCCAGGTTCATACTTGATCAAATATAAACAATCTTCGATAACATTCTTGAGTCCGAGTCACTAGGCAAACACGCATTACATCCCAGGTTCAGACTTGATCAAATATAAACAATCTTCGATAACATTCTTACTGACCTTTGTCTTCTTGTTCTTAATTTTCTTTTTCTTATAATTCGTTATCTTCTTCATATCCTTCTACATCGATTGATTGATTGATTGATTGTACCATCCCCATCGCACTTTAATGAATAACTATGTGTGTGGTCTGATCTCTTTCTTACACAGAAATATCTCAGTGGCAGTACATGAACTCCATTGAAACGACGAGGGTATCCGATGTAATTTTGAAAATGGGAACATTTTTGTAGGAATTTTATTTAAGTCTGTTTAATAAATTTTGTGCGGACTTTTTAACATAATCTTATCAATTTTTAAATATCAAGGAACTTTTTTTATTTGCTCAACTCGAATTTTTTTTTTTTTTCCGATCCAGAATCACTTGAGCTGAAAGTTCTTCAGCTCGGTGTCATAGACATCGTAACCCTTCGGCTCGGTGCCACGAACACCGTAAATCTGGGGAACCTGTAGCTTTTCTGCCAGTTCGCGGAGTTGAACCCGCACTTACAGAGGACTAATCACACGTAGTCCAACGCGCTACGAACACGCTGGGCACGCGGCCGCTTCAACTCGAATACGGAACATACTCTGTCTCCGATATGACTAGGAACTCAGCATAAGATGACGCAAAAGTCAGTACACTGGCCTACTCAATCTATATCGCGATAAAAATGCATGCGGAGATATACACAAAATAAGGAGGGAAAGAGTTAAATTGATTTTCTCGGAACAACAAACATTCTGCACATGCCGCAAGGTCCACCAACAGAACGTGTGAGTAAGCATGTGGAAATAATGCTACTGGGAGGTCAACGTTTGGGTGACTGGCCTCAGCTTGAAACAAAAGCTGGGAAATAATAAAATAATGATGCGTGTTGGAGACGGTGGTGATGGTTTTGTGCGGCAGTCACAAAATTGTCTTTATATGCAACAGAATTGTTGTTTAATTGAGTCATGAACAAAGAAAGATGTGTGATGTGAGTCTTCTTCTTCTCTTTCGCTGTTGTTCAATGTCTACACAATGAGTCCGATTCTCTGGTTGTATGTTGTTTGTTAGTTCATCAAGACTTCCAAACAGCTTTGTGGGAATGTTTGTCTCTGTTTGTCAATGCTCTTTCCGCAACTGATTCACCAGGTGACAATTTTGCAGGATGTGTTCGGTTGTCGGTCCACATGTACGTATGAGTGATGTAACCAGTATTAGTCTATGTAGGTGACTGTTCACTCTATTGTGTCCAGTTCTGAGTCGATCCATATCACATGTCTTGCTCTATCTAGATCATAAATTCCCAAACTTTTTCGGCCCACCGCCCACTTTGCAGAACATAAACTTTGTAACCCCTCCATATTATAACAGTTTGCCAACTCCCTTTCCTCATATATATATGCTCTATTTTCTCTTAGACGTAGAAAATTGATATCTATTTCTGTAATACATGGTCAATTTTCAAATGATTATATGCATGAAATAGAAAATTGATTAAAAATGAATCGTGTAAGACGGGCACAAGATGAATTAAAATGCAGAATTCAAATTTAAATGATTATTCAATTGCAAAGTCACGAAAATAATTTATTTTCAAATATTTATTATTAATATCTTCTTTGACTGAGCCATCGATCCCTAATCTCATGAGCACCCACCAAATTCGTCTGAACCCACTATCGCCCCCTAGAACGGTTCAGCGCCCACTGGGGGGCGGTAACGCCCACTTTGAGAAACGCTGATCTAGATAGTTCTAATGGTCTCGTTGTAGGATAAAGTGCTGTGGATAAAGGAGGAACCATCGCGTGTTTCCAGCAAGTTTTTACTGTCGGAAACGTTGCAGTATCTTATTAAGTTATCATGAAACAAGATCATCGCTTTGTACTCACTGGAAACGTTGAGGAACGACAACGCGCAGGTCGATATAGAGTCACCACACATCGAGAAGGTTGCTTGATTTCGAACTAATCACTATAACAAAGAGCAGCACATGTAAATGTTATCATACTACTCCACAGAGATGATTCGAACACTTTTGTATGTGATCAGACTATTCTGAAGCATCGTCACGGTACCAACCTTCGTGCATGTCGTTCAGCGATTCCATCACACCTGACTGCTGCCGACAGAACAGCTCGTTGATCATGTCTGCGTCATGTTTATTGGCGAGGTGCACAATGGGCTACACTCATTTTCGTGGATCAGTTCCGATTGATTTGATTTGATTGATATGACTTTGGTGCGTAACCATTTCTTACGCTGAAAGATCTAAGCGACAGTGTACGAACTCCGTAGCACCGGCGAGGGTCCCTGTTGTAATTTAGAAGATGGTTAAAATATTGTATATAAATTAAAAAAAAATATTTCTAATTAATTTGTTCCCGGGCAGCGGCTTTCCAGTCTGTTCTTCTCAATTTTGAGCTGCCAATGGCTCTTTTACATGCTCTTAAACACGGGACCTATATTCTATCGTCCGTATCCGATATGACTATGAATTAGATCACACCTACACCAGGATCTCTGCAAAACTATCTCGATGGCTCTCCAAGGAAGCGAACCAAGTCCTTCTGGAATGAGAAGCGAGCACCTAACCTAGACGCCACAGAGACACCATGGTAGCCTACACATTGAGAAATTAGAGTCTGGAGACATTGAAGTGAACTGAAAACAGTCGATGTTAGATCATAGCTTTGACTTTGCCTACAAATATATTTCATCTCCCGAAAAACTGCATAAAACTAATTGAGCAAAGTCTAAAAATGCTCTAAAGATTAAGTATTGACTTCTGTGCGCTGAATTTTCCCGTAGAGCTCCGTCCCTCTCGGCAGAAATGGCAAGAAACTTGCCGACTGTAGCTCGAACTCCGTAGCTCCATCAGCAATCCAAGTTATCCCCGGAAAAAATGCATATGTTGTCTGAACGACGTGTTTCCGGATTCGAACATTCAGTTTCCGGATTCGAACGTTCAGTTTTCGGATTCGAACGTTCAGTTTTCGGATTCGAACGTTCAGTTTTCGGATTCGAACGTTCAGTTTTCGGATTCGAACGTTCAGTTTCCGAATTCGAATTTTCAGAACGAAAGGCAAAAATCTTAACATGTTAACCACTTCGACACAAAGACCCCCAACTTATTGTTCACAAAGACCCCCGACTTATTCTTCACAAAGACCCTCGACTTAGTGTTCACAAAGACCCCCGACTTATTGTTCACAAAGACCCCCGACTTAGTGTTCACAAAGACCCCCGACTTAGTGTTCACAAAGACCCCCGACTTAGTGTTCACAAAGACTCTCGAAATCGATAAACACTGATGCAGCATATGTATTTTCAGTTCCTTTTTATTTATAGTCACTTCAAGTAGAGGTGGCATGTTGTTTGAGCGGTTCAAATCGGTTTACGAATATTTATATAACTACTGTACATTCTAGTAGACAGTTTGACATGTGTTATATTAATATTTATATAACTACCGTACATTCTAGGCAGTTTGACATATGTTATATTAATATTTATATAACTACTGTACATTCTAGGCAGTTTGACATGTGTTATATTAATATTTATATAACTACCGTACATTCTAGTAGACAGTTTGACATATGTTATATTAATATTTATATAACTACCGTACATTCTAGACAGTTTGACATATGTTATATTAATATTTATATAACTACCGTACATTCTAGACAGTTTGACATATGGTATATTAATATTTATGTAACTACTGTACATTCTAGGCAGTTTGACATATGGTATATTAATATTTATATAACTACTGTACATTCTAGGCAGTTTGACATATGGTATATTAATATTTATATAACTACTGTACATTCTAGACAGTTTGACATATGGTATATTAATATTTATATAACTACCGTACATTCTAGTAGACAGTTCGACATGTGTTATATTAATATTTATATAACTACCGTACATTCTAGACAGTTTGACATATGTTATATTAATATTTATATAACTACCGTACATTCTAGACAGTTTGACATGTGTTATATTAATATTTATATAACTACTGTACATTCTAGTAGACAGTTTGACATATGTTATATTAATATTTATATAACTACTGTACATTCTAGTAGACAGTTTGACATATGTTATATTAATATTTATATAACTACTGTACATTCTAGTAGGCAGTTTGACATATGTTATATTAATATTTATATTAATATGCAAATTGTTGCATATCCTTTAAGGACGTCCCCATCAACCACAGTAAACAAGTCGTAGATTTTCTAGGCACCACTTATACATTCAGTAGTTTGACATTGCTTTCTGAACGGTGAGGTCTATTTTTACAGTTCTTAAAAATCTACGGGAAAATATTTTTTTCAAAATAACCCGCCCCGGAGTTTGACCTGGGAACGCTTGGATTGTGTTCGAGCTCACTACCTCTTAGACGCCCACATATTAGTATATATCAAAGGATAATTCAGTCAACAAATTGTTCTGTTTTAATGTCGACATTCTAATTCTGAACCTAATTTATGTATTGCTAACTTTGATCCAAACCATTCATGTTGTTTTCTTCAACTCTGACTAGAAGTGATTATATCACATTCATAGTTTTTCCTTCGACCTTTAGTCCTGGGAAAAGCACTCAAAATGGACATGCGATGTTTCCTCTATAAAAGCAAGCAACATACATAACACAAGCTCATCAGAAGAAATGTAAAGACGAGACAGTTTCCTGATTATAAAACAATTAACAATCTGATTTTAATAATTCAAGATTGAAAATAAATGAAATGAAAAAAAAATATTAATAAAATTTTTCTTTTCCGTGTGCACATTTTTCGAAGTCATGTTCATGTCAACACATACGTGTAAGTGAAAGTAGTATGAATGTCTTTATCGTTACTCAAAGATAACACACTTTACATACACATACTTACAATAAATAAATCGAAAACTTTTTTTTTAGTAACATCATCATCATCATCATCATCATCATCATCATCATCATCATCATCATCATCATCAAATAGCTTGTCCAGAGCAGAACTTTGCCACCATAAGTCTTTCAGTTTCTCTCTCTCCCTCCCTTCTCTCCTCCTCCCTTTCTCTCTCTCCCTCCTCCCTTTCTCTCTCTCCTCCCTCCCTCCTTTCTCTCTCTCCTCCCCTTCTCTCTCTCTCCTCTCCCTTTCTCTCTCTCCCCTCCTTCTCTCTCTCTCCCTCCCCTTTCTCTCTCTCCCTCCCCTTTCTCTCTCTCCCTTCCCTTTCTCTCCTCCCTCCCCTTCTCTCTCTCTCCTCCCTTTCTCTCTCTCCCTCCCTTTCTCTCTCTCTCCTCCCCTTTCTCTCTCTCCCTCCCTTTCTCTCCTCCCTCCCCTTCTCTCTCTCCCTCCCCTTTCTCTCTCTCCTCCCTTCTCTCCTCCCTCCCCCTTCTCTCTCTCCCTCCCCTTTCTCTCTCTCCCTCCCCCTTCTCTCCTCCCTCCCCTTCTCTCCCTCCCTCTCCCTCGCTTTCTCTCCCTTTCCCATCTCCCAACTCTCTCCCCACTTTCTCTCGCTCGTAGTCCAGATTCCCGCCTTTTTGCAGCAGTCATGCTCAAATCATCATTTACATCTTGTATCCATCTTCTTCGTTATCTCCTTCTTTTCAGGGATGCTGTTTCCTGTCATAATGATCTTCTTTAAACCTTCGTGTCTTATTGTATGTTTAGAGTATTTCAGTTATCTTTTTTATTTGTAACATCAACCAGTTCTCTTTGATTTTGAGTTCTTTCTAGATAGATCTATTTGTTATCTTCTGTGTTCATGATATATGGAGGACTTTTCTGCAACACTCATATTCAAAAAAGCACATATATGTTTTTCCCACTGTCTTGTTAAATGTCAATGCTTCACACCCATAACAACATACAAGTAGCACATAGCAAAAAAGAAATTCAGACTTAGATGAGTTTACTTGTAAATGTGTACAACCCATAGAAAAAATATGAAATCAAAGGGATATGCATTTCCTCCGCACATTTCTTGTTTATTTCCACATGGTAAAACCTTCTTAAGTCAGTGAATTTACTTTTAAGATATACACGGATGTAGGAGATTTATCTTAATGTATATAAACCAGTGGCGGCTCGTAATCCTTTTTGTTGGTGGGGCCAGACAAACATTTTCGAAAAAATCATGGTTTTACGCTAGGTTATATTTTAATTTATCTAAAACAATACACGTTACACATTAATTTTGGTGGGGCCCGGCCCGTAGGCCCTTTAATGACGAGCCGCCACTGATATAAAGTTGTTTTCTTAGTCTTACTTTTCTTTCTGATTTGATGCTATCCTTGACAAGTCTGTGCGTATGGATAAGATTAAAGGCTAATTTTACTTGTGTACACAGGGAGGTGGCCGTCGCTGGTTTCGTTCTCATGTTTCAGAAACAATCCTTGCATTGGGTATTCTGTGGGTTTGAAGTGCTGACAACGCACATGTGTTGGCAATTGGAGTTCTTATAGACATTTGACACCAGATTTCAAAGTATAAACATGATGGACCTAGATTAAACGTTTCTGAGAATATAACAGCAAGAAAGAACACATGCAAGTTCTCGGATACATGCACACACGCACGTACACACTCAGGCGTGCACGCATACACATATATATAAAAATGAAAACCGTGGCATTTCCTTTACAGGACGTAGCCATTAACCACAGTAAACGAGTCGTTGATATTCTAGGCACCACTTACACATTCAGTAGTTTGCAAGTGGTTTCTGATCTGTGAAGTCTATTTTTACCGTTCGTAAAAATTCAGGCGAATAAATTTGCTTCCATACTGCCCACCGCGGTGTTTGAACCAGGTACGCTTGGGTTGTGATCGAGCTCAGTACCACATAAGCTACAGACGCCCATATATATATATATATATATATATATCCTAGATGTACCCTGCTGTACAGACGCCCATATATATATATATATATATATATATATATATCCTAGCTGTACCTGCTGTACAGACGCCATATATATATATATATATATATATATATATATATATCCTAGCTGTACCCTGCTGTACAGACGCTATATATATATATATATATATATATATATATATATATATATATATATATATATATATATATATATATATATATATATATATATACTAGCTGTACCCTGCGCGCGTTGCTACGCCTCCAAAAGAAATTGAATTTAAAGATAACTCGGTATAACAATATTTAATAATTATTTTGGATCATTGTCCTTTTGTTCATTTTCTTCATAGTAGATATATATATATATACACGCGACTAGTAACTTGTGTGCAACATGTCGCATTCCACAAAGTGAATGAAAAAAAAGAGGACTCACAAATTTCATCTCTGTGCTATGCTGTCACCAAGCATGCCATGAAGGGATTATTATTGGTTTTCATTTCAGTATAAAAACTGCATCGTAGTTTGGTGTCATGTTGTACTTTAATAATAGTGATTGATTGATTGATTGATTGATAGGGGTCGTCATCATTACACGTAAGTTAATAACAATGTGAGCTCCCGATCTCTTTCTCACACAGGACGATCTCTGGGAGAATACAATGCGAGGACTCCTTAGTACATGGGAGGGCCCCAGATGTAATTTTGAGGATAGTGGAAATTATAATGAATTCCCCCTCCTTAAATTTATGTTTATGATTTTTGCCAGGCTGTTGCTTTTCAACCTAATCTGATCGATTTTCAATTGCTAATGATTGATTTTTGTACTTGCTGAACTTGAACTCTTAACCTACGTTATATTGTCTATCTATTGTAAGGACTAATTATGAGATCTCACCTACATAGAGATCATGGATCATTGAACAATAACTCAATAGGTTCACGCTGAACACGACCAGAGCACTTTGAGAGCGCGAGAAGGTGTCGTTGATAGTCAAGTTGATAACACGTTTAGCTAGTAAACGAAATTTCGGTGTTCGGACCAGCGTTGGCCACAAATTATCGATGGGCACACGGTACAAGGTTGGACTACAGGAAACCCTGATTCTTTACTTGGGGATCTAAATTACAAGTGCCCCTGAATTCAGACAGAAGCTCGCCTGAATGGCGAGGGAGGAGGGTGATCAGGAAAACAATCCTTCGCGCAAAAATCAGTCAGAGGTGCTATATTAGACGCATTGAGTACGCCTGAATAAATTGCGGGTGAAAGGGAAAAAATATTTTAAAAAGAGTGTGAGGTGATCACCATACCTCATCTTCACAGAGAGTCAATGAAAGTTGGCCAGATAATATGCGTAACATTCTTAATTTACCATATATTATATTGACACTTTTCTCTAGTCTGAGATTATCAGGTCTTGATTAGAAAGTACATATAAAAAGACACGCGATCAGAGAAATCGAGACGCAGGAGTCAGGGGTAGTGAACGATCTGATAGGTTGGATGGCATGACTATATCAGAGGGAGCTGCAATGGACGGAATTGACATTCTTAATGCATTGAGAGAATCTTTCCGAACGGAGGAGTTTCGGGAATGTGAATCCCAGTCGCTGATCAGATTGAGAGAGATGGGTATCGCTATTGGTACAGCCAGAAAAGAACGACATATCGAATATGCAAAAATATTGATTAATCAACATCGAACTGGCTTGTTGGGCTGCTGGACGCTGCTAGATTTGTTGGGGGTGGAGATCGGAACACCTATGAACATGTCCGTATTGCTATAATGGTAGTCCTATGATAACTGATAGCAAGACATGAATTGTTGAAGAAGACCATTATGAAAGGAGGATTCCCTTCAAAGAAGAGAAGAGAAAGACCACGGAGAAGATGGATTCAGGATGTAACTGACGATTTGAGCATGACGGCTGCAGAGGCGACACATCTAGCATATTAGAGAGAGAAATTCCGAAGATCTATTAGACTGCTTAAGGTCTGCTCAGTAAAAGCTATTTGATGATGGAATGCAAGTTATCGTACACAAGGTTTTTCTCCCAACTTGAACGTGTCAATATTTCGATAACTGTTCTGTTTGAAAACATTATGTGGGAGTAAGAGGCAGTGTATTCTAGGAAAACATTCATACATTTATGTGTTTGTGTGTGTAGTTATTAGTACATTATACACGTGATATGAATCTGCACGTGCATATTTTGTGTATATTTATTTACACGTCTGATATTATTAAAAAATTATATTGCATACGCAATAACAACACGCAATAACAACACACGCAATAACAACACACGCAATAACAACACGCGCAATAACACGCAATAACACACGCAATGACAACACACGCAATAACAACACACGCAATAATAACACACGCAATAACAACTCTTCATTGGTGTCAATTCATTTCTCTACGTGTGGAACGTCGAGTGGAATGCTTATATATTACTTTAATCCGTCACATTGGGTAGTTTTACAAAGCACAAAAACAAGATACATCGACGTTTCGACCAAAGGCCTTTATCAAGCATAATTCAAGATCAACAAGCATGGTTCTACACGTGCGTTCTTGAACGCTGTATACGACAGCGTTATTAAACTGTATCGTTATTGCATTGGTGTACTTTATAGAACTAAACACTGAAAAATATATATTTATGACCAAACCTAATATTTTCTACAGAGCCAAACCCCTTTAAAGACGAAACTGTCAAGAATCTTTGTGACTGATTCGACCAACGCCCACATGGTATAAGCAAACGCTCAATGACTCCAGTAAATCCCTCGCTTCAATGACACTGATAATTTCGTAGCTCGTAACATCAACGTTACAGTCTACAGATCTTGCTCCTTTTATGAACGATCTCAATTTACTCTTTAATTAAAGTCGTTTTATATATTTTTTTGAAATTGTGCATTTCGACTTCTTGGACTAGACACATTACATTCATGTGCTTCTTGATAAAGTCTTTTCTCACGCTCTCTTTACTTACTTTTTTGCCCTCTATTTTCTAGTCTTTGACATTCGTTTTTTTTAATATTTACTTTTAGTCATATATTTAAGACTCTATCATGTCATTGTGTTCCTGTGGTGTCTGTTATATAGAAAATAACTGCAACGCAATGTACTAAACGTCATTTTCAGTGCCAAAGAAGAACAATGATTAAGTCGAAGTCAAGATAAAATGTGTTTCAGTTTTGTAACATCTTCTTCTTCTTCTTCTTCTTCGAATGCTCGCATATTGACCACTTGTTAAACCCTTCTTTGTGATCTGTATGTGATCTATCCAAAGTGTGTCCTATCCAGCGCCACAGTCTTCTTTTTAACCTTTGTTCATTTGAATCTTTCTTGTTCTCTCCTTAAGTTCCTCATTTGTGACCCTATCATACCATCTCATTCACTCTTTTTCTGCGCAGACACCAATTGATGAATGCTTGCAATTTATGTGTTATTATTTTAATAGTTTGCCATGATTCTGACCCATACAGCAGAACTGCTTTAACATTAGAGTTAAATATCCGAATTTTTGTTTTAAATTTGATTTCTTTTAGACTTCCATAGAAATAGTCATCTGGTGCTTTATTAACAAATGTATTCTAAAAATCAACACTTGGAAACTTGATTGTACTGTGCGTAAACTAGGAGTTAAAATTGTTATTTAATCTCTTTCATTACGTGTGTGCTTTGCGTGAAAACCTTCTGACCCACTTCATTTTCCTTTACTGCAATTTGTCTATTTTGTCTACCTTTTTATTTTTAAAAATCTTTCTGGTCCTCTTAACCAGTAATCTTTTCAGCTTGCTTACTCCATGAGCAGAAATGTTTGGGTAGGTTACACAAACAAAGAATGATTATACGTAACCGTAGCAACATGTGTATCATTTATTTATGTTTACTCTTTCTACACGTGCTTAAGTCCCCTTGCACTTTTCCTGATTTTGTAGATACCATCTTTCAGTTTTTTATCATTTTTTTCTAAGATGTGTTTAATCTATTTCTTGCTGTTTGAGTGTTTGGAAGTAAACTTTTAGTTGCTCATAAACTGATTATATTTTTGGTTAACTTATCTTACATTTCTGTATCTTTCTCGCAGTTTACTTTCAGTAAATGAAATCTTTCAAGCTGACACGGCTTCTTGCAATCATCCTCGCACCTGTCTTTAGTTGGCAGCTAAAGACGAACAGAAATATTTAACAGAAAACTTCAGCTGGAGTACAGCAAATTGGAGATAAACTTGCTCATTTTAAATACTGTTAAACTCATAATATAGTACTGGGGGAAGAAGTGAGATATATTATCAAGTAAGCGACGTGTAAACAGTAGATTTGTGGTTTTTTTTTACAGTGTTTACATTTATGACATTTTTCTTGTATAATAAATAGCTGTATATTTGAATGTTAGTTCTTATTTACCATCCGTTTCTTAGCTACCAGTGATAAACATGGACACTGATAACAGAATAAGAAAGGATAATTACCACCTGTGAAATGAGATGCTTAAGGAAAGCGGTAAATAAAACAAGAAGAAAGCATTAAGAAATGAGAAAATTAGAACAATCGAAACAATACCTGATATTTGATTCATTTAATAGCAGAGACTCAAATGGTTTGGCCACTTTCTTGAGAATGAACCCGAATACACCAGTTGCAAGAGCGTACAACTCGAAAATGTAATCATCAAAAGGAAGGAGCAAGACCAAACAAAAAGATGGATTGATAGAGTTACGGACATCAACCCTTTCGCTGCTACATACTTTCCAAAGATGGAGCTAAAAATAGCTACTCTTTGTTTCTAGGTCACACACGTGAATGTACGCCTATAGCAGTGACAGTAGAAATGTATAACGTGTTAACATGTCTTTAGCCCACAGAGGAGAGTTAATAACAGACATGTTAATGCGTCTTTAGAAGTGAATGGGAAAAACGTATATATACGTCCTTAGCAACTAAAGGGTTAAAACTTCACAATACCACAGCATATCAAGCGACCGAGTGTGCACTATCTCGAAACCGATCATCAGTTAAACCTGCTACGCCTAACGGCAAAAAAGCAGAGAAAGACAAAATAAAGACAGTTCTTATTTTTTTTCTTAACTGATCCAGCGGCGCTTTGGCACTTCACCTTCGACCCAATGCTATGTAGTGGTAATTGCATGTGTTTGTAACTTGTTGTTTTATTCCATATCATGTATTCTCTCTCTCTCTTGCGATCACTGCCCAGACCGATGTACCAGACCTCCCCATAAATTCTATTCATGCGGAAATCTGATTCATGCAGCCCTAACATTGGCATGTTTTACGTCACATTTTCAGCACCATTTGGAGCTCTGGTGCTTATCCTTCGGCGATGTGTCCGGTTTCAGCCAGGGTTTACTCGGTTCGCTCTCCGTTCTGTAGCCATCCAGTGTTGTTTACGGTGTGGGATAGCTAGCCCCACGCTCAATCTCCTTAGTCGCCTCTTACGACATGCGTGACAAGTAACAGTGGTTCTATTCTTTACAGCCCAATTTGGGTCCCGGTAACCACTCGGGCGATATCATGTATTCAATTTACTTGGCCTTGGAGGAATAAGGATCTTCCTGACATCATCCAGCGTTTGGCACCTGAAGGGTTGCTGGTGAACGGTTTCATGATGATGCGCACACATCTGGCATTCTGTGGAGTGTGTTGTGATTGATCTCTAGATTGTTTATGGTTGAATTCTGTTAATGTAATTATTAAGTGGTATGTCTTTGGTTCAGAGTCGAATGCTACAGTCGTTCGCATGAAAGTCTGAAAGTAAATGACGAAGAAGAAATTATTGTAAACTAGACGTCACCCTCTGTAGAGCGTCAACATCTGAGATGATAGCAAATACCAAAGATAGAGATTTGTGGAGATCCATGATCGCCTACGCCAGCCGGCACGGCACCTGATGATGATAGCAAACACCAAAGATAGAGATTTGTGGAGATCCATGATCGCCTACGCCAGACGGCACGGCACCTGATGATGATGAGGCGTCACCCAAACAATACAGTCACCAGAATAATAGTTAGCAACCAACAGTTTCATTTCATTTACAAAAGACATTAAACATCTCGGCAATGTCGTGTGGTATGGAAACTCCTGCTTCGCAGACGCCTGTAAGGACTGGTAATTATTGTATTTGCTTCGAATACTGACAAAAACAGACAAATAGAAGAACGGACAATGAACTCTATCGATTATATAGATCACCTGTGCCACGTCATGCAGTCGTCGATAACTGACATCAAAGTAACTCCGTCTCCAAGTCAGGTGGAACAAATGAAAAATTATGCTACGGAAATAGTGCTAAATAATTTTAAACGTTGCAGGAAAAGTGGGTCACCCACCTGGAAGAATAGATGAAAAGAATTATTAAGTACGAAAGGTCGTCAAAGATGGAAATAAAATGGAGAAGAATTATAATATTCAAGAATGCAAAGAATAAGGACAAGGTTCATTTTATTTAACGTCTTTTATCAAATGTCTGAGTATATCTTGTTGATAATATTTACTCATTTATTTGTTACGGCCATGTGTTACCGGGGCTCACAAGGGGAGCAAAGAATAGTAACACTGCGACCTACAAAGCATATGTAAAAATGCCGAAAATTGCTGATGTGTAAGTAAGAGGTGACTGAGGTAGGGGTCTAGGAAAGTTACACTAGTAAATAAAAAGCGTCGCATCAATCGGATGTGCTGGCATACTAGTAGGCACATAACTGACACAACGTAAAATTGCTCTTAGACTCAGATTACATAGATATCACAAAGAGTGGTTAACAAGTGGTCGATGTGGAGCGTTTGAAGAAGAAGAAGAAGATTTACTTGTTAAATCATCTTTACGTTGAAGCTGTCCGTAAGGTTGAGGGACACCTGTAAAGGGTAATTTTAGGCCTCGCGCAAAAATCTGTCAGAAGCACAATACCAGGCGTCAAGACTTTCGCCTGAATTAACAGCGGGCGTTTGAGAGAAGAAGATTTAAGAAATCTTCTTCTTCTTTGCGTTTGTTCTTTACGACCAATTTTAATCACTCTTTGTGATATGTTTGATCTTTGCCAAGAACGTGTATACGTTGCACATTGGTTTGGTAGGCCTCTAAACGCATAAGACTTCTACACGTTTAGGACACATGCATCCGATTTCAGCCAAAAGAAGAAGAAATCATCTTTACAAAGTTTCTTATCGAATTGCTCAGTCGTTGATTTAGTTCAGGGATTCCCAAAGTTGACGATATGGACACCAAAAGGCTGACATGAGAATTTTGATGACCGATAAACCATTGGCTAATTTTTTCACATAGAGAGGGTCACCTTACTACGGAGTTAGACGCCGATCTGCCATACCACAAGTTCTCTAGTTCATTTCCACTTCCAAAGGATTCCAGTATATTCACTGTTACCCTTGACATCAGGGTAGGTACGGTCATCTTCTAGCCCATTCAGAGATGGACGAAAAAACACAGAATGTTCCGTGCACAAGTTATGAGTGAATAAATTATCATCACTGCACTCCGGACAAGTCCATAGGTGTTCCGATCCGCGCCTCACTATCTCTGTCCGAGTACAGTAGCTCACAATATCAGTTTTGCGTTGATTGCACAATTTAAAAAAATCTAAAACATTCTGTCATCTAGACTCCTATCTCCTGCATCGTTGCCAGCGACCATGATTTACATACCTTAACATCCACTCCCTGAACGAAGTTTCTCATTGCATTCAGTATGTTCGGACGGTTCAGTGCCCCTCTATGTCACAGTTACCAGGCCAGTTAGCATGTCCGCTCTTTCATTGTCCCCTTAGTTACCTCATGTCCAGACACGAGAAATAAAAGTGGTAATTTCTAAAATAGAATCTCTTAGCATTTCCTCTCATTGTCTGCATTCCCGGACACGATTAGATATCTCACTGCCCCACTGGGTGTTACCTTAGGGCATCCTGCCCGTCTGCCTAGCGTGTTCGTAGCGCGTTGACTACGGGTGACTATCCCTCTGTGTGTGCGGGTTCAATTCCGCGGGATGGCAGAAAAAGCCACAGATTTACGGTGTTCGTGGTACCGAACCGAAGGGCTACGATGTCCATGGCACCGAGCCGGAGAGCTGAAAAGCTCAAGTGCTTCTGGATCGGAAAAAAAGTGCATCCTAAGATATTGTGCACTAATTCCGTGTGCAAGTTGAACACGTTAGAGACTCAGTTTGATACAAGTATATCGAAAGTTAAATGTTATTCCTACCATAGTTTCCTCTTCAACTTTTATCGTCACACTGTTACCAGGTTATTAACCAGAGTCGTGGTTTTCTGTTTTTGTCTTGCGCTGCACTAGTGGTTTGAGTGATAGATATGTTTTTCTTTTTAGACAGGATTCTGCTATGCCATCTGTCCTTCGTTTCCGTGGTCTTCCTCTCCCTTTCTTACTTTATGTTCTTTTGTAGAATACTCTGTATACAATGACATTTGATTGCATTCTTTTTAAGTGGCTGAACCACTACGTTCTTTGTTTCTCAATGTAATTCAAGTACGTTTCTGTACCTTCTCTCTTATGCTGATGTTGGTGACTGACTTTTCTGGTGTTGTTGATAACTTTTCGTAGACATGACATTTCATATGTATTTTTTTACGACTGCGTTGCTCATTGTCCATGTTTGGCTCTGGTAACACAGAGTAGGCATGAAAATATTGTTGAAAATAACAGACCTACCACCACGAAACAACCGAAAGAGCGAACCCGAACAAATAATAGCACATGACGAAATTGATTGTATTTGACCTAAAGGCACGTATATCAATCACATACCAGGTCTGCTGTAAAGACTTCAAACACAACCTATGTATCGATCAAATGCTTCATATCATAAAAGTATGCTTTTAAAGTGGTTAGATTCGGAAAAAACAAAAATATAAGTAATGAAATAAAAGAATGAAAGTTTAATATAATGATTTTTCTGTTATTGTAGTTATTTTTATTGTTTCTCTCTTGTTATGTTGTTGTGCGTGGGATCGTTGAACGATCAGGGATTCCAATGAGTGGTCAGGATTCCATTGTAGTGTGAAGAAAAAGTACAACCCAAAGTGTGATTGCTTGCATTTGTAATGTTTGTGATTGTTGGTCCGTTTTTGTCTTAGAACAATTGTATGTTTGTTAGTGTGTGTTTGTCTCTTTCTTTCTGTTTGTTTCTTTCTTTCAGTTTATATAATAATTGCTTTTTAATGTTTATATGTATGCCTGTTTCTTTCTGTTTTAATAATAATTTAGTTATTGTGTCTATATGTTTCTTTCTATTTGTCTAATAATTTAGTTATTGTGTATGCCTGTTTTTTTCTGTTTGTATAATAATTTAGTTATTATGTTTGCCTGTTTCTTTCTGTTTGTATAATAATTTAGTTATTGTGTTTGCCTGTTTCTTTCTGTTTGTATAATAATTTAGTTATTGTGTTTGCCTGTTTCTTTCTGTTTGTCTAATAATTTAGTTATTGTGTATGTCTGTTTCTTTCTGTTTGTATAATAATTTAGTTATTGTGTATATATGTTTGTTTCTGTTTTCATAATAATTTAGTTATTGTGTCTATATGTTTCTTTCTGTTTGTATAACAATTTGATTATTGTAAGTATTTATATGTTTTTTTTTCTCTGTTGAACGAATTCGTTTTTATGAGTTGAACTAGTGTCTGTTTCTTTCTATTATACAGTTTTATTGTTGTAGGTGTTATATGTATTTTCTACTTCATTCTATTGTGTTGAACTTGTTTTGTGTGAATGTTTATTATTTGGTTCTTTTTTGTTTGTAAAAACAGCACGGTTGTCATATATATATATCTTATTTTCTAACGATTTCAGTTGTTTAACGGTCTGTAGAGCTTTCCATTAATTGGATAGTCAGTTTGTGTTTTCTTTTGTTTGTTTTTATTAAGCAAAACCGCTTTTGTGATCGGTGTAGTTTGCGGCGCCCAGAAGGTGTGTACGTTGCGCCCCAGTAAGTCTACGGTATGCAGAACAGACACATGTCAATTTCGGCCAAAGTGTATGCAAATTATCCAATATGATACACATTTGTACCGGCGGATAACTAAGAGTTTACATACAGGAAAAACCCCACTTTAAAGTACCACATTGGAAGTTATACTATAACATGGTATCAGATCTGATTGGTTATAGGAAGGTTGTCATCCCTATGACCCATACCAGGGATGACACACACCAGGGATGACACACACCAGGGATGACACACACCAGGGATGACACACACCAGCGATGACACACACCAGGGATGACCCACACCAGGGATGACCCACACCAGGGATGACACACACCAGGGATGACCCATACCAGGGATGACACATACCAGGGATGACACACACCAGGGATGACACACACCAGGGATGACATACACCAGGGATGACCCACATCAGGGATGACCCATACCAGGGATGACACATACCAGGGATGACACACACCAGGGATGACACACACACCATGGATGACACACACACCACGGATGACACACACCAGGGATGACACACACCAGCGATGACACATACCAGGGATGACACATACCAGGGATAATGGAATGAAAATCGTGGCATATGCTTTACAGGACTTCGCTATCAACCACAGGAAATGAGTCGTCGATTTTCATGGCACCACTTATACTTTCAGTAGTATGCCATTGCTTTCTGAAAGGTGGGGGTCTATTTTTAACGATCGTAAAAATCCACGGACACGAATCTGCTTCCAAACTGCCTGCCGCGGAGTTTGAACCAGGTACGATTGGGTTGTGATCGAGATCACAACCGCTTAAGCTAAATATACCAGGCATACGTAGTGGATAGAGACGCGTTATACATAAAAAAAACATACGCATGTCTGTACCGTAGAAGAATAGTAGGTTGTCGTTAGATATACATATTAAGCCCGCCTGCCCAGCGTGTTCGTTGCGCGTTGGACGACGAATGAAAAGCTCCATGTGAGTGCGGCTCACTACCGCTGGCTGGCAGAAAAGCCATAGATTCTCCAGATTTACGGTGTTCGGGACACCGAACCGATGGGCTACGAAGTCATGGCACCGAGCCGAAGAGTTGTAAGCTAAAGTGCTTCTGGATCGAAAAATAAAATGAAAAAATATACATATTAAAAAAAGTGAATTGTTCTTGCGTCTCCCCATCCACACTTACACGAAGCTCGAGATGGGATAGATTATGTGAGTAATCTAGTTGAGAAAATGTCTCGGTTGTACATGGATTAATACAACTGAGTGAATTGTTCTCTTGCGCCTCTCTCCTACCACTCATCCAAGCTCGTGCGACAGATGTGATTGATTACATATGGATAATCGTTCAGGACTGAAGGACAAAATAGATCGGGGAGTTGGAGATGGAGTCGTCGCTGTATAGATTCCATTATTAATATAGTAGAATTAAGGAAATATTATGAAGTGAGGACACGAGAAGTTAAGAAGCGTCCTGTATGTAACAACGTACTCGTTATGATTAAGCTGACATGGGTGAAGAAGAAGCTGGGTTATTAAGTCCTGTTAACATGGTCAGAGCTGTATGTTGTTTAAACCCTACCTGAGTAGGAGTCTCCATTGCACTACAGCATAGATTCCCAAACTTTTTCGGCCCACCGCCCACTTTGCACAACATAAACTTCGTAACGCCCCCTCCACATTATAACAGTTTGCCAACGCCCCATCCCTCCCACATATATACATGCTCTACTTTCTCTTTGACATATAAAATTGATATATATATTTCTATAATACATGGTCAATTTTCAAATGATTATATGCATGAAATAGAAGATTGATGAAAAAATGGATAGTGTAAGACGGGCATAAGATGAATTAAAATGCAGAATTCAAATTTTAAGTGATTATTCAATCGCAAAATCACGAAAATAATTTATTTTAAAATATTTATTATTAATTTCTTCTTTAAGGAGCCACCGACTCCTAGTCGCCTGAAAACCCACCAAATTCTTCTGAACCCACTACCGTCCGCCCCCTCCCCTAAGAACGCTTTATCACACACTGGGGGAGTCAACAAATTCTTCTGAACCCACTACTGCCCCCTTCCCCTAAGAACGCTTTATCCCACACTGGGGAGGGGGAGCGGTACTGCCCACTTTGGAAAACGCTGCACTACACGCAAAGAGTTGTTGGAGGTTTCTGGGCCTGCAAGAAAGCCGGGTACTCTCCCCCACACACTATAGAAAAAAGGGTGAAAACTCTTACTTCCTAGGGGTTCAACAACGACAAGATAATTATTTTCGTATGTTTTGACCCTTTACTTTGTAGTTGTGGAGATTTGTTGTTGTTAAAATATCTTCAACAAACTCCAGATCTTCTATCAATCAACGTCAGCTATACTTCTATTCTGACATGGGACATGAGCGCAACGTTACGCCTGAGGTCTTCATTGTCATACAACCTCCCCTCCTCCTCAACAATCTATCTTTACGCGTTTATCCCTAAGCATAGTTTTCTGCTCGTAACGGACATGAATGTGACAGCCTTGCTGGACTTGTTCTGGTACCTGCTTGGGTGCTCCAAATTACATGCCGGCAGAATTTCTGGATCCTATATTAAGCAAGTGTGCTCATAGACTGCTTTCTTCTATTATGAACTTGATTGTTTTTATCTGTTCCTTTCTGTTGGACGTATATACCTATATAACAAATACAATGAAACATGTTTTTGTCTGTTCCTTTCTGTTGGACGTATATACCTATATAACAAATACAATGAAACATGTTTTTGTCTGTTCCTTTCTGTTGGACGTATATACCTATATAACAAATGCAATGAAACATGTTTTTGTCTGTTCCTTTCTGTTGGACGTATATACCTATATAATAAATACAATGAAACATGTTTTTGTCTGTTCCTTTCTGTTGGACGTATATACCTATATAACAAATACAATGAAACATGTTTTTATCTGTTCCTTTCTGTTGGACGTATATACCTATATAACAAATGCAATGAAACATGTTTTTATCTGTTCCTTTCTGTTGGACGTATATACCTATATAACAAATACAATGAAACATGTAGAGGTAACTGAATCATACTGCAAAAATTCACCAGACGAGTTAGTTGAAAATTATGCAAGCACACACAACATTGATGTATCAATAAATCGTCACAGATAAACAAACACTATATGACAACTAGACGGATACGGGATGAGACACTTAGCTATAAAAGAAATGAAAGAGGTAATATGATTACTAAAGAAAAACTAGGCTACTAGGTAAATGATGAAATGGATATGAAATACGAATTGGTATAGTTGCTAAAACGAAAGAGCAGCTACAAGCTGTAGTTGAAAGAGTCGAATTCTACCACCAACATGGATAAAGCCATTTTGATGCGGATACCAAAGACAGATAAAGATCTAACAGACTCAAATGGATGCAAACCTTTTAGCTTACTCAGTTGTGTTGTAAAATTAATGAAGCGTATGATAAACATCAGTCGGATGTGACATATGGCTGTACACCATATTTTATACCCACAGCAAGTTAGATTCAGAGTATATGGTTCTAATGATGACCAGGTCACTTATATCATTTAGGAAATGAAAGGTACATTACATCAAAGCAGGCACACGCTAGCCTTGTGGATATATTTAGAAATGAAAGGTATCTTACATCAGGCTACACCTTAGCCTTGTGAATATATTTAGAAATACATTTGTTAAAGTATAGAAGGTAGGATTCTTCTTTTTCTGTTCTCCTGCTAGGAATTCAGGCATAGTCAGGGCGCCGGGTATGGTGATCTGACCTATTTTTGCGTGAAGGCATTCTTACTTTTTTATTGGTGTCTTTCTCTATACACGCGGGCCTTCTCCGACTTCTGAGGTACTTGAAGTTTAGATCCTTAAGTGGGATCTGTGGTCAGGAAATCTATAGTCCAAACCACTGTCCGTGAGCTGACATGAAATTCCTGGTCCACGTCTCGTACCATCGGAACTTCTACGGCAAGTGACAACTAGTGAAGGTTTGACTTCTCTATCGTGATTTCCCGCAGCTTTCTGTCTTTGGTGAGGCTGTTCCCGATAAGGAACATTCTCACCCAGTCTGGGACACATGTACTTGTTTTGGTTTGTCTATACTGACAATTCCTAATTTTCGTCTATTCTGGAACAGCACTCTTTTGATAATCCTTATCATATTTTGAGGGAAGAATTCATTCAAACAGCCGACAGCAGCAGATACATATTACTTGAGAACATCAGGCTACAAGAAAATATGGCGTACCAGGAACAATTGGATGGAGGGAGTAAAAAATATACTCACTAAATGATATCGTCTCAAGTTACATACGTCGCAATGTTAAGAAAACTACATTTGCCTCTTCTCTGCAACTATGAAAAGCACAATAAGCAGAACAAAAATAACGAAAGATAAAGAAGAAGAATTGAAAGCCAAGTACAATGTACAAAGGGATTAGTATATACATAGAAAGTATACCTGCCAGATTACAAGTCAGCAGAAAGATGGCAAGGGTGCGTGATAACCTTAAATGGGAGGTTTCGTACCAAGACTTTCTTGTTGATACAAGTACTATCGTTGAGAATATTATCAAAGAATATGTATCTCCTACTTCGCATTGATCTAGTTCTGTGGAACTTTTGGAAAGTAGAACACTGCAGCAAGCATCAGTATCCAGCAAGATAGGCCAGGAACATCTTGTACGGGCGGTTATCTTCTCTTCAAGAACGTCTGTAAAAAAAAACTTGAAGGCGTTGACGTCGGGACATAAGCGTTGCTTGCGTCTATAGCGTTAGACACAGAAATAATAACGAACTTGCTAGGTACAAGTTCACATAGAAACAATAACGAACTTGCTAGGTACAAGTTCACATAGAAACAATAACGAACTTGCTAGGTACAAGTTCACACAGAAACAATAACGAACTTGCTAGGTACAAGTTCACACAGAAACAATAACGAACTTGCTATGTACAAGTTCACATAGAAACAATAACGAACTTGCTAGGTACAAGTTTACACAGAAACAATAACGAACTTGCTAGGTACAAGTTCACACAGAAACAATAACGAACTTGCTATGTACAAGTTCACACAGAAACAATAACAAACTTGCTAGGTACAAGTTCACACAGAAACAATAACGAACTTGCTATGTACAAGTTCACACAGAAACAATAACGAACTTGCTAGGTACAAGTTCACACAGAAACAATAACGAACTTGCTAGGTACAAGTTCACACAGAAACAATAACGAACTTGCTAGGTACAAGTTCACACAGAAACAATAACGAACTTGCTAGGTACAAGTTCACACAGAAACAATAACGAACTTGCTAGGTACAAGTTCACATGGAAAGAGAATCTAAACAATGGTTTGAGAACCGTTGGTAGCCAGACTACGGTAACTGACTGACGTAAAACGTGACAAGAAAGTCTATATCCTCTTCGTGTTCCGCTTGACACAAAAAGCTTCCACAAAAGATGTCCATTGCTTCCTTTTATCCGCTTTTCTACCAATTGTTTCCCATGTCACGTCACACTCTTTCAGTAACAAGAGAAGTAGAAACGTATATATATATTCCATTTATAGACGATCATCATCATCAGGTGCCGTGCCGGCTGGCGTAGGCGATCATGGATCTCCACAAATCTCTGTCGTTGGTGTTTGCTATCAACTCAGATGTTGACGTCCTACTGTGCCATGAAGTCAGGCTATCCACAATTTTCTCTCTCTGTCTTCTCCTGTCTCGTCTACCCTCGATTATACCGGTTGTCACAATGTCTTCTAAACCTCCCCTCCTCATCACATGCCCGAAAAATGATAATTGCCTCATTTATAGGCGATACACCCACTGAAACCAGTCCACGCCAACTGCTAGATTGCAAGTGCTGGGATTGAAGATTAGAGTAGCAAGTAAAGACCAGCACAACATGTATATGAGTAGGTTCAATGAATATCGAACTGGTACGGCCAACCGCTGGACGCTTTTGGAGATATTGCGAATGAGATCGGATCACATATGGACATCTCCAGAGTGTTTCTTCTTCTTTTGTCGTCACACGGTTACCGGGTTGTTGCCCAGTGTCGTGGTTTTCTGTTTTTTGCCTTGCACTGTCCTTGTGGCGTGTGTGATTGTTATTTTTGCTCTTTCACAGGATTCTGCTACGCCATCTAACCATCTTTTCCGTGGTCTTCCTCTTGCCTTCTTTCCCGATGTTCTGTTGTAGAAGACTCTGTATACTGTGGATTTTGGACGCATTCTTAATAAGTGGCCAAACCACTTCATTCTTTGTTTCTCAATGTAATTCAAGCAAGGTTCTATGCCAACTTTCTTTCTTATGCTGATGTTGGTGACTCTTGTCTTTTCTGGTGTTGTTGGTAACATTTCTCAGGCAACGCATTTCACATGTAGTTATTTTGACTCCGGAGTGCAATGAAGATATTCCAAACTGAAACTGAAACACCTATTGTCTCTCCAGACTGTCGTGATGCCTTCATCATCATAATAATTAGCGAGTTACATAAATTATCATTCGTACCCTTAGTCATCTGCTGAAAGATGTTGATCATATATGGGTCTGTACATAAGTGTATGCTGTGGGTGATCTCATATGGGTCTGTACATAAGTGTGTGCTGTTGGTTGAATAAATGATACATGAATAACTAATGCATGTATGTATATATGTGTCTATTATATGTATATATATATTCCATATGAAACAACAGATTGAATGATTTACTGCTATGAACTATTAAACGTTGACTGAAACTAATATCATGAATATTTATTACAAACAAACATGAAATTAGAGACAAAGCACACAAGGATATAATGCTGTATCAAGTATCTTTAAATATATAGTAGAAAAACAACAACACATTTTGAGTAAAAGTATCCACACATCCAGAATGACAGCGTGGACAAACAAACATGAAGTTATTTTGCTACAATAGGGACCACACGTGGAGAATGACAGTATTAAGAAGACACATGGATATCAAGTTTAATTAATTGTATTTAAAGACAGACAGTCATAGAGACACAAGAGACCACGCGTTAACGTTTATTATATGCAACAGTATCGGTACATTGTCAACAGTATAACAAGTAAACATTCAATATGTCCAAGTGAATATCATTATTATTATTATTATTGTGTGGATATTTCTTAGTTATTATTCGAACGCTCCATATCGACTGACAACTTCTTAACCACTCTTTGTGACTTGTATGGGATCCGAGCCAAACAGCGATTCTACGTTGTGCCAGTTATCAGCCTACAAATATGCCAGCACATCCGATTTTTGTTGCTCCCCTTGCGAGCAACGGCAACAACTCGTAGTCATCCAATTCTCATTATTAGAAAAAAAGACAACATGTACAAAAACATATAATTGAACACGAATGTCTGTCGGTCACGTGAACTTTCTTTGACCAACCGAATAAACATCTCGCCCATCAACTTGAATTGTTTGGTCGTAAACAACACATTACCACACACGACCGGTGAACAATGATGGAAGGTTCTGTCATCTCAACACCAGCTTTGATTGATAATTGAGTATACTATTTATAGACTGCACTGGAATTACACCGAAAAACTTATGCAAATGATAGCTGACCATGACCTGTTGTTAACCATAATTTACTTCTATAATGTGTAACATGGACCCGTTGACGAGCTGGCAAAAAGAACACATTTTACAGTAATACTCCGAAATGAACTGAAAAGTCAGCGTACATTTGCCGGAGATATTGATATTTATGATATCGATGACGTGGTCAAGCATTCCAAAATGTGTTCATTGATCTCAATGCACCTGTAATTTTCTCTCTCTATCTAGATCCGGAAACCATTAGCAGATCAAAGTGTTTATTAATAATAGTCAGCCTACAAATTCACACAGAATATTATAAATTACAAAGTCTTCTATAGTTGTTGAATGAGAACAAGGAGTTTTTTTGTAAGAACCCCAGGGGAAGCAACAAAAGCAATGAATACAATCAATAAATAGACAGTGTACAAGTATTAAGAGCTTCAGAAAAAAAATAAAAAATGGACAAACACGGGATTCGAACCACTTAGCCTTATTTCTTTCGGCACCAATTGCTATTACGATACAAATCAAATGAAACTGACGACGCCGGTTGTACGTCACTGTGAACTCACCGTGAACTTTGACCGCAGTGTTCTGGAGTTTGATTAGTTGGTATAATTAATACCCCCATTCAAAATAGGTGAGCTTGTCATCTGTATAGTGAAAATTTGGACCGGGTGATATTCTGGACATGGTAGGTTGATTATACGTGACTTTGTTTCTTGGATGATTAGTCGCCCGTGTGGTACCGGAACCTGCAAAACAAGCAAAGAATAGTACCACTGCGACCTACAAAACATGTCGGAAGAGGCGAATGATGTAGGACCTATGAGAGCTACCCTAGTAAATAAAAAGCATCGCAGAATCGAATGTGTTGGCCTACTTGTAGGCGCAAAACTGGCACAACGTACAATCGCTCTTAGCCTCAGATCACATACAAATCACACAGAGGGGTTAGCAAGTGATCGATAAGGAGCTTTCGAAGAAGAAGATTAATTGGTGTAATTAATACCCCCATTCAAAATAGGTGAGCTTGTCATCCGCTTAGTGAAAATTTGAACAGGGTGATATTCTGGACATGGTAGGTTGACTACACTTGGCTTTGTTCCATGGATGATTAGTAAGAAAATGCATTTGTAAAAACAAACATATCAAGAAAGGTGGAGCAAAGCGATATAGGAACAACAAAGTACGTGGCCGAACTTTGCTATTAACGTCACTAAGAATAGGAACAATGTTGGAACAAGACCAACATGATCAAATACAATAAAAATGAATACCATCAGATTTTCATATCGGACCACACCAGCATTTTCCAGCAACGCGTATACCATAAAACACTGAGACACGATCTACACCACAGATAGAAAATTGACACGACATATGTATGCTAATGTGGTAACCTCTCTATGATAACTGAACAGCTGTCACAGGTTTGCTCAATATACAATAGTAAATGTAGTAGCACATGTCTGCACTATTGTTTACTTAGGAGTAAAAGTTTGTCCATAGTTTTGTTAATAGTAACACGTCTGCACTATTGTTTACTTGAGGGTAAAAGTTTTTCCACAGTTTTGGAAGCAATAGTAAATGTAGTAGCACATGTCTCTACTATTATTTTCTTAGAGTATAAGTTTTTCCACAGTTTTGGTAATAGTAACACGTCTGCACTATTATTTTCTTAGAGTAAAAGTTTTTCCACAGTTTTGGTAATAGTAACACGTCTGCACTATTATTTTCTTAGAGTAAAAGTTTTTCCACAGTTTTGGAAGTGGCAGACTGACTGCTAACTTTGTCGTTAACGTTGACATCTGAAAGCTAGTCAGACAGTAATAACCCTGCTATCGGTGTTTAAACACGGTGACTGCCCGCGTGCCCAGCGTGTTTGTAGCGCGTTGGACTACGGGTGACTATTCCTCTGTAAGTTCGGGTTCAACTCCGCGGACTGGCAGAAAAGCTACAGGGTCCCCAGATTTAAGGTGTTCGTGGCACCGAGCCGAAGGGTTACGATGTCCATGACACCGAGCCGAAGAGCTTTCAGCTCAAGTGCTTCTGGATAGGAAAAAAAGACACAAACAAACACGGTGACTGCACGGGATATATGGGCTAGAGAGTGAGTTAGTAGAAGCTTGTCATGCATTCTTCTTCTTCTCTTCCTTCATTGTACCTCAGTGAAGTGTTGAGCGGGGTGGGTGGGGGAAGGAAAGGAAAGACGTAAGGATATTCTGTGCGCCATGTCTAATCAGGGCCGTGCGGTATATTTTCTCAGTATGATGCAGGTCTTCGAATTGCAGCCCCTTGAATGTTTCAAATTGTATTGATTTCGCTGCTTGTGCCGCCCCTGACGGTGCCGCCCCTGACGGTTCCGCCCCTGACGGTTCCGCCTGATGCGGCCGTCTCTCTGCATCATATCACGGTACGGCCCTGAGTCTAATGCACTTTCTAAGTTGGTATTAATGTCTCTAAAGTTTTTCTTCATACCGTCACTCTTATCTTTTGCGTGGTCTACCTCTTACTTTGTATTCATTATATTTTTTAATGTGGCTATCTGGGGAAGACGATAGCGTGACATCCTTGTCAGGTAAACAAATCATTAAATCTGTTCTTTTATGAACTGACTGGCTGGTTTTATTCCTGGTCTTCTAATTTCATCATGATTAATTGTATCTTTCATTGTTAACTCCTGCATATTTTCTAAGACATCTCATCTCTATTGTTAGAATTTCCTGTTCATTAGTTGATGTGAGTGACCATGTTTGACATTGACAACATAATGTTCGCCCAAAAATAGTTCTTTTGAGATTTATTTTAGTTTTAGCATCACCCGTGTGCTGCTGGGACTCATAAGGGGAGACAAAAATAGTACAGTTGCGACCTACAAGGCATGTCGTAAGAGGCGACTGAGGTAGGCACCTAGGAAAGCTACCCTAGTAAACAAAAAGCGTCGAAGAAATCGGATGTGCTGACCTACTTGTAGGCGCATGACTGGCACAACGTAAATCGCGGCTCAGATCACATACAGATAACAGTGGTTTAACGGGCCTACCAAACCAATGTGCAACGTATACACGTTCTTGGCAAAGATCAAACATATCACAAAGAGTGATTAAAATTGGTCGTGAAGAACGAACGCAAAGAAGAAGAAGAAGAGTGGTTTAACAAGTGGTCGATATGGAGGGACGATCAAGACGAAGGTTGCAGCAGGACATCAAGGAAACATTGAACATAACGCTGGAGCAGGCTGGAGAACTTCATAGAGAAAGAGAATTTTTCAGGCGGGCTATGATGAAAATGACGTTCTGCAGGGTGCATGCTACTGCTTGAAAAGATGTGCAACCGGATGTACTATTCTCGTATCATCGGAAGAAACGAAAGATCCAATCACTTAGAAAGCCATCAATATCAACGCTAGGCGACTACCAGACTATGAACAGATTAGTAGAAGATGTAAACCTACTTATCAGAACAGGTCGCCCGAGTGGTTACCGGGGCCCAAATTTGGGGTTTAAAGAATAGAACCACTGTTACCTGCCACGCATGTCGTAAGAGGCGACTAAGACTAAGGAGGTTTGACTGAAATCGGATGCATGTGTCCTAAATGTGTAGAAGAATATGCGTTTAGGTGCCTACCAAACCAATGTGCAACGTATACACTTTCTTGGCAAAGATCAAACATATCACAGAGTGATTAAAATTGGTCGTAAAGAACGAACGCAAAGAAGACGACGATCAGAACAGGTAATTCTGAGGGGAAAGGCAATGATAGAGCGGATGCATTTGCTAGCAATGCTGCGATCGAGATATAGGCCTTCTATGGACAAATTCATCATCATCAATTCTCGCTAAGAGAAAACACAAGCTCTGAAGATTTCAGCAAAGATAAATGGTATTCTCAATATCAGTTTGCACAAGTTATGCATACCGATAGGTGCGACAAGACGACAAAACTATCATAGACAACCAGTAGATGATACACAAACCAGCGCAAAACGGGAGTTGTTAGTCTAAACCAGCGTTTTCCAAAGTGGGCGGTACCACCCCGCAGTGGGCGTTGAAGCCTTTCAGGGGGGAAGTGGGTTAAGAAGCATTTGGGAGGAGTTTTTTTCGTGATTGTGCGATTATATAATCATGAAAAATTTTGAATTCTGCATTTTAATTCATCTTATGCCAATCTTACGCGATCCATTTTTTCATCAATTTTCTATTTCATGTATATAATCATTTGAAATTCGACCATGTATGACAGAAATATATATCAATTTTCTATGTTAAAGTGAAAATAGAGCATGTATATATGTGTAAAGGGGGCGTTGGTAAGCTGTTATAATGGGGGTTTACAAAGTTTATGTAAAAGGTTGCAAAGTGGGCGGTGGATCGAAAAAGTTTGGGAATCTATGGTCTAAACACTGACATACATAATTGTGAGGACCTCACAGCAATTATGCACATGGACGATGATGAAGATCCTCAAATGAACAATGAACAGAACATAGACTCCATATCTAATTCTAAATTAGTAATATGAAGTATATGTGGGCGGACAGAGACATCATAGAAAGCAGAGCACATACTTCAAACTTAACACTAATACGGCCGTGATGTAAACTCATTGATCTAGTGAAACAACACGAACACAAAAAAACAAAACAACAACACGACATTATGTGTGAACTACAAAAGACATGTCTACACAATAAACATCAATAGAGACACAATATTTCAAACGAATGAATGTAAAAGATAAGATAGATGCTTGAAAGAAAAAGAACGACAAATGTCACCAAGACAGAAATAATAACAATCAGAAAATATGTAGAAATTACAATTGACACGGAATTTATGTAGTCAAAATAATGTTAAATAATGTGATGTTAATAATTCTAAATAACGACTTGATTGTAAAAACAATACATTTTGTTTTCCCCCATAGCAACATATGACTGCGAGGCATGAATTATTGATGCAACAGTTGAAAAATCGATTCATACATTTGAATGCAAGTGCTACAAAAGGGTACTCAAGAGTACAAAGGGAATAGAAAAGAATAATAATGGTTCATTTTACAACAGCATTAAAGTGAAGAGAAGTGGTTGATAAAGATTATGAAGAATGGGAAAAATAAACTGTTTTAGACATTCAAGCATGATTATATGATTCTGAGCAGGAGGGCAGGGAGAAGGAGCATGTGTCTCATGATGGGATGGGAGATTATACCGGGCAGATGGAGAAGAGGAACATGTGTCTTATGATGGGATGGGAGATTATACCGGGCAGATGGAGAAGAGGAGCATGTGTCTTATGATGGGGGTAGGAGATTATACCGGGCAGATAGAGAAGAGGAGCATGTGTCTCATGATGGGATGGGAGATTATACCGGGCAGATGGAGAAGAGGAACATGTGTCTTATGATGGAGGAGGAGATATATACCGGGCAGATAGAGAAGAGGAGCATGTGTCTCATGATGGGGGTAGGAGATTATACCGGGCAGATAGAGAAGAGGAGCATGTGTCTCATGATGGGGGTAGGAGATTATACCGGGCAGATAGAGAAGAGGAGCATGTGTCTCATGATGGGGGTAGGACATTATATCGGGCAGATAGAGAAGAGGAGCATGTGTCTCATGATGGGGATAGGACATTATACCGGGCAGGTAGAGAAGAGGAGCATGTGTCTCATGATGGGGTTGGAGATTATACCGGGCAGATGGAGAAGAGGAGCATGTGTCTCATGATGAGGATATGACATTATACCGGGCAGATAGAGAAGAGGAGCATGTGTCTCATGATGGGGATAGGACATTATACCGGGCAGATGAGAAGAGGAGCATGTGTCTCATGATGAGGATAGGACATTATACCGGGCAGATGGAGAAGAGGAGCATGTGTCTCATGATGGGGATAGGACATTATACCGGGCAGATGGAGAAGAGGAGCATGTGTCTCATGATGAGGATAGGACATTATACCGGGCAGATAGAGAAGAGGAGCATGTGTCTCATGATGAGGATAGGACATTATACCGGGCAGATGGAGAAGAGGAGCATGTGTCTCATGATGGGGATAGGACATTATACCGGGCAGGTAGAGAAGAGGAGCATGTGTCTCATGATGGGGATTGGACATTATACCGGGCAGATGGAGAAGAGGAGCATGTGTCTCATGATGGGGATAGGACATTATACCGGGCAGATAGAGAAGAGGAGCATGTGTCTCATGATGGGGATAGGACATTATACCGGGCAGATGGAGAAGAGGAGCATGTGTCTCATGATGGGGATAGGACATTATACCGGGCAGATGGAGAAGAGGAGCATGTGTCTCATGATGGGGATAGGACATTATACCGGGCAGGTAGAGAAGAGGAGCATGTGTCTCATGATGGGGATGGGACATTATACCGGGCAGATGGAGAAGAGGAGCATGTGTCTCGTGATGAGGGTATGACATTATACCGGGCAGGGGGAGAAGAGGAGCATGTGTCTCATGATGAGGATAGGACATTATACCGGGCAGATGGAGAAGAGGAAGAAGAAAGATAAGTTTGTGCAAGATGTCTTAGACAAGTAGAGTATTACTGCCGCCTGTGGGTTGCCGGGGCTCGCAAGGGGAGCAAAGAAGAGTAACACTGTGACCTACAAGGCATGTCGTAAGAGTCTACTGAGGTAGGGGCCTAGGGAAGCTACCTAATAAATAAAATGGGCCGCAGAGATCGGATGTGCTGAAATCAGGGCTGTTAAGAATTTATTGTCCGATTCTATATGTTCTTTGCTGTGTAAGAAATGAATTTCTTGACTACTGTTGTATCCTTTGTTTGATAAAGACCTTTTGTTAGAAACGTTACTGTATTATGTTATTTTTGTATTTTGTAAAACTACAGTACATTGTTTTTACGTGTTTCGTCATTGGATCTACTTTCCTGATTCTGCGATTGTTAGCGGCAATGAGAGAACAGACAAGATTGCGTCAGCACACCGATCGTTGGAGAGTTGATAATTAATTAAGGGGAAGTCCTACTTTTACTCAGCGATCTCATGTTGAATAAAAACACTGACGTTGATATTGAATCTGCATATCAATTTTGGAAGTTTGGAACCACACGTTTTTAGAGCAGAACTAGATGCCTGAAAAGTAGAATGAGGAGTGTGTTTAACCAGCGATTCGCCTGCCTGCCCAGCGTGTTCGTTGCGCGTTGGATGACGGTGTGACAAGCCCTCTGTGAGTGCGGGTTCAATTCCGCGGGCTGACAGAAAAAGCCACAGGTTATCCAGATTTACGGTGTTTATGGCACCGAACGAAGGGTTACGATGTCCATGACACCGAGCCAAAGAGCTGAAAGCTCAAGTGCTTCTGGATCGTGGGGAAGAAACAACCAGCGATTCACAGGTACCATAAGCATGCATACGTTTCGGCACTTGAACGAGGAGGCTAAGCACTTATGGATCTGCCCAGATTGCCATGACAACTGTTCAATAACTAATAACCAGTAACTACCAATATTTTTACCTTGTTCCTATCTTTGAAACCCACCTTATTCTTCTATACATCTAAATATAAAGGATCCCAATAATACCAAATGAAACGTTGCAGTAAAAATACTAAGTTTAAACTAGTTGAAAAAGATATTTTAGTAATGCACAGATGGTTGAGTTTGTGAGTCATATGATCTTTGTTTTATAGGTTGACAATAAGTGAGTCATTGTTAAGTGTTGTGTCGAGTATAATCAACGGAATATTATAGATCTCAGAGTCTGACTAACAATTTGTTGTCTATAGAAGGGGAAGAATTAAGTGATTGTTTACATCGATCATTGGGTGTTGCCTCTCTTGGATTCACATCTTGCCAGCTGGTTGTTGACTAGTTTTAGTACAGGTGTATTGATTGTGTTCCAGCAGGTGAAACTTGCTAACGATTTGATAACAAATCTAATGGGGACGAATGTTGGTTATTTTATTTGAACACTCTAGTCATTAGCTGTTGTGGTTTTATAGAATAAACTAAAGAGCCAGTTAAACTAAACAGAAAAGCGCAGACCATTTTTTTCAGACTTAGAAAGGGACAATGCGGTCTCAGAGCACTCCTGAATAGAATTAGTCTCAGGGGCTTGGCTGCCTGCACATGTGAAGCACCAAAGTAGTCCCCAGAGCACACCTGAATAGAATTAGTCTCAGGGGCTCGGCTGCCTGCACATGTGGAGCACTAAAGTAGTCCCCAGAGTACACCTGAATAGAATTAATCTCTGGGGCTCGGCTGCCTGCACATGTGAAGCACCAAAGTAGTCCCCAGAGCACACCTCCATAGAATTAGTCTCAGGGGCTCGGCTGCCTGCACACGTGAAGCACCAAAATAGTCCACAGAGCACATCCTGCAAGACTTCCCCAGCCTGAGCAGTGTGAGAATGGAAATATGGCTAACAGAAACAACACTACAAAACAAACTATGGGGAACCGGTGAAGACCTCAAGCGCACCCCCCTGTTTATGACACATACCGGAGTAGTCGCATAGCAGAAGTTAATCGCAGAAGAAGAAGAAGAAGAGAGAGCCAGTTATCATACCACGTGGTTTATTGGGGAATAGTGTGTTAAGACTTGTATTTATTTCTTTGATCAGGGACACGTAATATGTGAAGGGGATCACAGTTTGGACAATACTGTTATAAGTAACGAACAATTTACCATCATAAACGTACATAGTGATGGCATTAATGTATTATTGAGCAAAAGTACGTACCGTTGATGTTTGACGCCACATATGTGGGTTTGTTTGTTTTCGAGTAACGTCTACTACTGCTGTTTCCGCCACATTATGTTTGATATTATTGTGCAGTGAAAAAAAGTGATTGTATTGAACGGTTCGAAGTTGAATATTAACAATAAAAGACTACGATCGCAGCTGTGACATCTGATGTCAATACCATACTTGAGTGCAACGCTTGTAATTATATTACATATATATGTGAAGTGAGTATACTATTGTAATAGGCACAAGTTGAGACTAAAAATAATTTTAGAATAAGTGAAATGATGTAACAAAGTAACAGCTGGTTACAGAGGTGTATTAGTGCTAGATGAATAGAGAGAGAAAGTATTGCCACTTTTGATCAAAGTTAAGTAATTCATATAATAAGACATTGATGAATGTCGAAGCATGCTTCATATATAAGACATTGACACATTTTGAAGCATGCTTCATATATAAGACATTGACGTATTTTGAAGCATGCTTCATATATAAGACATTGACGTATTTTGAAGCATGCTTCATATTAAAACATTGATGAATGTCGAAGCATGCTTCATATTAAAACATTGATGAATGTCGAAGCATGCTTCATATTAAAACATTGATGAATGTCGAAGCATGCTTCATATATAAAACATTGACGTATTTTGAAGCATTCTTCATATATAAGATATTGACGTATTGTGAAGCATGCCTCGTATATAAGACCTGATGAAACGAATGGTCAACACCTACGACTATATGGACATACAGAAAAGTTGATGTATGACAACACTGCTGATTGGACTTCTACGACTATATGGACATACAGAAAAGTTGATGTATGACAACACTGCTGATTGGACTTCTATAACTATATGAACATATGGGCGACACTCGTTCAAAAAGTACTTGGTTCGCTCCCTCGTATAGTCATCGGGATGTTTTCCCAGTGATCTCTGATCTCAGTCTAGGTGAGATGGAATTCCTAGTCCTATCGGAGACTGATAATCAAACATAAGTCCTGTGTTCAATTCGATCACGTTAAAGAACTATTGACAGTTTAAAATCGAGAAGAGCAGACTAAAAAGATGTTGACCATTAAAAATACAATAAAAAAAGATTTGTAAAAAATCCCTACAAAATATCTTCACCATCTTCAAAATTACATCGGGGACCCTCACCCTTGTTAGGCGATAGAGCAACCATTTTCTCCAGATCTGATCTGATCCAGTCTGACCACCTCAGATTTGTTGATTTTCGTACATCGCATCGCCCTTGCTACGGAGTTTATGCACTGTCGCTGAGATTATTTTCATGTGTAAGAAAGAGATAGGAGCACACATGGTTACTCACCAAAGTGCAACGATGATAGTCCAATCAATGAAACAATTTTTATTATTCTCCCGCCAGAAATAACTACCACCGTCTGATTGGACTACCACTTTCTGATGCGTCATCATCGACAAGTTCTATTTAACTCTGAATCGTTCGATAGGCTTTGATTAGTTCATGAAGAGATGTGATCACAAAGGATATTGACTCAACTTTTCAAGGTGACAAAGTAGAAATGAGATGTGTCATCCTGCCGTGTTATCGAACTGCTTCGACATTTTTACATTCGCAATTGAGCACTTACAGAATATGTTAACTACTAATCAATGCTTTCTCTTAACATTTTTGGCATTGATATAATCTTGTGTGGAAGCCAGTTATGGACAATGGATGATGGCTTATTGTAGTATCGAGAAAAGATGAATGTAGTCTCGAGACACGACGAGATTATGTTACTTCCTTTTAGCAGTGTATATCAGCGAGATGTTTGAGTCTGACATCGCCAGTTTCCACACAAAGTGTTCAAAACCTCAACTATAGTTTTCTCTGTCAATATCTTTTCAATTGTGTGTATTCATATATAATAAATAAAATCTTCCGTAGTATTTTCAGACATTACGGTATGATGTGCCTGTCACTTCATATTTCTTGTTTGCAGGAGGTATGAGGGTCAATTCCTTTCCTCATACATGGAACGTCGAGTCTGGGATTGAACTTACAACCCTCTTGAGTCCGAGTAGATAGGCAAACGCTTATGCATTACACTAATCCGTCCGTGTATTCATATTGAAAATCGTGGCATATCCTTTACAGGACGTAGCCATCATGCTAGGCACCACTTATACATCAGTAGTTTGCCATTGCTTTCTGAACGGTGAGGTCTATTTTTCCCATTCGTAAAAATTCCACGTAAGCGAATTTGCTTCCAAACCTGCCACCGTGGAGTTTGAACCAGGTACGCTTGGGTTGTGATCGAGCTCACTACCGCTTAAGCTAGAGACGTTCACTCATATTCATATACCGCACCATCAAGTCTCGTTTTTAGACGTCAATGTAGCGAAGGGCAGGACTTCGCACAAATTCTCGTGACACAAGCTAACTCAAATACGCAAACAAAGTGATTACTAGAGGTCACAAAGATGCGTTTTTCCATTAAAGCTTAATACATTTCCTATCGATATCTGACAAGATTACAAGATAACTCGAGTATATTTTCCGGAAAACAAAGTGTGCTTGCTATGTAGTCGCTCATTTTCCTATTTTACGATCAGTTTCTCATGACGAGAAGTCTACACGTAGGGATGCATTTTGTGCTGCACATTACAACTAAATTTTGTTTATATTTTAACATTCGTATGAACTAATAAGATTCATACCTTTGTCGACGGATGTCTTTGGCGGATTCCTAGACTGAGATGGTATGATAGAGTTGCAAACACAGACCTGTGGATTCCTAGACTGAGATGGTATGATAGAGTTGCAAACACAGACTTGTGGATAAGAACCGGGCAGAAACCCATGATGATACAGGTTAAGGGGGGAAAATGGCGATGTGCATACCCGACGGAAGACACAGTCGAGTTTCACTAGACAAGCACTCGAGTGGAACCCGCAAGGAAAACGAAAAAAGGGACGCACTAAATAGACCTGGAGAAGAAGTTTTCTTCAGGAACTGAAGGGTGCTCGACTATCCTAGGAGACCATAAAGAAAACCTTCAAAGACCGAGAAAAGTGGCGAACAACTGTTGAGGCCTTATACTCCACGAGAAGCAGAGAGGAATAATAAACAAGTATGAACTCATTGACCTTCGTAAACGGATGTTTACGTAGAATAGAAGGACTGAGATGATATGATAAGATTACAAACGAGGAACTCAGAGAAAGAACAAAGCAGATACCAGTGGAGAAAGAGCTCAGGAAGAGACGCTGGCGATGGATAGGACAGGACATACATTGAGAAGACCGACCGGAAGCAAGCAAAGACAGGCACTGTTTTGGAACCCGCAGGGAAAGAGGAGTAGGGGTGTTATAGATCAGTTTTATTGTGAATAATATAACAAACACTATATGACTTCTTTTGTCTGTATTAACCTGTATTTTACATACTTATATACAATTATACTTCATCTTTCTGCCATCTTGTCTGTTGTTTCCTTTCCGTCCCTTTCTCGTAGCTGTCTCTACCCTACGTCAAACTCTTGCACTGCTATTCTGTCCTCGCTACTGTTTTGCACGCCAAAGTGTGCAGCCTGTCTTTATTATGTCTCGTCTGCTACTATTGCTGGTTTACGGTCTATTACCTTCTTATGCCTATGGCATCCTATCATAGGGGAAGGCCTAGGCAGACCTGGAGAAGAGCTGGAGGTTGATATTAAAAGGATAAGTAAAACATGAAAAGAGTTGGAAGGGATGGCAGGAGAGAGGAAGAGCTGGAAGAAGTTTGTTGAAGACCTGTGCTCCGTTGGGAGTTGAAAGTGAAGAAGAAGAATGAACTCATTAAGTTCACATATTACATGCAATTTTGTTTTACATTTGATTATTTGCACCTGTTGTCGTGGTACTGAATTGCATGTTCGTTTCCCAACCATTATTTCGGATGTATGTTGTGAATAAACCCAGGTAATCAAGAGCTCATTGCAATTACAAGAAATAAATAAAAAAATGGTGGTGTATACTGAAAAGCAAAACCTAACTTTAGTCGAAAGTCCACTGGATCAAATTTAAGAACAATTGTCAACAGGCCAGACATCCGGTTAAGCTTCTCTTTGTATTTAGCTCAGCTCAGGTTCAAACACATACCTGAGCACAAAATAGTTGATTTATTAATTTAAAATAGCTTTAAAAAAATAAGAAAAATAACCCTCATAGTAAATGACATCGGAGATCATCGGCCATGCAGCCTAGGTTGTGCACTACCGCTACGCCCGAGTGATGCCGGGGTCCGCAATGGAAGCAAAGAATAGTACCACTGCAAGCTACACTGCATGTCGTAAGAGGCGACTAATGTAGGTTTTATGGATGCTACCCTAGTAAATACAAAGCAGCGCAGAAATCGGATTTGCTGGCCTACTTGTAGGCGCATAACTGGTACATCGTACAATCACTCTTAGGTTCAGATCACATACAAATCACACAGAGTGGTTAACAAGTGGTCGATATGGAGAGTTCGAAGAAGTACACTACCGCTAAGAGCTTCATGTACAAGAAAGAGATCTCATCACATATGAAAATCATGACATATCCTTTACAAGGCTTAGCCATCAAACACAATAAACGAGTCGTTGATTTTCTAGGCACCACTTATACGTTCGAGAGCCGCGGTAGCGTAGTTGTTAGTGAACTCGCTTCTCAAGGCTGGTGGATTGGATTCAACTCCGCAGTACGCGTGGAATTTTCCCGACCGCGACGGCTCTCAGGTCGACCCAGCCTCAACTGGGTACCAGACATGCTCTGGGAAAGTAAAGGCGACCGGCGTGATGCTGACCACATCATCCATCGTGTACCGACGATCAATGAAAATACAGGCCTAACACTGTATTGCCCTATATACCACGAGGTATAAAAGGGTTCCTTTACTTTTTTTACTGTTACTTCTACGTTCAGTAGTTTGTCATTGCTTTCTAAACGGTGATGGGTATTTGTACCGTTTGAAAAAATCCACGGTTTTGAATTTACTTCCAAAGTGCCCACGTCGTAGTTTGAACCAGTAACTCTTGTGTTGTGATCGACCGCTTAAGCTACTATTATGAGACAATAATTCATGTTTTAAATTAAACACACGCATGTTAAAAAAAATAAATAAAAAAAAATAAAAGCAGCCCGTTACTTACAATATCAATTAAAATGAACAATAATTATAAAACATGACTTATACGTTCACAGAAGCAGAAGATAATAACAGTTAATGGCTGATTGATTGCTGAAAATTGAGTCAAACGTCAACATTTGTGTCAGTTTTGTTGTTTTCTCTATAAATTATGAATAAACATTTTAAATAATGTTACTAATTGTTCCATTAAAAAACAATATGGAATAGAAATTCTTAACTTGTCATTATTCAAAGTTGGTAGAAACAATACATGCAGAGAAAGTCGAGTGCTCGGAGATAGAAGCCTGGAGAGTGTAGCGGACAATGTTCTTAAAATTAATTAAGAAAGTCTTTTGTTCTTACCACTGTTGAAAAAATAAAAATTTATTTAGCCTTTTCATACTTTAGGATATGAAGTAATAATAATAATAATTCCTCTCGTACCGTTATACGTTACATAGGGCCTGCAAGTAATTTCTCCATACCGCTCTATCCTGGGCAACTCGCTCAATCTCCTCCATGGAACTGAGACCGATATTTCTTGCCTCTCTCAGCAAAGTTCGTTTCAGGGTATTTATCAAGATGAAACGAGGATATGAAGTGCCTGTCACTTTATTTCTTGGCAGAGATAGGAGGGCTAATTCTTTACTCACACGTGAAACGACGAGTGTGGGATTTAAACCACAAGCGCGTTGGACGACGGGTGAATGCTCCCTGTTAGTGCGGGGTTAATTCCACGGGATGGCAGTAAAGCCACAGGTAAAGTAATCGATTTACGGTGTTCGTGACACCGAACCGAAGGGTTACGATGTCCACGGCACCGAGCCGAAGAGCTGAAAGCTCAAGTGTTTCTGGATCAGTTTTAAAAAAAATAACACCACAAACTTTTTGTATCCGAATCGACAGGCGAACGCTTTTGAGTTACAGTAATCTATTCCACTATTACAGAGAACTAAGTGAAATTATCAGATGTTCCTTTCGTTCCGTAGGATGTTCCTTTCGTTCCGTAGGATGTTACCTTAATTATCTCAGGTTTGGAACTAGAAACATTTCGAACTTTAGTCAACCCAATTTGGTAATCAATTAAATTAATCATACATTGATCATGTCTTCCTTATCAAATCCATGTAGCCACTGACTTCAATATAGTATGGACTGAAAGCTGGTGGCATGCAGATCACATCCATCCGATCGTGTTCCTCTGATGATTTAAGATGATTTGAAAACAGTTTTATATGTCTAAGTGGTACCTCTCCACCACGTGAAATTAACATCTACATTCTACATTTAGTTTCTCATATTCCCATTAGTAATGTAGATAGTTTCGTTTCATTTAGATTTCACATTTTATGTATTTTTTCTCTTTTCGTTTATTTTTAAAGTTACATGTTTAAATTGGCAAGGATACTTATGCTTTTACATTGTTTGGTATTTGTTATTGTTATTGTGTATCATATACGGTAACCATGATACTGTCGTGTTTCATTGTGTCTTGTATTCTTTGCTTGATAAAGATCGGTTTGTTGGCACATAGCTTCATCCGGTTTTTATGTTAGGTCAAGCTACCCCACTTCCTGTTTCGAAAATTTATCAAAATGAAACAAATTTGGATAACATATTCTTTAAACGAGATTAACGGTGAAGGATTGACTTTGTTGCCTCGGGTTCTCCAACCTGGCTTCATCCCTTTCAACAGAAATGTAACCCGCCCGCCGAGAGTTTGCACAAAGCACGAACACTGTAGCGACAGCTTCAATTCTAGCGATCTCCGGAAATATATGAACATGCGAATTGAACATTGCGATCCGAACTCGAACCCGTAACTTTCAGAATGCGGGCGTCTTAACCATTTAGTCAGAAAGCCCTAATTTCGTTTTTGTTCTGCCGATGCAGAAGCTCTTGAGCTTTCAACTCTTCGTCTCGGTGCCATGGACATCGTAACCCTTCGGTTCGGTGCCACGAACATCGTAAATCTGGAGAACCTGTGACTTTCTGCCTGCCCGCGGAATTGAACCGCACTCACAGGGGCTTGTCACCTGTCGTCCAACGCGCTACGAACACATCGGGCAAAGACCCTTAATTTCGTTATAACTAAGTAGTATATAGATGCAGCATAGACAGAGCACATACTAAGAAACACTGAGCTGAATACCAAAAGAATGATGAGTTCAATCACGCTGTTGCATGCCAGAAAACGAGAGCAAAGGACAAATTGCAAAATTTGGCAGACCAAAGCAATCTTGGAGAATAACGGTGGAAAGGAAAAGGAATGAGTGTGAACTGACTTGGGATATCATAGCAATCTTGGAGAATAACGGGGGAAAGGAAAAGGAATGAGTGTGAACTGACTTGTGATATCAAAGCAATCTTGGAGAATAACGGTGGAAAGGAAAAGGAATGAGTGTGAACTGACTTGTGATATCATAGGTAGAAAGGCAGCAGACCAGAATCAATGGGAACGGAATCACTTATGAATGAATTATGTGTCAACTGTGATGTTGAAAATCAAGGGTAGAAAGGATGATTCTTTACTCACTTACTTACTTAATCCCGTCATGCCTAGTGACACATGGGGCTTCAGAAAGGACTTTCCATGCTCTCCTGTCCCGTGCAACCTTCAGCGCAGAGCCCCACGTCAGAGATGCGGTGTCCAGTTCCTCTTCCATCATGCGCCTCCATGTTGTCCGTGGTCTGCCTTTCTTTCTCTTTCCTTCTGGTGTCCAAGTGAGGGCTACCCTTGCAGGCATTTCTTGTTCTTTACTTGGGGTATCTAAATTACAGGTACTTCAGAAGTCGAACTAAGGCTCAATTGAATGGTGAGATACACTGATGACAAGGAAAACAAGTCTTTAAGCACAGATCAGCCAGATGTGCCATATTAGGCGCCGTGACTACTCCTAAATTTATATCGGGCGAACGAAAAAGAAATGGGTGAAAAGGCAACAAACTAACAATGCAATGCAATAATGATGTGTCAACTATGATGTGGGAAATCAAGGGTAGAAAGGATGATCCTTTACTTGGGGATCTAAATTTACAAGTACCTCAGAAGTCGAATTAATGTTCACCTAAATGTCGAGGCACATTAATGGCAAGAAAAGTAAGTCTTTTTTGTACAAACATCAGTCATAGGTCCCATATTAGGCCCACTGACTACGTCTAAATGCATAGCAGACGAAAGAAAACAAAATATAGAAAGACATCAAACCAGCAGGAATGGGGGGTCCACTTGTCAATGCCTTGTGTGTTATCATCTGTAACATAAATAGGCTATAGATGGATATAATCTGAATGTGTGTAATGGAGCCACACACACACAGGTTGGAATATACTGTTTATTATAGTCATGTTGTTAGTGTCGAGTGATGGTAAATATTGTTGCGAACTTTGACCTAGACGAGGTTGCTAGGTGTGACACTAGACTTATCAGAGCTGATAACAGATAAAGATGCCACAAGCTAGTTACAGCAACCTTATCAACAGTCATTGTATACACGTCGTTATGTTTTAACTGTTTTAGAAGTGGGCCTGACAAAAACTTCAGAACAGTGAACAGATCACACGCTATCTCCATATTACATGATCTCTCGAAATATCTCCTAGTAAAACGTTCTCATTGAATTATCATTCTCCTTGTCATTATAACACGTCTCTGTGGTGTAGAGGTTAGTTGCTCGCTTCTTGTTCCGAAGGTAATCGGTTCGCTCCCTCGCAGAGCAGTCGGGATATTTTCCCAGATACTCCGAATCTCAGTGTAGGTGAGATCGAGTTCCTAGTCCTATCGGAGACGGACGATAAAACATAGGTCCCGTGTTCAAGTTGAGCATGTAAAAGAACCACTGTCAGCTCAAAATCTAGAAGAGCAGGCTGCAACGCCGCTGCCCGGGCAAAATTCATTCGTAAAATTACAAATTACAGTTCCTACAAAATATTGTCACCATCTTCAAAATTAGATCACGTGCTCTCACCGGTGCTACGTAGTTCGTGCACTACCGCTGAGATCTTTATGTGTAAGAAAGAGTTCGCAGCATACATGGTTATTCACCGAAGTGCAATGATTAGGGTCCTATCAATCGGCGATCTTCCTCTGAACCCCTTGACTTAAACATTTTCTTTTTAGCGTGGCCCTCTGTAAAAAAAAAGATTCTACGAAATACTTCACGTATTTATTTTTGTAAAGTTACTTCTACGAAATACTTCACGTATTTATTTTTCTAAATTTAGTTCTACGAAATACTTCACGTATTTATTGTTATAAATTTAGTTATTTGAAATACTTCACTTATTATTTTGGTTGTAACCAAGTGCTTGCTCATTGCCAGCACATGTACACATATTATTAGCAATAGTACTGATGTCACACTTCTTCACCTTTCAACTCTCAATGGAGTAGAGGTCTTCAACAAACTTCTTCCAGCTCTTCCTCCCATTCCTTTCAATTATTTCCACGTTTTATCTATCCTTTTCATATTAGTCTCCAGCTCTCTTTTCTAGGTAAGTCTAGGTCTTTCCCCTACTCCTCTTTCCTAGCGGGTTCCAAAACATTGCATAAAGTTAGTGAATATAGTGAATACGTTTTGGTAATTAGTTTTTATTGTTGAGGTGACAATATCCGTGAAATATAACGACATACATGATACGCACTTCTGTTCAGGTAGGGCATTGATAACGCCGTCTGGCGGAAGTTTAGCGCAGATGTTAGAGTCTTGTCGTACGTTTGATAATGAGGAATAAGGTTGATGTGTAACATATGGGCTTAGTTGAAGAAGATCGTGCGGGAAGGCTTTTGTGTTGTCACAGGAACACACATCTTGTCTGTTTTTTTTTAGAAGCACGCACTGATGAATACAGACACACATATATTCGTAATGTTATATGGGTCATAACGAATTTATATCTAGGATTGGTTGTATCGTACCTGATGACAGCAGCGTCTCTTCCAACCTAAGGTTGTTTGTAATTGGTTCCAATAACGATACAATGTTTCTCTAGAGCAGTGCTGTGCCCCGTTTTTAAATGTTAGGTCGCATCTGACTGGTGATTGTGGCAACTCCGCGGGAACGAAGTGACGTTTGAAATACTACTAAATTGTGGCTACTACCACCACCACCACCACCATCACCACCATCACCACCACTATTACTGTTACTACGTTACTACTACTACTACTACTACTACTACTACTACTACTACTACTACTACTACTACTACTACTACTACTACCACCACCACCACCACCACCACAACAACCCCGCTACGCTACACCACTACTTCTACTACACCACTACTTCTACTACACCGCTACTACTACTACTATAACTACTACTAACAATAATAGTGTTAAGAGCAGTATTAATAAGTTGAAATGCCGATGTTTTCGCTAGTGTACTGCGAAAAGTTGGGTTAAAAGCAGTAGAGTGGTTAAAAAATTTAACAAAAATATATATTGCAAAATAGGAAAGATCGTTTTCATGGGAGTGCTAGTAAAAAACTTAAACATAGAGTGTTTTCTTGAAATCATTTCTTAAAGTCGAAGTTAAAATAAGGTGCCACGAATGTATGTATCTGGCGCCCGTGGATTCATATTGGACAGCACTATTCAAAATATTCTTCAACCATTTTTGTATATTTTCCTTACATTTGTTTCCTTATGAATTTGGACATAGTCATTGTTTCTAATATGGTCCATCTGACTGATTTTTGCGTGAATTCTTGCTTTCCTTAGCATAATTGTACTTCGCCATTCAGGCGAGTCTTACTCTGAATTCAGATGTACTTGTAATTTATATCTCCAAATAAACGATCACGGTTTTCTGCAGTCAAACCGCGTATCGTGAACGCACCGACAATTTTTAACTTTTGATAATTAGCGCAGCGTGTTAGCAACTTCACTATCGGCGCACTTTTCTATGAAAACTTATTTTTGGGGGACATTTTTTCGCTGCTTTACTTTTTTTCTACATTACCTAAATGCATTAATTTGCATGATACGCCGCTACACTCCTGTCTCGATTTCCTGCCCCCTCGCCCCATCTCTCTTTCTTTCAGTCTGTCTGTCACACTCTCAGTAACTTAAATTATATACTATATATATAGAAGATTACTAATATTTTATATCACTGGTTTGTGATCCGAAGGACAGATATTAAGTAAGGTAGGTAGCAAGGTAGCGTGGTAGAGCGGTCTAAGGCGCTGGTTTTAGGCACCAGTATCTTCGGAGGCGTGGGTTCGAATCCCACTGCTGTCATTATTTTTAGGGAGTCTCTGTGGCTAAGTGGTTAAGCCCTTTGCCTTGTGAGTCGAAGGTCGAGGGTTCGATTCCGGACCGCGCCATTCTGTTCACGAGTGCTTTTTTGCAGAGACCCTAGGATTGTTGCTGGAGCTACGGAGTTCGTGCTTTGTGCAATACTCTCGGCAGGTGGCGTGGAGAGGGCCTGAGCCATATGGGGTCAAACCTGATGCAATGAAGTCAATCCTTCGATTTTTAAACCTTTTTTTAAAAACATTGGAGAACAAAGGACACCGCATGCTGTGTATTTCCCCCCCTATCATAGCTACCCCAAATAGCAATGCTGCTCCGATACAATGGGTACAAAGCAAACGGCCGGCCACGCAAAGATGGACCTCAGAGATAACAGAGGCGACGAAAGAGACTATCTACGAAGCGCATACTAGGGCCCGTTTTGAAATCTCTTCCTGACCTGACGCTGTGAGGCATACAGGATTCGAGAAAGAAAGAAAGAGATCATAGCTACCAGTATCGGCAATCAAATTCCTACCTTTCTAGAAGTATAAAAATAATGTACATATAACAATCATATGATATGGAATTAATCAAGCTCATGCTATTGAAGTATGTTTGATCTATGATGATTAAATAATTATTGAAAGAGATCAATACAAGAATTGTTTTTTAAATACCGATGCATACATTTTGTACATTAAAGTTATGCAGGCCTGGATATTGCTTTCTGGGAATACAGAACATTGGGTTGCAGAACATTGGATTGCAGAACATTGGATTGCAGAACATTGGATTGCAGAACATTGGATTGCAGAACATTGGATTGCAGAACATTGGATTGCAGAACATTGGATTGCAGAACATTGGATTGCAGAACATTGGATTGCAGAACATTGGATTGCAGAACATTGGATTGCAGAACATTGGATTGCAGAACATTGGATTTGCAGAACATTGGATTGCAGAACATTGGATTGCAGAACATTGGATTGCAGAACATTGGATTGCAGAACATTGGATTGCAGAACACTGGATTGCAGAACATTGGATTGCAGAACATTGGATTGCAGAACACTGGATTGCAGAACATTGGATTGCAGAACATTGGATTGCAGAACATTGGATTGCAGAACATTGGATTGCAGAACATTGGATTGCAGAACATTGGATTGCAGAACATTGGATTGCAGAACATTGGATTGCAGAACATTGGATTGCAGAACATTGGATTGCAGAACATTGGATTGCAGAACATTGGATTGCAGAACATTGTATTGCAGAACATTGGATTGCAGAACATTGGATTGCAGAACATTGTATTGCAGAACATTGGATTGCAGAACACTGAAATGAAAGATTAAGATTGGAGTTAGAAGAAATGATAAAGTTGTGTACATAGAGATTAACTCACACGATACGAGAAGCCATCTAGCAAACCGGTCTAGCAGTACTAAATGCAATGACATCTTGCATCCATAGTCTTCTAGGTCTTCCTCTCATTCTTCTTCCAGTCATCATTCCCTGCAAAATTATCTTCTCTAGGCACTCATGTCGTTTGATGTGTCCGAAATATTTAGTTTTCCTTGATTTTATGTTCTTTAATATCAAGCTGTTGTAGAACAGAAGCATTTGTTCTTTTCTCTGTCCATGATATTCTAAGTACTCTTCTGTAGTATTCGCATTCACATGCATTACTGATCTTCTCCGCCGTTTTGTCAATGGTATATATTTATCAACATCGTCACCATCACCACCATTGTCTATCGTAGGACACCATTGTATATCGTAGGACACCATTGTCTATCGTAGGACACCGTTGTCTATCGTAGGACACCATTGTCTGTCGTATGGACACCATTGTCTATCGTAGGACACCATTGTCTATCGTAGGACACCATTGTCTGTCGTAGGATACCATTGTCTGTCGTAGGACACCATTGTCTGTCGTAGGACACCATTGTCTGTCGTAGGACACCATTGTCTGTCGTAGGACACCATTGTCTATCGTAGGACACCATTGTCTGTCGTAGGACACCGTTGTCTATCGTAGGACACCATTGTCTGTCGTATGGACACCATTGTCTATCGTAGGACACCATTGTCTATCGTAGGACACCATTGTCTGTCGTAGGACACCATTGTCTATCGTAGGACACCATTGTCTGTCGTAGGACACCATTGTCTGTCGTAGGACACCATTGTCTGTCGTAGGACACCATTGTCTATCGTAGGACACCATTGTCTGTCGTAGGACACCATTGTCTATCGTAGGACACCATTGTCTGTCGTAGGACACCATTGTCTATCGTAGGACACCATTGTCTATCGTAGGACACCGTTGTCTATCGTAGGACACCGTTGTCTATCGTAGGACACCGTTGTCTATCGTAGGACACCATTGTCTGTCGTAGGACACCATTGTCTATCGTAGGACACCATTGTCTATCGTAGGACACCATTGTCTGTCGTAGGACACCGTTGTCTATCGTAGGACACCATTGTCTATCGTAGGACACCGTTGTCTATCGTAGGACACCGTTGTCTATCGTAGGACACCGTTGTCTATCGTAGGACACCATTGTCTATCGTAGGACACCATTGTCTATCGTAGGACACCATTGTCTGTCGTAGGACACCATTGTCTGTCGTAGGACACCATTGTCTATCGTGGACACCATTGTCTATCGTAGGACACCATTGTCTATCGTAGGACACCATTGTCTATCGTAGGACACCATTGTCTGTCGTAGGACACCGTTGTCTATCGTAGGACACCGTTGTCTATCGTAGGACACCGTTGTCTATCGTAGGACACCGTTGTCTATCGTAGGACACCGTTGTCTATCGTAGGACACCGTTGTCTATCGTAGGACACCGTTGTCTATCGTAGGACACCGTTGTCTATCGTAGGATACCGTTGTCTATCGTAGGATACCATTGTCTATCGTAGGACACCATTGTCTATCGTAGGACACCATTGTCTATCGTAGGACACCATTGTCTATCGTAGGACACCATTGTCTATCGTAGGACACCATTGTCTATCGTAGGACACCATTGTCTATCGTAGGACACCATTGTATATCGTAGGACACCATTGTCTATCGTAGGACACCATTGTCTATCGTAGGACACCATTGTCTATCGTAGGACACCATTGTCTATCGTAGGACACCATTGTCTATCGTAGGACACCATTGTCTATCGTAGGATACCATTGTCTATCGTAGGATACCATTGTCTATCGTAGGATACCATTGTCTATCGTAGGATACCATTGTCTATCGTAGGATACCATTGTCTATCGTAGGACACCATTGTCTATCGTAGGACACCATTGTCTATCGTAGGACACCGTTGTCTATCGTAGGACACCGTTGTCTATCATAGGACACCGTTGTCTATCGTAGGACACCGTTGTCTATCGTAGGACACCGTTGTCTATCGTAGGACACCATTGTCTATCGTAGGACATCATTGTCTATCGTAGGATACCATTGTCTATCGTAGGATACCATTGTCTATCGTAGGATACCATTGTCTATCGTAGGATACCATTGTCTATCGTAGGATACCATTGTCTATCGTAGGACACCGTTGTCTATCGTAGGACACCGTGTTATGATCAACATATGAGTTAATGATTCATGTTTGGAACAATGTGTCACGATTATCAAGCAACGTCATAGAGCAGTAGTTCTCAAACTATTTGAATTCGAGACACACTTAAAGTCCTACAACAAATCGTAGGCGCGCTATACACAAAAACTTAATAAGTAAGATGCAAAAAGCAAAGAAAAACAGAAATAATTGGAAAATGCCACATGCCTTTGTTCATCATTTAATTTCTGCCTATGAGAAGCATAGACTTGATGTGGCTTAGCAATTTTTTTACCCTGGTGCCCGCTGGCACCGCGTTGTCGACCCCTGATCTGTGATTTCCTAGGGCGCACATATAAATGTCACCGAGCTCACTGGTGCGCCTGGTCACACCCTTTGAGAATCACTGTCTTAGAGACAGATGTGACTTTCTCCACAGAAACTGCGTTCTGCAATGAGTGAAAGTGAATCCTTGCCATGGCTGTCACCTCATAGTATCCTGGACACAGACATCCGACCTTGTTCTTCTGATTATCGGAGTTTGTGTGTTTTAGAAAATTGCTTTCTTTCTCTGTATGGTACCCTTCAGCTTTAGAAAATTGCTTTCTTTCTCTGTATGGTATCCTTCAGCTTTAGAAAATTGCTTTCTTTCTCTGTATGGTACCCTTCAGCTTTAGAAAATTGCTTTCTTTCTCTGTATGGTACCCTTCAGCTTTAGAAAATTGCTTTCTTTCTCTGTATGGTATCCTTCAGCTTTAGAAAATTGCTTTCTTTCTCTGTATGGTATCCTTCAGCTTTAGAAAATTGCTTTCTTTCTCTGTATGGTATCCTTCAGCTTTAGAAAATTGCTTTCTTTCTCTGTATGGTATCCTTCAGCTTTAGAAAATTGCTTTCTTTCTCTGTATGGTATCCTTCAGCTTTAGAAAATTGCTTTCTTTCTCTGTATGGTATCCTTCAGCTTTAGAAAATTGCTTTCTTTCTCTGTATGGTATCCTTCAGCTTTAGAAAATTGCTTTCTTTCTCTGTATGGTATCCTTCAGCTTTAGAAAATTGCTTTCTTTCTCTGTATGGTATCCTTCAGCTTTAGAAAATTGCTTTCTTTCTCTGTATGGTATCCTTCAGCTTTAGAAAATTGCTTTCTTTCTCTGTATGGTACCCTTCAGCTTTAGAAAATTGCTTTTTTTCTCTGTATGGTATCCTTCAGCTTTAGAAAATTGCTTTCTTTCTCTGTATGGTATCCTTCAGCTTTAGAAAATTGCTTTCTTTCTCTGTATGGTATCCTTCAGCTTTAGAAAATTGCTTTCTTTCTCTGTATGGTATCCTTCAGCTTTAGAAAATTGCTTTCTTTCTCTGTATGGTATCCTTCAGCTGATTGAACAACATATTTATTCCTATGCTTCTTGATGTCGTATTTGACAATGCTTCATTAGTTCAATCCCACACACACGAGGAAATGAATTGGCCCTCCTACCCGTGCACACTAAGTACTAGAAATGTGAAGAGGCAGCCACTTCATACACTAAGGTCTGAAAAGGTTAAAAGGCAAATTATTATTATAATAAAATATTTATATATATATAATAAACATAAACACCCCCGCCCATATGCACACTGTTCAATAACATTTTTAGTATCATTATATTTATTTCGTTTTTGCGTATTTAGTTACGTATTTTACTTGACTATTAAGGTATATAACCATTAACGGTGCCGCTGTGGTTTTGCCGCTTTCCATATATCTTTCTGGTGTTTTATAATATCACATGCGCTTAATGAAGACTTTTTGGCCGAAACCACGTTTTAACCGGATTTTATGTTTTGGGGCAACCTCTATGTTTTTATATCTCATGCGTGATTGAAAGTTGGCGAATCCACAGCCAACTCTAATATTGGGCCGCATAACGAAAACCCTGACCTAGTTTGAGTTGAGAGGGGAAGAAGAGAAAGCTGGATATTATATACGTTTAATAGAACACTGCAAACTTTTTTTGGGTCAATTTTACTCAATTCTATGAGTGTATGGTTATTTATTGATGAAAAATATTCATAATACTGATATTCCTTATTGTGAAACTGAACTTGTAACATAATATAACTTTCAATTAGCATGTTGTGTTGATTTTAACATGAATTCGTCTATATACAACAATACTGGAATGCTAGGTCACGTGAAGGTTGGGGTATTATTTCCTAGAGTTTTTTTCTTGAGTCTACTGGCCGTATGAGTTTATAGTTGGCTGTGGTGAATCCTAGTCGACGTCTGCCATGTTAGTTACTGGTCATATTGACATCTGAGGGATACAATTTAATGACCCTCTGTATGGTCACATTGACATTTAATGGATACACGTATTAAATAAATAAAATCATAAGTGAGTCTATAAACGTAAATAAGTAACAGCTGTGAGTTAGTAATATTATACAATTGATCTTTGCTGCCAATTTTAATGTGGAGTTTTATGATAACTATCACATGTTTGTTGTAAGGTTTTATCTCTCTCTCTATCATGTTAACTATATTTTCTTCTTTGTTCTCTCTCTTATGATCTCTCATCATTTCTCTTAAGATTGTTATCCTGTTTCTCGTTATATCTCTCATGCTTGCTATCCTGTCTCTCGTATCTCTGCCATCCCCTCTATCCTTTCTCTCGTTATCTCTCTCAGGCTCGACATTCTCTTGTTATATCTTCTGTCCTGCTCGTTGCCTTTTCTCTCTTTACCTTACTCTTACTCTCCTTAAGCCTGCTGTCCTCCCTCTCTCTCTCTCTCTCTCTCTCTCTCTCTATATATATATATATATATATATATATATATATATATATATATATATGTGTGCGTGCGTGTGTGCCTTTCTATCTGATTCGTCTCTCTCGTGCTTGCTAGCATTTTCCTCTTGTTGTTGAAATCTTTTCTCGTCATCTGTCATGCACGCTGTACTTTGTCTTTCAATCTCCCTTTCTCTTCTCTCTCATGATCTCTCTCATGTTTACATTGATATCTGGTCATCAGAGCTGGTAACTGTCAACTCAAGGTTGCCAAGGGTTTTCTCTCTTGTCTACTTGTAAAAGGAGGGGTATTATTTCTGTTCCATATTATATATATATATTTCCTAGTAATATGATGTTGTTATTTGTTGTTATTATTTGTTCTCTTTAATGTCTTCAAAAGCAATATCTTAGTGGAACAGCTAAGTGACACAGGCAGAACCCTCCCCTCATGGACAGACGATATCCTGGTCTACAGACAGGAAAATAAAGAAAATAAAGACCACAGAGAAGATGCATTCAGGATGTCACTGATGGTTTGAGCGTGACGGCTGCATAGGCTGGACATCTGACGTTTGAGAGAGAAATTCTGAAGGAATGTTAGGTTGACAAATTTCTGCTCAGGACAAACTATTTGATGATGATATGATTGAATAGATCTGTCGTTCGAGCGGTTACCGGGTCCCAAATTTGGGGTGTAAAGAATAGAACCACTGTCACCTGCCACGCATGTCGTAAAAGGCGGCTAAGGAGGTTTGGTTGAAATGGGATGCATGTGTCCTAAACGTGTAGAACTCTATGCGTTTAGGGGCCTACAAACCAATGTGCAACGTATACATGTTCTTGGTAAAAGATCAAACATATCACAAAGAGTGATTAAAATTGGTCGTAAAGAACAAACACAAAGAAGAAGAAGAATAGATCTGTCATGTTTCTAATCTATACTCCATTTTCATCACATTTCCGAAGGACATGAAACAATAATAATCTTACTATCGGCTTACTACTCCAGTCAAGGTAAGGTCTGGTAACTTGTTAGCCAACGACATTTCAGACTGTCCGTTTCTGGTCTCACGGGTATCGTTACGGTTACAAACTATGACGCACATCGTACATCCCACGTAAATTATCATGTTACATCCTCATCCAACTCTTGAAAAGAAAAAAAAAAACAACGAAGAAATTGTTGTTGTCAGATCATGGTCGACATGTTTAGATCGAAGATATTATCTACGGTCATGTGACATTTTATATTGACAAAGCAGAGTTATCCAAATGAGACGAAACAATTAAATTGTCATTTTTAAAAAAAAAAACAAAACACTGTGGAAAAATAAAGCGTGTACAAAGATGTTGTTTGATGTTTAGAGCATTCTATAATTTCTTGAAATAGGGGATTATAAACTTCATTGTTGTGTAGTAGATTGTTGTGTAGTAGATTGTTGTGTAGTAGAGTGTTGTGTAGTAGAGTGTTGTGTAGTAGAGTGTTGTATAGTAGAGTGTTGTGTAGTAGAGTGTTGTGTAGTAGAGTGTTGTGTAGTAGATTGTTGTGTAGTAGAGTGTTGTGTAGTAGAGTGTTGTGTAGTAGAGTGTTGTGTAGTAGATTGTTGTGTAGTAGAGTGTTGTGTAGTAGATTGTTGTGTAGTAGATCGTTGTGTAGTAGAGTGTTGTGTAGTAGATTGTTGTGTAGTAGATTGTTGTGTAGTAGAGTGTTGTATAGTAGAGTGTTGTGTAGTAGAGTGTTGTGTAGTAGAGTGTTGTGTAGTAGAGTGTTGTGTAGTAGAGTGTTGTGTAGTAGATTGTTGTGTAGTAGAGTGTTGTGTAGTAGAGTGTTGTGTAGTAGATTGTTGTGTAGTAGAGTGTTGTGTAGTAGAGTGTTGTGTAGTAGAGTGTTGTGTAGTAGATTGTTGTGTAGTAGAGTGTTGTGTAGTAGATTGTTGTGTAGTAGATCGTTGTGTAGTAGATTGTTGTGTAGTAGAGTGTTGTGTAGTAGAGTGTTGTGTAGTAGAGTGTTGTGTAGTAGAGTGTTGTGTAGTAGAGTGTTGTGTAGTAGATTGTTGTGTAGTAGAGTGTTGTGTAGTAGATTGTTGTGTAGTAGAGTGTTGTTTGTAAAGAGGGCGTGAAGGGGGAAAGAAAAATGTTTTAATGACAAAATACATAAACTGGTCATTTCTTGTGTTAAGATTGAAAGAATTAAGAGAGACGCCGGGAGTGCCGGACTCGCATGGGAAGCAAAGAATAGTACCACTGCGACCTACAAGGCATGTCGTAAGAGGCGACTGATGTAGGGGCCTAGGAAGCTACCATAGTAAATAAAAAGCATCGCATAAATCTGATGTACTTGTAGGCGTATAGCTGGTACAACGTACCATTGCTCTTAGGCTCAGATCACATAGAAATCACACAGAGTGATTAACAAGTGATCGATATGGAGCGTTGGAAGATGAAGATAGAGAGTATGAAAGGAAAAAAACGCCAGAAAGAGATGGAGAGAAAGAAGGACATATTGAGATATAAATAATGTGAGAGAAAGAGAGTTAAAAAAAAACAGAGGTAGATAGAGTGAAAAGGCGAAAGAGTGATGTACTTTCTACTTTTCTCTGATCATCTTTTGCCTCGCAGCGTCAGAATAATAAGCGATTTCTAGAACTGCTCTTGTGTGTCTGTCAGTCTCTGTTGTTTTTGTGGTCCATCTTTTGCGTTGACGACTTTTAGCCCAGCATGGGCTGTTTCTTAGTACTATTGCCCCGGTGAAAGAGTGATGATTGGTGAATAGTCAAGACACGGGAAGGGGAGAGAGCGAATGAGAGGGAGAGACGGATATAGACACAGATGTGACAACTGGAGAGAGACAATGTGTGAATGAGAGGGAGAGACGGATATAGACACAGATGTGACAACTGGAGAGAGACAATGTGTGAATGAGAGGGGGAGACGGATATAGACACAGATGTGACAACTGGAGAGAGACAATGTGTGAATGAGAGGGAGAGACGAATATAGACACAGATGTGACAACTGGAGAGAGACAATGTGTGAATGAGAGGGAGAGACGGATATAGACACAGATGTGACAACTGGAGAGAGACAATGTGTGAATGAGAGGGAGAGACGGATATAGACACAGATGTGACAGCTGGAGAGAGACAGTGTGTGAATGAGAGGGAGAGACGGATATAGACACAGATGTGACAACTGGAGAGAGACAATGTGTGAATGAGAGGGAGAGACGGATATAGACACAGATGTGACAACTGGAGAGAGACAATGTGTGAATGAGAGGGAGAGACGGATATAGACACAGATGTGACAGCTGGAGAGAGACAGTGTGTGAATGAGAGGGAGAGACGGATATAGACACAGATGTGACAACTGGAGAGAGACAATGTGTGAATGAGAGGGAGAGACGGATATAGACACAGATGTGACAACTGGAGAGAGACAATGTGTAAATGAGAGAGAGAGACGGATATAGACACAGATGTGACAGTCTAAGTCTGTTTAGGACTCCCCTTTTCTGTCTTCCTTGCGGGTTCCACTAATGTGTGAGTTAAAGATGAATTGAGCAACTTTGGTCCCATTCGTTTTAAAATTATTTTTTCTTTTTCCTAGTGTGACCTATATAGTGTATATCTTGTCCAAGAACTGGGGGTCATATCACCTTATTACTCACAGTATTCTGTTTCCTGTTATCAAAGGCATAAAAGGAAGTTGCAGTCACATGACTATCGATTTGAGGAGAGATTGGCTGCATGAATACTACGAGGTCTAGTGCTGCATTTACACTTTTAATAAACAAACCAACCAGCAGGACTGCTTTTGGAAAGAAAGCCCATATAAATCATAATCGATTGCTGTCATGTAAATATGGATCGATATCTCACATGTACAAGTAAGCAGTAATCGATATCTTAATTTAAGTTAGTTGCATGCTACGATTTGTTGCGCGTGCAAGAAGTAAACTGGCGATTTACAATATTATTTGTGCTTGTTTTAAATTAAGAACGATTGCTATCTAAAATAGGGTCTAAAGATTCTTTGCTTGATAAAGGCCTTTTTGTCGAAACGTTCCTGTGTATTGTTTTTGTAAAACTACATTGGGGACAGAGCAAAAGGCCGGCTACGCAAAAGATGGACCTTAGAGATAACAGAGGCGACGAAAGACACTATCTACGAAGCGCACACAAGGGCCCGTTTTAGAAATCTCTTCTTGACCTGACGCTGTGAGGCAAACATGATTGGAGAAAAGAAAGAAAGACATTACTTTGTTTTTATGTGTTTCGCCGATGCTACATAGTTTTACTGCAGTCTTCCCTTACATCGATAAGGTCTAAAGATGAGGGATGGACTTCATTGCACCTGGTTTTACCCCATATGGCTCGGTCCTTCTCCGTATAAATGGCAGAACATATGCATCTCTGAGGCGCCATGTCGCCCGCGGGCGCTGTGTTTGACATCGCTGATCTTAGAATATCTGTAGTTCTCATTTCCTTACACATTATATTAGCAGTGCTACTAATCACCGGTATTGATCTTGATTCACGATAATTAGGAAAAAAATAAATCAAATAACTGAGAGCACAGTGTCTCTTCAACATTGATATCATAAAATACAGGAGGGGTTGCCTATAGGAACAGCTATTCTTTTTAATATCAATTAAAAAATCGGAATAATTTTGCCCAAAGGCACAGAGAATGCACTGGTCCTGGCTCAAAAAGCTGCATTTGAGTTAACAAGAAGCAAATAGAAAACCTCGACGCAAAATAAAACTGGTTAGAATATGCAGAGCAATTAGTACGTTGCAAGTGTATGTAATATTTGTTGAGATATGATTATATGGGAATTCTAATAGTAATGTAATATTCAAAATAAAAATGATTTTGTGTTCTTGTTTTCTCTTCTTTTTATATGTACTGATTTCGCTTGTATGGTGCCCGGCTCGTAGGGAAGCACAGCATAGTACCACTGCGATCTACAAGGCATGTCGTAAGAGGCGACTGATGTAGGACCCAGGGAAGCTACCCCATTAAATAAAAAGCATCGCAGAAATTGGATGTGCTGACCTACTTGTAGGAGCATAACTGGCACAACGTACAATCGCTAAGGCTCAGATTACACGCATATCACAAAGCGTGGTTAACAAGTGGTCGATATGTAAAAAGAAGAAGTATGTACTGTTAGAAAACTTCTCATATCAAGTTAATGCCAAGTGAAAGTTTATGATCAATTTTTGTTGTTGTTTTGCACTGATTCGGAAACACAGTTTCCATATCAAGTTAATGCCGAGTGAAAGTTTATAGTAAATTTTGTTTTCTTTGTTTGCAATGATTCGGGAAAACTTCCCTAATCGAATTAATACCGAGTGAAAGTTTACGGTAAATACTCTAATGACAAACATACCAACATGAATCTTTCCCCAATTGTATGCATCTCACGAAAAAAGTTACCCTTTTTTTCAGTAACCTCTTAAATTTTCTTGAAAATTATATATTTTTTTTTCTCGTATATATTTATGCATATTTATTCTTAATACATCGTTCTTTTACAAGATACCGTGTCATTATCTTAATTGTTAGTGGTTAAAAAAAAAAATCACATTAAACTTATCAAAACTTCAGCCCTGGTTCGACCGGAATATCAACGAGTCGTCGACCGCGTGTGCGTGCAATGATATCTTTACAGAGAGAATAATGTGCTCATTGTTGCTCATTCTCTTCTTTGTCCACTGTCTCGGTAATTGTATCTCTGTTTCTCTTGGAGTCTGTTTGATCTGAAATGCTACACCTGCTTCTTTGGGTGGTTGTTTTTGTTAGACACACTCAATACACTTTGTACGCTTGTGAATTTGTTTTTAAGGCAATATTTGTTACTGTTCCTAGATTTTCTTCTGCTGGGTTTCGTTTGACTCTCTCGATTGTACAATTTAAAGTCCACGCACTTCTTCCAATATTCAATCAAGTGCCATGCCTGCCGGCGTAGGCGATCATGTCTCTCCACAACTCTCTTTGCGTGGTGCATGTAATCAGTTCTGACGTCGATATTTTGTCGAACCATGATGTCAGATCATCCAACATCTTCTCCCTCTGTCTTCCACGATCTCTCCTTCCCTGAATTTTACCTGTAGTCACCAAATGTTCTAAACCTTCTCTTCGCATTATATGCCCGAAGAACCTTGATTGTCGGATTCTTATTCTTTTGATAAGGTTTCTTTGTGTGCAGGCCTGATTTAAAACCTCCATATTTGTTTTCTTTGCTGTCCATGGAATTTTCAACATTCTTCTGTAAAACCACATCTCTGTGGCTTCCAATGTTCGTATTGATTGTTTGTTCATTGTCCATGATTCGCTGCCATACATAAATATTGGTTCAATATAGCATTTTATATCTTCCAATATAGCATTTTGTATTTATTTCTTACTGTACGCTCGTTACTGTCCGTAATACCGCTTATAAGGGCGGTGTAGGACGGAGGATTTATTTCTTAATGTACGCCCGTTACTGTCCGTAATACCGCTTATAAGGGCGGTGTAGGACGGAGGATTTATTTCTTACTGTACGCTCGTTACTGTCCGTAATACCGCTTATAAGGGCGGTGTAGGACGGAGGATTTATTTCTTACTGTACGCTCGTTACTGTCCGTAATACCGCTTATAAGGGCGGTGTAGGACGGAGGATTTATTTCTTACTGTACGCTCGTTACTGTCCGTAATACCGCTTATAAGGGCGGTGTAGGACGGAGGATTTATTTCTTGTGCGATATTCTTTGTTGTCGTCTTATAATGTTGTCTATATTTGTCCCCATTGTCTTGTATACCGAAAGACGTGGGTTTGAATCCAGACCACGTCGGTCTGTTCACGAATGCATTTTACGGAATATCCTATGATTGCTGTATGAGCCACCAAGTTCGTGCATACTCTCGGCAGGTGGTGAGCTATTTCTGCATAGAAAGACTAAGCCATATGGGTAAAATAGAGTGCAATAAAGTCAATCCTTCATATTTAGTGCCTATAAAGTCTCATCAAATAGCTTTGTCCTGCCTCTGCAGCCATCATGTTCAAACCATCAGTTACATCCTGAATCCATCTTTCAAGTCTACTGTATTACCAAGGACACACGCACCAATTTCGTTTGAATCTAGTTATTATAATTCTTATTTCCGATACAGAAGAATTAATCTGAATGTGAAATTTGTGCTTGTGAAACACATGAAAAATATCTTTTTCTACACAATTGCCTGCGCAAGGTTGCCCATTGGAAACATGTGGGTAGCTTGGTAGCTTTCAGGATGTAACACCTGCTAGGAATCCAACAGAAGTTTTCTAACCAAGAACTGGCTTGCATTTTTTTGCCACTAGGGCGTGTGTTATTGAAAGCATGTGCGGGCGTCGGTTGCGAACCTGACAAATAAGTACAATGTTTGTAACTGCGTGAGAGGTTGAGAATAAGAAGTTATAGAAAGTAAAGTAGGAATAAATAGTTATAGAAAGTAAAGAAGGAATAAATAGTTATAGAAAGTAAAGAAGGAATAAATAATTATAGAAAGTAAAGTAGGAATAAATAGTTATAGAAAGTAAAGTAGGAATAAATAGTTATAGAAAGTAAAGTAGGAAAAGAAAGTTATAGAAAGTAAAGTAGGAATAAATAGTTATAGAAAGTAAAGAAGGAATAAATAATTATAGAAAGTAAAGAAGAAATAAATAGTTATAGAAAGTAAAGAAGGAATAAATAATTATAGAAAGTAAAGTAGGAATAAATAGTTATAGAAAGTAAAGTAGGAATAAATAGTTATAGAAAGTAAAGTAGGAAAAGAAAGTTATAGAAAGTAAAGTAGGAATAAATAGTTATAGAAAGTAAAGAAGGAATAAATAATTATAGAAAGTAAAGAAGAAATAAATAGTTATAGAAAGTAAAGTAGGAATAAATAGTTATAGAAAGTAAAGAAGGAATAAATAGTTATAGAAAGTAAAGAAGTAATAAATAGTTATAGAAAGTAAAGTAGGAATAAATAGTTATAGAAAGTAAAGAAGGAATAAATAGTAATAGAAAGTAAAGAAGGAAAAGAAAGTTATAGAAAGTAAAGAAGGAATAAATAGTTATAGAAAGTAAAGAAGGAATAAATAATTATAGAAAGTAAAGAAGAAATAAATAATTATAGAAAGTAAAGAAGGAAAAGAAAGTTATAGAAAGTAAAGAAGGAAAAGAAAGTTATAGAAAGTAAAGTAGGAATAAATAGTTATAGAAAGTAAAGAAGGAATAAATAGTTATAGAAAGTAAAGAAGGAATAAATAGTTATAGAAAGTAAAGTAGGAATAAATAATTATAGAAAGTAAAGAAGGAAAAGAAAGTTATAGAAAGTAAAGTAGGAATAAATAATTATAGAAAGAAAAGAAGGAATAAATAGTTATAGAAAGTAAAGTAGGAATAAATAATTATAGAAAGTAAAGTAGGAATAAATAGTTATAGAAAGTAAAGTAGGAATAAATAATTATAGAAAGTAAAGTAGGAATAAATAATTATAGAAAGTAAAGTAGGAATAAATAGTTATAGAAAGTAAAGAAGGAATAAATAATTATAGAAAGTAAAGTAGGAATAAATAGTTATAGAAAGTAAAGAATGAAAAGAAAGTTATAGAAAGTAAAGTAGGAATAAATAATTATAGAAAGTAAAGTAGGAATAAATAATTATAGAAAGTAAAGTAGGAATAAATAATTATAGAAAGTAAAGAATGAAAAGAAAGTTATAGAAAGTAAAGTAGGAATAAATAATTATAGAAAGTAAAGAATGAAAAGAAAGTTATAGAAAGTAAAGTAGGATATCTATTTTTGTTTTTCGTCACACCATCAGTTTGATGTTTTTTTTAAATCCAGCTATTCTTTTTATTCTTACATTCCTAGACCTACTTATTTATTTCAATAATGTTTATACGACTATGTGTGTTTGTTTCTTTTATTCTTACATTCCTAGACCTACTTATTTACTTATTTCAATAATGTTTATACGACTATGTGTGTTTGTTTCTTTTATTCTAAATTTGTGATTTTTCTGTTTGACTATTTCTTAATTTGTCGAACAATTCTTGCGCATAGTCTTTCCGTTTGTATATCTGTCTTTCCGTATGTCGGACCTTCCGTATGTCGGACCATTCTTCGACATGATATTACAGGACGCAGTCATTAACCACAGTAAACGAGTCGTACATTTTCTAGGCACCATTTATACATTCAGTAGTTTGCAAAAGCTTTATGAACGGCGAGGTCTATTTTACCTTTCGTAAAAATCCCACGGAAACGAATTTGCTTCCAAACTTGCCCGCCACGGAGTTTGAACCAGGTACGCTTTTGGATTTTGATCAAGCTCACTACGGCGTAAGCTACGGACGCTCACGGACTACTATATACTAACGTTTGTGTTCTAAGGTTTACAGCCTTGGTAGTTATAAATGCCTAATTCTGTTACTGTCATGTCCATATCAAATCACCGTGGTCATTAGATCATAATATTAAAAAACAAAGCTATACCACATATCTTTCATGAACTGGTTCGGAGTTAATTTCTCGTATCATATTTTATGTAGTACAACACAACTGAAATTTAGTATCGAGAGCAATCTTGAACTCCATGTGATTCTGACACGAAGTATTTTTAGCGAGTAAACATGTGACGTAATCTTGAACTTAATAGATCACAAGCATGATATCGCGTCTCACGTCACCGTGAACTTGTCCCGCAGTGTCTAAGAGAATAAATAAAACAGAACATGTGTAATCAATAATACCCCTTTATGAAATAAGTAAGCTTAGTAACCGTATAGTGCAGATTTTGACTAGTACATATTCTAGAAATGGTAGATTGATTAATGGCCTTGGTGAGGTTTTTTTTTTAAAATACGACCTTGGTCATTAGACACTTGGTCATTAGACACTTGGTCATTAGAGACTTGGTCATTAGACACTTGGTCATTAGAGACTTGGTCATTAGAGACTTGGGTATGATCAAATTGTTTAGAATACGATAATAAGAAATGGAAACAAAGAGTGATAGAAGAGTTTCATTTAGGATAAATTAAACTAGTAAAACATTGACAATGTGGTAGTATTGATTTGTCGTATGCCAGTAGTGGCATTGGCTAGGACAACTGTCAGATGGACAGCGGATGGGAAGAGAAGGTCTAGACGTCCAAAGGAAACATGGAGAAGAACGGTGGCGAGAGAGTTGAAGGAGTGTGGTCTGACGTGGGAGACGGTTGGTAGAAAGGCAGCAGAACGGCAACAGTGGAAGCTTTATGTGTCAGTCGGGACACGAAGAGGATATAGAATATATAGATTATTGATTTGTTGACAGCATTAATTGAAAACACTAGTCAGTGTTGGTAACCGATCACATAGTTCGTGTATTGTATTACGGAGTTCACAGAACAACATGTGTTATTCATGTCACGCCATAGGAAGTTCTATCAGTGTGTACATCAATTAGATTTGAAGTGATTCCATTAGTGTAACTTTAGTAGTTGCAGTAGCCTTAGTAGCTGTATTAATAATTGTTGTATCAATAGTTGTTTGAACTTCAATAGCTGTAGTAATAGTAGTTATTTCTATAGTAGCAAATAGTATAATAGCTGTTGTAACTGTTGTAATAAGGGTTGTTGTTATTATAATCTTAGTTGTTGTAGATGTAGTAATAGTTGCTGTAACTGTAGTAGCTGTAGTAATAATTACTGCAACTGTAGTAGCTGTAGTAATAGTTGATGTAACTGTAGTAGCTGTAGTAATAGTTGCTGTAACTGTAGTAGCTGTAGTAATAGTTGCTGTAACTGTAGTAGCTGTAGTAATAGTTGCTGTAACTGTAGTAGCTGTAGTAATAGTTGCTGGAACTGTAGTAGATGTAGTAATAGTTGCTGTAACTGTAGTAGCTGTAGTAATAGTTGTGGTAGCTGTAGTAATAGTTGCTGTAACTGAAGTAGCTGTAGTAATAGTTGCTGGAACTGTAGTAGCTGTAGTGATAGTTGCTGGAACTGTAGTAATAATTACTGCAACTGTAGTAGTAGTTGCTGGAACTGCAGTATCTGTAGTAATAATTACTGCAACTGTAGTAATAATTACTGCAACTGTAGTAGCTGTAGTAATAATTACTGTAACTGTAGTGCTGTAGTAATAATTACTGCAACTGTAGTAATAGTTGCTGGAACTGTAGTAGCTGTAGTAATAGTTAGTGCAACTGTAGTAATAGTTACTGAAAGTGTAGTAATAGTTGCTGCATATTGTTTTCTACAATATCAAGTAAAACAGAAATATATCTCTCTAAAGTCAAGGAAAACCGACTTTGTAGTGCTAGTTTTCTACAATATCAAATGAAACAGAATGTGAAATGTGTTAGGGTTATCGAACATCAAGAGAGATATAGTGTCTAACAATTTAGAGTATAATAGAGATTTGATGATAATTTGAACATGACGACAGCGGAGATGGACCATACGGTCTATAAGAGAGAGAGAGAGAAGATAGATAGAGAGAAGAGAGAGAAAGAGATACAGAGAGAGAGATACAGAGAGAGAACTATTCCGAAGGAACTATGGTAGCAATGTTCTGCTTAGGTCAAGCTATTAAATAATGATTATGCTTATCGCACATCCGCACTGTGCACATTTAACTTCAAATGCTTTCTCGCTGTGTCAACATGAACGTACAACTTTCTTGGCACAGAACAGTGTTGGTGCCACATTCTAATGACAACTGTAACGGTGACTGCCAAAATAAATCACATTGCAAACATTTTTCATTCTGACCTCTTAGGAGCAAGTCAGCACTTCAACCTTGAATCCACAGCTCTGCCTTGTTTCTATTTGTGCTACATTAATAGAGCCCAAATGTCTTAAAGTAGACCAAGATACCCTAAGATGTCCCAACTTCATTCCAGTAACTAGAAGTACAAATAAACTTATGAAACATGTTGAGTTTTTTTTTTCTTTCGTTCACCCACTGTGAATTCGGAAGTTGTCATTGAGCACTTCTGATAATTTTTGCGTGAAACTTGCTTTACTTATGACCAGTGTCCCTCGTCATTCAGGCAAACCTCACTTCGACATCAGAGATACTTGTAATTTAGATTCTCAGTTAAAGACTTTAGGGTTTCATGTATTCCAACCACATTCCGTGAGTCTACCGATAATTTTTTTTATCCAAGCTGGCTTCGAACCCCGGAATATTCACGGCACGTGGTCACTAGAGAAGCGTGTTATCAACTTTGCTATTGGCGACCCCTAGACTGCATTTGATGGTCGTGATCTGAATAATCGTAATGGTGGTAAAAATAGTGGTAATTGTTGTAAAATATCAGCAGTAGTGACGAGAAAATAGAGTTTGGAAGGCAGAAAATAATAGGTAAAAATCATTTTTGAAACTGAATTACCCTGGTACCAAACTGAAGTTTATGTGTGCACACACACGGAAACACATGCACAAAACATACACACAAACACAATCACGTAACGCGCGCGCATACATACACGCTCACGCGTACAATATAAAATTCCCAATCACTTGTATTACATGTTTCCATCACATAAACCTAACCAATTTGCTTCACATACATCAACACATCAAGAGACAGATGTGACCGCACACTATCTTAATACATGGGCACCATTACTCACACCCACATATTAAGTAGGTCTTCCATCTACCAGCATATATTGTTACATTTTCCTCCCATTCTGACAAACATCCAGGAATGTGACCATAAACATATATAAGCGTTTTCATTAAACAAAAATATTCTATACTCCAGTATTTCTTCATATTCACTGATAAATCTTTCTCATACCAGTACCTCTTCTTTGTATTGCCACAAATCTTTCTCATACCAGTACCTCTTCTTTGTATTGCCACAAATCTTTCTCATACCAGTACCTCTTCTTTGTATTGCCACAAATCTTTCTCATACCAGTACCTCTTCTTTGTATTGTCTACTAATTGTTCTCATACCAGTACCTCTTCTTTGCATTGTCTACTAATTGTTCTCATACCAGTACCTCTTCTTTGCATTGTCTACTAATTGTTCTCATACCAGTACCTCTTCTTTGCATTGTCTACTAATTGTTCTCATACCAGTACCTCTTCTTTGCATTGTCTACTAATTGTTCTCATACCAGTACCTCTTCTTTGCATTGTCTACTAATTGTTCTCATACCAGTACCTCTTCTTTGCATTGTCTACTAATTGTTCTCATACCAGTACCTCTTCTTTGTATTGTCTACAAATTGTTCTAATACCAGTACCTCTTCTTTGTATTGTCTACTAATTGTTCTAATACCAGTACCTCTTCTTTGTATTGTCTACTAATTGTTCTCATACCAGTACCTCTTCTTTGCATTGTCTACTAATTGTTCTAATACCAGTACCTCTTCTTCTTATTGTCCATAAATCTTTATCATACCAGTTTCTCTTCGTCTTATTGTCCACAAATTGTTCTAATACCAGTACCTCTTCTTCTTAATGTTTACAAATTGTTCTAATACCAGTACCTCTTCGTCTTATTGTCCACAAATTGTCTCATATCAGTACCTCTTCGTCTTATTGTCCACAAATATTTATCATACCAGTACCTCTTCTTTGTATTGCCGTAAAATCTTTCTCATACCAGTACAGTTTCTTATTATATTAAAAAAAAATCTTCCTCTATTAGTCACACATTCTTCCACCTGTTCACTTACATTCCTTCTACAATTCTTCATTTTACCTGCCTCACAACCACACCTACTGCGACACCTGCCATTTCTACCTGTGACCAGTCAACCAATTATTGTGTGCATTTATGCCATGTCGGAAGCTAAAAATCAATTCAGACATGCAGGTAATTATGAAAGCATAGGACGGATGAAATATTATTTAATTTTATAGTCATTGCCAGTCTTATGACTACACTTACTGTTGATCATACGGTGCGCACATTGCCAACCTGATGTGCACATACAGTGCAGCAGCGTTCACGTATGTTGCCATCATGTCTATTATGTAATACGACTTTGTGACCCAACATCTTATTCTCATGCATAATTCTTACTTTGGATGTTATCTTCATCGTCCTTAAAATCCTATCTGCCCTCATGATCATAATTACCCGTATGAGGCTCAATGTCCACTGAATAATCAGCTCATCTGTTATCTTTACTATTATCGCCATTGATCATTGTCAGTCGTGCGCTCAATTCTTCATGACCACGGTCTTCATTATTTCCACAGTTGTTACTTTTGAAACTGCCGTCCTCATTGCAATCATCATTCTCAATGCAACCGTTATCCCCATTGCAACCATCGTGCTCATTGCAAACCCATCATCAGTGGAACCACTACTCTTCGTGATACAAATATCCTCTTTGGAACCACCAACTTGATTGCAACCACCACCATCATTGCTACCACCACCAACCTCATTGCTACCGATATCCTCGTTGGAATCACCATGCTCATTGCCATTGCAATAACAGTTCTCATTGCAACCACTATCACTTCAACCATCTAAAGTTTTTTCGGTGACACACAATCAGACATACAATCAGATTTATAATCAAGATTAACAGAAAGTTTAAATAGATTGGAGAAACAGAGAGATAAAGTGAGAAAAAAAGAAAGGAAGAGCTGGGTAACTGAGTCAGTGGTAGTTGGACTTCGGTCCTTCATATGAATCGCATTTTCCTTTCTTATTTTGTCCATACAGTTCTGGTTATCTCAAACATTCAAATCCTAATTCATTTCTTTAACTAATTTGTCTGGTGTCATGAATGTCAGCTCTCGGATTATGAATAATTATTTTAAACTTTCTCCCAGAGTGTTACTAGTCACGGTTTTATTTATTAATATTGTTATAGACTGTTCTGTCAAGCACCTGAGTAATCATTCTGACCTTTTTTCCCTAGGTGTTACAGGTAAATAAATCACGTCTCCATCTCCTTGTTGAGTCTCATAGTAACGACCATCCAGTTGTGTTGTCGTTCGTTGAGTTTGTTTATCTTCTGTCTAGTTGTCTTCTCCTATGTCCAGCTGTATTATTCTCCGTTCATTTGTCTTATTCATCCATTTCTTTTATCCTCTATCTAGTCTTCTTATCTTGCATTTAGTTGTCTAGTCATCTGTCCAGCTTCTTATTTTGTCCACATCCTAGCCTTATCTGGTCATCTTCTTATTTTGTCCACATCCTAGCCTTACCTGTTCACCTTCTTATTTTGTCTACATCCCAGCCTTACCTGTTCACTTTCTTATTTTGTCTACATCCTAGCCTTACCTGTTCACTTTCTTATTTTGTCCACATCCTAGCCTTACCTGTTCACTTTCTTATTTTGTCTACATCCTAGCCTTACCTGTTCACCTTCTTATTTTGTCCACATCCTAGCCTTACCTGTTCACCTTCTTATTTTGTCTACATCCTAGCCTTACCTTTTCACTTTCTTATTTTGTCTACATCCTAGCCTTACCTGTTCACCTTCTTATTTTGTCTACATCCTAGCCTTACCTGTTCACTTTCTTATTTTGTCCACATCCTAGCCTTACCTGTTCACTTTCTTATTTTGTCTACATCCTAGCCTTACCTGTTCACTTTCTTATTTTGTCCACATCCTAGCCTTACCTGTTCACTTTCTTATTTTGTCTACATCCTAGCCTTACCTGTTCACTTTCTTATTTTGTCCACATCCTAGCCTTACCTGTTCACTTTCTTATTTTGTCCACATCCTAGCCTTACCTGTTCACCTTCTTATTTTGTCTACATCCTAGCCTTACCTGTTCACTTTCTTATTTTGTCCACATCCTAGCCTTACCTGTTCACTTTCTTATTTTGTCCACATCCTAGCCTTACCTGTTCACTTTCTTATTTTGTCTACATCCTAGCCTTACCTGTTCACTTTCTTATTTTGTCTACATCCTAGCCTTACATGTTCACCTTCTTATTTTGTCCACATCCTAGCCTTACCTTTCACCTTCTTATTTTGTCCACATCCTAGCCTTACATGTTCACCTTCTTATTTTGTCCACATCCTAGCCTTACCTTTCACCTTCTTATTTTGTCCACATCCTAGCCTTACATGTTCACCTTCTTATTTTGTCCACATCCTAGCCTTACCTTTCACCTTCTTATTTTGTCTACATCCTAGCCTTACCTGTTCACTTTCTTATTTTGTCTACATCCTAGCCTTACCTGTTCACTTTCTTATTTTGTCTACATCCTAGCCTTACCTGTTCACCTTCTTATTTTGTCTACATCCTAGCCTTACATGTTCACCTTCTTATTTTGTCTACATCCTAGCCTTACCTGTTCACTTTCTTATTTTGTCTACATCCTAGCCTTACCTGTTCACTTTCTTATTTTGTCTACATCCTAGCCTTACCTGTTCACTTTCTTATTTTGTCCACATCCTAGCCTTACCTGTTCACTTTCTTATTTTGTCCACATCCTAGCCTTACCTGTTCACTTTCTTATTTTGTCCACATCCTAGCCTTACCTGTTCACTTTCTTATTTTGTCCACATCCAAATAAGGGTGATATTATTCGGTCTCTTCGCGACTGTCTGTTAGATGAGGACATTAAAATCGATGTTGAATCGATCAAACGATTTAGGCAGTTTGGAGTTACCCGCTGTACAAGTAGAACTGGATGCTTGAGAGGCAGAGTGAGAGGTGTGTTAAATCAGCGAGCCACGGGAACCATCAATATGCATACTTTTCGATATATGTTGGGGAGACTGAGCACCTATGGGTCTGCCCGGAGTGCAATGACGTCAGTTTAGTAACCAATAACCACATCCTAGCTTTATCTTCAACCTTCTTATTTTGTCTTCTTATAATTTTTAATCTATCATCCATTTTTCTTTTATTCTTCCAAGGTTACTTTAATACTTATTCCTTCCTTTATCGATTTTCAAATCAGATTATCACACTGTAATATCTTTATATTAATCTGTGTTTCTTTTGTATTATATTTATACATATTTGTTTCTTATATACACCCGCTTTCATACGTTTACCCTAAGCAACTCTTTCATACGTTTACCTTAAGCAACTCTTACATACGTTTACCTTAAGCAACTCTTACATACGTTTACCTTAAGCAACACTTTCATACGTTTACCTTAAGCAACTCTTACATACGTTTACCTTAAGCAACTCTTTCATACGTTTACCCTAAGCAACTCTTTCATACGTTTACTCTATACAACTCTATAATTTTTATCGTTTGAGTCAACACTTTTTTCTTCATCCTTCTCTTGATTTCATTACTTGAAAGACAGGAATTGAAAAACAAAATCATAACGTTAAATGTGTCTGGACGTGGCCCCCGGGAAAAGATGGCCGATTAGCTCATAAGGAACATCGAAAATTCATATTTAATCGGGGGCTTGTTTTTGTATATGTTTGATAGAACACAGCACGCTTTTTCTTTTTTCAATTTGACTCAATTCTATGAGTTCAGGGTTATTTATTGATGAATAATGTTAATAATACTGATATTACTTATCTTTAAACTTAATTTGTGCCCGCCTGCCCAACGTGTTCGTAGTGCGTTGGACGACGATGTGACAAGCCCTCTGTGAGTCCGAGTTCAATTCCGCGGGCTGGCAGGAAAAAGCCACAGGTTCTCCAGATTTACGGTGTTCGTGGCAACGAACGGAAGAGTTGCGATGTCCACGGCACCGAGCCGAAGAGCTGAAAGCTCAAGTGCTTCTGGATCGGGAAGGAAAAAAACACACCCAAAAAAACTTAATTTGTAACATGTAACCTTGATTTAGTATGTTGTATTGTTTTAAAAAGGAATTACGTCTATATACAACAACAAATGGAATGTGAGAATCACGTGACAGTTGTGATCGTATTTCCTAGAATTTCTTACCTGAGCCCGCCGGCCGTATATTATCGGAGACCACGGTCTGGATTATAAAATCAAGACCTAGACTAGAGATTGATCGTCAGATAAAACTTCATTAAATAAAGAAAAGTGTCTAGAGAGGAAGAATTGACTTCATTTCACCTGGTTCCCCATATGACTCGATCACTCTTCGCAGAAACTGCTGCACGCCACCTGCCGAGAGTATTACACAAAGCACCAACTCCATAGCTCTAGCAACAATTCTAAGAAATCTCCGGAGAAAAATGCACTTGTGAAGTTAACGACGCGGTACGGAATCGAACCCGACGCGGTACAGAATCGAACCCATGACATTCAGAGCGTAAGACAAACTGCTTCACCATTTCGCCACAGTGATTTTATTAGGTGTATAATTGAAGTTGTTGAAAATGAAGGTAGTGTCTGTCAATTCACATATTTATGCTCTATTGAGTCGACAGTTTCAAACATCACAACTCAATGTGTTTCTGCAGTAAAGTTGAAGACTCTCATTCATAACACTTTCAATCTATTATTGAATTGATTTCGTGATAAAAGATTCTCGACCTTTGCCCTCAGATGGCACAGACCTACACATGTGTCGCTGTGTTTTCAAGGTGGCAAACTTAGAGGCTTCAACTAAATGGTGGTTTGCTTTGTGTACCTGCGTGACATCATTTTCAACTGTTATACCGATTGCATGTCACAGCTATCAGCTGTTTTGTCAGTTCTGTAGGTGACTGTCCTCCCTAGAAGACACTTTACTTTAAATGGGATTAAATTCTTTCTTCGGTTTCTTGTATTCTTCAAATCTGAGTCTTTATTTGTTGTTTGACTGTTTGTATGTGCGAAAGTGATGCTTAGGTCTAGGTAATACGATTCTATGTATAATGCATGAAAGTGGTCTTATATCTTTTGTTTCTTTCTTTTCTATATTCCTGTTTTGCCTCACAGCTTCATAATAGGAAGAGATTTCTAGAACGGGCTTTTGTGTGTCTTTCGTCGCCTCTGTTATCTCTGAGGTCCTCCTTTTGCGTGGCTGGCGTTTTGCTTTGTATCCATTGCATCGTAATAACATTGCTCTTTGAGGCGCACTGTCTGTTGATAATCTGCTTATGTTGCCGAACAATTTAGTTTACAGTTTCTTGATGAAGTTCAGTACTGATGTTTTTGTACCCAAATTTTCCCTGATGTCTTCATTTATAAATTGGTTTCTTCTTGTTACTCCCAGCATTCTACGTAGACATTTTATCTATGTCGTGACTAGTTTGCTTTTATCATTTGATGTCAGAGTCCAGGTTTGTTTCTATCATTTGATGTCAGCGTCCAGGTTTGCTTCTATCATTTGATGTCAGCGTCCAGGTTTGCTTCTATCATTTGATGTCAGCGTCCAGGTTTGTTTCTATCATTTGATGTCAGAGTCCAGGTTTGTTTCTATCATTTGATGTCAGCGTCCAGGTTTGTTTCTATCATTTGATGTCAGCGTCCAGGTTTGCTTCTATCATTTGATGTCAGCGTCCAGGTTTGTTTCTATCATTTGATGTCAGCGTCCAGGTTTGCTTCTATCATTTGATGTCAGCGTCCAGGTTTGCTTCTATCATTTGATGTCAGAGTCCAGGTTTGTTTCTATCATTTGATGTCAGCGTCCAGGTTTGTTTCTATCATTTGATGTCAGCGTCCAGGTTTGCTTCTATCATTTGATGTCAGCGTCCAGGTTTGCTTCTATCATTTGATGTCAGCGTCCAGGTTTGTTTCTATCATTTGATGTCAGAGTCCAGGTTTGTTTCTATCATTTGATGTCAGCGTCCAGGTTTGCTTCTATCATTTGATGTCAGCGTCCAGGTTTGTTTCTATCATTTGATGTCAGAGTCCAGGTTTGTTTCTATCATTTGATGTCAGCGTCCAGGTTTGTTTCTATCATTTGATGTCAGCGTCCAGGTTTGCTTCTATCATTTGATGTCAGCGTCCAGGTTTGTTTCTATCATTTGATGTCAGCGTCCAGGTTTGCTTCTATCATTTGATGTCAGCGTCCAGATTTGCTTCTATCATTTGATGTCAGCGTCCAGGTTTGTTTCTATCATTTGATGTCAGCGTCCAGGTTTGTTTCTATCATTTGATGTCAGCGTCCAGGTTTGGCACTCATAGCATAATAATGTGGGGAGAAATATTGTGTTGAACAATGCCCCTTTGGTGTTCATGGTAACATATTTGCCTTTTTAAATTGGCACCATTTGTCACCATATCGCTATCTCCCTAAGGTTAAATAATAAAGTTGTCCATACAAAAATATTTTTTTAATTATTTGTCCCCTATGGGTAAGGGATCCTTGACTTTTATATGATCGATCACTTTGCAGAAAAAAAAAGATGAACTGTTGTGTGTTTTAGTGGATTCAAGTTTCTTGAAGTTGAACACGCAACTTTGAACCGAAGAGTGAGTCATATTGTCATTATAAGAGGTCTATCTTCTTCTTCTTCTTCAACTTTGTCTTTGAGGTTTATTGCTGCAGATATCACCGACCTCCATTCATCTCTGTTCTTAATCTTCCCTTGCCAATATTCTATTTATGACTCGTAGTATTTCTAGAAAGCAATGACAAACTACTGAACGTAATAATGCTTAGAATAATCACAAACAACGTTAAAAAAGCCGGGGTTGATTCGCAAAGTCCCATGCAAGTTGCGCTTACATACATGCAGATTGTGCTTACATTCATGCAAGTTGCGCTAACCTACGTGCAAGTTGTGCTTACATACATGCAAGTTGCGCTTACGTACATGCAGGTTGCGCTTACATACATGCAGGCTGAGCTTACACACATGCACGTTGCGCTTACGTACATGCAGGTTACACTTACGTACATACAGGTTGTGCTTGCACACATGCAAGTTGTGCTTACATACATGCAGGTTGTGCTTACATACATGCAGGTTGTGCTTACATACATGCAGGTTGTGCTTACACACATGCAGGTTGCAAATATATCATGTACACATTATACCCAGTAATGTAAATCACTAACAAGCAGCCCCAACAGATGCTTTCTAACCACCGTCGCTTCTATTTGAATAAGAAATCTCTCATTACCATTATTTAACAGTTCCTTTCTTACCATCCATTTTGTGTTGAAATCAACACATTTGAACAGTGAGAGAGAGAATAGTAATCTCAACCTAGTCGGTATGATAAGAACAATAATTGTTCACTCGCTGTAGGTGAACCATTTGAAACGTTGGTTTATGGTGAGTGTCACGTATTGTAGTCACATTTCTGAACGCTTGAGCGCTTTTAGATTATGGTACAGTCTTGTTTGATATGTAAATTGTATCCACATATTTTAGAATACTTGCACTCTGTGGTGGTTCCGGCTAATGACAAATACATCTCGATCAATGTGGGAAGAGATTTGAGTTCGAATGTTGAATGTGACGGGGGGCTGTAACATGCAAAAATGAAATGGAAGTAGAAATAAACAGGTTAAGAATGTATACGAGCAGGATATAACAAGACTGTCAACATAGGATCGGAAGTAAGGACATTGTATGAAGATAAGAACTGATGACTTTGTGAAGCTATGAACTGATGACTTTGACTCTTTGAAGATATGAACTAATGACTGACTATGCAAAGCTGTGAACTAATGACGTTGACTGTGTAAAGCTATGAGCTGATGACTCGCTATGTAAAGCTATGAGCTGATGACTGACTATGTAAAGCTATGAGCTGATGACTATGTAAAGCTATGAGCTGATGACTGACTATGTAAAGCTATGAGCTGATGACTTTTTGAAGCTATGAACTGATGACTTTGACTCTTTGAAGATATGAACTAATGACTGACTATGTAAAGCTGTGAACTAATGACGTTGACTGTGTAAAGCTATGAGCTGATGACTCGCTATGTAAAGCTATGAGCTGATGACTGACTATGTAAAGCTATGAGCTGATGACTATGTAAAGCTATGAGCTGATGACTGACTATGTAAAGCTATGAGCTGATGACTGACTGTGTAAAGCTATAAACTGATGACTGACTGTGTAAAGCTGTGTACTGATGACTTTGACTATGTAAATCTATTCACTGATGACTGATTTCATAAAATGATAGGCTATATTTACAACAATCATTTTCTATGTGATATGAATATGAACGATGATGATCACATTTGAGTGACAATATAAGCCATGTACATGGTAATTATGTCATGTCAGGTTGTATTGTTGTGTTGGTACTTAAGCCGTGCCCTTATTCTGTTTTATGTCAGTCAAATTGTCGACTGCATACTCTGTTGGCATGCATAAATATACTCATACATACCATCTACATCATTTCTAAGATAATATTCATTCGTTGATTTAATGAAGGGATTAGGGCGTCCATTACCTAAAACAGTTCATACGTCCATCTGTTAAACCAATTCATACGTCCATCTGTTAAACCAATTCATACGTCCATCTGTTAAACCAATTCATACGTCCATCTGTTAAACCAATTCATACGTCCATCTGTTAAACCAATTCATACGTCCATCTGTTAAACCAATTCATACGTCCATCTGTTAAACCAATTCATACGTCCATCTGTTAAACCAATTCATACGTCCATATGTTAAACCAATTCATACGTCCATCTGTTAAACCAATTCATACGTCCATCTGTTAAACCAATTCATACGTCCATCTGTTAAACCAATTCATACGTCCATCTGTTAAACCAATGCATACGTCCATCTGTTAAACCAATTCATACGTCCATCTGTTAAACCAATTCATACGTCCATCTGTTGGTGGTTAAATGCATATATCACGAGCATAGTCAGGGGGTTACAGCGCTGGTGTAAAATGGTTATACCTCTGAAGTAGATCAAGTGTTTTTAGTGCTATTGTAGGTCAAGTGGTTATAGTGCTAGTGTAGGTCAAGTGGTTATAGCGATGGTTATAAGTGGTTATAGCGCTGGTTATAAAGTGATTATAGCGCTGGTTGTAAAGTGGTTATAGCACTGGTTATAAAGTGGTTATAGCGCTGGTTATAGAGTGGTTATAGCGCTAGTGTAGGTCAAGCGTTTATAGCACTGATGAAGGTCAAGGGGTTATAGTGCTGGTGTAGTTCAAGTGGTTATATCGCTAGTGGAAAGTGGTTATAACTCTGAAGTAGGTCAAGTGGTCATATCGCTAGTGTAAAGTGGTTATAGCGCTTGCGTAGGTCTAGTGGTTATATCGCTTCTGTAAAGTGGTTATAGCACGGATGTAGTCTAGTGTTTATGGCGCTTGCGGTGGCCAAGTGGTTATAGCAGCGCTGATGTAGGTCAAGTGGTTATAGCTTTAGTGTAGTCAAGTGGTTATAGCGCTGCTGTAAAGTGGTTATAGCACGGATGTAGATCAAGTGGTTATATCGCCGGAGAAGTTACGTGGTTATATATCACCTCACCTGCCTGTTAATTATTAGAAGCAGAGTCAACCTTTTATCCTTTAGGCAGACACATAGGTACTCAGTCTATCACATCAGATGTCGATGAGTATTCATACTGATTGTCCTTGCTAAGGTTTTACACTTTTTGCTTGTCATACTAATGGGAACAATCTTACGCTCTTTCTTTTTTCTCGTTATATTCTCATATTATTGTGAGATTCTCGCGGCTCCGTGCACACAAAGTTCACATTGAGCGCTGCGAGATTGCAAAATGAATATCAAGTTCGATTTTCGTCAAAGTACTTGTAGTACGACGCCCAGAAAGTAATATTTTCAACATACCGTTCTTTGTCATCTTCCATGTTACCACTCTTGGCGATCTTTCATATTAGGGATTAGATGCGTGCAGATGTTGTACTGTAATGAAACTCTTTTCTTTGTGTAACTTGCTTGTTCATTGCAGAGTAACGTTCTCTTTCTTCAGGCTAAGCGTTTGGGGGTGTAGCCTTTGATTTAATTGGGTTTACTATATTGGTAGTTTTTGTCCCAACTCTCTTTTTTATTATTCCTATCGATTGTTTTACAGTACATCAAACCTTAAGGTAGAAGACCCTTTCAGCACCCTAAAATTGTAAATTGTGGTTGTTAATTTTAACAACATAGTAATACATACGATGGTTTAACAACATGACTTGGAATTAAAAAATGTCAGTTATGCAAAGTGAGTTTCTATATGGCCGTTGCTATTAATATATACATATTTCATATTAAGGAACAGGAATTTGGGTTTGTGAAACCTTGATAAGAAAGAGACAGTCATCATTTTTCAAGCATATGATGAGAAAGGGAGGTTTAGAACACATTGTAGCAACCTGTAAAATTGAGGGGAGACGAGACGAGAGAGAGACAATTTTGGATAGGCTGACTTCATGGCACGGAAGAGCGTAAATATCTGAGATGATATCAAACACCAGAGAACCATATAGAAGGTCCTATCGGTCGAAACGTCGAATTTATATTTGTTGTTTTTGTATCTCTGCTGTTATAATATTTATATTTTCCTACATTAGATGTGTATTTTGAAATATAGTTCTAGTTAGTCATCCAACTGTGATGAATCATTGCGTGCATTAGTTTTCTTAAATTAGAATTCAAGTTGGTTAATGATCCCATGTATCACTTGCTAAACTTGACTGTTGGTAATAAAATGGCAGCGAGTTTATGCGACATTTGTTACATAGAGGTGACCTTATGCAGTTTAGAGAATATTCATTTGCACGATTATGGTTATACTTTTACATTATCCGATTCTTACATTTCCGTTTCCTCACTCGTATCAATTTTCTTGCGCAAGTTATTTATATCAATAACGTTTTTCGAAGGCGTATAATTGGACTAGCTGATGACAGAGTTGTGTGGAAAGCCAAATTACGGAAGGGCGCAGAGTCTTTTGAGAAGATACTTATGTACGAGCTGAACGACAAGAGAGAAAAGCGAAAACTCAGAAGTTGTCACAGTAAAACACTTGCCTACTGACCGTCTGTAAAGATGAAAAGGGCCATATATAATTGACTTCAACGTACCGGATTTTCTCAAAAAAAGGTGGACCTCAGAACTTACAGAGACGGTGAAAAACACTATTGATGAAGCGTATACAAAACCCGTTCTATAAATCTATTCGTATCATGATTCTCTGATGCAAAACAGGATTAGACAAGAGAAAGGGAAGAAAGTACCGCGGGTGTTCCCCATATTGCATAATCCTTCCGTAAAAATAGCACATCACCTGCCGAAAGTGTTGCACAAAGCACGACCTTTGTAGCTAAACGCAGGTCACGTTTTAAACTAGCGCGGACCGTGCACTTTAAGTGATAGTAATGCTGGCAGAAAGACAAACACAGGTCACTTTAAGTGATAGTAATGCTGGCAGAAACACAAACGCAGGTCACTTTAAGTGATACTAATGATGGCAGAAACACAAACACAAGTCACTTTAAGTGATAGTAATGATGACAGAAACACAAACACAAGTCACTTTAAGTGATACTAATGATGGCAGAAACACAAACACAAGTCACTTTAAGTGATACTAATGCTGGCAGAAACACAAACACAAGTCACTTTAAGTGATACTAATGCTGACAGAAACACAAACACAGGTCACTTTAAGTGATACTAATGCTGACAGAAACACAAACACAGGTCACTTTAAGTGATAGTAATGATGGCAGAAACACAAACACAAGTCACTTTAAGTGATACTAATGCTGACAGAAACACAAACACAGGTCACTTTAAGTGATACTAATGATGACAGAAACACAAACACATGTCACTTTAAGTGATACTTATGATGACAGAAACACAAAACACATGTCACTTTAAGTGATAGTAATGCTGGCAGAAACACAAACACAGGTCACTTTAAGTGATAGTAATGATGGCAGAAACACAAACACAGGTCACTTTAAGTGATAGTAATGATGACAGAAACACAAACACAGGTCACTTTAAGTGATACTAATGATGACAGAAACACAAACACAAGTCACTTTAAGTGATACTAATGATGGCAGAAACACAAAACACAGGTCACTTTAAGTGATACTAATGATGGCAGAAACACAAACACAAGTCACTTTAAGTGATAGTAATGCTGGCAGAAACACAAACACAGGTCACTTTAAGCATTGAAACAGTAAAGAATAATTCAAAATTTTTGTTTAAAAATTATTTTTTTTTCCGACCCAGAAGCACTTGAGCTTTTCAGCTCTTCGGCTCGGTGCCATGGACATCGTAACCCTTCGGTTCGGGGCCACGAACACCGTAAATCTGGGGAATCTGTGGCTTTTTCTGCCATCCCGCAGAATTGAACCCGCACACACAGAGGGATAGTCACCCGTAGTCCAACGCGCTACGAACACGCTGGGCAGACGGGCGAAATAATAATTCAAATAATAACGTGGAAGCACCAAGACTACAAGCAAACATGATATACTAGGCTCTCGTGAAAGCACCAAGACTACAAGCAAACATGATATACTAGGCTCTCGTGAAAGCACCAAGACTACAAGCAAACATGATATACTAGGCTCTCGTGAAAGCACCAAGACTACAAGCAAACATGATATACTAGGCTCTCGTGAAAGCACCAAGACTACAAGCAAACATGATATACTAGGCTCTCGTGAAAGCACCAAGACTACAAGCAAACATGATATACTAGGCTCTCGTGAAAGCACCAAGACTACAAGCAAACATGATATACTAGGCTCTCGTGCCAAAGGTACCAGGTTCACTTCCTCGTGGAGCCATCGGGATATTGTTCCAGAGATTCCTGATCTAAGTGTAGGTGAGATCGAGTTCCTAGTCCTATAGTAGATGGATGATAAAACGTAGGTCCCGTGTTAAATTGTAGCACGTAAAAGAACCCTTGGCAGTTCAAAATCGGAAAGAGCGGGCTGAAAAGTCGCTGCCTGTCAAAATTCATTAGAAAAGATTAGAAATTATATTCCTACAAAATATCATCACCATCTTCAAAATTACATCGGGGACCCTCGCCGGTGTTACGTAGTTCGTGTACTGCAGCTGAGATCTACATAAGAAAGAGAGCGCAAATGGTTACTCACCGAAGTGCAATGATGATGGTTCTATCAATCAAAGAAAATATAAAAATAATAATAATTCCTTTCGTACCGTTATACGTTACATAGGGCCTGCAAGTAATTTCTCAATACCGCTCTATCCTGGGCAACTCGCTCAATCTCCTCCATGGAACTGAGACCGATATTTCCTGCCTCTCTCAGCACAGTTCGTTTCAGTGTCTAATCAAAGAAAAACATGTTAATAATTACTGGAACAAATAAATAAATTACACACATATATATATATATATATATATATATACACATAAATAAAAACATACACAAGGACACACTTAACGAATTTGATCACAGTCTCTGCACACAAGACAAGTCAGCCTAGCTGGAGAACAACTTAACTGTCGTTTTATTTCTTTGGTCTGTATCCACCTGCACCTTTACCTTCTTCATTGTCTAAGACAAGATCTTCCTCTGTTGTAAGTGCAAAATGGTAGTCCGTTGGACATTTTTATCGTTAGATGGCCGAGCTATTTTATTTTTGTATCCCTCATCCACATTGATTCCTAAAATACCTCTAAGTCGAAGAAGACATGCTGTGTGGTGGGGAACACTGTAAAAGAAAAGCAGCCTTCACGCACAAATCTGTCAGAAGAGCCATACCAGCTCTCTGACTACGCATTAATTGATAGCGGATGAACGCAAGAAGAAGAAGAAGGTTCCTACAATTTTATTTCTGATTAACTAATTGATTTGATCATCATTGCACTTCGGTGAATAACCTTGTGTGTTACAATCTCTTTCTTATACAGACAGATCTCAGCGACAGTGAACTAACTCCGAGGTGTCGACTAGGTCTCCATGTGTAATTTTGTAACCTGATCGAGATTAAGAATCACTAGAAATATATTTCGATTACTCCACGCGTGGAACGAACCGAGTATCTTTGGACCGAGAGGCGAGCACCTTACTTCCTTGCCACATAGAGCCTGTGGTTGGGTCTAATTATCATAAGATGGCCGAACCTATTCCTTGCCACAGAGAGCCTGTGGTTGGGTCTAATTATCATAAGATGGCCGAACCTTACTTCCTTGCCACAGAGAACCTGTGGTTGGGTCTAATTATCATAAGATGACCGAACCTTACTTCCTTGCCACAGAGAGCCTGTGGTTGGGTCTAATTATCATAAGATGACCGAACCTTACTTCCTTGCTACAGAGAGCCTGTGGTTGGGTCCAATTATCATAAGATGGCCGAACCTTACTTCCTGCCACAGAGAGCCTGTGGTTGGGTCCAATTATCATAAGATGGCCGAACCTACTTCCTTGCCACAGAGAGCCTGTGGTTGGGTCTATATCATAAGATGGCCGAACCTTACTTCCTTGCCACAGAGAACCTGTGGTTGGGTCTAATTATCATAAGATGACCGAACCTTACTTCCTTGCTACAGAGAGCCTGTGGTTGGGTCTAATTATCATAAGATGACCGAACCTTACTTCCTTGCCACAGAGAACCTGTGGTTGGGCCCTAATTATCATAAGATGACCGAACCTTACTTCCTTGCTACAGAGAGCCTGTGGTTGGGTCTAATTATCATAAGATGGCCGAACCTTACTTCCTTGCCACAGAGAGCCTGTGGTTGGGTCTAATTATCATAAGATGACCGAACCTTACTTCCTTGCCACAGAGAGCCTGTGGTTGGGTCTAATTATCATAAGATGACCGAACCTTACTTCCTTGCCACAGAGAGCCTGTGGTTGGGTCTAATTATCATAAGATGGCCGAACCTTACTTCCTTGCCACAGAGAGCCTGTGGTTGGGTCTAATTATCATAAGATGGCCGAACCTTACTTCCTTGCCACAGAGAACCTGTGGTTGGGTCCATATCATAAGATGACCGAACCTTACTTCCTTGCTACAGAGAGCCTGTGGTTGGGTCTAATTATCATAAGATGGCCGAACCTTACTTCCTTGCCACAGAGAGCCTGTGGTTGGGTCTAATTATCATAAGATGGCCGAACCTTACTTCCTTGCCACAGAGAGCCTGTGGTTGGGTCTAATTATCATAAGATGACCGAACCTTACTTCCTTGCCACAGAGAGCCTGTGGTTGGGTCTAATTATCATAAGATGACCGAACCTTACTTCCTTGCCACAGAGAGCCTGTGGTTGGGTCTAATTATCATAAGATGACCGAACCTTACTTCCTTGCCACAGAGAGCCTGTGGTTGGGTCTAATTATCATAAGATGGCCGAACCTTACTTACTTGCCACAGAGAGCCTGCGGTTAGGTCTAATTATCATAAGATGGCCGAACCTTACTTCCTTGCCACAGAGAGCCTGTGGTTGGGTCTAATTATCATAAGATGACCGAACCTTACTTCCTTGCCACAGAGAGCCTGTGGTTGGGTCTATATCATAAGATGGCCGAACCTTACTTCCTTGCCACAGAGAGCCTGTGGTTGGGTATAATTATCATAAGATGACCGAACCTTACTTCCTTGCCACATAGAGCCTGTGGTTGGGTCTAATTATCATAAGATGACCGAACCTTACTTCCTTGCCACAGAGAGCCTGTGGTTGGGTCTAATTATCATAAGATGGCCGAACCTTACTTCCTTGCCACAGAGAGCCTGTGGTTGGGTCTAATTATCATAAGATGGCCGAACCTTACTTCCTTGCCACAGAGAGCCTGTGGTTGGGTCCTAATATCATAAGATGGCCGAACCTTACTTCCTTGCCACAGAGAGCCTGTGGTTGGGTCTAATTATCATAAGATGGCCGAACCTTACTTCCTTGCCACAGAGAACCTGTGGTTGGGTCTAATTATCATAAGATGACCGAACCTTACTTCCTTGCTACAGAGAGCCTGTGGTTGGGTCTAATTATCATAAGATGACCGAACCTTACTTCCTTGCCACAGAGAACCTGTGGTTGGGCCCTAATTATCATAAGATGACCGAACCTTACTTCCTTGCTACAGAGAGCCTGTGGTTGGGTCTAATTATCATAAGATGGCCGAACCTTACTTCCTTGCCACAGAGAGCCTGTGGTTGGGTCTAATTATCATAAGATGACCGAACCTTACTTCCTTGCCACAGAGAGCCTGTGGTTGGGTCTAATTATCATAAGATGACCGAACCTTACTTCCTTGCCACAGAGAGCCTGTGGTTGGGTCCAATTATCATAAGATGGCCGAACCTTACTTCCTTGCCACAGAGAGCCTGTGGTTGGGTCTAATTATCATAAGATGGCCGAACCTTACTTCCTTGCCACAGAGAACCTGTGGTTGGGTCTAATTATCATAAGATGACCGAACCTTACTTCCTTGCTACAGAGAGCCTGTGGTTGGGTCTAATTATCATAAGATGGCCGAACCTTACTTCCTTGCCACAGAGAGCCTGTGGTTGGGTCCAATTATCATAAGATGGCCGAACCTTACTTCCTTGCCACAGAGAGCCTGTGGTTGGGTCTAATTATCATAAGATGACCGAACCTTACTTCCTTGCCACAGAGAGCCTGTGGTTGGGTCTAATTATCATAAGATGACCGAACCTTACTTTCTTGCCACAGAGAGCCTGTGGTTGGGTCTAATTATCATAAGATGACCGAACCTTACTTCCTTGCCACAGAGAGCCTGTGGTTGGGTCTAATTATCATAAGATGGCCGAACCTTACTTACTTGCCACAGAGAGCCTGCGGTTAGGTCTAATTATCATAAGATGGCCGAACCTTACTTCCTTGCCACAGAGAGCCTGTGGTTGGGTCTAATTATCATAAGATGACCGAACCTTACTTCCTTGCTACAGAGAGCCTGTGGTTGGGTCCAATTATCATAAGATGGCCGAACCTTACTTCCTTGCCACAGAGAGCCTGTGGTTGGGTATAATTATCATAAGATGACCGAACCTTACTTCCTTGCCACATAGAGCCTGTGGTTGGGCTCCAATTATCATAAGATGACCGAACCTACTTCCTTGCCACAGAGAGCCTGTGGTTGGCTCAATTATCATAAGATGGCCGAACCTTACTTCCTTGCCACAGAGAGCCTGTGGTTGGGTCTAATTATCATAAGATGGCCGAACCTTACTTCCTTGCCACAGAGAGCCTGTGGTTGGGTCTAATTATCATAAGATGGCCGAACCTTACTTCCTTGCCACAGAGAGCCTGTGGTTGGGTCTAATTATCATAAGATGGCCGAACCTTACTTCCTTGCCACAGAGAGCCTGTGGTTGGGTCTAATTATCATAAGATGACCGAACCTTACTTCCTTGCCACAGAGAGCCTGTGGTTGGGTCCTATATCATAAGATGGCCGAACCTTACTTCCTTGCCACAGAGAGCCTGTGGTTGGGTCTAATTATCATAAGATGGCCGAACCTTACTTCCTTGCCACAGAGAACCTGTGGTTGGGTCTAATTATCATAAGATGACCGAACCTTACTTCCTTGCCACAGAGAGCCTGTGGTTGGGTCTAATTATCATAAGATGGCCGAACCTTACTTCCTTGCCACAGAGAGCCTGTGGTTGGGTCTAATTATCATAAGATGGCCGAACCTTACTTCCTTGCCACAGAGAGCCTGTGGTTGGGTCTAATTATCATAAGATGACCGAACCTTACTTCCTTGCCACAGAGAGCCTGTGGTTGGGCTATTATCATAAGATGGCCGAACCTTACTTCCTTGCCACAGAGAGCCTGTGGTTGGGTCTAATTATCATAAGATGGCCGAACCTTACTTCCTTGCCACAGAGAACCTGTGGTTGGGCTATATCATAAGATGACCGAACCTTACTTCCTTGCTACAGAGAGCCTGTGGTTGGGTCTAATTATCATAAGATGGCCGAACCTTACTTCCTTGCCACAGAGAGCCTGTGGTTGGGTCTAATTATCATAAGATGGCCGAACCTTACTTCCTTGCCACAGAGAGCCTGTGGTTGGGTCTAATTATCATAAGATGACCGAACCTATTCCTTGCCACAGAGAGCCTGTGGTTGGGTCCAATTATCATAAGATGGCCGAACCTTACTTCCTTGCCACAGAGAGCCTGTGGTTGGGTCAATATCATAAGATGACCGAACCTTACTTCCTTGCCACAGAGAGCCTGTGGTTGGGTCTAATTATCATAAGATGGCCGAACCTTACTTCCTTGCACAGAGAGCCTGTGGTTGGGTCCATATCATAAGATGACCGAACCTTACTTCCTTGCCACAGAGAGCCTGTGGTTGGGTCTAATTATCATAAGATGGCCGAACCTTACTTCCTTGCTACAGAGAGCCTGTGGTTGGGTCCAATTATCATAAGATGGCCGAACCTTACTTCCTTGCCACATAGAGCCTGTGGTTGGGTCTAATTATCATAAGATGACCGAACCTTACTTCCTTGCCACAGAGAGCCTGTGGTTGGGTCTAATTATCATAAGATGACCGAACCTTACTTCCTTGCCACAGAGAGCCTGTGGTTGGGTCTAATTATCATAAGATGGCCGAACCTTACTTACTTGCCACAGAGAGCCTGCGGTTAGGTCTAATTATCATAAGATGGCCGAACCTTACTTCCTTGCCACAGAGAGCCTGTGGTTGGGTCTAATTATCATAAGATGGCCGAACCTTACTTCCTTGCACAGAGAGCCTGTGGTTGGGCTCCAATATCATAAGATGACCGAACCTTACTTCCTTGCCACAGAGAGCCTGTGGTTGGGTCTAATTATCATAAGATGGCCGAACCTTACTTCCTTGCCACAGAGAGCCTGTGGTTGGGTATAATTATCATAAGATGACCGAACCTTACTTCCTTGCCACATAGAGCCTGTGGTTGGGTCTAATTATCATAAGATGGCCGAACCTTACTTCCTTGCCACAGAGAGCCTGTGGTTGGGTCTAATATCATAAGATGGCCGAACCTTACTTCCTTGCCACAGAGAGCCTGTGGTTGGGTCTAATTATCATAAGATGGCCGAACCTTACTTCCTTGCCACAGAGAGCCTGTGGTTGGGCCCTAATTATCATAAGATGGCCGAACCTTACTTCCTTGCCACAGAGAGCCTGTGGTTGGGTCCACTATCATAAGATGGCCGAACCTTACTTCCTTGCCACAGAGAGCCTGTGGTTGGGTCTAATTATCATAAGATTGCCGAACCTTACTTCCTTGCCACAGAGAGCCTGTGGTTGGGCTCCATATCATAAGATGGCCGAACCTTACTTCCTTGCCACAGAGAGCCTGTGGTTGGGTCATATCATAAGATGACCGAACCTTACTTACTTGCCACAGAGAGCCTGTGGTTGGGTCTAATTATCATAAGATGGCCGAACCTTACTTCCTTGCCACAGAGAGCCTGTGGTTGGGTCTATTTATCATAAGATGACCGAACCTTACTTCCTTGCCACAGAGAGCCTGTGGTTGGGTCCAATTATCATAAGATGGCCGAACCTTACTTCCTTGCCACAGAGAGCCTGTGGTTGGGTCTAATTATCATAAGATGACCGAACGACTTAATTGTTGTACCCCTCTTCCACATTAATTCCTACAATTTTTCTGTTTGTGTTTCCCATTCGTTCTTGTTTGGTAACTCAAGTTTCCCATTCGTTCTTGTTTGGTAACTCAAGTTTCTCATGAGAGTCTTATCTTCTAATTCTCACTATCATATTTCACTCCATATTGTATAGTCTTTCTCCCCAACACTTGATTTACTCTCAAATACTCCCTTTATCTCCACAACTCTCACCTTTCACATCAGCTCTCTCGTCAAATTCAACAACCTCGCATTCTTATTCCATCTTTTTCATATTTCCATTCAGCGCTCTTGTTTTCTTTCTAAATTATTTGCCACGTCTTTCATAGTGTACTCACGAACCTCAAGCGTGCATTTCTACAATATGATCAGGTCATACAGTAGCATGATTGTCTTGTAGTTAAACAATATGATCAGGTCATACAGTAGCATGATTGTCTTGTAGTTAAACAATATGATCAGGTCATACAGTAGCATGATTGTCTTGTAGTTAAACGATATGATCAGGTCATACAGTAGCATGATTGTCTTGTAGTTAAACAATATGATCAGGTCATACAGTAGCATGATTGTCTTGTAGTTAAACAATATGGTCAGGTCATACAGTAGCATGATTGTCTTGTAGTTAAACAATATGATCAAAGTCTCATAGATGGTCTAGGTCGGGAGATTCATTGATAAAGAACAAGGAACACAACAAGCACATTAGACATCTATAACTGGACACACCACATGTGTGTGTTTGTTATATATATTTATATATGGAATGAATGAAAATCGTGGCATATCCTAAAGGACGTAGTCATCAACCACAGTAAACGAGTCGTTGATTTTCTAGGCACAACTTATACGTTCAGTAGTTTGCCATTGCTTTCTGAACGGTGAGGTATATTTTTCCCTTTTTGTAAAATTCCGTGGAAACGAATTTGCTTCCGAAAAACAAATTACCAAACACAGGATTCGAACCACTTACCTATATTTCTTACGGCACCCATTGCCTAGCCTAGCAATACGAGCATCCTTACTCGATTGACTCACATTCAGATATCATCCAGCATCATAGCTCTATGGCCCATATAATAAGTTATTCTGCTCAATAATATAACAAATTATGCTCTCTCATATAACATATTATGTACTCTCATATAACAGATTATGTACTCTCAAATACCAAGTTATGTACCATCAATATACTAAGTTACCCTCACGGGCTATCATCTTCCAAGTTACCCTCACCTCGCGGTACTTCTGTTACCTCAGTGCCACTTTATTTATATTTATATTACCCCGTGACTGACATTCAGCTACTGTGAAGACATATATATACCTCCATCATTGCCTTTGATGTTGTATCTTTCTTTTCATCATATACTGTAGTGATTCTGGTTCTGTCATTAACCTTGTTTACCAAATATCTTCCATATACTTCCCTCGTAACCCTTCACCATAAAACTGTATAACAGAACGTTCCAAGCGTGGAACAGATAAAAACAGAACCATCGCCACACAACTGTGTTTCTAATCTATTTAAAGTATTGGTATTTTGAATAGATATGCTGTTCTTCTTCTTCTTTTGTTGTAACACATCGGGTTGTTGCTCAGTAACGTGGTTTTCTGTTTTTGTCTTGAGCTGCTCTAGTGGCTTCGATGATATATATTTTTCTTTTTGCAATGATTTTGCAATCTTATCTATCCATCTTTTACTTGGTGTTCCTCTCGTCTTCTTTACTGATGTTTTGTTATAGAAGACTGTTTACAGTGGAGTTTTGTTGTATTCTTTGTATGTGGTCGAACCACTTAATTCTTTGTCTCTCGATGTAATTCAAGAAATGTGCTGTCCAACGTTTTCTTCTATGCTGTTGTCTGTGACTGTCTTTTATGCTGTACACAAATTCTTAAAATAAAAGAACAAGTACACTCATAACAGAGATGAAGTGTCTACGCAGAATTCTGCGAGTATTAAGAAGAAATTGGTTTTGAAGACATCGGGAAAAGGGTGGGTAGAACAACAATACTGAAATTTATCAGGAAACAACAAAATAAATGGTTCGGACGCATAAGCAGATTGCAAACAGAGACAGTGCGCGTCTAAAAGAACAATGCTATTCCGATACAATGGATATAAATCAAAAGTCTTCATGTCCACGGAGGACGCTTCTGTAACACTTATATTCCAAAGCAAATATATGTTTTTCCACTGCCTTGTTAAATGTCCATTTTTCACAATCATACGTCTGAGACACTTACACGATATAAATTGTTTTCGCAATGAGATGCTTTCTTGTACAAATTAAACGAATGTAGAAATAGTCAAATAGTAGAGAGGAGATGGAGGGAATGAACATAGAAGAAGATAGGTTACCAGATAGTTGAGAGGAGATGAAGGGAATGAAGATAGATAGAAGATAGGTAACCAGATAGTAGAGGTGAGATGGAGGGAATGAAGATAGATAGAAGAAGATAGCTCACCAACAGCTATTGTAAACTTTGCCCTTTGACATTTCATCAACGGGAATTCCTATTATTGTTTGTCGACATTTTGTTGCCGTTGGAAGCAGCACTGTCTACCTTTAGAAGTTCTGGTAACAAAATCTCACGAGGGTTGTAGCTAAGTACTTGAGCACACACGCCGAGTGAGAGTCAAGTCTGATACAAATAGAAGATGGAAGAAATACGGTGTATTGAGCGTTTTCTTTCTCTTCAAAATGGGAAGAAATAGAAGACAGTTTAACGTTGACCATTAGAACTTAGTAGAAGTAGACTATCAGTCTTGTTGAATAATAAAGAACACGTTTCATATGATTGATTCGCCCTGTGTTGCCGGGACTTGCAAGGGGAGCAAAGAATAGTAACACTGCGAACTACAAAGCATGCGGTAAGATGGGACTGAGGTATGGGCATTGGGAAGCTACCCTAGTAAATAAAAAATGACGCAGAAATCGGATGTGCTGGCCTACTTGTAGGCGGATAATGTACAGTGGCTCTGAGGCTCGTATCACATACAAATCAGAAAGAGTGGTTAACAAGTGGTCGATATGGAGCGTTCGAAGAAGAAGAAGATGGGCTTGACTGATTAATATGACCATCATCATTGCACTTCGGTTAGTAACCATGTGTGCTCCGATCTCTTTCTTACACGGGAAGATCTCAGCGACAATGCACAATCTCGGTAGTTCAGGGGATGGTCTCCGATGTAATATAGAAGCTAATGAAAATATTGTGTAGGACTTTAATTTATGTAAACTTAGTAATAAACTTTTCACAGACAGCGGCTTTTTAAAAACCTGCTCTTCTTGATTTTGAACGGCCAATGGTTCTTTTACGAACTCAACATGAACACTGGACTTAAGTTTTATCGTCCGTCTCCGATAGGACTACGAGCTCGATCTGACCTACCCTGAGATCAGGGATCTCTGGAAAAATACCCTGATCGCTCCACTTTTCGAATCAAGGATAAATTAAGGAATGCCGTATTTACCTTGTATTTTTCTGTGACCAAAGTGGACGCAATGGCTGATAGGTCAACATCACGCGATCACTTTACCCTCAGTGTTTCTCAGAAATGAAAGAGTAGAGAAATGAAAAAAGAGAAATGGAAGAAGTGGAGAAATGGGAAAAAGTTAGAGAAATGGAAGAAGTGGAGAAATGGGAAAAAGTTAGAGAAATGGAAGAAGTGGAGAAATGGGAAAAGTTAGAGAAATGAAAAAGTTAGAGAAATGGAAGAAGTTAGAGAAATGGAAGAAGTTAGAGAAATGGAAGAAGTTAGAGAAATGGAAGAAGTTAGAGAAATGGAAGAAGAAGAGAAATGAAGATAGAGAAATTGAAAAAGTTAGAGAAATGGAAGAAGTTAGAGAAATGGAAGAAGAAGAGAAATGAAAAAGTTAGAGAAATGGAAGAAGTTAGAGAAATGGAAGAAGTTAGAGAAATGGAAGAAGTTAGAGAAATGGAAGAAGTTAGAGAAATGGAAGAAGAGAAATGGAAGAAGAAGAGAAATGAAGATAGAGAAATTGAAAAAGTTAGAGAAATGGAAGAAGTTAGAGAAATGGAAGAAGTTAGAGAAATGGAAGAAGTTAGAGAAATGGAAGAAGAAGAGAAATGAAGAGAGTAGAGAAATGGAAAAAGTAGAGAAATGGAAAAAGTAGAGAAATGGAAAAAGTAGAGAAATGAGAAAAGAGAAATGGAAAAAGTTAGAGAAATGGAAGAAGAAGAGAAATGAAAAAAGTTAGAGAAATGGAAGAAGTTAGAGAAATGAAAAAGTTAGAGAAATGGAAGAAGTTAGAGAAATGGAAGAAGTTAGAGAAATGGAAGAAGTTAGAGAAATGGAAGAAGTTAGAGAAATGGAAGAAGAAGAGAAATGAAACAAGTTAGAGAAATTGAAGAAGTTAGAGAAATGGAAGAAGTAGAGAAATGGAAGAAGTAGAGAAATGAAAAAAGAGAAATGGAAAAAGTTAGAGAAATGGAAGAAGTAGAGAAATGAAAGTAGATAAATGGAAGAAATAGAGAAATGGAAGAAATAGAGAAATGAAAAGAGTAGAGAAATGGAAAAAGTAGAGAAATGGAAGAAGTAGAGAAATGAAAAGAGTAGAGAAATGGAAAAAGTAGAGAACATGGAAAAAGTAGAGAAATGGAAAAAGTAGAGAAATGGAAAAAGTAGAGAAATGGAAAAAGTAGAGAAATGGAAAAAGTAGAGAAATGGACGTATGAGGCCATCGACGTTATTTTCATGTCATCTTCTTTATGCTGTATGTATAGCGTGCTGTTTGACTGACGAACTTCTCTGAGGCTTCCAACGGTTGAATGCAAATCGTTAACACAATTTGCTGGACGATGTTTCCATAGAAAATGCCAGCGTGTAATTTTGTCCTTAACTACGTGGAGGTTGTGAGACAACTTCCTATTCACTCACTGGACTCTCCCATATACTCATGTTTGATTGCGTAAACTTTCTGCTAAATTAGTCTCTGAGGAAACTCTCTATTGCATGCGTAAGCAATGAAAGGTGTTTTGTGTATGCAGTCAGTCGCTCTATTTCTCTATCCATTCCCCTTTCTCCATATCTCTCTATCTATCACTGCCTCTATCCGTCCATTTCCATCCTTAAATCTCTCTCTCTTCACTATCTCCAATCTTATCTTTATTTTTATCTTGCTATCTCCTCTACTCTCATTCTCCCACCTCTTAGTTTCTCCATCACTCCTTATTTCTCAATATATGTATTTTCATTAACTTCTATCCGTTCTTTCTATACACCATCTCTCTAATTACATCTATCCGTTCCCCCTCTACACGTCCATCTCCACCTCTCTAACTCTTTCCTCATTTCCCCAATAGCACTGTATATCTCCCACTACCCCTATCTCTCTCATTCCTCTCACTGTCTCTATCTCCCTGGACAAGAAAACCAACATAAGAATAGTGTTCTGGTATAGCAGGACTGTGTTTGAAAGAACTCAAGTAACCGAAGTGAATAAAAAGTAATATGAACTCAAGAGAAAACAAGGAAACATACTAATGTTGAGCAATGAACATAGTAAATAGGTAAACAAGGAAACATACTAATGTTGAGCAATGAACATAGTAAATAGGTAAACAAGGAAACATACTAATGTTGAGCAATGAACATAGTAAATAGGTAAACAAGGAAACATACTAATGTTGAGCAATGAACATAGTAAATAGGTAAACAAGGAAACATACTAATGTTGAGCAATGAACATAGTAAACAGGTAAATAGGTAAATAGGTAAACATTAGACAAGATAAACATTAGACAAGGTAAACATTAGACAAGATAAACATTAGACAAGGTAAACATTAGACAAGGTAAACATTAGACAAGGTAAACATTAGGCAAGGTAAACATTAGACAAGATAAACATTAGACAAGGTAAACATTAGACAAGATAAACATTAGACACGGTAAACATTAGACAAGATAAACATTAGACAAGACAAACATTAGACAAGGTAAACATTAGACAAGATAAACATTAGACAAGATAAACATTAGACAAGGTAAACATTAGACAAGATAAACATTAGACAAGATAAACGCCGAGAAAAATTAAGGTAGTGGTTCATGTCAGCGGTTGGCAGGTTTTTTTTTCCTGGAAGTCTGAAATACTTATCTATTCAATCAATCAAGTGACATGCCTTCCGGCGTAGGCGATCATGTCTCGTTTCAACTCTCTTTGCTTGGTGCATGTAATCAGTTCTGACGTCGATCTTTTGTCGAACCATAATGCCAGGTCGTCTAACATCTTCTCCCTCTGTCTTCCACTATCTCTCCGTCCCTAAATTTTACCTGTAGTCACCAAACGTTCTAAACCTTCTCTTCGCATTATATGCCTGAAGAATCTTGTCTGATTATTATTCTTTTGATAAGGTTTCTCTGTGTGCAGGCCTGATTTAAAACCTCCACTTGTCTATTGCCTTCATATATATATATAAGTTAGTAAAGAAATGCACATTAACACACAACATGTATTTGTAATTTCAACAAAATATTTCCCTCAGCATTTTCAGACCTTAGGGTATGTACCTGAAGTCACATCACTTCATATTACTATATATGCCTAGTTCGCAGGAGGTAGACGTGCCACTTCCTTTACTCACGTGTGGAACGTCGAGTGTAGGATTCAACCAACAAACCTCTTGTATCCGAGTGGGTATGCCAACGCTTATGCATTACGCTAATCCGTCCCACGTTATCAGTTATATGAGGACTATATCATAGCACTCCGGACATGTCCCTAGGTGCTCCGATCTCTGCCACAGCAAATTCAGCAACGTCCAGTGGCTCAACACGCCAGTTCAATGTTGATTAATCAATCTCTTTGCATATTTAGTATGTCGTTCTTTTCGGGCTGCAACAATATTGATAACAATCCCACGTATTAGTCATTAGTGAATCTGCATGGACATAATTCTTGGAAATCACAACTGACACAGAAAAACTATTGTATGCTGTATGAGATAACAACCAGAAGTCCCTTAGAGTCTTACTTCTTTTTATGAAAAGGTTGGACAAGCACCTCATTGAATTAATAATTAATGAATAATTTCTCTCGTACGTAATACATTAGCATAGAACCTGCAAGCAATTGCTCCATACTGCTCTATCCGGGGCAAGTCGCTCAATCTCCTCCATGGATCTGAGACCGATATTTCTTGCCTCTCTCAGCAAAGTTCGTTTGAGGGTCTCCTTAGGTCGTCCTCTCTTTCTTGAACCCGTTGAATCCAACTTCAATGCCTGTTTTGATATTCTTTGATCATAATCTCATCGAATTGCACTCAAGAAATGGAAGGATCATGACAGTAAAATTAAATGGAAACATGAAAAATCTACAATTAGCCAATGTTGCGCTACAAATTATCTTCACCATCTTCATAATTACATCGGCGACCATCTTTGATGCTACGAAGTTCGTATACTGACGCTGAGATCTTACTTTGTAAGAAAGAGATTTCAGCACACATGGTTACTCACCGAAGTGCGATGATGATGGTCCAATCAATCAATCAATCAATCAATCAATCAATCAATCAATCAATATAAATGTGTGAGAAAAGAAAACGACAGACACCATCTACGAAAGATTACAGAAAATAGTGGATAAACTAACATCCAAATGTTGTGTATATTATGGGATATCTAAATACGAAAGTAGAAAACATGATAAAGATAGAGAATTAATAATGGGAAAAGAGAAATATGCCAACATGAAGACAAACTGAGAGCTGCTAAACGATTTCTACTTAGATGTCTACTAATCATAGGAGGCACAAGTTTCACCCACAGAAATACATGAAAGTGTCCATTGATATTCCCAGATGGAAGAAACATCAACCAGATCGATCACTTTTTCATGATAAATATGAAATAGGCAAACATGTTTTACTCAGAATTAGTTATGAGAGGTTCGGACGAGGCCATCTACCACCATCTTGTAGTGTGGCGCAATTACTACTCAATCTAATGGAAGCACATATGTAGACCAAAGTATAGTCAACGCATTACGCTCTTATTTATGTGATATGTGCGAGTATAAGACACTAGGACGAGTGCGAGAATTAGGAGTTAAAGTTTGGACATGACATACAGTGTGGTCTTCGTGGTAGAGAGAGAAGATATACAAATGAACTTCTCATGGGTTTGATTGATAAGATCATCATCGTTGCACTTGGGTGAGTAACCATGTGTGCTCCGATCTATTTCTCACTTACACAGGAATATTTCAGCTGCAGTCCACGAACTTCGTAGCAACAACGAGGGTCCCCGATATAATTTTGAAGATGGTGAAGACATTTTTGTAAGAATTTAATTTTGTTTTCCTAATGAATTTTGCCCCGGCTGCGACTTTCCAGCATGCTATTCTCGATTTTGAACTGCCAATGGTTTTTTTGCGTGCTCAAATTGAACACGGGACCTAACGTGTTATCGTCCGTCTCCGATAGGACTAGGAACTCGACCTGGCTTACACTGAGATCAAGCACTGCTGGAAAAATATACGGTGAGCAAGTGAACTTTGGCATGGTTACTGCAGTGGAGGACAGAGCATGCATGGAAATTCCCAATATGCCATGGCGTCTATCTCATAAAATAACAGCTAGCCCACCTTAATATTGGTCTTCTAAAAGTGACGGATATTGTCAACAAATACATTGTAAAAATAAAGTATAGATTTTAAGAGTTGGATGAAGAAAAGAGTCTTCTACAACAGAACATCAGGAAAGAAGGCGAGAGGAAGACCACGAAAAAGATGGTTAGATGGCATAGCAGAATCCTGTCAAAGAGCAAAAATAACAATCACACAAGCCACCAGAACAGAGCAAGACAAAAACAGAAAAGGACGACACTGGGCAACAACCCGGTAGCAGTGTGACGACACTGGGCAACAACCCAGTAGCAGTGTGACGACACTGGGCAACAACCGGGTAGCAGTGTGACGACACTGGACAACAACCCGGTAGCAGTGTGACGACACTGGGCAACAACCTGGTAGCAGTGTGACGACACTGGGCAACAACCCGGTAGCAGTGTGACGACACTGGGCAACAACTCGGTAGCAGTGTGACGACACTGGGCAAAAACCCGGCAGCAGTGTGACGACACTGGGCAACAACCCGGTAGCAGTGTGACGATACTGGGCAACAACCCGGTAGCAGTGTGACGAAAAAAGAAGAAGAAGAAAGAAGATAAAGTTTGATTTTGAACAAGTCGACATACTTGACAAATGGAACTCGATCGTGAAGACTTATAAAGAGGTTACCAACATTATCATATGAATAGCAAAAGAAAACAACAGGAATGGATAAGCATCCATACTGTGAAATACATTAAGGAAGGACATAAACAAACAAAAAATAAAACAAACTCGTAAATCAGAAATAAGTTGTTAAAAAAAATAGTTTAAATTACAAAGGTATGCACATATCTAAATATAATACTTGAACGAGATGTCAGAAAAGATAGAATAAAAAGTAATGGATAACTTGATGGAATCAACAGAAATTACATCGGAGACTCTCGTCGGAGCTAAGGAAATCGTGCACTGCCGCTGAGATCTTCCTGTGTACGAAAGATATCGAAACACACATGGCTCACAGCCACCTTTAGATAACTAGGCCAGACAACTGACCGCGGATTCCCTGACCTAGACCAGAAAAGGGGGCTGGAAATTACAGGTGTTTGATAGAACATTGCACGCTTTTTTGCAATTTTACTCAATTCTGTGAGTCATTTAGTGGTGAAAAATATTCATAATATTGATGTTCCTTATTGTTAAACTTAACTTGTTGCATAATATAACTTCGAGTTAGCATTTTGTGTTGATTTTAAAATGAATTCGTCTATATACACCAATACTGGAATGCGAGGTCACGTGGTGTAGTTGTTGTCTGATTTCCCATAATTCTTACCTGAGTCCGAAGACCCATAAGTTTATAGTTGACTCTGCATGGCTACTCACCGATGTGCAATGGTGACGGTTCATTCATTCAATCAATCAATCAATCAATCAATCTTATAAAAAACTTATGTTTGTATCAGTGAATGATAACTATATGTGTATGATAAATTGAAGTATGTCATCATGCACAGTGAGAGCCGCTGTAGCGTAGTTGTTAGTGAACTCGCTTCGCAAGGCTGGTGGTCTGGGTTCAGCTCCCGCAATGTGCGTGGAATTTTTCCCGACCGCGACGGCTCTCAGGTCGACCCAGCCTCAACTGGGTACCAGACATGCTCTGGGAAAGTAAAGGCGGCCGGCGTGATGCTGACCACATCACCCATCGTGTGCCGACGGTCAATGAAAATACAGGCCTAACACTGTATTGACCTATATACCACGAGGTATGAAAGGGTTCCTTTTTTTTTTTTTTTTAATCATGCACAGTGTATGTTGTGATTCATTATGCATACGAACGAGAGACATACAAACAGCGAGACATATAGCGAGGGTTATTACAGATGGAGTTAGTGGCGCAATTCTCTGAAAGCAAGACCCTTGTTTATATGTGTGTCATCATGTCAGTGAGAACGCTCAACATGACGCAGTTAATTCTCTCTCTTCATTGTTTTGCTATCGGAGATTCCCTGGCAATTGACGCAACTGAATTGATAACCTCATAGAATGTTCCAGTGTTCCTTGCCAGATTTCGTATACTGCTATTTGTATTAACTGCGGGCGGAAGCTACACATAACAGCTATCAGGCATTGGAGATGCCATTTTTTTTATTATTTCGAAGTGGGTGAAAAGGTCATGCGTTTAAGTTATTCCGTATCGGTTTTTGGGGGAGGGAAGTGGATAAATAAAAACAAACTCAGGTAAATAGGTGTGTTATTTGAATACAAACTCAGATAAATAGGTGGACTAGAGGGACACACACATACTCAGGTATATAGGTGTGCTAGTTGGGCACAAACTAGGGGAAATGTGTAGGATAAATGGGCACAAACTCAGGTAGATAGGCTGGCTAGGTGGATACAAACTCAGATAAATAGGTAGGCTGGGGGAGGGGGTTGAGAGACAGCCCACATTATACCTGAGTATGTGGATACAAAAGCAGGTAAATACATGGGATAGGTGCACACAAACTCATGTAAATAGGTGTGCTAGATGAATAATATAATAATAATAATAAAGCCCATAACCCGTTAGGATCTTAAGGGTGTCACTGTTGAGACATCAGCACAAAAAGCACGCCACGAGTCTCTGTCTTCAACTCCTCGAGCGAGTGTGGAGAAACTCTGTCTTGACCAGCTCTTGATGTTGTCAACCCAGAATTTTCTCTGCCCTCCTTTCTTTCTTTCACCCTCAACTGTTCCCTGTATGATAGTCTTGGAGAGTGAGCCATGTCTCATTACATGCCCGAACCACGCAAGTTTACACCTTTTCACGATTGTCACATAGGTGTGCTAGGTAGTCACAAACTCATTTAAATATATGTGCTAGGTGGACACAAACTCAGGTAAATAGGTGTGCTAGGTAGTCACAAACTCAGGTAAATATGTGTGCAGGTGAACACAAACTCAGGTAAATATGTGTGCTAGGTGAACACAAACTCAGGTAAATATGTGTGCAGGTGAACACAAACTCAGGTAAATATGTGTGCTAGGTGAACACAAACTCGTGAGCTATTTATAATGCTTTTAATGCATACACATATTCTCAACCATGTCAACTAATCATCATCATGTGCTCGTAGACACATATATTCGTAGACAGTCATGTCTAGCTATCTTATGACAGTCCTTGGTCATGTCCCTGATACAAGGCAGTAGGTTACCACGAAGATAAAGATTGGAGGATAAACATTACCTGAATAAAAAAAAAATCCTACAATGAAAGAGATAGAGAAGAAAAAGACAAGTATAAATAAGTCACCACCGACCAGCAACATTTTCTTATGAAGACTAAAGACCAACAAATGAGCGATTACATTCCTACTTCTGAACCTGTTTAGCTCGGATCAACTTGTACAGCTTCTTAAGAACGCTCGTCACCTGCTCTCTCGCCAGTAATTATGAGGCTTCTATCGTCTGAGCTGAAAGAAGTTGAAGAATTGATGAGTTTTCTTTGAATACAAGTGTTGTAGCTTCTAGCAGCAACCATTAGAAAAGCCCATTTTGTACTAAGAACTACTCTTAACCTTAATGAACTGGCTTCTCCACTAGGAGTTAATTCTCATTGGTTTTTTTTTGTGTGTTAGCAACACGCCTAAATATAAACCACAGTTGTTCTTAGATTGAAAGTGCATATTTTTGTTTTTCTATTGATAGTCACAATATACTAAGTCTATGGTATCGAAGATTTATCAGTTTTGTGTAGAATCACATCCAGTGTAATTTGAAACCTTGTGTCTTCATTAACTGGACACTTTATGGTTACGTGAGACGGATTAGCTGGAAGTTGAAAGGTGAGAGAGACGGATTAGTTGGGGGTTGAAAGATGAGGAAGAAGAGACGGATTAGTTGGGAGTTGACAGGTAAAGAAGAAGGGACGGATTAGTTGAGAGTTGAAAGGTGAAGAAGAAGGGACGGATTAGTTGAGAGTTGAAAGATGAAGAAGAAGGGACGGATTAGTTGGGAGTTGAAAGGTGAAGAAGAAGGGACGGATTAGTTGAGAGTTGAAAGGTGAAGAAGAAGGGACGGATTAGTTGGGGGTTGAAAGGTGAAGAAGGGACGGATTAGTTGAGAGTTGAAAGGTGAAGAAGAAGACGAAAAATTGGATTAGAACAATGCGTGGAGTGTTGTAGATGATCGAATCTGACATACAAGAGTTGGGGGTTTATTTCCCCTCTCAAAGTTTCATAAGTAAGGATAGAAGTTGGTCCTTTAACCTCCTGCATACTTGGGTCTAGATATTGTAAGTGAAACAAACTTCACACCATACGATCTGCAAGGGCTACGGAACATTGTCTGTCCATTACCACTTCTACTAGTTACTGTTGTTGCTACTGCTAGTTAGCGCTGTTGCTTCTGCTAGTTACTGTTGTTGTTACTGCTAGTCAGCGCTGTTGCTTCTGCTAGTGCTGCTGCTGCTACTTACTGCTGTTGCTTCTGCTAGTGCTGCTACTGCTACGTACTGCTGTTGCTTCTGCTAGTGCTGCTACTGCTACTTACGCTGTTGCTTCTGCTAGTGCCGCTGCTACTGCTAGTTACCGCTACTGCTGCTAGTTACCGCTGTGCTTCTGCCAGTGCTGCTGCTGCTACTGCTAGTTACCGCTACTGCTGCTAGTTACCGCTGTTGCTTCTGCTAGTGCTGCTGCTGCTACTACTAGTTACCGCTGTTGCTTCTGCTAGTGCTGCTGCTGCTACTGCTAGTTACCGCTGCTGCTACTGCTAATTACCGCTTCTGCTTCTTACGTGACGGTGATGGAAGTCTAATAATGTTTTTATAGTAAATCCAGTTTCTGGTTATCCTCCCAATAATATAATAAATGGTCGGTTGTTACAACCGTAGTGACTACTACTACCACCACCACCACCACATCTGCACAAATCCATAAATGAAAACAAGGGCGGGCGATTGAAGAGGTCGATCCTGGATGGCCGAGGCAGAGGATGTTATTAAACAGGTCTGTACTCTAGATGAGCTGAGGTATGGTGAAGAATGGATGCCTATATCAGAGGATATGACTGCTTACGCCAGGGTTGTCAGCACAATTGGACGCCGCTGTAGAGAATGGGCCCCGGGCGTCGTCAATGCGGAAAATCTTGCACTCGTGGATCAGCACTTCCATCCAGGTGATATCATTATCTACACCGATGGCTCTGTCAAACGTGGCACCAGATCATCGTGGGCTTACTCCGCACAACGAAACGGTCGCACGCTTCATGAGGACTGCGGGGCTTTCGAGACGACATCGAACATGACTATGAAGATCACCGCTGCCTCCAGGGCTCTGTCATGGGTGGCTGAGCAACAGGTTACCCATACGATCATAATATCAGACTCGATGAATATGCTTCAACTGATTGAATCTGGAAGTATGCGTGTGGAATGGGTGGACATCATTCGAGATCACATCTCAAGAAAATGACTTGGCTGTACACGCCTGGACATGCTGGAGTGCGGGGTAACGAGCGTGCTGACTCTCTTGCAAACAATGCCCCAACTCAAGTGGGCAGAAGTATGGACAGAGCCGATATCATCAATGCGGTACGCTCTCAATTGTGTGACATGGGCGGGTCTCAGACACTGGAACGAGTTCGAGAATTAGGCGTTAAGTTTGGACATGCCAGACAGTGTCGTCTTCGTGGTAGAGAGAGAAGATATAGTAATCAACTTCTCATGGGTACGGTGAGCAAATGGACTTTGGGATGGCTGCTGCAACGGAGGACAGAGCACGAATGGGAATGCCCAATGTGCCATGACGTCGATCGCATAACATAACCACCACCACTAACTAGGGCAAAGTTCTAAAACACCATATGTTTGTAATTAGAACAACGTCCTAAAACACCAGCTGCTTGTAATTAGAACAACGTCCTAAAACACCAGCTATTTGTATTTAGAACAACGTCCTAAAACACCAGCTGTTTGTAATTAGATCAAAGGTCATAATGTTACTTTTTGCCATATTTTATTTCCAGTATCGTCTTTCTTCATCAGCTTCATCAGCATCTTCAATCTTGTGTTATGGCATTCCCAGTTATCTCATACCGCGCACAAGTTCTTGTATCTAATCAGTACTCAATGTGACATCTCATCTTATCCGAACGTTATCCGAGCCCTAAGATACATGAAGCTAGCGAGTACGTGCGATATTTCTCAACACTAAGCACCGTGCAGGATAACGCGTAATCTATGCCTTATCGTTTGTCGACCTAGAGCTTTGGCGCTATGTAGTAGATGAGAAGCACGTGGCTTCAAAATTAATTCAATCGTGAGAACTCCTTTCTGCCACTGTCTGCTCCCTCTTCAACTTCATTCTGACTTTAGGACCTGTACATGGACATTTATTCTAAGTTGCATACAACATGGAAGAGATACATCTTGCTTCATAAATGTTGTTGTATTTATCGTAGTTTTGTGTTCACGAATCAAAATCGGTATTGTAGATTTATCTCCAAAGTGCCGGCAAATAATACAATTTTTTCTTGTAGAAGAACACACACACACACGTTCCCACGCACACTTCCGTAGAAATTAATATTCACAAATTTACTTTTATAATAATGCACCCACACACACATTTACACAAAAACTAATATATTCAATTTTACTGATAGTATGTATATTGGTTACTGAACTGCAGTCACATCACTCCGGGACAGACCCATAGGTGCTCAATCTCACCCAACAGTTGTCGAAGAGTATGCATACTGATTAGTATTGGTAGTAGAACGCGCGTAGAAGAACTGATAGTAGCAGAATCTAAATGACAGAGATGAGATGTTTACAACGAACTTTAAATGTTACAAGAAGAAATAAAATCAGAAACGCCGAAATCAGAAGAAGAGTAGGATCCTCGCCGGTGCTACAATAATATATCAAGAAACAACAGATCAAATAGTTCGGACACATATCAAAGTTACCACAAAACAACATCCTACAAAACAAAAAACCAAAAAAACACACACAACTAGCATTAAATACAACAAACCCAGAGAACGACCAGGTAAACGATGGTTGAAAGAAATTTCCAAGGCACTAAATTTCACCTTGTATAAAGCGCTTAAGAAGGCTAGCTCCATGTTTCTATTTTCTCGACCTGACGCCGAAACGCAAAACAGGATTAGATAATGGAGTAGAACGTGCGGGTAGTTTCAGAAATGATATATTAAACAATAAAACGTAAATTTAAATAAGTTCTAGATAAAGAGAATAAAAGAAAGTATTTTTATACCAAAACTTTGTTACCAGTGCCAAACTTGGTCTCTGACAGCAACACACCACAGAAAGCTCACCAAAACTTTGTTACCAGTGCCAAACTTGGTCTCTGACAGCAACACACCACAGAAAGCTCACCATGTGTGAAATGAAATGCTTGAGGAAGGCAGTGGGGGTCATCAGGAAAGATAGATTACGAAATGAGGACATCAGAAGCAGAGTGGGCATAACTTCATGCACCGAATACATTGAAAGACAACAAAGGCAGTGGTTTGGACATTTAGTAAGAATGGAATCTTGCAGGTTGGCTGGGGACAGCACCCAGTAAACGCTTGCTAAAACCGGAGACATCACCGAAGGATAAGCACAAGAGTTCCAACTGGCGCTAAAGATGTGACGAAACACACCCATGCTAGGGCTGCATGAATCGATTTCCACATGAATAAGAATTTATGGGGAAATCTGATACACCAGTCTAAGCGGTGATCGAGAGAGAGAGAGAATGGAATACAAGGAACCACCAATAACAGCATACAATAAAAAGAGATCAGGTACTAGAGTCAAAGGAAGACCAAGAAAAAGATGGATGGACAGTATCAAGACCACACTAAAGAAACACGGATATAATACAACAAGGGTGACCCATCTGGCCCTGGAACGCAAATTAAAGCTCCCACCCCTACGCTTAACGGCAGGAGTGGACGACTAATTCCATCATCCACCTGAGGAAAGATGATAGACAAAGAATGTGCTACATTTATATAATAATATATGGACAAATAGATGTATGGTTTGGAAGCCAGAGGGGACAGAAGGAAGTGAGATGCGTCATTATGATAGCAGAACTTGACAACTATAAAACATGAAATAGAAATATGTCGAAAACAATTCTGACAAATTGTTGTGGAGGAGAATATAATTGGAATTCATTTCTTGTCAGATAATGAAGTATGCGTTCATGGAAATGTAATTTGTGTGTGAAAGCATAAAAAAAATGTATTGGGAGTCTTATCACTTTCGATGTTGTTACATTAAAAGAAGGAAATAGGAATAACGATGTTTGAATATGGAATCGCTTCGGAAAACGTATGTTGATTTATATTTTTACGGGGTTTGAATATAGGAATGATTTGGTAAACATTTGTTTGTATGGTTCTACAGGGTTTGAATATGGGAAACATTTAGTCAACATTTTTTGGTAACGTTCTGTAGTTCTTAAAATATAGGAATCATTTGGTAAACATTTCTTTACATAGTTTCGTAGTTTTAAAATATAACCATTTAGTAAAGATTTCATTGTATAGTTTTGTAGTTTTTAAATATAGGAATCATTTGGTAAACATTTTTTGGATAAAGTTCTGTAGTTTTTTAATATAGGAACCCTTTAGTAAACATTTGGAGTCCTTTTTTACCTCGTTAATCCTCTATTACTACCGTCACCTTGTTGCCTTTTAATCGTGATTCATAAAATTATTCATATCTTTGTTTTCTTTCCCATTGTATCTGTTAATGGCTTGATTCATTTTTGCGTCTATATTGAAAAGGTTGTGCCCAATACAAATAGTTAGTTGTCCATCCCTCTTTTGTAGTGATCTGCGTTGCTCATGATGAAATTAACAGTATAGTTCATGGTCATATTGAAGGTCAAGCAGAGGTGTGGGAAATCGATTTTTACAGCAATGATTGTCAGGTGTGAAGTGATTGGTTTCCTTATTTGTCTCCTTCAATCTTATTTCAACATTTTTCTCTCTTCTCTCTCTCTCTCTCTCTCTCTCATGTTCTGAGAGAGAGAGATATATATTCCGTAAGACTATTATGGTTGCAAAGTTCTGCTTGGTTATTTCGATTGAAATAATGAATGAAGTATTTTTAACACTTGGGTCACTCGATTTTTATCACTTTCTTCTTTGTCAATTAAGTAAATTGTACAAACACTGTTCGATCTAACCGTACCTGATTATTCTGTGTCTAGTTAAAACGTAACGTTTGTGAAAGACAGTCCCCAGTAAAGTCATATTTTTTTTAATGGCTAGCTGGTTGTGCTCGTAAGTAGGCTCGTATTGCTGGGCTAGGCAGGCAATGGGTGCCGTAAAAAAATAAGGGTAAGTGGTTCGGATCCTGTGTTTGGTGATTTGATTTTTCAGAATCTCCTAATACTTGCAAACAGTCTATTTATGAAAGATGTAGCAAACAGGTAAGAAATATAAAACATTGCGGAACAGAAAATAAAGAACATACTGTGCAACAAAAACATGTCTGTTGAAACGAAACAGCAATAAAACCAGATTTCCTCTGTGTTACATGAAAGTGAATCTTGGACGATAAATGAATACAAGAAGTTGGAAACTATTATATAATTCTGATATATGCAAAACAGACAAATGTCCGGAGAAGAATGACTGATCGACACCATACTGGCGCTTGTCTTTAGTTACAGAGTATTGATCACTGGTTGTCCGGAAAGTGACATAAAAGCCGGGAATATGTCAAAAATTGTAAGATTGGTTACATTTAAGAAGCTCAATAAAGGGTGGGTTCGCTTACAGTTTGAAAATCAAAAAGAAAATGTGTTATGGTTGAAGCTAGAGTGAGTGACATTAGTAGTATTGGGTAGTGAAAGATAGTTACCACAGTTAATGTTTCTACGCACGCACAGTCAGTAGAGCGTCGAAGGATTACTCTGGCCTAAGTAAGCGATGAACATCACATACATAATTTGAGATGAACATGCAATACGAAACACTTTTGAATTCGATGTACTTTCGATGAATATTTGGGAGACGGCATTGGTGTACACAATTGGAATCAGTTAAAAATCTGTATTAGTAACCACTTTCCTCCATCTCAATAGAGAGACTCTACCGATAACTGATTTAAACAATATTTTTCCTGGCATCTTCTTCTTTGCTATCGCTATTTTGATGATTATACAGTTAGATGCGTTCTTATGATGAAGTCGATTGTAGACTGGAGTTCATCTCTGGTGCCATGTAGTTTTGAATTGTAGGGCCAGCATTCCTTTCTAGGGAGGACATACAGAGAACAGTCTTGCAGGACATGTTCTGGGGTTTGGGATCAGCGGTGCCACAGGAACACGGAGGGGATGGGGACAATCGTATCCTGTGTAGGCGTTTGTTGTCTGTTATGTCTTATCCGGAGTCGGAAGTTGATAGTCTGTCCTTGTCTATCGAGTGTGTGGTAGTTATCGTTGGATAGTTTAGTTTCTTTTCTAATAATATACTGTATCTGATTATGTATATGTTGTCTTATATTGTACGCGTCTACTGGTTAAGGTTTCCAAGGTCTTCACCAAGAACACGCTTAGTTAAAATACCTTGCCTAGAATACGGAATCGTTCAAGTCTGCACTATACGGATCTGAAGGTCACGTTTTTCCTTTAGGGATATGTTTTACTCAATTGCTCTTTTAAACTGTCAAAACTATAAAATAGACTTAAAACATGTCGCACCAGTTCGAGATTACGTCAGTTATTCACTCTGCCTTGATAAATAACACTTTCAAAATAATTCGTGAACCACGTGAACTTGACATGAGAATCTGAGGGGGACACAGTTGTTTCTGCAAGCCTTTGTTATAAAAGGCTAAACTGAGTTATATCTATCTACATCTATACCCTCGTCATGTTTGACACAGAAGACTTCCACAAGATTTCCACCGTTGTCGTTCTGCTGCCTTTCGACTAATTGTTCCTTACATCAAGCACCAACTGTTCTGTTCAACTCCCATTCTATAATTCTTCGCAATGTTTACTTTGTATGTCCATGCATTCTATTTTCATCCACTTTCCACCAGAGAGCTGTACTAGCCAACAAATACTACTGGCATACGACATACAAGCTCAATTCAACTTCTTCTTTGGTTTTGAGGTATATAATCGCCCGTGTCTTGCCGGGGCCCACGAGGGAAAAAGTAATAGTAACACTGCGACCTATAAGGCATGGCGTAAGAGGCAACTGAGGTAGGAGCCTAGGGAAGCTACCCTAGTAAATACAAATCATCCCAGAAATCGGATGTGCTGGCCTACTTGTAGGCTCATAACTGGACAGTTCACAATAGCTCATTGATTCAGATCACATACAAATCACAAAGTGTGGTTAACAAGTGGTCGATATGGAGCTTTCGAAGAGGAAGAGGAGTTATATAATAGCACTGAAAATGGAAACTTGACTGTGTGAAACTTATGGTTAATAGATAACAAAAATATTAGACATTTAAGTCTCAATATATGGTTATTCTCTACACAGTGTATAATGTGGAATATGTTATTATCTACACAGTGTATAATGTGGAATATGTTATTCTCTACACAGTGTATAATGTGGAATGTGTTATTCTCTACACAGTGTATAATGTAGAATATATTATTCTCTCTACACAGTGTATAATGTAGAATATGTTATTCTCTACACAGTGTATAATGTAGAATATATTATTCTCTCTACACAGTGTATAATGTAGAATATGTTATTCTCTACACAGTGTATAATGTGGAATATGTTATTCTCTACACAGTGTATAATGGGGAATGTGTTATTATCTACACAGTGTATAATGTGGAATATGTTATTCTCTACACAGTGTATAATGTGGAATATGTTATTATCTACACAGTGTATAATGTAGAATATGCTATTCTCTACACAGTGTATAATGTGGAATATGTTATTCTCTACACAGTGTATAATGTGAAATATGTTATTCTCTCTACACAGTGTATAATTTAGAATATGTTATTCTCTCTACACAGTGTATAATGTAGAATATGTTATTCTCTACACAGTGTATAATTTAGAATATGTTATTCTCTCTACACAGTGTATAATGTGAAATATGTTATTCTCTCTACACAGTGTATAATGTAGAATATGTTATTCTCTCTACACAGTGTATAATGGGGAATATGTTATTCTCACATCATGGAAGCACATTATTGTACTAATGTGAACTTGACATTAAATTTAAAAAAAAATAGACGTGACATGAAATACAGCAACTAACATTGGGTATTTGTAATGGCTGTTATATGCTTTAGATCGAGTTAAAACTAATCCGTAAAACGGACACGCATGGACTCACACCCACATATACTGGTTAGTATTGACGTATCTGCCAACAATGCTGTTTAGTACTTTTCAATTTTTTGAAAGCCTCGGCTTCACATAACTTACTCTGTCGCTTTATCGTCGATTCAATACTTTTTCTGAAACTTATAAAATACAGGTACAGATTATCAATCCTGTAGACAATTTTGGACATATTAAAAGATACAAAGGGTTTGAGAAGACCGTTGTGGCAGGTGTCATTCCGGCAAAGAGGAGAAAATGAAGACAATGAAGAAGAATAATTCATGATGTAACTGACGATTGGGCATATAATAAAGACTCGAAGAGCTGGAGAAGACCATCTTGGAAGGATGCATACCGGCAAAGAGAAGAAGAGAAATACCACGGAGAAGATGGATTCAGGATGCAACTGATGATCTGAACATGGCTGCAAAGGCGAAACATGGCCTATGAGAGATAAAAATTCCGGAGGACTGTTGGGGTGGAAAAGTTCTGCTCAGGACAAGTAATTTGATGATGAACTGATGATTTGATTATGACGGCTGCAGAGGCGGGACATCTGGTATATGAGAGAAATTTGGAAGAACAGTTAAAGTGGCAAGGTTCTGCTCAGGACAAGCTATTTGATGATAAAACTACATAATCGACCGTACTAGAGAGAACACACGGAATGGGGAATGACGTGACGATACATATTTCATTTTGAGCAGTCTGATCCCCAAAAAGAGGAGAACAAAAAAGTTTTACTCAAGGATGTAATCACATCTCGAGAGTCCTGCCTCATTATTTAAATGTGAAAACTATCATTTAAATGGGCATAAATCTAGATGTATTTCAACATTTTAAATGATATTTCGCTGTATTTGTATCCTCGACAAATGATTTTATGAAATGTTAAATAAAATAGTAAAACACAATGTAAATTTGAGCAGCATACAGTAATAACATTGAAACTTCTATTATATTTTCATATGTAACATGTGTAACATATTGTCTATGGCATAGAGAGCTTTCTGCATCAGGGCCCCCTGTCATCGGACTATTTGTCAACCAGACAAGTCCATAGAAGTTTATAGTACAATGTAATTTCAATCAGCTAAATGTTTGAGTTGTAGATTGCACATAACCTATTCAAACGTTTGTTCAAACTTCTTTCACTTGATTCAGAGGTAACACATCACTATTTGATTTTTTTTCAATGTTTAACCGTAGCCTCCGATAACCATACGGCCAGCGGGCTCAGGTACAATTTGAGGAAATCAGACCACAACCGTCGCCTGACCTCACATTCGAGTATTGTTAAGTATAAAGACGGATTCATTTTACAAACAACATAACATGCTAAGTCAAGGTTATATTATGTCACAAGTTCAGTTTAACAATAAAGAATATCAGTATTATGAATATTTTGCATAAATAAACAACAATAGATTCATAGAATTTAGTAAAAGTGCAAAAAAGCTTGCAGCGTTCTATCAAACATATACAAAAATCAGCCCTCAACTCAAAACTAAGTCAGGGCTTCCCACTTCAGTTATGTGGCCCAATATAAGAGTTGGTTGTGGTTTAACTAATACTCACACATAACGCTTATTCACACACAACGCTTCTGGTGTGGTATCAGTTATGAGTCATATCAGGACTATCATCATAGCACTTCGGATACGTTCATAGGTGCTCCGATCTCCGCCTTAAGAAATCCCGCAACGTCCAGCGACAAAACATGGTACGGTATATTCAAGGTAACTGGTAAACAAACAACCTAACAGAGCTCTGAGAGCGCAGATCGAGCACTCAAGCGAAGCGTTCTCCCTCCAAACAGAAAGAGTACGAAAAGTGTACGAATGCGTTCGTTAGGTCCACGAGCCCATTGTAGAAAACCTTAAACTTCTTTCTCTAACCAGAGCCAATTAATAAGTTATTTAGAGTTGACTGTGCTCTAACCCTGTTTTGTCTCACAGCGTCAGGATAAGAAAATATTTGTACAACATGCTTTTGTGAGCGCTTCATAAGTAGTGGCATTCGTTATCTTAAACTTGTTCTTCATTATGACGCTGTGCTATTGTGTGATTTGTAGTTGTCTAAAACTGTGGACTGTGTTGTATTTCAGTTTAAGTGAGGAAATGTGCTATTCGTCAATCGTAAACTCTAGTCCAGGACTATCTGCAGCCATGTGCAAAACAGTCATACATCACCAAAACAAGTCGAAACGACTGGATATAGTACTAGATGCAGTGGAGCACCAGCTCTTTCTGCGTGCCTCGTCGTGCACTATGAGGTCCACACCGTTCTTCTGAGATCAGTCTTGCTAATCGTTGAGTCAGCTAGTGGCCTCATCCACGCTGTCATCCGGATGCAGGTCTTTACATGCATATAGACAGGGCCTAGCTTACTGACGAGCGTAGACCACGCGGAGTTAAATGTAAATTAAAATGTAAAAAATACGCATTTCAATCTGTCTGCATGTGTGTGTTGTGCGTATGTGCGCGCTCTTGTATGTGAGAGTGGGTACGTATATGTATATATGTATATGTGTATATATATATATATACATATATATATATATATATATATATATATATATATATATATATATTCTCCCCCAATCTCTCATACACATAAGACAGGTGCGATTGCTGCTTGCATATGCACAGCTTAAGAGAAAATGACATATGTAACAGGTGGTTATGTTTTAATCCTCTTACTCATGTCAATATATCACACTACTCAAGGAAAGCAGTTGCCATTTATTGTTTTGCCTTGACTGTGTTAAGTTACATGACTTAATCCATTTCATGCTCACCTGAGCACATGCTTGTGACTGTGCCTGTCCTATATCCGGTCTGTATAGTGTGTCTAGTATTTCTCTTCTTCTTCTTCTTTGCGTTCCTTCTTTACGACCAATTTTAATCACTCTTTGTGATATGTTTGATCTTTGCCAAGAACGTGTATACGTTGCACATTGGTTTGGTAGGCCCCTAAACGTATAGACTTCTACACGTTTAGGATACATGCATCCGATTTCAGCCAAACCTCATTATTCGCCTCTTACGACATTCGTGGCAGGTAACAGTGGTTCTATTCTTTACACCCCAAATTTGGACCCCGGTAACCACTTGGGCGCTCTTCACCTTTCAACTCCCAACGGAGCACAGGTCTTGAACAAACTTCTTCCAGCTCTTTCTCTCTCTTGCCCTCCCTTCCAATTCTTTCCATGTTTTACATATCCGTTTAATATCAGTAGTGGAGCATCTGGTCGAATGGATTAGAGCGCGGCTCCCATGCTGGAGTCACGGGTTCAATCCACGGTGAGGTCAAGGAGTTTTTTCTGTCGAGGGCATAAAGAAAACATCCTAGCCTGAACAGTTTCGTGGCGATTGTACTAGCCGTGCAGCCGTTAAATTCCACAGGTTCATGTCCCTCCTGTCCTACTTCTTCTTTTATCGTCATACTGCTACCGGGTTGTTGCCCAGTGTTGTGTTTTTATGTGTTTGTCTTGAGTCTGTTTTATGTCTTGAGTCTGTTTTTGTCTTGAGTCTGTTTGTGTCTTGAGTCTGTTTTTGTCTTGAGTCTGTTTTTGTCTTGCTCTGGTGTCCTGTCCTACGCCGCCTAAAAAGCGGTATTACAACATTTTTTAAATATCAGTCTCCAGCTGTCTCTAGTCCTTCCCCTACTCCTCTTTCTCTGCTGTTTCCATAACAGTGCATGTCTTGCAATGCTCCCAGACGGATGTGTCATATCACAGCAGCATCAGCAACATCAACAACAATAGCTACTACAGTAACAATAGCAACATCCCGAGACTTTACAAATTTGAAATCAAACGTAACAAGATTAGGACTGAAAACTTGAGAGTCTGAATAATGAAGATTTTCTTTAACCAGTAAGCCACATGAACCATCAGCATAAATACCATTCAACATCTATTGTTCGAGTGTACTAAGCATTTTGATGTCCTGCATGAAATGCTACATAAATGTCAGGTCAACCACTAGTCACAACTGTTATAAGAAGGAGAAAATGGAGATATGTTGGACATACCGTGAGCAGAAATGATCAAAGAATACCAGAGCAAGCATTGAAGTGGGAGACAAAGGGTATCAAGAGAAAGAGGATGCCCTAGGGAAACCCCGAAACGAACTTCTTGCCGAGAGAGGCAAGAAACATCGGTCTCAATTCCATGGAAGAGATTGAGCGAGGTGCCCAGGACAGAGCGGTATGAAGACATTACTTGCAAGCCCTATGTAACTTACAATGGTACGAGATGAATTATTATTTATGAAATGCTACTAGATCGGTTCAATGACCAAATAGGCAGTATTTAGTGCGCTTTAGTATCCTTTTCAGAATTTTCATCTGAAGCAGTTATCCATTTATCTTATTACAATTTAGACAAGAAACCCAACTTCCAGACCGACAAACAACTTGAATAGCTCAAATTTGGTCGAATTGAAGAATTGTAATGAAAAAAAAATCAATATTTAACTGCCCGTTTCTGGTTACTGTAACTTTTTGGTTCCACGAGGGAGTACCAGGTTGCAATCCTGTTTATTATGCCAGACAGTAGAATTTGAATACCAGTATTTCTCATGAGAACATTTTCCCCGCCCACCTAAGGAATAGGTTTCCATAATTCTTTAAAAAAAATAATAGATGACTGTTTATTAAAGTTTTTTTTATAGCGCCGCCCATGTGTTGCCGGGGCGCGCAAGGGGAACAAAGAATAGTAACACTGCGACCTACAAGATATGTCTTACGATTCGACGGAGGTAGGGACCTAGTTAAGCTACCCTGGTAAAGCTACCATGGTAAAGCTACCCTGGTAAAGCTACCCTGGTATACAGTCACAGAAATAGTAGGTGCTGACTTCATTTGTAGGCGCGTAACTGGCACAACGTTCAATCCCTCTTATGCTCAGATCACATACAAACCACAAGAGTGGTTTAACAAGTGGTCGATATGGAGCGTACGAAGAAGAATTTGATAATTCATGCGCTACCACTAGTTTTGGTAGTCGTCTACAATAGAATAGACTGTGTACTGACCATCATCCAAGATAGAAACAACACATGCTAAGAAATAGTTGAATCCCCCATATCAGTCTCGCTTATTTCCATTTTTTCTCTAATCCTGCCTGTTTTTTTTTTACATATGCGTTAATATAAGAAGAATAGTCTAGAACATGGTCATGTCTGAGCTTCGTACAGTCTGCTATTTCTGTGTTACACCTTTAGCAAGAACGAACTTTTGTCTTATATCCGCTATATCTGAGTAGCATTGTTTATTTGAGTTGCCCTGTCTGTTCCTAATCTGCCAGTGACCGAACCATTTCATTTGTTGTTTCTTTGTGAAGTTCATTCCTGATGTTGTACCAACTTTTCCCCGTCTGTTTTCATTTCTAAACCGACCTCATCTTGATACTCCCAGCATTCTGCGTAGACAACCCATTTTTGTCTTGACTACTGTCATGGACATGTCTTAAAAAATACGTCAAACTGCTATCATATTGAGCCTTCTACCGTTCGCTAGACAGTTCTGTTACCAGGATATCCCACGAGGTGGTGAAGCAAAGTCTTACTCAATGTCTGCATATTTCCGTTTCTGGTCAATGCAATATTAATGCATATTTTAAACACATATCACCATCTCATGTCAATGTGAGACATTCAATATCCGTGGAAAATAGAACTTGTCCAAGAAGCAATGTAAAGAGCTTGTTTAGTCAATAATCAATCTTACATTCTTTGAATCGTTTAGTTAGAGACAACTTTTAATGTTTCTGTTGTCTGAATGGTTCAGATTAGCCATGAATAAGTGAAAGTGGACATTTGTCTGAATGGTTCAGATTAGCCATGAATAAGTGAAAGTGGACATTTGTCTGAATGGTTCAGATTAACCATGAATAAGTGAAAGTGGACATTTGTCTGAATGGTTCAGATTAACCATGAATAAGTGAAAGTGGACATTTGTCTGAATGGTTCAGATTAACCATGAATAAGTGAAAGTGGACATTTGTCTGAATGGTTCAGATTAACCATGAATAAGTGAAAGTGGACATTTGTCTGAATGGTTCAGATTAACCATGAATAAGTGAAAGTGGACATTTGTCTGAATGGTTCAGATTAACCATGAATAAGTGAAAGTGGACATTTGTCTGAATGGTTCAGATTAACCATGAATAAGTGAAAGTGGACATTTGTCTGAATGGTTCAGATTAACCATGAATAAGTGAAAGTGGACATTTGTCTGAATGGTTCAGATTAGCCATGAATAAGTGAAAGTGGACATTTGTCTGAATGGTTCAGATTAGCCATGAATAAGTGAAAGTGGACATTTGTCTGAATGGTTCAGATTAGCCATGAATAAGTGAAAGTGGACATTTGTCTGAATGGTTCAGATTAGCCATGAATAAGTGAAAGTGGACATTTGTCTGAATGGTTCAGATTAGCCATGAATAAGTGAAAGTGGACATTTGTCTGAATGGTTCAGATTAGCCATGAATAAGTGAAAGTGGACATTTGTCTGAATGGTTCAGATTAGCCATGAATAAGTGAAAGTGGACATTTGTCTGAATGGTTCAGATTAGCCATGAATAAGTGAAAGTGGACATTTGTCTGAATGGTTCAGATTAACCATGAATAAGTGAAAGTGGACATTTGTCTGAATGGTTCAGATTAGCCATGAATAAGTGAAAGTGGACATTTGTCTGAATGGTTCAGATTAGCCATGAATAAGTGAAAGTGGACATTTGTCTGAATGGTTCAGATTAACCATGAATAAGTGAAAGTGGACATTTGTCTGAATGGTTCAGATTAACCATGAATAAGTGAAAGTGGATATTTGTCTGAATGGTTCAGATTAGCCATGAATAAGTGAAAGTGGATATTTGTCTGAATGGTTCAGATTAGCCATCAATAGGTGACAAGGAATAGATAGTCTAAGAAAAACATAGGTGAAATGTCGAATGAAATCCCACTTGTCAACCACTCTGTGTGATTTGCATGTGATCTGAGCCTAAGAGTGATTTACGTTTTGCGTTATGCGTCTACAAGCACATCCAATTTCTACGATTCTTTTTATTTACTAGGGTATCTTCCCTAGGCCCATATCTCAGTCGCCTCTTACGAGATGCCTTGTAGGTTGCAGTTGCACTATTATTTGCTTCTTCTCTTGCGGGCTTCGGCACCACCCGGGCGCGTTTCTGAGATTGTAATTTTGAATTCTAGAACTGTCTTAAAACAAGAAAACGTTTTCTAGTTCATCAGTTTTTATCGTTTACTTTTCCGAGTTCTGTCACGCCAACAACCAAACCCCTTCAGCTTACACCGCAACACAGCACATACAGTTAAGAAGTCTTTCAACCAAAGGGCTGCTGTGAGCTCTAATTTCGGTTGTTTTACCGATGACAGATAAACGATTTTTGAAACGTTTCCAGAACATATGAAGTTGAATTCTAGTTCTATGACGTATACAGGACTATATAATCTTCGTTAAAAGTGAACAGAAGAGATGATCTGATGGCAGGAATATTTAGACAGGAAATAGAATGAGCAGACGAACTGAGAGGTCATTTGGAAGTTAGTGGGTGTAGCAGTGATAGCGATCGTTAGTTTTTAGTTAATGCTGGTATTAGGAATGTTTGACATCTAGTTCCGGTCGACTAAGAGCCCGAAGATATCCTGGCATGCTGCTACTAGATGTTATTAATGATGTTGATCAAGGAAATGGGTGAATGAAAACAAATACAGAATGTTAATGAAGAAGAAAAAGAAAAAGAAGAAAGTAACTGATGTACATTTTCACTTATAATAAATACCTCCAACGTACATAGATATAGGCGTTGGGACAAGACAGTAACTGATGTACATTTTCACTTATAATAAATACCTCCAACGTACATAGATATAGGCGTTGGGACAAGACAGTAACTGATGTACATTTTCACTTATAATAAATACCTCCAACGTACATAGATATAGGCGTTGGGACAAGACAGGAATAGAAACATAATAATAATATACGGAATGCACATTCCATTTTTATTTAGTGCTATAAGAATATTAACAAGCAAAGAAAAGTCTGTGAGCCAGGAATTTCCGAATGAAGAAGTGATAGTCGACGATACGTTAAAAAAACCAGATGGAAGGGAAACTGGAGATTAATAATATCGTCTTCGTTTTTGTGTTCATGAATTTCCATGACATGCTTGTCAGATTAGAACACAGTTTTTTTTTTTAATTTTTAAATTCCCCTTTCTCACAATCAAATCCAATTTTATTATGACTCTCTCACACACTCAAAATATATTTTGACAATGGCTCTACCATTCGCTCACACATCTTTACAATACCTCTACCATTCGCTCACACATCTTTACAATACCTCTACCATTCGCTCACACATCTTGACAATACCTTTACCATTCGCTCACACATCTTGACAATACCTCTACCATTCGCTCACACATCTTGACAATACCTTTACCATTCGCTCACATATTTTGACAATACCTCTACCATTCTCTGACATATCTTGACAGTACCGCTATCATACTCTTGACATATTTTGATAATACCTCTATCATTCTTTGACATATTTTGACAATGACTCTATCATTCGCTGAAATATTTTGACAATGCCTCGATTATACCTCTATCATACTCTGACATATCTTGACAGTACCGCTATCATACTCTTGACATATTTTGACATTACCTCTATCATTCTTTTGACATATTTTGACAATGGCTCTATCATTCGCTGAAATATTTTGACAATGCCTCGATTATACTCTGACATTGTCTCGATCATACTCTAACATATTTAGACTCATTTATACACTGTAATATCATTTTGGTGGAACGGATTGGCGTAAGCATTCACATATCCACTCGTACTCAAGAGGGTTGTAGGTTCAATCCTACACTTGACGTTTCACATGTGAAGAAAGGAATTTGTCCTCCTACCCACTGCACACTAAAACCTAGAGATATGAAGTGACAGGTACTTCGTACCCTAAACTCTGAAAAGGCTACAGGAAATTGTATTTATTTCATATATTTTGACAATACTTCTCTCATGTATCATATTGTGCAACAACTGCAATATCTCTCACACATATCATACTGTGCAACAATTGCAATATCTCTCACACATATCATATTGTGCAACAACTGCAATATCTCTCACACATATCATACTGTGCAACAACTGCAATATCTCTCACACATATCATACTGTGCAACAACTGCAATATCTCTCACACATATCATACTGTGCAACAACTGCAATATCTCTCACACATATCATACTGTGCAACAATTGCAATATCTCTCACACATATCATATTGTGCAACAACTGCAATATCTCTCACACATATCATACTGTGCAACAACTGCAATATCTCTCACACATATCATATTGTGCAACAACTGCAATATCTCTCACACATATCATACTGTGCAACAACTGCAATATCTCTCACACATATCATACTGTGCAACAATTGCAATATCTCTCACACATATCATACTGTGCAACAACTGCAATATCTCTCACACATATCATACTGTGCAACAATTGCAATATCTCTCACACATATCATATTGTGCAACAACTGCAATATCTCTCACACATATCATACTGTGCAACAACTGCAATATCTCTCACACATATCATACTGTGCAACAACTGCAATATCTCTCACACATATCATACTGTGCAACAACTGCAATATCTCTCACACATATCATACTGTGCAACAACTGCAATATCTCTCACACATATCATACTGTGCAACAATTGCAATATCTCTCACACATATCATACTGTGCAACAACTGCAATATCTCTCACACATATCATATTGTGCAACAACTGCAATATCTCTCACACATATCATACTGTGCAACAACTGCAATATCTCTCACACATATCATACTGTGCAACAACTGCAATATCTCTCACACATATCATACTGTGCAACAACTGCAATATCTCTCACACATATCATACTGTGCAACAACTGCAATATCTCTCACACATATCATATTGTGCAACAACTGCAATATCTCTCACACATATCATACTGTGCAACAACTGCAATATCTCTCACACATATCATACTGTGCAACAACTGCAATATCTCTCACACATATCATACTGTGCAACAACTGCAATATCTCTCACACATATCATACTGTGCAACAACTGCAATATCTCTCACACATATCATACTGTGCAACAACTGCAATATCTCTCACACATATCATACTGTGCAGCAACTGCAATATCTCTCACACGTAACATGCTTGACACACACACACACACTGAACTGTAACTACAACACACACGTAATGCATTAGATATTAACATTTACAGTTTCTCATATTTAAACCCTGATATTCGTAAAACACATCCGAGCCCATTAAATAAAAGTCTATCTCACTTGTCCTCCACACATATTCCCTATCTATCTCACTCTCCGTGGCTTCCATTAGTTTCAAAAGTCTAGTAAATGAAGTTGGACTTCAGCCAAAGCTAACACTCTCAAAAATGGATTGACTATAGCCATATCCTTAATGTGACAAACATATGGTTTAATAGCAGATAGCTAACTGAACCTAAAGCTTTATGTCAGAATGTGAAATGTTAGATCTGTATTGTTTTATTAACTATTAACCTGTCAGAACGAGTTTGTGACATCGTTAAAACATTTAATACAGTATATGTGATGAATTTAGTCTTCATCTTTAGTAATAAAAGCAGTGGTGGCAGTGATGATGATGATGATGGTAACAGAATGAGATTAAATATAGGTGGTGAAGAAATGTTATCAAAATACTTGACGGATGTAGAAGATAAAGTATTGTTTCGTGTTGATAGTTGAGACTGTTACAACATTTAGTAGCAATGGTTGTATTGTTAGTATTAACAGTAAACATTACATTTGCATAGGACGGGGTATTAAAATGCTAGGAGTATCAAGAAGAGACAGATTTAGAAATGAAGATATCAGGCACCCGATTGGTTACCGGGGCCCAAATTTGGGGTGTAAAGAATAGAACCACTGTTACCTGCCAAGCATGTCGTAAGAGGCGACTAATGAGGTTTGGCTGAAATTGGATGCACATGTCCTAAACGTGTAGAAGTCTATGCGTTTAGGGGCCTACCAAACCAATGTGCAATGTATACACGTTCTTGGCAAAGATCAAACATATCACAAAGAGTGATTAAAATTGGTCGTAAAGAATGAACGCATAGAAGAAGAAGAAGACATCAGGAACAAATGTGGATACAACAGTAGTACTCCGATACAGTGGATACTAAACAAAAGGCTGTCCACGCAAAATGTGGTCCTAAGAAATAACAGAGGCGACGAAAGACACTATTTATGAAGTCCGCTCTAGAAATGTCTTCTTATCCTGTCTTCCATGCCTACACTGTGAGGCAAATACAGTGGCAACGTATGGGTGGGAAGCATGGACATGTAACATAGCAGTGGAATAACATGTGCTTTTGAATATAAGTGTTACAGAAGAGTCCTTCGTATATCATGGACAGAGAAGAGAACAAATAGAAATATTCAGAAAGAACTCAAAATCAAAGAAAACTTTCTAATGCTACAAATAAGAAAGAGAAAATTTAGATATTTTGGACATAAAAAGACGAAGGGCCGGAGAAGACCATCATGGAAGGAGGCATACCAACAAAGAGGAGAAGAGGAAGACCATGGAGAAGATGGATTCAGGATGTAACTGATGGTTTGAACATGACGGCTGCAGAGGCGGTACATCTGGTCTACGAGAGAAATTCCGATAGACTGTTGGGATGGCAAACTTCTGCTCAGGACAAGCTATTTGATGATGATGTGAGGCAAAACAGGATTAGAAAAAAGAATACAAGAAGAATAACGATTATAATTAATTGTATAAGGAATATATAATAATAATAATAATAATTCTTCCACATAAAGAATGAAAGATAGAGACTATAAAATAATGCAGTCTTCCTCTCACTTCAGATCAATGGCAGCTCGTCATTAAGGGCCAGTGGGGCCAGGCCCCACCAAAAATAAGGTGCAACGTGTATTTATTACTTTATACATTAAAATATATCCTAACCGAAACCATGATTTTTCCAAAAATATCTGTCTGGCCCCACCAACAAAAATGATGACGAGCCGCCACTGCTTCAGATCATTTGGGTTTCACCTGTTTTGTTGTAAGTTTAAAAAAAGACAGTGTAGTGTTTGTTTGTTTGGTTATATAGAGGATTAAAGCCTCTTTAAGCCGAGGCACGGTCTTTTCAACCTAAGGCGAACATTTTATTGGTTATGTCAGAGCGTGTAGGCCAACAAACATGAAAAACAAGAATTTACTCCTTTCGGAGAATCAACGATTATTTTTAACTAGCTTTAAAAAAAAAGGATTTTTGGTTGGAAAAGTATTTATACTTCACCAAAAAATTGACTGTGAAAGAAAGAAGTGTGGGCGAAGGGTGGGAAGAAATCCCCCAACTACTCACCAATCCTTTCCTACATTAATAAACACTCCCGTCTAGCGTGAATTGAACAGTGGGATAGCAAATCTGGAAAAGTACTCAGTTTCTTAATGCAGCGTTCATTCTAATCTTATCAATTCTAAAACCAGTCCTGCCTGTCGAGGTTTATCCACGTGCTGGCGCCACTTTCATCCCGTCTTAACTGACCCGAATCTCACTCTACTTCTCTGGTACCAGCAGGCGCTTATCTTACTGCCCTCACAACCATCAAAACCGTCCCGGTTTTCTTTACGTGGGACCACCTTTCTAATCTAAAACCTATACCAACAGCCTTGTCTTTCTATGTGAACTGTCGGCCTGGCTGACAGAATAGTTCTAAATGATTGGACATACGTACTTTACTCAGCGCCTTGACTGTTTGTCCAGCATCAACTAAAACACATTCTCTGTCAGTTAAATATGTCAAAACATCACCGACTTTAGTTTAAGCCTTGCTTCAGCTGTCAGTTCATATGTTCATCATATCTTGAATCTTGCCATTTCTATTTAGTTTATTTCGCTGGCGGCAAGATTTCATTTCAGTTATCTCAAGATACTTTTAGTACGTTGTGGGGTTTGATTGTACTATCATCATTGTACTTCACGGAATAACCATACGTGCCCAGATCTCTTTCTTACAAAGAATAATCTCAACCACGGTGTACAAACTTCGTAGCACTGGCACGGCTGTGATTCTGAAGATGGTGAAAATTGGTATAATATATATATATATATCCCCCACATTTCTTCGTATTTGGGATAAATATGCCAAATATATACTTTAAAAAAAATCCACTAGAAGAATTATTTGAATGCCTTATTCAATATTCAACCAGTGTTAGTACACGTGTGTTTCTCATCTTATTTGACATCAACTGAAAGGGATGTGAACGCAGAAGCCATATCAATGTTCATATCTTTTACGTCAATTGGTATAGACCATTCTCTTTGTTTAAAAAATTATAGTTAATATTTAATGGTAATAATATTTAGGACGATGGCACCACCCGTTCCGAAAGCAATGGCACCACCCGTTCCGAAAGCAATGGCAAACTACTGAACGTAATAATGCCTATAAAAATCACAAACAGCGTTAAAAAGCTGGGATTGAGTCGCAAAGTCCTGTAAAGGATATGCAATTAACTTTTAACTTTAATAATTTGTAAAAGGAAAAATATGATATTAATATACGAGCAACTTCTTATTTCAGTTCTTTACAAAGAAAAGTGATACTTTTGGTAGAAATTAGTTACGTTATACTTGGAATAGGAACGATCCGGAACATCTCCTGGCAACTTTTGGGGGATGTTATTAACTAGCAATATGGATTTAGTATCCTAAGCCTTCTCTACCTACGTATCCAATCTCCACATAGATTCACTTTTTGTTTTGTTAACTAGAAAACTTTGGCTTTAATCATGTAGGGACACAATAGATGCTGCAGCATTGCATATTGTAAATGTCAAGGACATAATTCTTCTTCTTCTTCACCTATCAGCTTCCAACGGAGCACAGGTCTTCAACAAACTTTTCCAGCAATCTCTTTCTCGCTCTCTCTTGCCATCCCTTCCAATTCTTTCCATGTTTTACCTTTCCTTTTAATATCAGCCTCCAGATCTCTTATCCTGATATATCTAGGCCTTCCCCTATACACTCATTCCCTGCGGATTCAAAAACAGTGCCTGTCTTGCAATGCTTCCGGTCAGTCTTCTCAATATGCGTCCTATCCATCGTCAGCGTCTCTTCCTTAGTTCTTTCTCCACTGGTATTTGCTTAGTTCTTTCTCTGAGTTCCTCGTTCGTATTTGTATCATATCATCTCAGTTCCTATATTCTACTTAAACAACCATTTATAAACAAGAATACTCATATCTTATATTCCACCTGTTCTAACACAAACATAAGTGATCCCGTTTTATCCAGTAGACAATCATTTCAATGCTCTAAATTATATTCAGTGAATATGCAAGCATTCGAATGTCCAATTTTGCATCAACCAGTGTTTATTGATGGCATACATTTTCCCGAACATTCTGTCGGTTGAACGTCAAGAGAGATTATTGAAGTTCATTGCAGGTTACCTTATCGATTGACAACTCCTTCAATCGGATCTCTCGTGCTTTCATGTTCGTGTTCTACGCACGATATTTGGCACCGGAATCTGTGACTGACATTAGCAATGGGTTGACCCTGAAAAGCTTTTTAGCATTTATTATTTCTTTTCCTTCGTTTTTATGCTTCTACTGTTACTCTAACCTCCAATTAATTGGTTTTTAAAAATTGTTTCGACCTTTTATGCATCATGTCTAATTTTTGATGTTAAAGCAGCACAGAAAACTTGTTATATTTAAAAAAAAAAAAACACGAACGAATGATTAGATTAAGAAAACACGGAAAACTTGTATTTTAAAATATAAAAAAAAAGTACGAAAGATTGGTTAGATTAATAAAAGAACGGTTAGATAAAGAAAATACGTATGTATGGTTAGATTAGGAAGCACCAAAGTCTGGTTAGATAAAGAAAATACGTATGTATGGTTAGATTAGGAAGCACCAAAGTCTGGTTAGATAAAGAAAATACGTATGTATGGTTAGATTAGGAAAGCACCAAAGTCTGGTTAGATAAAGAAAATACGTATGTATGGTTAGATTAGGAAAGCACCAAAGTCTGGTTAGATAAAGAAAATACGTATGTATGGTTAGATTAGGAAAACACCAAAGTCTGGTTAGATAAAGAAAATACGTATGTATGGTTAGATTAGGAAAGCACCAAAGTCTGGTTAGATAAAGAAAATACGTATTTATGGTTAGATTAGGAAGCACCAAAGTCTGGTTAGATAAAGAAAATACGTATGTATGGTTAGATTAGGAAGCACCAAAGTCTGGTTAGATAAAGAAAATACGTATGTATGGTTAGATTAGGAAAGCACCAAAGTCTGGTTAGATAAAGAAAATACGTATGTATGGTTAGATTAGGAAAGCACCAAAGTCTGGTTAGGCTAATAAAACACGGAGAACTAGTTGGACAAAGAAAATGCGGCAGTGTTTTTAGATAAGAAATCAAAGAGGACTGGTTAAATTTTGAAGACACAAGAGAAAAAAAGGACTGATTTGTCACTTTCTTTATTGTGATAAATCTCCAACATTGTGTATTTGTTTGGTTCTGATAAATCTCCAACATTGTGTATTTGTTTGGTTCTGATAAATCTCCAACATTGTGTATTTGTTTGGTTCTGATAAATCTCCAACATTGTGTATTTGTTTGGTTCTGATAAATCTCCAACATTGTGTATTGGTTTGGTTCTGATAAATCTCCAACATTGTGTATTTGTTTGGCTCTGATAAATCTCCAACATTGTGTATTTGTTTGGTTCTGATAAATCTCCAACATTGTGTATTTGTTTGGTTATGATAAATCTCCAACATTGTGTATTTGTTTGGTTATGATAAATCTCCAGTATTGTGTCTTCTTTGGCTATGATATGTTTACAATATTTATTTATTAATTGCTAGTTCACATAAAATATTGTATTTTCTTACAATAGCGTTTTTTTCCCCTTCTGAAAGACGAATTATTTTGTTCAGCGCATAATGTTTCTTACTTATTGATGTTTAGTCGCAATTGTTCGTTTGTCGTCTACAGTTTCATTATTAGAGCTAATATCAACAACATGTTGATATTCTTGAAACATTAAGAACACGATATTTGTCACATAATTTATAATAATTTAGTTGGTCATCTTTAGATTTATTTTATTTCCTTTCAAACTATCTTAGTATTTTTGCTTATCTTTTAATACAATGTCAAATGAAAGACAGATGTGACATGTCACAATAATTCTCGTCATGGTATTATTTACCCGGCGTTTGCTTGTCATCGTTCAAGGACATGTGCAACCAGTGTTTGTGTATAAGTTAGCAGTCATGGATTTGCTCTCTCTGCTTTTTAACCTGATTTTGGGGCATAGGCCCTCGACCAACTCATTCCATGTCTTCCTATCTCTAGCTATCTCCTGCAGCTCCCTCCAGCTCTTCTTTATATTGTTGATCTCTGCCTCCAAATCCCGTCTTCATATCTCTAGCTATCTCCTGCAGCCCCTCCAGCTCTTCTTTATATTGTTGATCTCTGCCTCCAAATCCCGTCTTCATATCTCTAGCTATCTCCTGCAGCTCCCTCCAGCTCTTCTTTATATTGTTGATCTCCGCCTCCAAATCCCGTCTTCATATCTCTAGCTATCTCCTGCAGCTCCCTCCAGCTCTTCTTTATATTGTTGATCTCCGCCTCCAAATCCCGTCTTCATATCTCTAGCTATCTCCTGCAGCTCCCTCCAGCTCTTCTTTATATTGTTGATCTCTGCCTCCAAATCCCGTCTTCCTATCTCTAGCTATCTCCTGCAGCTCCCTCCAGCTCTTCTTTATATTGTTGATCTCTGCCTCCAAATCCCGTCTTCATATCTCTAGCTATCTCCTGCAGCCCCCTCCAGCTCTTCTTTATATTGTTGATCTCTGCCTCCAAATCCCGTCTTCCTATCTCTAGCTATCTCCTGCAGCTCCCTCCAGCTCTTCTTTATATTGTTGATCTCTGCCTCCAAATCCCGTCTTCATATCTCTAGCTATCTCCTGCAGCTCCCTCCAGCTCTTCTTTATATTGTTGATCTCCGCCTCCAAATCCCGTCTTCCTATCTCTAGCTATCTCCTGCAGCTCCCTCCAGCTCTTCTTTATATTGTTGATCTCTGCCTCCAAATCCCGTCTTCATATCTCTAGCTATCTCCTGCAGCTCCCTCCAGCTCTTCTTTATATTGTTGATCTCCGCCTCCAAATCCCGTCTTCATGTATTTCTAGGCCTCCATCTCTTCGGCTGTCCCTGCGGGTTCCAGTAAAGGGCTATTTTTGTTATATTCCTCTCTGGTTTTCTCAAAGTGCTTCCTATCCAGCACCAGCGTCTTTTTTAACCTCTTGGCTGGCTGAAATCTGTCTTGTTCTACTGAAATCTGTCCTTTTCTCTCCATAAGTTCCTCATTTATGACCATATCATACCATCTCTTGTTTCACTGAAATCTGTCTTTTTCTCTCCATAAGTTCCTCATTTATCACCCTATCATACCATCTCAGTCTCTCTATTCTGCGCAGACACCAATTGATGAATGTTGGCAATTTATGTGTTATTATTTTAATCGTTCTCCATGTTTCTGACCCATACAGTAGAACTGCTTTAACATTGGACTTAACTATTCTAATTTTTGTTCTAGATTTGATTGCTTTAGACTTCCATATGTTTCAGGAAATTTGTAGAAAAAAAAAAAAAAACACAGGAAGGCAAACAAAATTCGTACAGAAAAAAGTTGCAAACAGATATTAGAGCGATTAATGTTTAAAAAAAAAATTATTACATCCATTTATTTTTCTCATTTTCTTAGAGCACGTTGGGGAATTCTATAAATAAATAAAATTTCTCATAGCCTTTTCATACCTTGTGTTATGAAGTGCCTGTCACTTCACATTTCTAGACCCTAGTGTGCAGGAGGTAGGATGGCCAATTCATTTCCTGACCTTCCGAACGTCGTGTGGGATTTAACCCATAACCCTCATGTGTCCGAATCGATGGACGAATGCTTACTCATTACGCTAATCTGTGCCCACTAGGGAAATTCTATATGACAACCAAATTAAGTCCGCATACACGAGACTGTCGCGTCGCATGTGCATATTAACGGTTTTATTTTCTACTCAATAGAAAAACAAAACTAACCTGTTTGACTTTGATTGGAAAAACATGACAAAATCTGACAGGATAGCATAAAACAATCTGAAATAAAACAGATTAACGTATGTTTGTTTGTTGAAGACTAAAGATCAGCGGTTCTCAAACTTTGAATGACCACGGGCCTCTTTTAAATACATTTTGCTGCCATAGATCCCCCAAAAGTTTCTAGATATAAATATCTTCTAGCGATGGAGTTATTTTTACACTACAACAACAGTCAATGTGGCTCCAATTTCTCAGACTGCGGGAAACTCCAAATGATCTGACATTTTGTCCTGTCAGTCATTTAGACTCCGGTCTGGTCGGGATCCTTCGATTCTGCATCGGAACTAGTTCACCACTGTTTTTATATATGTTTAAATAAAACAAAATATGTTTGAAAAGTTAAAGATCATATTTCTGCAAACGCTTGAGGACCCCCTATGTGTACCTCACTAACCATCGGGGTCCGTGGACCCTAGTTTGGAAAACGCTGCTCTAGATGAAGCTGGAAGTGATGAAAGTTTTTGTTACACATCTATGTAAAATAAAAAAAAAAAATGTATCGAAGTCGTTGACATTGTGAAGCAAACCATAGATTAGAAAACCATTTCCATATCTTTTCCTAGTGTGACATTTTGTGCACACTTTACCCATATTATTATTGAGTGTTTTAAATTATACTGCTCATATAAAGTGTTTTGCACTTTTAGGAAGGCTAAATCTAAATTATAATAAACGCCCTAATATCTAAACTGAGTTACTACTAGTATGTTGTTTTTAGTCATCCGCATTATTGGTTATTTAACAGACTTCGTATCACCCCGGGAAAACCTTTAGGTCCCTCTCCCAACAGATGTTGAATAGTATTTATCATATTAATCATCACATGCTGGGAACCCCTAGCGCAAGATCGCCAAATGTGGCGTTGTAACAACACAAGAGGAACCCGCATAGATGAGGATCAAAGTATCGTAAAGGCACAGAGAAAACGAGCTGCGCGAAAAGACAGAACACACAACACCCACATGTCTAACTTTGATCATGTATATTTGAACCTGTGGTAGGGGATTATGTTCTAGGACTGGACTCTACAGTCACCTCCGCACACACCAGAGAAGTGACAGCACACGTCTGAGGCTGTTGTTATCATCGCTTGCGATGGACGGCTATTATTATTTTTATTTTTAATTATTATTATTATTATCATTATTATTACTATTATTATTATTACTATTATTATTATTATTACTATTATTACTATTATTATTATTATTATTATTACTATTATTATTATTATTATTACTATTATTATTATATTCATAGTGAGCATTCCGATTATTTTTTTGTAATCCCTAGTCTCAATATAGGTGAGTTCCTAGTTCCGTCGGAGACGGACAATAAAATATACATCCCGTGCTCAGGTTGAGGACGGGAAAAAAAGTTGTTGAAGTTGACAAGAGATAAAACTAGACCGAATCGTTGCTTCCAGGCTCTGGTATTGTTGAAGTTGACAAGAGATAAAACTAGACCGAATCGTTGCTTCCAAGCTCTGGTATTGTTGAAGTTGACAAGAGATAAAACTAGACCGAATCGTTGCTTCCAAGCTCTGGTATTGTTGAAGTTGACAAGAGATAAAACTAGACCGAATCGCTGCTTCCAAGCTCTGGTATTGTTGAAGTTGACAAGAGATAAAACTAGATCGAATCGCTGCTTCCAAGCTCTGGTATTGTTGAAGTTGACAAGAGATAAAACTAGACCGAATCGTTGCTTCCAAGCTCTGGTATTGTTGAAGTTGACAAGAGATAAAACTAGACCGAATCGCTGCTTCCAAGCTCTGGTATTGTTGAAGTTGACAAGAGATAAAACTAGACCGAATCGCTGCTTCCAAGCTCTGGTATTGTTGAAGTTGACAAGAGATAAAACTAGACCGAATCGTTGCTTCCAAGCTCTGGTATTGTTGAAGTTGACAAGAGATAAAACTAGACCGAATCGTTGCTTCCAAGCTCTGGTATTGTTGAAGTTGACAAGAGATAAAACTAGACCGAATCGCTGCTTCCAAGCTCTGGTATTGCTTTCTGAAGATCATGGGATCTAATCCGGATCGTTTTGTTCACTAGTGCAATTTTTCCTAGTGCATTTTTCCTAGTGCATTTTTCCTAGTGCATTTTTCCTAGTGCATTTTTCCTAGTGCATTTTTCCTAGTGCATTTTTCCAGAGAACCCTAGGATTGTTGCCAGAGCTACAGAGATCATGCGTTGTGTAAGATTCTCGGCAGGTGTCGTGTCATTTATGTGGAGAGGGACTGAACCACATGGGGTAAAACCCGGTGCAGGGAAGTCAATCCTTCCGCTTTAGACTCCATTAAAACCCGGTGCAGGGAAGTCAATCCTTCCGCTTTAGACTCCATTAAAACCCGGTACAGGGAAGTCAATCCTTCCGCTTTAGACTCCATTAAAACCCGGTGCAGGGAAGTCAATCCTTCCGCTTTAGACTCCATTAAAACCCGGTGCAGGGAAGTCAATCCTTCCACTTTAGACTCCATTAAAACCCGGTGCAGGGAAGTCAATCCTTCCGCTTTAGACTCCATTAAAACCCGGTGCAGGGAAGTCAATCCTTCCGCTTTAGACTCCATTAAAACCCGGTGCAGGGAAGTCAATCCTTCCGCTTTAGACTCCATTAAAACCCGGTGCAGGGAAGTCAATCCTTCCGCTTTAGACTCCATTAAAACCCGGTGCAGGGAAGTCAATCCTTCCGCTTTAGACTCCATTAAAACCCGGTGCAGGGAAGTCAATCCTTCCGCTTTAGACTCCATTAAAACCCGGTGCAGGGAAGTCAATCCTTCCGCTTTAGACTCCATTAAAACCCGGTGCAGGGAAGTCAATCCTTCCGCTTTAGACTCCATTAAAACCCGGTGCAGGGAAGTCAATCCTTCCGCTTTAGACTCCATTAAAATCCTCTAGCTGCTTCCCCGGTAAATATAATTTATAACAATTAGTATAAAATTCGTGCAAGTTTTCACCATCTTGAAACTATATCGTGGATCATCACCGATGCAACGCTTGTGCACTGCTTCTGAGGTCTTTATGTGTAAGAAAGGTTGCGCACACATGGTTATTCTGCAAAGTACAATGATGAAGGTCTATCCAATCAATCAATCAATCAATCAAAGAAATGTATCAATGTCTTTTCTACAGAATTGAGTCGAATATTTATCGCCTTTCTCAGCAAAGTTAGTTTCAGGGTTTTCTTAGGGTGCCATTTTTCTCTTAAGAAATTTTCTTTCTAATTCGTTGCCTGCTTTGTAATTCTTTGATAATATTTTCTCAAAATGTGTTCAAGATATCTCCATCTTTCCGTTTTTACAACAGTTGCTACTATTGGTTGACCATACATTTCTCTGATTTCACCACCGTCCTGAAATCGTCAAATTGTATGTTAATTATTTGAACAAACACATCAAATTTCTTGCCTTACTTGAAATAAAATCTGGAATCCTGCTTGAAATCTTGTCCCTGGAGGCTGTGACATTTCATCGACAGATATTCGTTATATCCCAGAGGACTCCAACGTTTGGTTACAAGAC